>OX104059.1:6957171-7141569 GCA_944474145.2 Dicrocoelium dendriticum
AGATTCGGTCGGAGCAACAATCCCGGGTAACGCTTGATAAACCGGAGAAGAAGGTGTAATAGTCACCGGTTGTGGTTGCAGGGGTATTGATTTGACACTGTGGGTAGTGTAACGGGGTTCGTTGCGAATTTGAAAGTGCTATATTGGGTTTTGGGTTTTGAGTTGGTAGTGCCGACGATGAGACTGTGCTTGGTTGACAGTGGACTTCGGTCCAAAATTGGTAACAGGAGGTCCTGTTGTATTCTGGCCAGCCATCTTGTGGCGTGGTATTTCTGGTACTGGCAACGAGTATACTTTAGCCATATCGGAAAGTTTGGATATAGTCCTTTTGTTGTACTGATTTGGATTCGATGCAAGACGATGGGGGAGAGCTGTGGAACACCGTAGCTTTTAGCTGCTGGTCGCTGGCGTTGTATCGATAGGGAGTTGCGTGAAGTCATCGGCAACGCTGACTAATGGAGTATATATTGCAAGAAAGCCCACAATCTCTCGTGCAGTGTCTATGTCGCGCAAGTCAGACATATAAACAGTCTGTGTACTGTACTCGATCGTGTCTACGACAAAAGCCGAGTTTTCAGCTAATGTTACGCACTTGGCAACAATATTATTCGGCTGACTTTTGTCTTTTCAGGGCATTTTTGCACCGCGGTATGTTGGTCGCTGTGAGAAATCCAGGTCAACGTCACACAAGGTCGAGGAAGAGGCCGTGTGGGTTGGAGTTTCATGCGCATTTGTGAGTTTGGGTTCTGTGCATGATGTCGCACCGGTTTCTTATTTCTGATAAACTGAACTAGTAGGCAAAGTTGATATTTGCAGAGGGGTTCTGTCCGGTTTTCTCAGAATTCGCCCGAGGTTCCAGTGTTGATTCAGCACATATCGGGCGTCAGGGAATCGTCTAGCCAGCTCGGGGACGCTATATTTCATGACTATTGGCCAAGATCGGCCGGGGATCTTACGTAGGCGAGAGGCTTAACAGCAATCGTTTGGTAGCCTACAATCATTGAGAAGAATACGCAACACCTTTTTAAGCGGTAGCTTGTCAGGTACGTTGAATACAACCGCGTTATTGGCACGACGAATGCTTTCGCTGACCTCGTGCGTAATGCTGTTCAATATTTCACCTGCAGGAAGCATAGCATGCTGGCTAGCCATAGTTTGGACGTTGTCTAGATTGGCCAAAAGCATCACTTTGTTTAGTAGCGTCGCAAGAGATGTAAACTCTTCTTTAAGCGAGTTTATCTGACTTTCGAGAACACGGACTTCTTGCAGAGCTTCTGCTAGCGGGTCTACGAGCACTACTTTGCAATTTCGTATTTGAGATGGGCCAGCCTCGCTGACGTCATGAACGGCTTGTTCCAGTGTTTCCATTTTGGCAGATGTGGGTGACATACGTTTTTACAACATGATCCGAATAATCAGTAAAAAAATTCGAGTAAACGTTGGAGTAAAACGATGAGCACGCGACGCGAACAAACGACTTTGGGAAAACGGCTTGGACAATGGTGTAAAAACAGCAAAAAGGATGTAACAGTTAATAGGTGTTACTTTCGTGTAACTCAAACTGAACCAGAACGCAGCGATATAGAGTTCAAAGAACAGCGGGACAATCCGCACCGAAAACGAACCGTGTCAAAGTCACGAAAACAGATTTCCTAAATGAAGCGTTGTATCTTTCTGATTGACCAAACTTTTGCCCCTCAGCCGTTTAACGGTACACATTATGAACGACATGTTGCTCACTAAAAATTTTTTCAAGGCACCCGAATAATAACCGGAATGCAATTTTTAAGGTTGTAACGAGCACGAACATGGAGCAGTACTCTACTTCCCGTTTGTAACGACGCAAGGTTGGTGTGGTCAGATTTAACCCAACATGAACCTGAATGATCAGAACTCGTCCAAACTGAACACCATTCGGATGACTTCAAGTCAAGCAAAATGTATTATCTGTGTACCCTGACTAAGCCATCCGCTGAGTCAAGGGAAAATCGGATGTGCGATGCCTGCGATTAAGCGTTCTGCAAAATCGGTCCCACAAAATCGTTACAAATCTTCAATGTTATTTACATTGGGCTCAATGACAGTGTTCCAGAACGTGGTGGGATTTCTCCTATATAAAGCCATAAACGCCTGTATAACTGAAACGTGTCGGCTGTGACTCGCCGTCGAAATAAAATCACTGCCCACTGCTTCACGCAGAGAAGGATCACAATATCCGATATTTGCGTGCACAAGCTCTTAAGCAAACACTCCATCGGACTCCTACGCCTACGGAAGAACGAAGTTGAATCCCGGAATCATTAAAACACCCACCCAGCATTGCCGTAAAAGCCGCACCTAATTATCTTACAGGGCGTCGGCGCCACATTTCCCTTTGACACCAATGATCATGCTCTTCATCCCCGAATTATTACCATGCAAAATTATGTGTACCTTTTGAGCCATGTATTTTGCCAAAATCTATTGCTGTCGTGCGTTGTACACAAGATAGTAAGGTTTCTGTGGCTCTGGCAACCACTTACTTATGCCTGTATCAACGTGTCGCGTTTAGTCGGGAAGATAAATAATTATTTATTTAGTTACTTAACGCTTCTCATAAAACACCTTGATGAAACGCTTTCAAACTTTCATTACTTGATATAGTCCGTTTCACTTGGAGGACGAAATAACGCAAACCAAACCATATGCTTAACAGCCCTCTCCGCAACATGGAGGTGAGGATACCAGTAGTAGTGTCCACATGATTAGCCTGGATGTAGCTAAATTGGATTAACCAATCGCATACGTCAAATGAAGTAACAAATGATTGAGCTTTGTCGTTTCCTATTTTACTTCCCACGTACTTATTGAATTTAACAGCTCCATACATATTTTGCGTGAACACATCCCATTCGCACTTAAAACTATCATTATGCAGTAGTGCATTTAACTCGGTAGACGCTTAAACTAACCATTTACTTATTCAAGGATAATTCAAATTTTAATTTTTACTTCTTCTGTCCTACGGGACTTGTCAGTCATATGCATATTACCCGTGATAAATCATTGTTCATTTTTCCTTGTACATTGCTGGCCCCTCCCTCCCTTTTTTAATACCTGTTGCTCTTACTCCCATCTCTACCCCCAGTAGTAACCGCCCTATAATTCCCAGCCTAATTGACATCAACCTCATGCCACCGGAGTAGAACCATCTGCATCCACTACCCACAGCATCCGTCGGACACCCATCGGCAGAAGTCCCTTATTAGTCCCCGCTATCCCTATTCATGGTGACATTCAACGTTCGCACTCTAAGATAAACAGGTCAACGTGCTGCACCCGCATGCACCTTAGACACACTAGGTATTGGTGTGTGTTGTGTATCCGAAACTAGAATCAATGACCCTAACGGGGTTATTGAAACAACTGCACTTGGCTTAACCTCTCGTTATTGGTCGCACGAATCCGAAGACGCCGATGCAGCGCTCACGTGTCAAGCTGGTATAGGTATCATTCTAAGCTCCAAGGCTGAGCCATTGTTGTTTAATTGGATTCCGGTGAACAGCCATTTATATGCCGCTCGTTTGACGACATAAGCAAAGGTGGATTCATGAAGTAATACAAAAACGTTGGTTGTTTGTGATTTCCGTTTATGCTCCCACCGACTGCAATTCTGATGCTGTCAAAAACACGTTCTATCACGAACTGAACGCGCTACTACGCAATGCTAGTAGTCCAGATTTTATATTACTTGCAGGGGATACGAACGCACAAGTAGGGCGTCTGAGCTCTGCAGAAGATCGGTTGGGTGGTAATTATGGACTTAACTCAGAACGGACTGACAAACTTTAGCGTCTTCTGCAACTGTGTGCGGAGCACCAACTGTCTCTTAGTAGCACTGCTATTAGATACAGTGGGCGCCGAAGTGCAACTCAACGTCCCCCTGTAGTTGGCCAGCGTTGGACCCAAAATGACCACATTGCCATATGTTACAAATGGCATGGTTCTATCCCGGATTGCCGCTCGTACTGGAGTACCTGTGTCGACTCTGATCATGTCCTGGTACGCTCTCTTTTCTCGATGAACTTTACAGGGAGACACACCAAGCGTCTCCTCTATTTGGCAACTGAGAAAATGTCTCAGCCCTCTGTCAGGCAAGCTAATCAAGACGCCCTACCTACCGAACTTTCGCTGTCTTGTCCTAATGACACTGAGCTTCAGTGGAATAGGATCTCGGCCGCAATGCACGACGCCAGCGCATCTGCTTGTGACACTGTCAACGGTCACCTCACCAGTCACTGGACATCCGAACGGTCGGTGAACTTATTGGAATCTAGAAGAAACCTCCAGGCTGGCTGTGGACTCATTGTGACTAGAAGGGCTATTAGACGCGAATTAAAGCAGTGCCTACGCGCTGACAAGGAAGCCTGGTGGATCAGTCTGGCTCAATAAAAGGAGGAGGCAGGATCGGTAGGCAATTACTGAAAGCTTTTCCAGGTGAACCGTACCACTGGCCTCAGAAAACCAGGCGTCATTGAAAGAACCTGAGACCGTGCGGGTGCACTGATACACAATAAGGAAAGCCGTATGGCTCATTCGGCAGAATACTTACAAGCTCAGTTCAACTGGCCCCATGTTTCCGGATCTCCTCCCACTCAGGTGATGCAGCACGAGCCATGGACGGATAGTTTAGAGCCTCCGTCGGTGGCCGAGGTCCGAAACGCGATTACAGCCCTTAATCGTTTTCGTGCCGCTGGCCCGGATTCCCTCCGACCTGCACTATTTAAGGATGGCTGTGAAGTTTTCTGTATTGCACGGACCTCCTCATTCGAAGGTATCTGGAAGGAAGAGAGTGTGCCAGCTAATTGGAGCGAATCGATTATAGTGGTAATATGCAAGAAGGGCAGTATCACAGACTGTTTTAACCGCACGGGTATTAGCCTAGCGCCAGTTGTGACAAAATTATTGGCCTCGATTATCGTTCACCGCCTCACTGCGGAAAAGGAATCTCCGATTAGGGAAGAGCAGGCAGGTTTCCGCCTAGG
Organism: Dicrocoelium dendriticum; assembly: GCA_944474145.2. NCBI lineage: Eukaryota > Metazoa > Platyhelminthes > Trematoda > Plagiorchiida > Dicrocoeliidae > Dicrocoelium > Dicrocoelium dendriticum. The sequence continues at coordinate 6,962,196 of OX104059.1, forward strand.
AAGTGGCTGTATAGACCATAGATTCACTTTGCGGCAGGTGCTAGTGCAGCGCCACTCATACCGCAGATCAAGAATAGCTGTGTTCCTCGCCTTCAAGATTGCCTTCTATTCAGTCATTTGCTCGGCTCTGTTCGAACTACTTGCGCGGAAAGGTATTCCCACGGAACCTGCGAACATGCTGCGTACTCTATACTCGAAAACTAATGGCTGCGTCAGGGTCTACGGTGTCTAATCAGCTAGCATTCCGACTATAAGTGGTGTTCCTCTAACTTGTCCGAATTCCCCAATTCCGTTCAATTTCGTCGTGAATTCTATCATGCAGTGGTTTGCCTTGCGGAATCGTACGATGTAGGTGACAAAGTGCTGCCAAGTGAAAGCTTAGTTGATCTTGATTTTGCGGACGACAACGTCTTGAGTTCGACGATGTTGCGGCGGCACAATCAACTCTGGATAGCCTGTCCAGCGTGAGCTCATTATTGTATGCACTTCACACCATTAAAGTGCAAGTGTTACTGCAGGACCAACGGCCACTTAATGACCTCTTGACGCTTGCTAACGAGGAACTCGAGATGGTTGATCAATTCACTTAACTTGGCAGCTGCATCAATAACGATGGGCTCGTTGAAACTGACGTAGCTCACGCATTGCAAAGGCCAGGGGTGCGTTCTTGAACCTGCGGCCTCTTGGGCGACAAACAGGAAATTCCCTCCTTCTGAAAGGCCGTGTATACGAGACCACAGTGAGGGCCCTTCTGCTCTGTGGTAGTGAGACTTGGCATCTTCGGCCGGAAGATCTGATGCGCCTTCAAGCATTTGGTCATCGTTGTCTGCTAAGCTTTGTATGTGTCGGTTGGCACCAGCGTGTCCGCATGGATGAGGTGCGTAGGCGAGTACCAGATAGTGATAAGCGTGCCATTTCCCTATCACACCGGGTAGCACTGAATAACTTACGCTGGTTCGGACAGTGCTGCGCAAGCCTGGTCACCGCTTACTTAGAAGGGCCTTGTTCAGTCTACCAAGTGTAGGGTGGCGTATAGCTCGAGGCGGACAGAAGTTAACTTTGCAGCGGGAAAGGAAGTCACTGACGACCAAACTGGGTGCCGTTGGTCCGTCTCGCCTTCCGGGTTGGAGTCCGCTTGACTCACCTTGTGCTTGGCTCGAGACTTTACAGGACATGGCTCGCACCTGACAACGGTGGCGCGTCTGCTACCGTCTCATAATCGGATTGTCTGTTTAAAGCGTGTTTGGTTCCGGTTTAGCTGCGGGGTTATGGCTGATTATGACGCGCGGCAGTGAAAGCCGCAATGAAGCTGCCTCGCGGATGCCGCCTTATCTTTGCACGATAGCCAGCTGGTTGTGACGGTATGTTATTAACAAAAGGTATAGGCGCCTTGACCCTGAATGTTTGCCTAGGGCATTAAGGTTTTCAGGTACATCTCCTTCTGTCCCTACTTATTCTTTCTTCCATAGGTCCTCGTGGTGGTATGGCAGCAAAGCATCAGCTCAAATGGCTGAAGTACTGCGGTTGATGGGGATGAGCTCCAAGCAGCATGCGCCACCTCCCAAATAATCATCAGTAAGTCAGCTGTTCATGAACCGCATAACTGCGTCATTATGAGACAATGCTTTATCCTTGCTTTTTCCCTTTTTGTAGCAATACCACCCGGTCCTAACCACGATCCAGTAAGTTATAAACGTAATGGGAGTAGGGCGGGTTATATCAGAAGGAACACTCACGGGATCGCCGTATACTTCCGGTCACATTTATACTTAGCCTTCAACCTTAGTGAAGGCTGTGGAGGCCGCGCTATATATCAAAGCCAATCGTGAAGCAGAATAAAGGGGACTCCGTTTGTTGTGCTTTCTGGTGGTGACGCAGCGGTCCGCCTCCGTCCATCTAGAACCAGTTATTTTGGCTCAAGATCCCGGGCTAAAGATTCTAAATCCTTGCAGTGATTTTATTAAGTTGCGTAGCTTGTGAAACAAGGTGAGCGAAGCCGGCGCCCATTGGCAAGGACCACCGTCCTAATGTACCTGCAATCACCGAAACGTGCTTGTACACCGACGTCACGAACCGTTAAGTGCGCTTACCATGCTACGCACTACTGATGGGTGACCGCAACTCCGACCGTCGTGGAGGCGGCGTTGCTTTGCAAGTCAAAACCACCCTTACTGTGTTTTGAAAGCATACTTTCTGCCCATCAGGCTCTTCGGTTGAGGCACGCACTTTCTTTTTGTATTACAACTGTGCAACTTAACTTTGCGCGCCCATAGCAATGCTAGTGGCCTCCTCGATTTTCTTCGTGAACATTCGGCGAGCAGGTGCTTAAGGTTGGGGACCCTAATCTCCTCGACCATGGCTTGCATAATTTGTTCAGAGATGCCAATTCAAGGCGTTTTGCTACGGAGCTTTTTGCTCTAGCATTATATGCACACCTGCAGCACTTACTTGATTAACTAACTATGTTCATGATAGGACGAAATTCGTCCCTCTAATACTTCCTCCTTTCTAAATCTGTTTGAATTGCCATGAAAACTTTATACAACTCACCTCACTGTGCTACTGACTTCGTATGTCTGTCGTACAAGTGCGCGCTTTGTCGTAGGACAAAAGTGCATCACATACACTTGCTGTCTGTTGCCCTAATCAGGTGTCCACTAGCAATTATAAGGCCACACCTAAATGCCATTGCTCATCCGCGACACCTCATTGGCCGTAGTACAGCTCACTCACTGGCTTCTCCCGGCGCAGGCCTCCTTAATTATACTCCATTAGCACCACCGCATGATTTGATTAGCTGCACGTCGATGCGTCGTAGTCTATTATGCTCTAACTATCTAACAACCTCTTTGTATGCTTGCGCTTCACTTGTCCGCTGTCATTCGATCACGAAACCTCTCTTACCTTTCTTCTGTCGTGCAAACATATTCAGGTATTCAGCGTAAGCCGCTCTTCTGCCGCACATTTCTAGACCTTTATCTACCCATTACTTGCTGTATTGTCTTAGGCATTTTTACCTACAATACTCCAAGTCTCGGGCTAGCAGTCCATGGCTCTATCCAGCTTGGCAATATTATCCTAGCACTCTGGCTGCTGCGGTTAGGCCTCAGGTTCTGATATCCTCAGCAACCTTAATGTACGTATGTATTCTGGTTATTCGCGGTCCTTCCGTCAATTAGCTCTTCTTAGATTTTTAATTCGGCATTCTCTCACCTAGTCAGTACAGAGACGCCCCTTAGCTTCTCATTTACAGGTGTTCATTCCTCAATTATTCGCTGCTATTTTTGCGAAGCTTACCCATGTATGAGTTCAACAGACTCACTGGCTTTCCCTGGGTCAGCATTTTCTACGCTCCCCAGCGAATCTCCCAAGTAACAGTTGCATCATAGCAAACTGATCCTGTGTTTTCTTTGCTTAACGGCGCAACGCTCTGCATCCAAGGTATACGGTAGCAACCAACCTATAGGGCTTTGCTTCCGATGAATATTCAAAAGACACTTCTAGCATAATCATTGTTACACATTGTACATCATAGGTTTCCTCTAAATGTTAGAACATAGAACATAAATAATGCTTGTTCCCACGTTTGTTCTTTGCGGCCCTGTTTGTCTCTCACCTTCCCTTTCTCTGAGGTCTGGAACTTCTTGGGGATCCGGGATCGGAACGTGAAAGAGCTTGTGCCTGGGACAGGACATAGAAACCCCCAAGGACCTACATAGAACACCGCTGTACAACAAGTGGATAAAAATGCACTCACTACCATGACCGTCGTCCAGTAATGGTAGCTGGACATGACGTCTTCATACTCCTGCGAAGTATACATAATCCTGTAAATTCTAGAAGCAAGAATCGGAAGTTTTGCTCACCTGGACACGAAGATGACGTAGGCCTAACCCTCCATAGGCCTCAGCCATTATGGCCGCCCCGACCAAAATAACCTGTTCAGCTAACAGAGGAAATTAGAAGGCAATTGACGGCGGTTAACCGAGGGTTAAATCAGTCGAAGAGCTGCTCTGCTAGTTTTACGTTAGTGTACAAACGGATTTCTGGCAGTGTTTCAGGACGTGGTGGGTTTTCGCCTGGCAAGCGTTCTCCCTATAAAAAGCCACAAATGTCCGCTTAACAACACTGCGACGTGGCGGATGTGACTCGCCACTGAATAAAGTCACTGCCCACAACTACATACTGGCAAGCCGACCAGAATCCTAATGTAATATTTTCCTGACAAGTTTTCTCCACAAACGGAATGCCCAGCTTGTTTACACTACGCCCACTAGAACCCAACTTGTCGACATGTTTTGACGAATTTATGCCTCAAGATTAATTTTACAATTTTCAAAGCTTGGACAACTTTCGGCTTACTGCCGATGACATACATAGCAACGTGTTTGTTGCGAAACGTAATTGCTTGTAAACGTTGATCATGCCTGGTCAGGTGTGTCTCGGAAATTCGAGAATATACTATTTATTTATTTATTTAATATCTGCTGTGCGAACCATGAAGCAGGGAAAGCCAAGGCCACCGAATCGCCTTGTATCATTTTGGAAACTGATAATATTCGGAAAACTTGAGACAACTTTAGTTCTTACTTGTATGAGGTCTACGTCCTTCGCGTACCGTTTTCCTTGAGGAATAAAATTAGTGCAAATCCAACTGGGTTTGCCTTTGCTGCACGCAGAGAACGAAACAACGTACCAGATGTTGACCGTACTCAGGTAGGTTGTTCTTCATTATGCACATGCAAGCGCTACCGCGAGGATCGAAATGTCTGTAAGCTGCATCTGCGAGGTGCTCGACTACAGTATGAAGTTGGGCATGCTCGTATAACCTCACGTAATCAAAAACGCTTGCACGCTTATGTGAAAAGGCAAGGCAACCCAAACTCGTCCATCGCCGTCTTCTTAGGCCAGGACGGCTACACTACGGTCACAGCTCACGAAAAAGCATTGTTCACGCCGTTAACAGCATGGAAATGCGTATGTTCGTGAGTTTCAGAGGCCGTATATCAGCCCGCCGTTAGAGGTTCCTGAGGTCAATGTCCTGAATGAAGTTCCAATGTCAGCTTCTGAAACGGCGCCGGTTCTAGCAAGTATTAAATCATAATAAGGCTGCTGTGGGATGCTGTTCATCCCAAACCGGTCTACTAGTCTGACGACAAACTTTGCCCTCGATTACGCATGTTTGCGAAGCTTCTAAATACCTGCTCTCTACCCACGGAATAGAATGAGGCTATTGCAAGTCCCAATATAAAAATGGTGGCAGGCACAATGAAACCTGTATACCAGTTAGTTTGAGGAGCACGATAATCAAGCTGTTGGAAAATCCCACGAGGGACGAACTCCAAGGTCATGTAAGAGGGTTTAAGTTGCTCAACCCCTTCCAACGTGCGTACGTAAGGTTAATGATTGCCTTACTAACCTATTGTTTACTGCAGAGGATTTGGCCGAAGCCCTCGAGCGAGAAATACAGTGTACGCGAGGTTCACTGACGTTGCTAAAGCTTTTGATTCCGTTCCAAATTCGTGTCTTTCTTCCAAACGGCAATCCTGCAGTAACCTGGAAATGACTTACCATGGGTTTTAGCTTTCCTAGCCGGATGCGAGAGGATTGTTTGTGCTGCGTCCGGCCAAGATTTTCGTCAATGCGTCCTCAGCTGGGTCCAGCAAGGTTAAGTCCTTGACGCACTTCGCTCCATGTTATATGTTGACAACTTACCTGGTGAACTGGGAATGTCATCCCTAATGTTTGCTAGTGAGCAAAACTTTTGGTTCAAGGCAAACGATCCGACTAGTCCACTGATTCTACAAAGTGCTCCGGATCGGCATTTATACTGGTCCATTTGTGGATAGCTCTTGAATCCGGCGAAATGTTTGGTCTTACGCGTAGGCTTGAATAACTTACTAAAGCGTTTTTGCTTGGTGGCAACGAAGTGTCACAGGTGCAACCACAAGCAGAACTAGGAATATTGTTGTCCTCCAAATAAAACGCCTGTGGAAATTGGGCGCCGGTAGGCCGCTTGTGGATGATCCCGTGGTTATTCGGCATCATGACGATTAAAATAATCATTAGGCTACTTTCGGCATTTCTAAGGCCGCATTTTAAATACTGTGCACAAGCTTGTACCCCATGCCTCGTTCGTAACATGATAGCAATTGAACGCGTTCTTCCGCCTGGGACAAAAATAGTGCATTGGTTAACGTGGTCGACGTACTGTGCAAGACTGAGTAAAATGGATGTTTTCATGCATTACTAGGGAATTCGAAGCTACTTGGTCCTCCCATATTGCATAACACAAAGTCAGTTTGTTTCAACTTTAGCTGAGCCGTCCCATCCAACGCGAATACTGAAAATGGAATCCTGAAGATAAAAGAGCGAAAAGGCAAAAAGCTTTACTGCACAATCGTAGGTGGGTCGGGCACTTGTGCGGAACAACGTCACTGCTTTCTGCGCGTTGGCATTGTTGCAGGCCACTAAAACATATAAGGCAGGTTTCCGCCTGGCGATAGTTTTCGTCTGGTAGGCTTTCTCCCCACATAAGCCACAAATTTCTGTTTAACTACACTGCGACGTGGCGGATGTGACTCGCGATTCAATAAAATCACTGCCCCAAGCACACATCGGCAAGTTGACCGATACCTCATTTCACAAATTCTGTGCATATACGTGCTCTCGTACTAGCACGCCTGCATATATGACCAGTGAAATGCCACTATTCCTAAAATATTTTTGCAGCTATTTCCTCATGCTTTACTCACCTGACCCGCACTGTGTGCACAACCTCAACGGACTAGTTCTGCACCAACATAGACCCCATTAATGATCTACTTCTTCGCACTACATCGCATTCTGTGAAGATAGGCTTCATGCAACCTTTGAGCTATGTGGGCCTACACTACTGACTCCATCTGTACTACTCCCGCTCTTGGTCCTGCCATTCATGCTACCATGTACAAAATTGCACTATACTGAGCATGCCCAAAAGGCGTGTCTCGCTTCGTTATGAACAAAGTATATGTTAATTAATTAATTTATACCTTCCCTTTACATTTAGTCCGCAAAGTGGGCTTAAAGAAAACGCTTAACTTTCTACACCAATTTCACTTCGACCAGCGCTTGCGGCCATTTGTTCCAGTATTTCACTATGAGACGCTCGAAGCATTGAGGGTGAGCCATGCGCTTTACCTCCGGTACCACCAGTATGTACCGGTATCCGGCGGTGCTGCTTGTTGTGCGAACCTGCAGCAGCGGCTTCAACCTGGGGAGATGGCCCAGGGGTAGTATCCGGTGCGTCATAATTAAGTCAACAAGAAGCCAATGGTATTGGTTCGAGGGTATGGGTCCTCGGACGACACCCCGTAAACCGCTGATGAGCAGGCTAGCCACCTGCTGGACCCGTTCCAGACTCTGCACTTCATCTATTGTGATAGGGCAATAGGCGGGTGAGCCCTGCGCAAGCACCGGTCTTATTATGGAAGAGAAACGGCGAGTGGCAATCCCTTCAAATCAAGTGCAGAAACTGCGGCTAAGTGCCTAAGGCAGACGTAGTCTGTTTACATACAGTCTGTTCGCGTTGTCTACAAACTTCAGCTCACAGCGTAAAAGGATGCCTGGATCCTTTACGGAACTGGTGGGATTTAGCGGGTGGCCGGCTAGTGTGTACGCACACCCAGTATTACCCCTCCACAGGCTTATAAACAAGGACTTTGCAGTATTTAACAGCAGGTCAGCTTCTGCAGGCCACCGCGATAGGCGGACGAGGTCTGCTGAAGGACGTCGCAGTGGCCAGAAGAACCACTAATCCACAAAATCTTCAGGACATCCGACATGAATATGCAAGGCAACGGAAAATCCTGAGGTACTTCGTTATTGTGGAGCCGGAATAAAATGGGCCCAGCACTGTGCCTTTGGAAGCGTCGCTAGTGGATGAGTACCATTACGTTAGGTTATAATCATCCACCTGAACCATATGGTTCATCTTATCGAAGCTTTATTGAAATCAGTGTAGATAACGTCCACTGACTTCACCGATTCAAGGCCTGCAACCCTACCTTTCGTGTCACAGCAGGTTGGTGGTGCACAAGCGGCCCTGCATGACGCCGTGCTGTGCCGGCGTACAGAGATATCTCGACTGTAGCAGCGAGGGAAGGATCTTTTCACTATCATCTCGAGCACTTGAACCGAAACAACGGTAGTATAAATCGGCCGGTAACTGTCCACTTTGCGTGGGCCGCCACCTCTTGTAAACAGTTTCACAGCCAAGCATTTTCTGCTGTAAGGCAATTCACCCTCTGACAGCGATCACTTGAACCGTTCCTTCACGGCAGGCGAGACGATGGCCTATAGGGACTTCAAACATAGTGAATAAAGTCCACCGGTTCCGGCTGGTTTTGTGCCATTAATACTGGCGACTGGACTGCGGACTTCTTCTACACCACAAGCAAGTCCCTTAAGTTCCATACGGGATGCACATGTGGAGCTTGGCATTAATGTATGACGACTTGTATATACGTATGTAAAGTGTTCCGCCAAGGCGAACGCACGTTCAGTTCTGTGGAACGGCGGCTGCCCGCCAGTGCCCTCTAACACAGCTACCTCACTTGCCGGCATCAGGCGCCGCTACAGTAAACAATGAGCTTCTTGGGGCCGCCTAAGCTGAGGTCGCATGATTCTCCTCGAACTGCGGACGCTTTATAAATAAGTAAATGAATATTATATTCTCGGGTTCATCGTGGCACCCTAAATCAGGCATGATCAAACTGCCTTCGCGCTTTTGCGCCGTTGCATAGATCAGGCTGCATTTTGCACGCGTCATAATCGTCAGCACAGCCAGAGACGAAGAAGTTAACCAAATTGCACCTCGCCGACGAGTCAATTGACAATACCATCTGTCGAACTCATGTGGCTACTCTTGTCTATCTTTTCGGTAATTAAGGTACGAAACGAGCGCACAACGATTGCACACCTACTTTTCTAAAAGACCATCAGGCTTCAACAGATTAACTTTACGGCAGCGACTAGTCTACGTCACTGGCGGCTCGATTTAGACCATTGGATCCGGTTTCCCCAAAAACTGTAGGACGGCTCCTGCAAACGTGATTAGGGCAGTGGCAGCTCTAGGCTGGCTAACACCGTCGAATAGACACTAGCCGCCAGAGGCTGCATAACGTGAAGCTTGTCCATGGTGCATGCAACACGGAACTAATAGGTCCAGGCAAGATGGAGCCGAATGCGGTATAACGCGCGTGGGTTGACAGACATGTTGTGTTGCCTGACTTCCCAATACCTTCTTTGCATTCGTCGCAGGAGCAGCCATTGATCTGGACTTACTGGTAAGTGCCCTCCGGATTTACCGGGTTTCGGTCAGTCTAAGAACGGCCGTTAGACGTCAGGCAACGAAGTAAAATACCTCGACACGTGTGTCCAGTAAACCTTTGTGCGACTATGCACAGGCCACAGTAGGAACCGTCAGGTGCCTATATAGCGTCATCCATCGGTTTAGCCGGGTTCGGCGGACCCTGGAAAATGCACAAAAATTGCCCTGTGGGGACGAACGTGGATTATTAGACCTCGCAGCCAAGTGAGGCAGGATGGTGTCTGCCTAGGACTAGCTGCAGAAACAAGGGTGACTCGCAGAGGCCGGGATTTCCCTCCTCACTTTTCAAAACGGGTAACCTGCTGCACACGCAACCCCTATTCATACGCAGTGAGATGCCTAATAAACAGCAACTGCAGAAAATCCACGTCGTGGTCATAATGAGTCTGAGGACAAGCATCAGGCACCTCGGGTTCGTGAAGCATCAAAACGGTTACAAGCCAGCTGCATGCAGGCACTTGTCTACTCCTTCTTGCTCTTTTGCATTCTGTTTTGGCCTTCAAAGCTTGCGCTACCCCCCACTAGTAAATTAGCACCCCTAGGACGCCACACAGGCACTCCAGCTTGGTTTCCAGCAACAGATCGACATCACGCTGGAGTACCTACAGTCGGTGTGCAGGTGGGCTAATTTGAAAATAGAGGTGCCTCGGTTTCCGCTTGCTTAGCTGAGCCCACGGAGTTACGCCCTAAGGAACTTTACACTCATCTTATAGGCACACGCCGCTTTTCGGATGTTTGTGATTGCACAGTGGCCTGACGCTTCTAGCACATTCCTTGGACAAAGCCATGCTGTATATTACGCAGTCGGGGAAAATGCTATAAAGACAACCAAATACACGAAATGTGGAAATACACACCATACATGAAGCAGGTAACAGCACTGACTATATGCCTAATTACTTTTCAACTTGTGCCACAGGGTGTCGGCTTTCGCATAACCGATAGCTTAGCAGAGGTGGCTGTAAAGGTGATAAAGTGCACGATGAGTAAAGGATAAACTATCAGCCTAAAATACAAAGGCTGGAAACAAATACGCAATACAAAAATTAAAAACCCAAAAAACGTAGTTGCCTATTATAAACACGGAAAATCTGCTATGCACAAAGTAATGAACGATGCAAACTGGTCGGCCAACTAAAGCGAAAAAAGTGGTCCGGTGAGTGTCAAACATTCGTGGCTACCAATTAAACTTGCACAAACCGAAGCGTGACCGCATTGGAGCAGCTTTTCCGTTATGGCGTACTGTTATGGGAAATGTTGACGCACCACCCGAAGAAGTCGAAATAACATTGACGGTGCAAGAATTTGACCATCGGATTCACGCCCTCGGTCAGCCGATTAAAATATTAACCTTCACGCCTTAGGATTTTACTTATTCATTGCGGCCTAATTCTCCATACTACCTTTACATTTGCATCCCAATAATTTTATATAATAAGATAACCAGCTTTTTAACTAATTCTTCTTCGTTTTAGCTTGTCCATGTGGCCTGCACAGCGCAGACTGTCAGTGCACGGAAAGTGGGCATGGTTTGGTTGACCATGTGAATCGTGTGTTGCCCTGACTCACCGTTGGCAGATCATGAATCCGCTTTCCGTTTGTTCAAGGACGAATTCGAGGGTGGAACATTCAAAGGATCGTCCGACTGTTCCAGTCCTAATTGAAACTGAGCAGGCTACAGCTATTCGGACAGATGTTCAATTACTGTTTAACCTAATTAAAAGCAGTAAGGCCAACGCTAATTATAACTAAACCACCTGAACAGTGGTTTTCTTGGTCCCCAGTGCAGAGACGCCTCAACCTGAGAAGGACGATTTCGTCCTTGAACGTGACCTTCAACGATGTCTTAACGTGATCAAAGCAACTGCGTCTGTCTGGACGATGTTTGGGGTGCTTCTCTGTGCTGCTTACTTAGCTGTCCTACACGGTTTCCTGTAACCGTATGAGTCTGAGTGAGTTTATGTTTTCATCACACAACTAACATGTTTGCACTACGCGTCTCTTTAGACGTCATGGGAATTCCCAGTTGTTTTACTGCTGATATGAAGCGTATTAAATGTTTATACTTCCCTTTTACTCTAGCTTACTCCGCATATTTGTTAAGAGTTTTGGAGGTTTAGTTGTCAGACTGTATTTTTTACATTTAATTGTTTTTCGTAATGTCTTTACTATAGCAATATATATATGTATATATAATGTCATCTACATGTTTTCATTAAGTTTGTTTTGTAGTATGCTGCTAATAAAGGACGATCGGTGACATTTCGACAGGTCAGCTTTATGTTGTACTCAGCCATAGGTCCTTCCTCTATAAGTTATTCGTCAGACCACATTTGGTATATCGTACTTTACTGCTCGTATTGCGGCAACATAGCCAGAGTGTTTTCCAAATCGTCGTAACGAGACTGGACCTTAACGTTTTGCGACGGTTTGCGTACCTACCTGACCCATTGCGCTATACTGGGTGGAACATTGGAACATTGTATTTAATGGGAATAAAAGCTGGAGCTTTACATGACCCATAGGGTAAAAAAGAGTACGGGTCGGGTTTAATGAAAGGCCAAGCAACCTTATAGCGGGTTGGACTCGCGTGTTAGCCGTATCTTCATCGGGCTTATGTGGCATTTAAACAGAATGCACGCCGGCTCAAAGCGAGACATCCCACCACGCCCTCCGAAGCGGCTTTGGGAAGGAAGGTGGAAGAAAGAAAAGAAAGAAATTCCATCCAGTAGAATGTAGTTAAATTAGGGAATATCGCGGTGTAGCTCGGCCAGATGACAGTCCAAGCGGGCCTTAAAGTCCGCCACAGTGGGTGCCAAGACTAAATCGGCCGGCAGAGCATTCCACGGTCGGCAGATTCGCAGAGAGAAGTAGTGTCGTCTGCAGTTCAGCCGACTGTGCTGATGTGTGAGCCTCAGTGGGTGGCCACATAGGTGGGAGCCCGATCGGTGCAGTGTGAGTAGGTGGCGACAGGGATGTCCAGGGTTGGATAAGATCATGAATACGAGGATCAGGTCGCCCCGTAGACGTCGGTACTTAAGCGAGTAGAGGCCCAGGCACTGAAGTCGTTGTGGATAATCTAGGTGCTTGAGACCTCAGACCAGTTTGGTTGCTCGACGTTGTGGGGCTTCGAGTATGCGTTGGTCCTTCAACAACCAAGGGCTCCAAGTCTGAATAGCGAACTCCAAGTGGGGTCGGAGAAAAGCGTTAAGGAGGAGGCGGAAATTGCTGGGGTCAATTTGACCGAAGGCTCGTTTCAGCAATCCCACCATGCGGTTAGCAGCAGCAGCTGCTTTCCGGCAGGAAGCGGATACGGAAAGACTCGTCTGGGTAATGATACCCAAGTCTCTTTCGGCTGAAGAGATCTGGAGGATAGACGCTCCCAGGTAATATACAGGAGAAAAAGTGGAAGGGCGGGTAGAAAGGACGCGACATTTCGAAGCGTTAAATGGAAGGTTATTTTCTATGGACCACTGATGTAGACGGTCGAGGTCCGTCTGAAGTGCGTGGGCATCGTCCGGAAGGTTAATTGTGCGCCACAGCTTGGCGTCATCCGCGTATAGTAGCAGCGAAGACTCAACTTGCGGTGTGACGTCGTCAATGAAGGCTAGGAAGAGGTGCGGTCCGAGAACAGACCCCTGTGGAACTCCGCTTGTGGCAAGGATGCGGAGAGACAACGCTCCGTCGACGCGTACTTGGAAGGTACGGTTTTGGAGGTAGTTCCGGATCCAGTCCATCAAGTCCCCTGAAACGCCGTAAGATGACAGTTTCCGCAGCAGAATCTTGTGGTCGACCTTGTCGAAGGCTTTAGCGAAATCCAGAAAGATAACATGCGTTTCTTGGCCAGAGTCGGCTGCAGTCGTCCAGCTGTCCCTGGCAAGTAGCAGGTTACTCAGGCAAGACCGTTGACGCCGGAAACCGTGCTGGCAATCAGAGAGCAGTTTCTGGGTCTCCATGTGATCCGTTAAAGCGTCTGCGACGATCGATTCCATCACTTTGGAGATCGTAGATAGGAGAGTTATCTTTCGGTAATTGGCCGGATCTTTGCGAGTACCGCCTTTGTAGATTGGTGTAATAGTCCCACATTTCCAATCATTGGGAACTTTGCTTTGCAAGAAGAAGTGGGTGAACAGCTCCGCCAGGGGTAAAGCTAGAGCTGCAGCGCACGCTCGCAAGAGCCGTGGGTGGAAACCATCAGCGCTAGGAGAGGCCGTTAGCCGCAGGGACTTGAGTTTCGCCAGGACCTTCTCCGGAGTGAAATGAACAGTCGTCAGGGAAGTTGAGAGTGAAACCGAAGAAGGTACCGTCGTTGTGTGCAGTGATGGAACGGAGAATGTGGATGCGTACTGCTTGCACAGGACTTCTGCTGCCTCGGTAGCTGATTTCGTGAGCCCTGTGGGGGTCGTCAATGCGGTGACACCGTGTTTGACTTGTCGAAGACTATTGACGTGTCTATACAAGGCTTTGGGATTGGATGAAAATTTACGCATAAGTTGACGCTGGTGCTCACTCTTATCTTCTCGTACAAGATGGACGCATTGGTTACGGATGGATCGGTAATATTCCCACGGAGTGGCCGTTGGATGGGAGCGATAGTTTCTCCATGCCGTGTTCCTGGAGGCAATCCATTTCCGTGTACGACTTCGGATAAATGCTGGGCGTCCTTTTCCTATGGAAACTTCTTTGCACGTCGTCGTAGTGGAGCAGAGTTCACGTAGAGTAAGGCAAAAGCTTGACCACGCGCTGTCGGCGCTCGATTGGGGCTCGGGTGACCAGTTGTTAGCGGAAATGAGAAGGTTCAACTTTCCGTAATCAGTCCAGCGTTTGGTATAAGTTGGCGTGCTGACGAGTTTTTCGGCGAAGCATATAAAATCGAAACGGAGGACGCAGTGGTCGCTAAGCCCCAAAGGGGCATCATACTCAACGTGCTCAACCATCAGTTCTTCGTAAGTGAGGACGAGATCTAGCAGGGACGGTTGGTTGTTGAATCGGAATCTGGTCGGCTGATACGTGTGGTTGTACAACGGGGCCGTGTGAAGAAGATCAATGAGGCCTCCGGCGCCTTGAGAGCTACTCCTACCAGGTTGGTCAATGGTTAGAGGTCAAACAAACAGTCTCCTGGTCACGCAGCTTGGGGGGTTAAAATGGAATGATGTTTATTTCTGTAGAATTAAATCAGTGCCACCTCTCCGCTGCCTTGCGGACAGTCTTTCGAGCCAAACGCTTTGGATGAGGATCCTACTTGTCCTCCTGTCTAGGTCTGGCAGTATCTCTGATCACATACAACCATGACAATTGCCCCAAACTGTAATTACCCCCCGCATCGGCCATCGCGCAGAATATCAAGTCTCTCCTTATCTGCTGCATACAGCAGGACGAATAAACAAAAACATGCTACTGCTGAAGCTTCCCTTCTTTTCTACCTGTTTCCGTTATCTTGACACCCATCACTAGTCATTCTTCCATGTGCCACTGACGTCGAACCATATTCGGCCGCCTTCCCACAACACCCACCGGACGCTTATCACCAACAGTCCTTTATACAGCCCTGCTGTACCCTTTCCCTTGCGACGTTCGACGTTCGCACTTTAACACAAACCGGTCAACCGGCTGCACTCACGTGCACCTTGGACACTGGGTATTGACGTGCGTTATTTGTCCGAAACTAATATCAGTGACCGTAATGGGCTTGTTGAATCAACTACCTCTGGCTTGTCCTCTATCTACTGGTTGCACATCCGCAGACGCTGATACAGCACTCACGGGTCAATGAGGTAGGTATCATTCTCGGTTACAAGGCTGTCGTCGTTGTTTGACTAGATTCCGGTGGACAGCCGTTTGTGCTCAGTCCGTTTGATGACATCAACTAAGGTTGATTCACCAAGTGGTACCAAACGTTGTTTCTTGTGTTTTCCATTTATGCTTCCACCACCTACAGTTCTGATGCTACCAAGGACGCCTTCTACCACGAACTAAACGCGCTACTACGCAGTACCTCCAGTTCTGATATAATAATACTTGCAGGGGACATGAATGCACAAGTAGGTCATCTGGGCTCTTCAAAAGCTCAGCTGGTTGGTGCTTATCGGCTCAACTCAGAACTGACTGATAGCGGGAAGCATCTGCCGCAACTCAGTTTGGAGCACCAGTTGTTTCTTAGTAGCACTGCTTTCAGACACCTTGGGCGCCGAAGTGCCACTTGGCGTCCTACTTAGCTGGTCAGCGTTGGACCCAAACAGATCACAGTGCCTTAAATTACAGGTGGCGTGGTTCCATCTTGGATTCCCGCTCGTACTGAAGCACCTGTGTCGACTCTGATCATGCCTTGGTACGCTGTCGTTTCTCCTTGAACTTTACCGGATGGCACACCAAGCGTCCCCTCCTGCATAGCTGTATGCTTTAACAGAAATACTTTTTTGTTAATGTTATTTCAAGTGATTGGCTGTCGCTTGATACCCCCGGTGTGGCTGCGCTTGATGTGCATGTTGACAAGCTGCCTACCTGTCTGTTACCCACTACCTCGTCCATACTGGCTCCAGGAGACAGTTGGTCGTTGCTGGAGAGGACGGGATGCACGGTCCTTGTGGCCGTGTTAGGCTCGAAGACTTCTTCCATGCACTTAGAGCGGACCACGGTCCAGCCACCGCCTTGTGTGCTCTTGAGGCCCCAAATACAGTGTGCTTGTGTTAGCCCTTCTTCGCATGACGCTTTGGTCAACCGGATAGGAAGGAAGCAGAAGACAGCCGACAAAGGTTGTATTAGAACCGAGAACGCTCATATTTATACGTCGGTCTCACCAATCCTCTAAACACCGCCTGGCGGATTTGGCTGTCTTCCTCGTACGCCCACGATGCACACTTGACTATCCGCTCTGTCTGGCCAGTTCACTGTGTTCCTCGGGCAAGCCATTCTTCATCCGCCTACGCAGGGCATGGCAACGTACATGTCTGATGCGCGATTTCATCAGCTTTCGGCTGGGCCGTGGCAACACGCTCGCGTGTTCTGCCCTAAGCACGCTTTGTGGCGTTGGCAGTCAGCTTTCTCGCTTACCTGTCACATAGCTCTTCTTGTGTGTGACACATTGGCTTTGCATGCACTACTGAATAGACTAATGCGTAACGCTGCAGGCTTCGACTTTGCTTTGCACCTTGAAGGTGCAAAGTACTGCTGCAGGACTGGACCAACACGCCACCGGTTTCATCTACCACCGAACAACCACTGAAATTGGTGGATCGGTTCCTTTGCCTCGGTAGATGTGTCATCTCTGGTGGTCAGATCACTGAGGAAGTTATTTCGCGTATCTGCAAAGCCCGTGTGACTTTCCAGACAGTCATCCATGAGAGCGGCAGGATATCAGTCTGTTAGGGAAACGTTGGATGTATGGTGCTGCGATAAGGCCGATTTTACTATATCGATTAGGAACCTGATCAGTTCGTGGCGAAGACATTAAACTCTTGTTCATGTTTGTCCACCGGTACTTGCGGAGTATTGGTCATTTCTGGTGGGAACTGGGTGAGCAATGCCGAGGTCCGCCAGCAGGTTTTTGGAAAGTAGCCTTCTGATTTCTCCCCTGAATGTTTACTAGATCTCAATCCCTTACATTGGCTAGGCCATGTCCTCCGTATGCCCGTTGACCGCCTTCCTCGACGTGCATTATACGCCGTGGGTGCACTAAGTTGGGCGAAACCGCTATGTGGCTGTCCATGATGTGGCACAGAGGCATGCAGAAATTATGTGAGAGACTTGGTCTTTCTGCTGCGCGCCGTCTTCGTGCAATGGCCTTGGGGATGGACCGTATCAAACGTAGCGCATTCACACAGTCAGTGGCATTTCTGCATTCGGTTCCATACATGTGCTTTTTAATATTACTTCTATTCTTGTCCTTTTACCACACTTCCTTGCTTTCATTTACTGTACGTTCAACGCAACTATCTTACCGTTTTTATTTGTTTTTGGTCTTGCGATGTGTACTGTGACAACTGGATCCACCGCACTTCGGAGTTCGAATCATAGTTCTTCAACTGTATTGAACTGAACCTTTCATCGTCTTTCGGGTTCCAACTTCGGACTAAGCGTCTTCATTCCTCTTGACCAAGTCATCACTTGGTCACCCCTTCTCTTTTTCTATCTACACCCTCGGCGCGCAAACAGCGCACCTTGCGAAAGTCGATGGGCTGACATGCGTAACAGTTGGCACAATCAACGGAATTTGGCGCGTGGCATAACGGTGCTAAATGGTTCACTTTTTCTTCCTGTGCCATAATGAAGATGTTGAACACGCTCTCTGTCCACATGGTGCTCCTGCCGGTGGCCGACTGGTCTGCACACCTGGCTTGCAATCATAAAGTCACCGGTACCAAGCCGCCTAGGGGCGGGCGTCCTCGCGGTCTATTCAGCGCATGCGCGACTGGTGGTGGTCGCACGGCAAAGAAGCGCGACTGCGGCGCCCAGCTGACGGTTTATGTTTTTACACGTTGTTCTCATCGGATATGAGCCAAACTGCGTAGGCAACCGTAATCGGGCGACAATATCCTCTTTGTTTGCTGATCTACTAGGCCACGTTCCTCTACCGTACAGTAGGGTCGAACATACGGCTGCATCATACACAACGCTTTATGCACCCGTATTTCTCAAGACGATAATCGAGTACATTTCCAGAGCTGTCTGTTAGACACTTCAGCACCTTAGAAGTCGTCTGTTATGCCTAGGCTGGAATATAGGCACTGATTCACAAAACATGACGCCGAGAACTTCCGATCATCAGTCATATGCAACATTATAAAGTGGATGCCGAAATGCGTCCCGAAGGTACACTGTGAGAACTTGAAGTTTATTCCTTTTCTAACATGGATTTCGGAAAGCACGCGGTTGCATCTCCAGCCCTCTTATTGGCAGAGAAAGGGATATAACATATATATGCGATGTAACATCCAAGTCATTTTCATTGACTTATGTAAAGCTGTTGACAACTTCCACACAACTAGCTACACTTCAGTCTACAGGAAACTGAGGTCATAGGTAATGTTCTGTACCGGATTGCCTACTTCATAAGAGGCCGCTGCACGCGTCTGTTAGTGATCCAATTCTCGTGCCCCCATCAATAATGGTGTTCTCTAGGGATCCTTATCTAGATTGGAACTCTTCAAACTACACACCCATGACCTTCTCATACTTCAAACAGACTGATCTTCGTTGATAATCTAAGGTGTGATCGAAAGTATGCAGCTTTGTGGCTACTGACAAAATACAAGTGGTTCTGGACCAGCTGCACAACTCGTCTATCCAGTGACAATTGCTAGCAAACCACAATAAATGCACTGTCTTTCTAGTTGGGGATACTTATCTTTATGTTACATAAATGTTACTTTTTTCCTCAGAAACTCAACCCATTAGAAGGATCTCGGAATCATCTGATCTGTTGGGTTGGACACGTTGAAAAGTTGTCGCGTCAAAGACTGCTAGATGCCTTAAGAAGCTGGTTTTTCCGACCTCTATTCATGTCATTTGTCCGCCCGATTTTAGAAGATCCACTATCAGTCACCCACTCTCAAAGTTTGAATGGGCTCTGATTGACAAGGTTCAGAGGCGTGCACCTAAACCGATTGTCAATCATCTGGCGGATTCTGTTGGAGAAGTAAAAGATTCACGAGAAGTATTAGGCGTAAAGTCATCATCACCATCAACAGCAGTACGTCAGCCATTTTAACTGATGCATCGCTACCGCACAACCAAGATGACTTACGGAACGAAGAATAAAAGAGGGAAGTGGGACCTGGCATGAAATCCTAATGCCTTAAACAAACACCCAACGTCAAGGCGCATACACCTTGTGTCATCAACATGCCGTCACAAATAGCTGTGTCTTACAAAGAGGAGTCGACATCAGCGAGACAGTTTTCCTGCAGCTTCCACTGCCTCTCGTCACAATCACCCATTACCCTGCAGATAACTCGGCACAAAACAAGCAATCCGACTATGAGATGGCAACAGACACGTCACTGGTGCCGACTGCGAGCTGTGTCCTGTAACGTTTCAAGCCAAGCACAAGGCGAGTCACGTTGACTTCAGCCTGGTAAACGAGGCTGACCGAGAGCACTGAGTTTGGTCGTCAGTGACTTCATTTCGGACCTTGCGCGAACCTACATCTGACAGACAGAATAAGGCTGTCCTCGGTTAGCGGTGACGGAATATACGCAGTACGTGCCTAAGCCAACGCAACTTATTCATCGTTATCTGTTGTTCTGAAGAACTTGCTTGGGTATCATAGCCTAGTACTCGCTTACGCATTTCATCGTTGACGACACGCTGGTGCCATCCGACACCGGGACTGCTTCGCAGACAACGATGATCAAAGACTTGCAGACACCACAAGTCCTTAAATCGAAGTGTCGTTCCTATAGAGTACGACTGCCCTCACTGCTGCCTTGTAAACAACCTTTTCTGACGCCAAGGATGTCACAGGTTCAAAATGGCAGTTCTAGCTCTTGCAATGCATGAACTCACTCCAGTCATTGTGCGCACATCGTTGCCGATGCAACTGCGAAGGTAGGTAAAGTGATCAACTATCGCGGGTTCCTCGCCATTCAGGCTTAAGGAGTCATCAACTGGCTTGTGGTCCTGTGACAACACTGCACTTTGAAGGTGCGAAGCGCATAGCAAGTGATGGGTCCACACTCAAGAGGTTATTCAGGGTTGATTGGACCACACCAACGACGTTACAAAGCAGGACAATGTCGTCCGCATAATCATGGTCATCTAGTTTTCACCAGGCAGCATATTAACGCCTGCATCGTGAGGCTACGCAAGGGAACACCCTATGATACAGTCTGTTATGGTCACCAAAGTCGCCCCGATCGCTCCGATTGGCTATTCGCGGAAACCTGCCCGCCCCCGATTAGCCAATGAGAAAATTGCAAGCTCATAGATACAGTGCAATGGCCACCATACACGCGATGATTACACGATGCAGACTACCGATATTCATGTGTTCCCGCTGATCTTGAACCTTCGCTGTTCTTTTCTATTCTTCCTTTACCAAGAATAGTATTAGATTGTCCGACAACCTTCTTTCGATCGACGAATGCGGTTATTTTACTTGCTTTCGAGAGAAAGGTTTGGATTTGGTCCATACAGGGTCCATCGATCCATTCGTTAGGAGGCGCTCTTCCTAACGCCACTCCGTTTGAAGTCCACTGTTATTTGATTTCAGCCTGGGATTCACTTGAAATAGAGTGACCGAGGTCTTGCAACGCTCCGTCCATCGTCTGGGTTGACATTCCAGAGGAGGAGTGGTTACTAGAGCGTTGGGCTCGTCTTGCTGAGTGGCCCGGCTGTTGACAGATTGAATTCGTCCATCAGTATTTCAAGTGGAGTGAACAAAACATCATTCGTATTGTATGAAGTACGTCTCCTGTTAGGTCAGACCAAAGTCAAACGCGCACAGAAACGAAACAACTTGATTTGTTCGGGAAAGTGAGTGCGCAATTTCCCCAAGTAACCGTGTGCATTGTATCAGAACAGTCTCAGTTACAAGCAGACTAGAGTTTTTCTGTGTTGCAGAACATTTGTTACTACCGTTTGTTTCATAGCACTCACACGTCCCGTGATCGATGAGTTCAACTTAGCGCTCAGCCGTGATTTGAACTGTAATCAGTGTGTTTTCATACCCACGTCGGCTGGTGTAGTGTTTCGCAAATATACTTCCAGTCCGGTGCGTTGTGTTTTGACTCGCGTGGCGCAATGTAAGAAGCTGCTAAGTCGAACACCTGAGGACACAGCATCTCCTGAGTTGATTTATTTGGCGAATCCATCTATCGCCTACGGCTACTTTATAGCAGACCTGGCCGTGTCTTTATAAAACCAATCCAGGTGTTCTGGAGATTTTGTTGTTCTAGCAGTTCTTTGACAACACCTGACCAATGTCGAAATGTCGTGGGCTAGCGCGATGTCTTCGGTTTTACTGATGCTCCATTATCTTCCGGACTTGGGTCTATTCAGCGGCCTTAGACCAAATTTCATTCCAAGGCTACTGAGCAGTAGCGATTCTGCTGTGGACTTACTGTCAGGCGTCTGTGGGGGAGGTGTTATCCTGGAAAGTTTGTAGAACCACTTAAGTTACTTCTCCTTCACCTTTGAGTAGAGCGTTCTTGAAAGTATCCATAAATCGTTCAGCTTGTCCATTTGACTGTGGATGATAAGGAGGTGAGCGCACCTGCTCCATGCCACGTAACGCACGGAATGCAGCGGTGTGGAGTCCATTGTCAGATACTACTGTTTCCGAAAAACTGAACCGACTGAATACTTCCCTGAGTGTTTTACTCATGGTAGATGTTAGTGTGTTCGCGTCGCTTGCTATATGCATCGATGATAAGGAAGACGTTTTGCCTTTTGATTGTCTTTACAAAATCAAGGTGAACCCTTGACCATGGTTTCCTTGGCGTCGGCCAGGAAAGTAGTTCACATTTCCGCGGTGACTTCGCTGCAAAAACACACTTTGAGCACGAATGTGTTAATTCCTCAATTTGCGAATCCATCTATGACCAGTGCACATAACTCCTCGCTATAGCCTTCATTTTGTTGGAGCCGGGATGTCCATTGTGATATTGGTGTAGGACTTTGGATTAAAGTTCGGCTGGAATTACGACGCGTTCACCAAACAGGATGCAGTCTTCGACGACCGGTAGTGCATTTCATCTCTGGAACAGTTGTTGTAGGTGCGCATCCGAAATTTTTCTTGGCCACTGACTGGTAAAAGATGCTCACTTGTGACTGCAACGGGTCCCGTAAAGTGACGTCCCGAATCTGATGATATTGGGAGCTGGCCCACAGCATCCGAGAGCACACAGTTGACTTCCGTTTCGACTATGACATTAGCAGCGACCGTGTTATCTGGCTGATGCTGTTCATCAAAAATCGTGATAGCGCATAGGCCTGACAAATGTCGCTTTTCGATCGGAATTTGATGTTGAAATCGTATCTCAGCAATATTGTCACCCATTTTTGGATGTGATTTACCGTATATATCGGGATACCTTTCTTCTTCGGTTAATGATCTGTTAGCCAGGCGAAGCGATAGCCATATAGTGTTTTGTGGAGATGCTTCACTGCAGGCATAATAGTGAGAGCCCCCTTCTCAACTTGGCTATAATTTCTCTCTGCTGCAGTTAGCGAACGAGCAGCATAAGCGGCTGGCTTCTCAGACCTGTCTGGGAAAATGTGGCTGACTGCTTCAACTCCGTAGCTGGATGCATCCGATGGCAGTTCTGGATCGTAATGCTTTAGCATCAGTTCTGAACATAATGAAGACTATCCTGTCGAAAGCTTCCTGACATTCGGCAGTCAAGACCCGCGTAGGTCGTGCATGGTCGATAGGTAGGTGCCGTAGAAATTCACCATACTGAATGCCCCGCTGCCTTGCAGGTAGGTTATTTAGCCAAAGGCTCGGGGTGGAGTCCCCTAAGTCAACTCCCTACTTCGGCTTGAGCAACCGGGTAGTATCACTCCCTCCCGTAAAACCATGGACTGTATTACAACGTGCTCATCAGCTACTGTTTCTGCTAGTCACTTTCACTCGACTTCATCACACGCCAATTGTTTGTTTGTTAACAATCCTCACTTTCCGTTACCCGATTCATCTGTTCAACAATCTGGCCGCGATTCTGGTTGCGCCGCAGACCAAGGACTTCAACCTATGGCTCTCCTTCGTCCCCGATCCTCGTTCCGTTTGGCGTGCTTCAACGTTCGGACACTCATGCAGAATGGACAGCAAGCCGGTCTAGCGCACACCCTATTCTCCCTAGACATTGATGTCTGCTGTCTTTCAGAAACCCGATTGCAAGATCCCAGCACTGTGCTTACATTGACATCCCCCACTGACCACGAAGCCAGATATCATCTGCGTCTTTCTGGAGATCCAGAAGCAGCCCCACCGGGTTTGGCTGGTGTAAGTATAGCACTAAGTGGCAAGGCCTAGACGGCACTACTGGACTAGTTCCCTATTAACAGCCGACTATGTGCATTTCGACTTCGGGATTCATGTAGAATTAAACAGGCACCGCGAAGAGAGACACAGCTTGTTTGTGATCTCCGTGTACGCTCCAACTGACTGCAGTTGCGACTCGGTCAAGGACGAATTCTACCGAGATCTACAACAGCTCTTGACTAATGCTAAAAAGTTGGATGTCGTTATCCTTGCTGGGGATTTTAATGCACGGGTTGGCCGTCTGTTACCATACGAACGCCACCTTGGTGGTCATCACACGCTTGATGGAACCGCTCTGATAACGGAGAGAGACTTCTCACGTTGTGCGAAGACAACCATCTGTTTCTTTCGAGCACTGACTTTAGGCGTACGAAGAAGCGTTCCGCAACTTGGCGTCCCCCTTCGCCAACACAACCGTGGTCTCAAATTGATGACACTGCAACCAGCTTCAGGTGGCGCGTCAGCGTACTGGACTGCAGGTCCTTTTGGTCCACCTTCGTTGACTCAGATCATGCTCTGGTCTGCGCGAAAATCTGTATGTGTTTTGTAGGATCATCATCATTACACATTAGCTGGAGGTGGAAAACACCTCAGCTATTGTGCCGCAATACAAAAGATAAGAAAAGGAAAACAAACGGTGGCACGCCCGCTGAGTCCCCAGTAACGGATGGACATCATTCCGGAGAGCCAACAGCTGGCTGCCGTAAAAGAGTCATATTATACCTATCAGGTGAGATCATGATTGGAGGGGGATGCTAAGCAGGAGGGGGATGGACAAAGAAACTCACAACACAAACGCCATTGGGGCTGGCTCCAAGCCATATCAGCGAGTGTGTCCAACCAAACGTGTTCACCATCCTTAGGACCCCAGCCAGGCAATCGAGATGCACCAACCGACGCAGGATTGATGTAAACAGATTAACTGATTTCTCTGTCCAGGAGAGCTATCAGTCTTCACTGGCATATGTACTCAGTTGCAATCCACCGCAAGACGTGGAACAACACTGGATTTGTATACGGAAAGCGATGCCCATTTCCGGACAGTCCAACTGCGGCCTAACTCGACGCCCTTTGAAGTCTTGGATCTCTGCTCGTTCTCTGGAGCTGTTCGAACGCCGCAAAGATATCTCCGCGGAATCAGATTGCAACGAGCGGCGCCGTTCTGCCAACTGACTGTTCAAGCAATGCCTACGCAAGGATCGCGAGACATAATGGTCTGAGCGTGCTTTAGAGATGGAGACCGTTGCTCTCTCTGGCAACAATCGCAGGCTTTTCCAACTCATTCGGTCCACTGGCCTCAGGCAGCCTGGTGTCAGTGAGGTCATTTGTGAGGTGGATGAGTCTCCGATCACCAACCAACGGAGGCGTATGGACCGCTGGGCCGAGCACTTTCACTCACAGTTCATCTGGCCTCCACCATCCATCAGTACATGCAGTACATCTTGTTGTTCACCCTGGTTCGTCCCATTGAATCCACCCAGCGAAGCAGAAGTCTGCCTCGAGATTCGACGCTTGAAGCGCTTCAAAGCTGCCGGCTAAGACGGACTTCCTCCGGAGCTATTCAAGCACCGCGGTGTGACAATCATTAATCAGCTGATCGCGCTGTTTGCCAAAATTTGGCATGAAGTGAAAGTGCCTTCCTCTTGGGGCGAATCAGTTATTGTCCCGATTTTCAAGAAAGGCGCTCGCACTTCATGTGCAAATCATCACGGGATTAGTCTTATTTCGGTTGCCTCTAAGCTATTGGCATCCATTCTGCTTCGCAGACTATCCCCAGTACGTGAATCATACTACCGTGAAGAACAAGCTGGTTCCCGTCCCGGCCGCGGATGCGTGGATCAAATCTTCACGCTCCGCCAGCTCCTCGAACATCGCCACATTTATCACAGGCCCACTGTCGTTGCATTCCTAGACATACGTGCCGCTTTTGACTCTGTTGATCGACCTGCTTTATGGCGTTGCTTACTAAAGAACGGGGTGCCAGAGAAATATACCGCCATCTTATGAGCACTTTACCCTCCTACATCTGGCAGAGTGAGGGTCTATGGCAAGCTTTCCTCGCAATTCGCTGTCAATAGCGGTGTGCGACAGGGCTGCCCTATGTCCCCATTCCTCTTCAACTTCGCAATCGAAGACGTTCTGTCGAATGCCCTAGAGGTTTCCAACATTTTGGCCTAGAGCTTCTACCGGGTGAGCGCGCGACCGACTTAGAAAATGCTGATGATATCGCCTTACTTGGTGGCGATCCTCAGGGTATGCAACTCATTCTGGATCGTTTGGTGGTTGAAGCATCTAAGTATGGCATGAGCTTCGCCTCATCGAAGTGTAAAGTACTACTCAAGGATTGGCTTTCACCTACTCCCGTGCTCACTTCCGAGGATGCACAACTTGAACAGGTAGATAGTTTCGTCTTCCTCGGGAGCTGTGTTTCTGCTGACGGCACTATCAACAAAGGAGTTTCTCTTCGTATCGCTAAAGCTCGATCAGCATTTGTCAATCTGAGGCACTTGTGGCGTCGTCGCGACATCTCATTCTCACTAAAGAGCCGCGTTTACAGCGCATCAGTTTGCTCAATATTGTTGTATGGGTGCGAGTCCTGACCGATTCGGGCGTGCCACTGTTTGTTTTCCTTTTCTTGTTTTTGTATTGTGGCACAATAGCTGAGGTGTTTTCCACCTCCAGCTAACGTGTAATGATGATTCGCGTGGAAGACATGCGTCGTCTTTCTGCCTTCGCTAACGGTTGCTTAGGGAGGATCGCTCGTGTTTGGTGGCAACATCGAGTTAATAGTAATGACGTTCGACGTCGCATCTTGGGGAATGCAAGTATTCCTTTCAACAAACTTGTTTTGTTGCGCCAGTTAAGATGGCTCGGTCACGTTCTCTGCATGTGGCACCTGAGCGTCTACCGCGTCGCGCTCTATTCGCTCGTCAAGGACCTGGCTGGAAGGGACCGCGTGGTGGTCGTTCAGCCTCTTATAGAAAATCAGGACTAAGTGATCCACCACCATTTTTTGATCATGACAAAGCCTTCGTTGAGGTTTTTTAGCGTGACGCCTCCAAAGCAGTGGTCCCACTTGGACATTCTGCAGAACACACCCGATCTGCCTTTTAATGACGCTGACGACACATACAGCACCATGGTTCTGGCGTCCGTTTTTCTCGAGCGACAGCGCAAACTAGTCGGTGTTAGCAGGAGCTCCTCTTAACGAATGGATCAATAAACCTTGCGCGGACCAAATCCCAACCCTTTTCTCGGAATCACGTAGAATAATCGCATTGCTCGGCCAAAAAGTTCCCGGACAATCTAATACTATTCTTGTTGAGTACAGAATATAACAGCAAAGGTTAATGGTCAGTGGAAACATATAAATATCGGTACTCTGCACCGTGTTATCATCTGATGTCTAGCGGTCATTATACTGTATCTACGAGTCTCCCTTTTTGATCAACTAATCGGGGGTGGACAGATTTCCGCGAACAGCCAGTTTCATTAACTGGGGCGACCTTGGTCACCATAACACGCGACGGAGTAGGATTTTGCTTTGCAAAACATGAAAAATGACGTTTGCGCTGCAGCGATACTACAACACCAACAGAAACAATAAAGAAAGCCAGTCATGATTGCTCGAGAATATCTTTCAACGTTTTGCGCTTCAAGCAAGACCAAACAGTGAAAAGCAGCAGCCATCAGCGGATGCGGTTACTAACAGTATTTATGATCGGGATGCCGGCCTGACCTTGGAATCTTTGTTCAGAAGATACGGTCGGTCGGTGGCCGAGTGGTCCGCGCGTTTGGTTTGCAACCATAAGGTCACCGGGTCGAATCCGCGTAGGGGTGGGCGTCCTCGCGGTATACTCAGCCCACGTGCGACTGGTGGTGATTGCGCGGCAGCGAAGTGCCGTTACGGCGTACAGCTGACACATTTACCGCATGCTGGTCAGCCTTCCACTTGGCGGCAACACATGAAATCGCTGACGTCGTGTCTAGCCGCTGTTGGATCCGTACGTCTTCCAGGATGGGGACCCAAAGATGAGGAGTGCCAATGGCTTCGCACTCTTGAAGACATGGCCCGCAACCGGAATCAGTGGAAGAATTGTGTACAGTATTGTATTGATTCACATGTTTAATACTACAAACATGGAAACTGACAAAAATGAGAAATATCGGCGTGTGAAACAAACTACTAATGTTTTGTTCTACTTTTTTCAAAATGTTCCATTCTCCCTGCGGTATATTAGCTGAATTGTGTTGCTTAACTTCAACTACCATGCCACAATGATTGTGACGCAGTGACTTCCCCTTATCTGCTAATCTCCATGGCTTTGTTGACTCTATGTCTAGTTGCTCGGCTGTTGAGATTGGTTGGCGGCATCCGGTTTCGGATTTGCCTGTCACTATGGCTAGCCACAGGACGCCTGTGCCTACAGAGGAACCATTGGTGGCTTGCGCTGCACCACCCACAGTTCCATCCACGGCACCCCATATCCAGTGTAAACCCGAAGGAATAAGACCGGGAGGCATGCGGATGGGAGCCACGTTTCATCAACGGAGCCGGCCCACACTCCTTCACAGGTAAACACAAGCACGCTGTTTTGGGGAATCAAGCGCACGCAAGGCGGTGGCTGGACCGTAGTCCGTTCCACACTGAGTGCATGGAACCACTCTTTGATGCTAACACGGCCACAAGGACCGTGCACTCTGTCCCCTCCAGCAACGACCAACTGTCTCCTGGAGCCAGTATGGACGAGGTAGTGGGTACTAGACAGGTAAGCACGTTGTCAACATGCACATCAAGCGCAGCCACACCGGGGATATCAAAAAGCAGTCAATCACTTGAGAGAGAGATAAAAAGCAAATAAATCGATTAATGCATAAGGAAATGGTGACATAAACCTCAAGTTAATGAGCATATGAAATAAGTTGTTTACAGACGAATCCTAGATAAGTTCACGAGATCAGAAACTATACTTTACGGAAATGCCACGAACACAAAAATGTTATGGAAATCGAATACAATTGGCTTAAGCGAGGTGTGCAAGTTAATGGGATAGTATATATATATATATATATATATATATATATATATATATATATATATATATATATATATATATATATATATATATATATATATATATATATATATTTATTCACAGTCTGTTAACAGACATTGTGCCATCAAAACCACGGCAGAAGAAAAAGGTGAAGAAGATGGGGACACTAATGCGATTAAAAATATGGGAAACGAATTTTTTTGGTTTTACACACGCCATTTTGTATTTTTTTGTTTTGTGAGTTTTTGTGTGTATCAAAGGGATGGTGAAATTGCGGAACAACATTGCCGCCACTGATGTCTGTTGCGGGCCATGACGTCCAATGTTTCCAACCACTGCAATTCAGCATCTCGTGGTCCCCAACCTGGAAGGCGGACTGGTCCGACTTCTGCTAAACTTGAGGTCGCCTTCTTCATACTCCTTCTCCACGTCATCGGCTGTCCCCCGCGGCACTTTTTCCAATCGCTCCCTGGGAGTGCAAATAGCGCTCTACGTGGAAGGCGATGGGCTGGCATGCGCAGAACATGCCCGAGCCAACGCATGCGATGTCGGAGAATAACGTCTTGAAGACTGGCACTATTCGCCCCAAGCACGCGGTCTCTCACCTCTGCGTTGCTTACGTGGTGTTGCCACCACACCCTATCAATCCTTCGTAGACAGCGATTATC
Source organism: Dicrocoelium dendriticum (assembly GCA_944474145.2). Lineage (NCBI taxonomy): Eukaryota > Metazoa > Platyhelminthes > Trematoda > Plagiorchiida > Dicrocoeliidae > Dicrocoelium > Dicrocoelium dendriticum. Next base: position 6,991,275 of record OX104059.1, read on the forward strand.
AAAGACTGATAGCCGCTTCATATCTTCCGAGCGAATAGGCCAAGTCTCACAGCCATACAAGAGTACTGCACGGACGGAAGCATTGTACACCCTGCCCTTGAGCTTGAGACTGACATCACGACGACGCCATAGATGTCTCAGTTTGATGAATGCAAGGCGGGCCTTTGCAATCCGTTGTGAGACTTCATCTCCAACACCGCCACCAGCCGTGATACAACTCCCTAGGTAAGTGAAGCAAGGGACTTGCTCCAGAACATGTCCAGCAATGGTGAGCGCGGGTTCAGGCACCTGCTAATCCTGGAACAGTGTTTTACATTTTCCCGGAATGAAGCACAGGCCGTACTTAGACGCCTCCATCGCCAAGCGGTCCAGAGCGTTCTGGACGGATTGTGGGTCGTCCCCCAGCAAGGCGATATCATCGGCGTATTCCAAGTCCGTGAGTCTGTCTCCAGGGAGAAGCTCAACACCGCAGTTCTGGGCACCTTCCAGTGCACTTTGGAGAACATCTTCGATGGCGAAATTGAAGAGGAAAGGTGAAATAGGGCAACCTTGGCGAACACCGCTGGTCACAGCGAATGAAGAGGAGTGCGTGCCGTAAGCCCTAACTTTGCCCGACGTGTGACTGTAAAGTACTTTCAGGATGGTTACAAACTTGTCGGGCACACCTTTCTTCAGTAAACAGTTCCACAACGCAGATCTATCTACTGAATCAAATGCCGCTCGGGTGTCCAAAAACACTACGATTGTTGACTGCCGGTGGATGTGACGAAGTTCGAGAACTTGCCGAAGCGTGAAGATTTGGTCGATGCAGCCGCGGCCTGGACGAAATCCGGCTCGTTCTTCTCGGGAAAACTCCTCTCTAGTCGTTGAAAGCCTGGCAAGTAGGACCGACACGAAGATTTTGGATGCGACAGAGATTAGGGAGATTCCGCGGTAGTTGCAGCAATCGGCGCGGGAACCCTTCTTGTGAATCGGGACAATGACCGATTCTCCCCATGAGCTCGGAACCTTCTCCTCAGTCCAAACTTTCGTGAACAGCGATAGGATTTCGCTGATAAGTACACTCCCACCATCTTTGAATAGAGCTGGTGGTAGGTTGTCGGGACCCGAAGCTTTGTGGCGTTTCAAAGATTGGACTACATTTCGAACCTCTGCTTCATTTGGGGGGGTGTGGAGACAGGCCAAGCATCATACATTGGGGCTGGAGGTGTCGCAGGGGGACTGTGTTGGGTGGTTGAATTGAAGAGCGAAATGCTCTGACCAGCGATCCAATCGTCTGCGAAGGTTGGTGATCTTCGTGCCGTCTGCCTCGCAAATCGCCTGGCTGATAGCGTGGAAATTGCAACCAGTGGCCCTGATGATGTAAAACAGACGGCGGAAGTTGCCAGCTGATGCAGCGGCTTCCATCTCACCAGCTTGTTTCGACCACCAAGATTCACGGTCAGAGCGAAGGCTTGCTTTCAGCTGTTGCGTAATAGACCGGCGGTGTTCGTTGTACTCTGCGCCAGCAGGCACCGCCCGTCGACGATCCAGCAATTCTGATGATCTTCCCGAGATCCAGCATTTGGGAGTGGAGCGAGTGAGGCCACAGCTGGACAAACCGGCCGACAACAAGGCTTGCTAGAGACTTGACCAGTGTTGATCAACATCCAGAGTGTGAGAGAGAGGGAGCTTTTCGCGAAGCTTTTGTTGATAATCTCTATTCACCATTGGGTCCTCCAACTTGTAGGCGTTCAGTCGGGTGTGTTTTGACCTAGGCGAACCACCAAAACGCATGCAAACGGTCGCACACACCAGTGCATGATCGGTGTCGACGCATGTTGACCAAAATGATCGGCATTCGCGTACGCTGCCGCGCCACCTGCGACTTATAGCTATGTGGTCAATCTGTGACCAGCGCTGGGTTGATGATGGGGGGGCGCCAAGTGGCGTACTGGCGTCCAGGATGATGAAAGCTGGTGCTGGAGAGGAATAGTTGATGATCAGCACAAAGACTGAGCAGTCTCTCCATTGTCTGAGCGAACACCATCATATCCATGCGGTCCTCCGAGGTGGCGCTCACATGGCAGCAGACGACCGACACGCGCGTTGAAGTCACCTGCCAAAACAATGATGTCTGTTTTAGGAGCCCTTAGGAGCAGCTCATGAAGGTTCTGGTAGAACTGGTCTCTGACGATGTCTGAGCTACAGTCAGTGGGCGCGTAGGCAGAGATCACGAAGAGAGCACGCTTTTCAACCCCACGTCTGCTGACCTTACAAGAGCCATGGAGCCTCATCGCACAAAGGCGGCTATTGATCGGAATCCAATCAGTCAAAGCAGTCTCGGCTCTAGCACTGAGGGCGATTCCAACACCAGCTTGCCCAGATGCGGCAGACTCGGCGTCACCAGAGAGGCGGAGATGGAACCGGGTGCGTGGGTGGAGCGGTGACACCAGCTGGTAGACCGAGTTAGAGTCCTGGAGTCGTGTTTCAGTCAGGCAGCAGATATCAATTCCAAGGGTCTCTAGCGTGCGTGCAACTCCAGCTTGCTGACCGATCTGCAGTAATGTGCGTACGTTAAAAGCTGCAAGTTTGAATTGCTTTCCGGGTTGCAGGAGCGAAGATGGGCGCCTTTGGGGCCGGCAACTCTCTGTTGAGTACTGTGTGGTTGAGTTGGCAGATGTCACGGGAACAGGTTCATCAGTGTAGGTGGGATTGATCGTTGTAGAGGAATCAGGTAAACATGGGTGTGAATGGTACACGGGAAAAATAGGTAAAATGGTGGCGTGTGCTTGTGCAGTTGGCATAGTAACATGAGTGAATAGCATGGTAACAGCAAGACAGCGGGTGAATGGTTGTGTTGTAAGTCCATGGTTCGTCAGTGGGCGAGATACTACCCGGTTGCCCAGGCCGAAGTAGAGGGTTGTCTTAGGGGGCCCCACCCCGAGCCTTTGATCAAGGATCTAACCTACAAGGCAGCAGGGCGATATGAGGGTATCGCAACCCGTTGGGAGCCGGTGACCAAACAAATGGTTCATACGCCTTTAGGACCGCATAGGACCAGGGGCCCAACGCACCCTTGAATTACAATGCCACTCAGAGGCAAGGGGCAGTGACTTTATTTAGTGGCGAGTCACATCCGCCACGTCACAGTGTTGTTAAGCGGACATATGTGGCTTTTTATAGGGAGAACGCTTGCCAGGCGAAAACCCACCACATCCTGGAACACTGCCGCCGAACCATTCGCTGGAACAGGATGATCCCGAACCACCCAGCTGGCACCACGAGGAGGTTGTTCGGCAAACCAGCCATTTATATGAGAAAGAAAAGCATTAAGGCAAAATCGAAAACCCACCACCTGAAATAAAGAGACTTAGCATGCAAGCACGCGGTTAGTAAATCGAATGCAGCGTTCCTACAGACGCTGCGCTGGTTCCGCCTACCTTCTCTGCAGGACCCGTCGTCTCTTCTTTAGTGGCTCACTAGGCCTACCTGACTCAGGCACTCGCGACCGCATGTGCTACAGCACCATGCGCTTGATGTCGATGGAGAACAACCCATCGGTGCTCGCCGCTTCTCTGCATGAGGGCTTTCTCCTGCACCTCGGCAACTGCCTTCGTGATCAGATCGCGCCATGCACGCCGATCAGCCGCCTTCGATACCCATGATCTGCAATCAAGATTAGAACGTGATAGGCTTACTTTAATCATGTCCTGGTAACGTAACTTTAGATTCCTCACGTGCCGCTTCCCAATACTCAACTGACCGTATAATAGCTGCTTCGGTATCCGCGTCGAATCCATACAGCTCACATGACCGATCCACCTCAGGTGTCCCAATCAAAGTATGCAGTCCACTGCATACATCCCACTTCGGCGCAAAACTTCCGTGTCTGCAATTCTGTCGCCCCAGCTGATGCGCAAAATCGGTCATAGACACTGCTGATGGAACCGCTCGAGATATCGCACATCCCGACGGTACATCGTCCACGTTTCACTGCCGTATAGAAGAACGGACAGCACCATGCATTTGTACACCATCAGCTTCGTGCCAATGGTAAGCTGATGGTTGTTCCACACTCGATACTCAAGCCTCCCGAATGCCGCCGCTGCCTTCGACATGCGGATACGCAGCTCACTGTGTAGCTGCTGATCAGTCGACATCATACTCCCAAGGTAGCAAAAGCGGGAGGTGGTTTCTAATACTTCAGCACCAATGCTGATTCGCGGCAATATTGAAGGTTGCACCTCCGGTGAAGGCTGAAAGAGACAGACCGTTTTGCTTGTGTTGATGGTGAGCCCGAATTTGGCCGCTGTCGAAGCCAGAGCACTAGTCATGTGCTGCAACTCATCCGAGCTGTGTAAAAACAACGCACAGTCGTCAGCAAACAGCAACATACGGATAGTTGTCTCACAGATTAGAATTCTCGCACCGAAACGACGGATGTTCAGCAACCCACCATCAATACGGTGCTCCACACGAACACCGTAAGCACAAGCGGCATCAAAAGCACAGGACAACATTGCATGAAGATATATATTAAACAGGGCAGGAGCTAAGACACAGCCTTGCTTCACACCAGAGACAACTGCAAAGTCATCCGAGGTCTTTCCACTCAGCTGCACCCTCGCTCGCATACCACTGTGCACACATTCAATTAAACTTACAAACTTACGCGGGCAACCAAACATACCCAACACCAACCACAACGCCTCACGGTTCACCGCATCAAATGCCTTGGTGAAATCAACAAAAAGCGAGTACAATGGCTGGTGTCGATCTCTGCACTTCTATTGCAACTGACGTGCCGCAAACATCATATCTATAGTGCTGCGACCCGAACGGAATCCGCACTGCTCTTCCGCCACGTTTGGTTTCACAACCTGACTGACGAGGCGGTTGAGCAGGATTCGGGCAATCACCTTGCCCACACAACTCAGCAAGTTGATGCCACGATAATTCGTGCAACATTGCTTGCTACCTTTGCCCTTGTACAGTGGTAGCACAAGGGCATCCTTCAGCTCAGGAGGCACCTCCTCTTCAATCCACACGCGTTGCACCAAGTGGTGCAGCGCAGTCAACAGCGCGGGCCCGCTATGTTTCCATACTTCAGGCAGGATGCCGTCGGCACCGGCACACTTGCCGTTTCGCAGCTGAGCAAGTGCTCTGTGCGTCTCATCCAGTGTCTGCGCGTCTGCCAGACTCGCCTTCACATCGTGCTGCTTGAGGCCGTTCAATGTAGGCCAGTCGATCTCCGAACGGTTGTTCAAGAGACAGTCAAAGTGTTTTCGCCAAATCTGCATTATGTCTTCAGCCTGTGTGCAGTTGGCGCCTGAACTACCATCGATCAGTGTCCTCAGCGGCTCCAATCTCGGTCCATACACCGCCTTCAAGGAGTCAAAGAATTCCTTGTGTTGACGGCGTTCGGCGTAGCATTCCATCTGCTTCGCCTTCTCCATCCACCATGCATTTTTAATGCGACGGAGCTCTCGGGTCAGTCGCCGTCGAAGTTTGCCAAATTGACTCCTCTTCCCCAAGTCACTGGGGTCTGCAACATGTGCAGCAAATGCTGCATTCTTCTCCGACACCAATGCGCCGATCGTCGCATTGTTCTCATCAAACCAATCAGGCCGCTTACAGTTTGCGCGCCAAATGGTCTCCTCGGCAACAGCTGTCACCTGGTCGCGAATGTGGTGCCACAGGTCGCCCACTGTGGCTATGCAGTTCACATCACACAGGCGTGCATCCATCGCCTTCTCCAGCTTAGTACGTTTCGCCACTGTACCGAGAGAGAGAATGTGAAATTTACGCCAATTCACGGCAGGAGTGCAATACATTGATTTACGAAAATATATGTACAGTTTGGTCCGCACCAACTTGTGATCAGTGCCACACTCAGCTCCACGCAGTACACGTGTCATGTGCGCTTCACGCATATCACGCTGACGTACGATGAAATAGTCAAAAAGGTGAGCGTGACCACTCCGTGAGTGCGTCCAAGTTGCTATATCACTCGCACTCAGTGCAAACCGAGTGTTGGTGATCGTCAGGCCGTGAGTGGCACACACTGAGAGCAGCCTGTCACTGTTCGCATTCGCTGAACCAATGCCATGCGAACCGATGACATCTGTCCACACCGATGCATCACGCCTAACGCGCGTGTTGAAATCACCCAGCAGAAATAGTCGGTCGCTCCTCGGCACAGACCGTATCACGGAGGATAGCTCAGTGTAGGATCACGCGTGTCATCAGGATAACACATGGTCGACCGTACGTGCTTATAAAAGTGGCAAGTGTAACGCACTTATTTACCCATGAAATTCTTCTACTCTTCGCTTCGTGGTCTAGTCTGCACAGCTTGGCCGGTCGTTGATGGATATCGACCAGCGTTCACGTGTGCCTCCTTACATTCCCATTGTTAGCGTTGTATGTGTGTCTGTGTGTGCATGCTAATCACCGGCACTGGTCCCGTGCGTGTGCGTCTACCGACGACCTTGGATCTCCAACCCTACTCTTCGCCGAACAGGACACGTTCAGCCCGGACATATCTCGCACCCCTCCCCCATTCACTGGTCGCTTGTCCAAACACCATGTTATGCATGCCATTAAACTCTCACCCTGTGATTGGGCCGTCCCCTGATTGGTCATCGCTATTACTCTTAATATTTGTAGCACTCAGGTGTGGTGATTTGTACCCTTGATTTGTCCGGCGTAGACAACGCGTCCCTCCTATTGTTTACTGACCTTGTTGTCAACTTGCATACACCGGGATACTGAACAATTGAAGTATGTCCCAATTATCCACTGTATATATTTTAATAGTACCGTAGTATTTGTGATCCAACTTGTTTTGATTTCGGGATCTTTGGCTACGCGTTATTCAACGTTCACGGTGGACGTTACAGTACTCAATTTAGTTCTCGCTTCGACGGATTGCTTAATTGGATCCCTCGGTTTGCTGGTACTCGTATCCGGAAGTGCCAAATTGGTTCCTCTTCGCAATGCCAGTCACCCGCGCATCCACCCGGACAAAGGACTCATCCAAGTCAAGGCAAGTCCCACTTGATGCTGTCTCTCACTCTGGCTCTCGGGTTAGCTCTAGAAATTCAGTTAGCAGTACGCGCTCACAGCTCCTGCTTGCTGAGTTGAAAGAAAAGCAGCTCAAGGAGGAGCTAGAACTAGAAACTAGGGAGCGGGAACTTAGCAAACAGCGTAGATTGTTGAAGGCTAGACAGGAGGTCGAATTCGCCCAGCGTAGCGCCTTGCTGGAAGACGAACAAGGCGATGTAGACCTACCCGCACTCCCTATTTATTCGTCAAACAGAGTTGACGAGTTTGTCACGGAATGTGCTGCGGCGGCTGCGAATCAACCATCCGCCGGTTGTTATGACGATTTGCCGATTGACCCCCCCCCACTGCCACGTTGGGAAACGCTATAGCGTCCGCTCTCGTCCCACTTATTGCGGAAGCTGGTCTCCCCAAAGTAGAGCTGGCTTATTTCGATGGGCACCCAGCTGACTACTGGAGGTTCGTCAAGCAGTTTGAGTTCTATGTGGAGAGCAAGGTGGTAGATGACGGAAGACGTCTGCTCTACCTCATTCATTACTGTAAGGGACGAGCTAGACTGGCTATTGGCAACTGCGTAATGCTGCCGCCCGGTCAGGGTTATGAAAGAGCTCTACGTATCCTTCGAGACCTCTTCGGGCAAGCACACTACATTGCTAGGGCATCGATAGAAGGCCTACTTCAAGGCGCGAAGTCGATTCCCAACAACGCAGATGCCCTGTCGGAATTGGCCATTAAGATGGAGAACTGCCACATCACATTGAGACAAATGAACTATGAGGCAGATGTAGACTCCTCCACCACCCTAGAAGAGATAGTCCGTGCCTTACCGAAGCCCCTACAGTACAAATGGGCCGAAATCGTCGATCAGCTAACACTTAGTGGTCATGAACCCAGTTTTCTGAACTTAACCACATTTGTTTCATCGCGGGCACGCATAGCTCGCAGCCGGTTCGGACAGTTAGCCGATCGATCACCCCGTGGTGTCGAAACGACTGTTACGAGAGCTCCTCCAAGGAAAGAGTATCCGGCGATAAGTAGCCATTACGCTGGTCAGAGAACTAAGTCGCCTGCCCGCCCCACCCACTGCTGCCCCGTTTGTTCGGACAACCACTTGGCCGTGGAGTGTGGAATATTTAGAGAACTGGACATATCGCAACGATGGGAAATGTTAAAAACCAAGAACCTCTGTTTCGGTTGCTTAAGACCGGGCCATATCGCCAAAAACTGTGGCATTCGCCGAGCCTGCAATGCCGCTGGTTGCCAATCTCGTCATCACAGCTTGCTCCATGGTGGCGAAGTCCCTAAGTTAACTCACGCAGTATCCACAGATCAGGCTCGCTGCGGAGTCACAGACGCGGGCTCGCGTTGTGGCGCTCTTGGGGTGATTCCGGTGACTGTGTTCGGTCCTTTCGGGTCGATAGAAACCTATGCACTTCTCGACAACGGTTCAGATACAACACTGATCACCCAGGATCTCGTCGGCCGCCTCCGTTTGGAGCCACAGCCGTCGTCTTTGACGATTACGACGATCAACGGAGACCGCAGTATGGATAGCTCCGTGGTCACATTCTACTTGCGTTCACTAAACGGGCTAGAAGAGATTGAGGTAGAGCGCGCGTTCGCAGTGCCTAGTCTGCCTATTCAAGCATCCTGTCACGGAACACAAGCGGAGACGCGCAAGTGGCCGCACCTGGCCGATCTCGACTTCGAAGAGATCCGCGACCCGCGGATATCATTGCTGATTGGTTGCGACATTCCGGAGGCTCACTGGGTGTTAGACCAACGACTTGGTGGTTGCAAGGAACCGTACGCTATCAAAACCTTGCTGGGCTGGATTGTGTTGGGCCCTCTGGGATCTGCGATGCGTCGAGTTGCATCCGTTAACGGCATCTGGGCGGCGGACATACCCATTGCTGACCAAATTCAAATGCTGTACAACGCTGAATTTTCAGACTTTGATGCTCTTGAACTATCCATGTCATGTGAGGATTCAGCGGTAGTTGCTAAGACCGAGGCGGGGACGCGCTTAGTACATGGACACTACGTTGTTCCTCTCCCTTGGCGAGACGGTAGCGAAGTTCTATCTAGTAACAGGGTCATGGCCGAAAAAAGACTAGCGTACCTTAAATGTCGTCTACTGCGAGATGGCGGACTTTTCTCCGAATACACACAGTCAATAAACTCGATGCTGGATAAGGATTATGCGGTTAGAGCTCCGGCGAAGACCGGACCTCGGTGCTGGTACCTACCTCATCACACGATAGTTAACCCAAGAAACCGGAGAAACTTAGAGTGGTTTTGGATTGTGCGGCGAAATTTCGAGGTCTGTCCCTAAATGACCAACTCTGCCAGGGCCCCGACGTCACTGCGAACCTGACCAAAGTACTTACTCGGTTTCGGAAGAATTTAGTGGCGTTAGCAGCAGACGTGGAAGAAATGTACATGCAGATAAAGGTGCCGGAGGACGACCAAAGAGCACTGCGGTTTCTGTTGTGGCCAAAAGGCGACCTGTCTAGTGAACCTGTCGACTACCAGATGACCGCCCACCCATTCGGGGCGACGTCCTCGCCGTTTTGTGCCACTTATGCCCTTCGCAAGACGGTGATTTCGGTCATTTATACAACGCTACGGTAACGAATGCAGTCACCAATGGTTTCTACGTAGATGACTGCCTGGTATCATTGAGTTCAGTAGAGGAAGCAGCGCAGTTTGCCCACGAAATATGTGATCTGCTAGCCAAAGGGGGATTCAGGCTGCGGAAATGGATCTCGAATAAGACGAAGGCCCTAGATTTGATATCCCCTACCCAGTGGGCACGAGCGCCTAAAGAACTCGTTGTTGGCTCACACTGCAATGATCGTACGCTTGGGCTCGAATGGAACGCTGAGACAGATCAATTTTGGTTCCGATTCAGCGTTCACAACTGCCTGGCAACCCGACGGAGCATCCTGTCAACCATATCATCGATGTTCGATCCCCTCGGATTAGTGTGTCCTTTGCTTCTACCAGCCAAGGTGCTTCTACAGAAATTGTGTAGAAGAGGACTGGGTTGGGATGACCCTCTCCAGCCATCAGACGAGCAAGAGTGGAAGCAATGGATTAATCACACTTTGTCTATTGGCCAACTCTCTTTTCCTCGTTGTGTGCTGCGGAGCATAGAGACCTCTGAGCAACGCGCACAGCTGCACATTTTCAGCGATGCCTCTGAAATTGGGTATGGTGTGGTCGCATATTTGCGGCACACCTCTGCGTTGGGTCAGCCTTATTGCTCTCTCTTGCTTGCAAAATCCAGAGTTGCTCCATTGAAGGCAACATCTATACCCCGGTTAGAACTTGGAGCGGCAGTGTTGGCAGCGAAAGTTAATCAAAGTGGCAAGCTTACCTCTTCCGAGTCGTAGGCGAACAGTCATCAGTCGCGCGCTGATGCCCGTTGGTTCACCCGCCAGCTGGCCATGGAGGAGATCGGATATTGCAAACCCGACCCCATGTTCACGTGGTGCTGAGGCGGCGTTGCCCACCCAGTAGAATGTATAGCCAGCACCTGCTTCATGCAACTTACCTAGCTCAGCGAGCCGGGTTTCACTGAGCGCCGCAATATCGATGTTGTAGCAGGCCAGCTCCATCGCGACCAGTGCAGTGCGTCGCTCCGGCCGCTCGCTGGAGTTCCGGTCCAGTAGTGTGTGCACGTTCCAGCACCCGATGCTGAGTGCTTTGCGCGCAGGCATACGATTGCGTTGGTGGGCAATCGCGCGCGAGGTGGTCGTTGTGCTTCGAAGGTTTGCTTGAGGGACTCCACCCGGACAGCAAACTTTGTGATAGATATACCAGCTCGGGTTGTGATGGAGATTACACGGGGTACAAGAAACAGCGTAACTTATGTAACTCCGCAAAGATCAAGAAACGCCGGCAGTTCGGAGAGGAGCTAGCAGCCTCAGCCACAACTGCACCCAAAAGAATATTTGCCTACTTGAAACGTCAACTGAAACCTGGGGGCAACCTACCGATCTTAGAGAGCTTGGATGGACAGACGATCATTTCAAGTGCGGAGCACGCAGACACCTTGGCTACGCACTTCCTCACCGTATTTTCCAGTAAACCGGCGGCTGTTCCAGTACCGCCACAGGTTGTGCCAGTCTTGCTGGACAGCATACAATGTGATGCAGTCGAAGTGTATCAGCTACTCGTCAACCTTGATGGTGCAAAGCCCCCCGGACCGGACGAACTTCACCCACTAATACTTAAGTCCCTTTTGATTATCATCTCACCAATCGTGACAAACCTATTCAACAAATCACTCCCTGAAGGATCTGTCCCGAACGACTGGAAATGCTCGATAGTGAGACCGCTTCTCAAGGATGGTGATCCGATCTGTTTGACTTCGATATTATCCAAAGTTCTCGGGAAGGTTGTGAAAAAGTGTCTGCTGTTGTTCTTCGCATCGATGAAAGTATTGACGCCAGTTCAACGCGGCTTTACGAATGGGCGATCCTGCATCACCAACTTGATGTACGCAAACCACCAGTGGGTACGAGTTCTCAATGAACAGAAGGATGTTGACGTGGTATACATCGACTTTAATAAGGCGTTTGATAGAGTGAACCACGAGATACTCCTTCGTAAACTGAGGACATACGTAATCGGTGGCACGTTACTTCGGTGATTAAACGAGTTTATTGTGGGACGAACTTTTAGCGTACAGGTTAATGACCACCTGACCGACTGGTTCCCATCGACTAGTAGCATGCCTCAAGCGACTGTACTTGGGCCAGTATTATTTCTTATTCATATCAACGATCTTCCGCAGCAGCTTCAGTCACCATGTGCCCTGTTTGTAGATGATTTGAAAATCTGGAGGATCATTGAGAGCCAGGATGACTGCACTCGCCTCCAACATGACTTAGAGCGACTGTCAACGTGGTCCACAGAAATGCAACTCCCTCTTAACGCAAGCAAGTCGGAGTTCATCAGTATCACCAGACGTCCAGTCACTCGATCATACACCTTGGATGGCCAGTTGTTCCACCCTAACACATCTGTCAGAGACTTAGGAGTTCTCTCGCGACATGATATGAGATCACTAGAAAACACAGAGAAATTGTACCTTGCGGGACTTTATATGCTCTGGGCGTTAAGACACAGTTTCTCCACTTGGTCCGAAGGAACCGTCCCTCGTCTATTCACGTCACTCATTGGACTAATCCTTGAATACGGTGCCCCAGCTTGCTATCCGATAACCCAGTGGGAAACTGAAAACCTGGAAAAAATGCAGCATATCGCAACTAGAGAATGATAGCGAGTCTACAAAGCTTCCGTAAGAAAAACCTTGTGAAAGCTCGGACTCTACACAGTATCCTACCGCCGAGTGAGTATTGACCTTATTATGACCCATCGAGTACTACACTTGAATCACTTCCCTATACTGCGGCCAATATTTCACTTGCGGAAACTCTGTAACACCCAAGGATAGCGTTACAAACTCAGGGTCCCCTGCATGAACAAGGTATAATATCAGCTTTGTATCGAACGAAGAATCGTAAACTTATGGTACACACTACCAGAATGATTGATAGAGGCCGATTCTGTGAAGTGTTTTAAAACACGTACCGAGGATTATTTCGGAAACCTGTGCTTTTGTGAAACGATGCACATACAATGCCAAAAGAACACATCATATGCCCGGAAATACGAACAAGGATAAATGATTAACTGACCAGACACAACCGCTGACGACTCAAGTAAATGTTTTTGATTTTTCATAATTCGATAGACTTGTTCAGAAACCTTTCTACTTGCTCTTACATACAGTCTCAGTCTCTACCGTGTATATTAGTGTATGGTTATTTTCCAGATGGGTCCCATGACATTGAAGGAATTTTGTTTTTTTTTACTATCATCGAGTAATCCTATACTGTCATAACATGACTAATGACTTAGCAGCAAATATTGCCTATGAAATGCACTCATGTTGCCAAAGGAAATACTAAATTTTGGGATGATTCGGACCTGGTTACACACTATGACCACGTCCATACATTCGTTAAATAGCAAATGTATTCTTTGACTGCCAAGCATAGCGCAAATGGATTTCTCAATCGCTTAACTTGCATGAGACCTAATTCTCCACATCAGCTACCTGGGCTCCACGAGCTCACATTTTTCGCACTTCGATCCACATACCTCTGAATTTAGGTACCCGAATCGAATGTCAAATCCAGCGGGTGTAAAGGCACACATTTCCTTCTTCTATCATTCATCCGATAGCCACAAAGCTGCAATTCAATTATCTCGCCCTCCATCTACTGTCGCTTTTTATTTCGTGTGATTGCCTCCATTTATTTGCTGTCCCAACCTGTTGCATATGTGCTCTGGAATTCACGTCAAACTGTTGATGGAAATTCTGCTCTCGGGTTTCAAATTAGGCGGTCCTTAGATCGCCACTGAAACGTTTCAGTGCAACAGATCGCTCATAATGCAATCTAAGCCTAATTAGAGTGATGTTTTGAGGCGGCTTACTATGTAGGCAAGACGCCCTCCACGTGAGGAGCTCTGGAAAAACCGGACAGCACTATTCAAGTTTACCATGTTGGAGGCACATGTCTTTGAGCCCATGTACCTAGTCTCATTTGCCAATGAATTGCTTTATTCTGTTGATGCAGAAAGTGCATCTGTTTCCTTGACTAATCTGATTTACAGCTTCTTTACGATATCCTAGCATATTCGTTAGGTTTTTCTGAACCCTTTGTCATTAGTTTTAGTAACACTACTGGGACTGGGTTCACGTCGGCCGTTTGACAATTTATCTGACATAGTGCAATCATGTAGCGAGTTGTAATTTTACATTCTTTTTCTCGCTCCCCCGTCTTATTTCAACTATTCTAGCCATGTTCCCCTTTATTTTCTAGTTCCCTTCCTGATGGCTGCTTGCAACTTTGACTGCGTTTCCGACCTAATAAACATCCGTCTTTAGATTCCTCCCCTCCTCTCTCAGGTAGCGATTACGCTCCATCTGCCTGTCGACCCGAAATCTACCCCTATGGACAGCTCTTTGGGCGATCTGAGTAAGTTGTTTCTTTTTTGGACTTTTGAATGTGTTTGCGAAAGTGCGGTCCATCAGTGGATGTGTACTAGTACCCAACAACCCTTGTTTACAACAATGGAATTAACGCTTGTGTCATTTGCAAGCTTAGGAACAACTGCGTCATTCCCTATAAGTCGACTGTTTACGCGGTCGCTTTACTAATCATGCCCGATGGCGAGCCGGTTTGCATTTAGCGTCCACTTGGTCGGGGAATATGATCTTATTTCACAATTCGGTTGTTTATGGGCGCTACACAATCCTCTTCGTTGTCTCCATAGTCAAAGCTTCTCCATCAACCTTGTGAGTTGAGGCCAAAAATCTCATGATTCCAATGAATATCCTCTCTCACTTTTGATGCTAACTATTCTCTCTCATGCAACATGGTCCTATTTGAACGGTATAAGTCACTAAACAGCTTTTCCTCTCTGCTGTTAGCACCAGTAATTTTTATTTTGAGGAGCCTGCTCTGAGCTTAGGTGAACTTTTCGAGATATCTATTCAACACTAAGGTTCACCAAGAAGAAACTAACGTAATATTTGAGGCACTAATTTCGGCACTGCAGAATTAAGTTCGGCTGTGTTAATGGCTTTCGGACAAACCCTGTTCTCACTGCATCTGACCCACACTGCTTTTCCACTCTGCCTCAAAGGGATTGCTAGATCCACCTGATTACCACTCAGTCGGCACTATGTACGCTGCACTCTCATCTCTCTATGTAACATTTTCTCATTCTGGGTTATCCAATGACCCACTCATTTTTGCATCTACAAGCCGCATTTACCCGCCGCAGCGAGACTAGACCTTAACGTGGTGCAACGATTTGCATACCTCATTGACTCATTGCGCTATACTGGGTGCTGCCTCCTGGCCCCTTGAGAGCTACTCCTACCAGGTTGGTCAATGCTTATAGGTCAGACAAACTCAGTTTCCTGTTCCTCCAGGTGGGGGTTTAAAATGGAATGACGTCCATTTCTGTAATGTTAAATCAGCGCCACCTCTCCGCTGCCTTGCGGACACGCTTTCGAGCCAAAGGCTTTGGATGAGAACCCTAATCGTCCTCTTATCTAGATCTGGGCAGTATCTCAGCTCATATACAACCAAGCTCTAACTACATCCCGCATCGCCTGTCGTGCAGAATATCAAGTGTCTCTTTATCTGCTGCAGGGCGGATAAACAAAACATGCTACTGCTGAAACCTCCCTTCTCTACCTTTTTCTCTTACTCCCATCCCGCCACCCATTACTAATCATTCTCCTATGTGCCACTGAAATAGAACAATCTTCAGCTGCCTTCCCACAACACCCACTGGACGCTTATCATCCACGGTCCCTTATAAAGCCATGCTTTTCCCTTTCCCTGGCGGCGTTCAACGTTCGCACTCTAACACAAATCGGTCAACTGGCTGCATTCGCATGCACCTTGGACACATTGGGTATTGACGTGTGTTGTTTGTCCGAAGCTATTGGTTGCACTCATCCGCAGACGCTGATGCAGCACTCACAGGTCAATAAGGTAGGTATCGTTCTCGGCTGCAAGGCTAAGTCGTCGTTTGACTGGATTCCGATGGACAGCCCTTTGCAGCCCGTTTGATGACATAAACTAAGGTTGATTCACGAAGTAGTACCAAATGTTGTTTCTTTTGTTTTCAGTTTACGCTTCCACTGCCTACAGTTCTGATGCTGCCAAGGACGCCTTTTACCACGGACTAAATGCGGTACTACGCAGCACTACCAGGTCAGATCTAATAATACTTGCAGGCGATATGAACGCACAAGTAGGGCGTCTGAGTTCTTCAGAAGCTCAGCTAGTTGGTACTTATCGGCTTAACTCCGAACCGACTGACTACGTTTAGCGTCAGCTGCAGCTGTGTGCGGAGCACCCATTGTTTCTTACTAGCATTGCTTTCAGACACCGTGGGCGGCGAAGTGCCACTTGGCGTCGTTCTTAGCTGGTCAGCCATGGACCCAAATTGACCACATTGCCATAAGTTACAGGTGGCGTGGTTCCATCTTGGATTGCCGATCGTATTGTAGTACCTGTGTCGACTCTGATCATGTCTTGGTACGCTGTGATTTATCTATGAACTTTACCGAGGGGCGCACCATGCGTTTTCTCCGATTGGCAACTGTGAAATGGTCTCAGCCTTCAATCAGGTAAGCTTATCAAGACTCACTGCGTACCAAACTTTCGCTGTCTTGTCCTAATGACACTGAGCTTCAATGGAATAGGATCTCGGCCGCCATGTACGACGTAGGAACATCTTCTTGTGGCACTCAATCGTCACCGCACCATTCACTGGATATCCAAGAGGTCGGTGAACCTGTTGGAATCTAGAACAAACCTAACGGGTTCTGAGCACAATGTGACCAGACGGGCTGTTAGGCGCGAACTGAAGCGGATCCTACTTGTTGACAAGGAAGCCTGGTGGACCACTCGGGCTCAAGAAATGTAGGAGGCAGGAGCAGTAGGCAATTACCGCAAGCTCTTTCAGCTGATCCGCACCACTGGTCCCAGAAAACCAGGCGTCAGTGAGACAATCAGAGACAGCGCGGGTACACTGCTACACAATAAGGAGCGCCGTATGGCTCGTTGGGCGGAGCACTTTCAAGATCAGTTCAGCTGTCCCCCTTCTCCCGGACCTCTTCCTACTTAGGTGATGCAGAACGAGGCATCGACGGTTACTTTAGAGCCTTTGTCGGTGGCAGAGGTCCGAAACGCGATCAAAGCCCTCAATCGTTTTCGTGCTGCTGCCCCGGATTCCCTGTCACCTGCACTATTTAAGGATGGAGGTGAGGTCCTCTGCAAAGCACTGACCTCCCTATTCGCACGTATCTGGAAGAAAGATAGTGTCCGGGCTGATTGGAGCGAACCGATTACAGTGACAGTGTACCAGTAGACTAGTCGCACCAACAGTTCTAACCACAGGGGTATTATCCTAATGCCGTTGGTACCAAAATTACTGGCCTGTATTCTCGTTCGTCGCTTCACTGTGGGACGGGAATCTTGGATTGGGGAAGAGCAACCAGATTTCCACCCAGGACGTGGCTGTATAGACCATATATTCACTTTGCGGCAACTTCTAGAGCGGCGCCAAGCATACCGCAGACCGACAATAGCTGTTTTCCTCGATTTCAAGAGTGCGTTCGATTCCGTTTATCGATCGATTCTGTTCGAAATACTTGCGCGGAAAGGTGTTCTCACGAAATATGTGAACATCCTTCGTGCTCTGTACTCGAACACTACAGGCCGCGTCAGGGTCTACGATGACCAGTCTTATAGCCCTCCGACCATAAGATGCGTTTGTCAGGATTGTCCGATTTCACCGTTTTGTTCACTTTCGTCGTGAACTGTATCATGGAGTGTTCACTTACGGAAGTTCTGGATGTAGGCGTTGTGGTCCTGCTTGGTGAAAGGTTAATTGATCTCCATTCTGCGGACGATATCGTCTTGCTTTTTGACGATGTTGGGACCGCCCGAGCAACCCTGAATAGTCTCTCCAGGGTGGTCCTATTATTTGGTATATGCTTCCCATCTTCAAAGTGCAAACTGTTGCTGCAGATTCGGCAGCCACTTGTGGACCCCTTGACCCTTGGTAACGAGGAACTCGAGGTGGTTGATCAAATCATTTACTTTGGTAGCTGCATCAGCAATGATGGGCGAATCGAAACTGAAGTCAGTTCACACATTGCAAAAGCCAGAACTGCCTACTTGAACCTGCGGTATCTTTGGCGACAGAAGGGAGTTTCCCTCCCTCTGAAATCTCGTGTATACAAGGCCACAGTAAGGGCCGTTCTGCTCTATGGTAGTAATACTTGGCACCTTCGGTCTGATGATCTGAGGCGCCCTTAAGTCTTTGCTCATCATTGTCTGCGAAGCATTGCTGGAGTCGGACGGCACCAGCGTGTCCGCAACGATGATGTTCGTAGGCGAGTACTAGGTGGTAATAATCATGCTAACACCCAAGTTGCGTTGGCTTAGACACGTGCTACGTATTCCTTGTCACCGCTTACCTAGGAGGACCTTGTTTAGTCTGCCAGGTGTAGGGTGGCGCAAGGTTCGAGGTGGACAGCAGTTAACTTGGCAGCGGGCAATGAAGTCACTGACGACCAAACTGGGTGTTTTTGGTCCGCCTCGGCTTCTGGGCTGAAGTCCGCGTGACTCACCTTGTGCTTGGCTTGAGACTTAACAGGACGTGGCTCGCACCCGACACCAGTGGCGCGTCTGCCACCGTCACATAATCGGACGCATGTTCTGCTGAGTTATCTGTGGGGTAGTGGCTGAATATGACGCGTGGCAGTGAAAGCCGCTAGGAAGCTGTCTCGCTGATGCCGCCTTATCTTTGCACGATAGGCAGCTGTTTGAGACGGTAGGTTATTAACACAAGGTATTGGCGCCTTGACCTTGAATGTTTGATTAGGGGATTAAGGTTTTCAGGTAAACCCCTTTTATCTCCCACTTATTATTCTTTATTCTTTAGGTCCTCACAGTTGAGCGGCAGCGAAGCGTCTGTCCAAATGGCTGATGTACTACTGTTGTTGACGGATGTTTTTTTTCAAAATCATTCCACAATGTTACTCACAGTCTCGATATGGTGCACTATACATGAACAAGAATAATAATAAAATAATAAAAATAATGTGTCAGCTGAACGCCGTAACGGCGCTTCGCTGCCGCGCGACCACCATCAGTCGCGCGCGGGCTGAGTATACCGCGAGGACGCCCACCCCTATGCGTATTCGAACCGGTGACCTTATGGTTGCAAAGCAAACGTGCAGACCACTCGGCCACCGGTCAACACATGAACAAGACAATATCCTCCGGCTGTTTCCCCATAATTTATATATCTATTGCTAGACACTAACTGATGGAAAACCTTCCAATTCTACCTTCACCCTTCTGAAATTCTTTATATATTTTCTCACTATCGATTAAGCTGCTGATGTGTAACCTAAAGGATAGGGCTCCTGCTTTCTAATTCAATGGTTACCGATTCGAATCGTCTTATTGTCAATATTTCCAAACTTTCAAAGGGTATTCTTAAACGACTTAGTGATCCTTTGTGGGCCGAATGTATGTATGTATGTAATCTCAACAGTCTAGTAACTGGACATAGAGCCAAGAAAGCCATGGAAATCAGTGGATAAGAGACAGTCATTGCGTCATAATCGTCGTGGCATGCTAGCTGAAGGTGGGCAACACACTTCAGCTAATATGCCGCAAGAAAATGGAATATTTTGCCAAATATACAGAACAAAACATTTTTAGTTTGTTTGTCACACGCCGATTTTTCTCTTTTTTGTCATTTTCAATATTTGTAGAATTAAACATGTGAATCAACACAACACTGCACACAATTCTTCCACTGATTCCGGTTGCGGGCCATGTCTTCAAGAGTCCTAAGCCATTGGCACTCCTCATCTTTAGGTCCCCATCCTGGAAGACGTACGGGTCCAACAGCGACTAGACACGACGTCAGCGATTTCATGTGTTGCCGCCAAGTGGAAGGCTGACCACCACGCGGTCGCTTCCAGCCAGGTCCTTGACGATCGAATAGAGCGCGACGCGGTAGACGCTCAGGTGCCATGCGTAGGACATGACCGAGCCATCTTAACTGGCGCAACAAAACCAGTTTGTTGAAAGGAATACTTGCATTCCCCAAGATGCGACGTCGAACGTCATTACTATTAACTCGATGTTGCCACCAAACACGAGCGATCCTCCCTAAGCAACCGTTATCGAAGGCAGAAAGACGACGCATGTCTTCCACGCGAATCGGCCAGGACTCGCTCCCATACAACAATACTGAGCGAACTGACGCGCTGTAAACTCGGCCCTTTCGTGAGAATGAGACGTCGCGACGACGCCACAAGTGCCTCAGATTGACAAATGCTGATCGAGCTTTAGCGATACGAAGCGAAACTTCTTTGTTGATAGTGCCGTCAGCAGAAACACAGCTCCCAAGGTAGACGAAACTATCTACCTGTTCAAGTTGTGCACCTTGGGGAGTGAGCACGGGTGCAGGTGAAAGCCAATCCTTGAGCAGTACTTTACACTTCGATGAGGCGAAGCTCATGCCATACTTAGATGCTTCAACCGCCAAACGATCCAGAATGAGTTGCATACCCTGAGGATCGCCACCAAGTAAGGCGATATCATCAGCATTTTCTAAGTCGGTCGCGCGCTCACCCGGTAGAAGCTCTAGGCCAAAATGTTGGAAACCTTCTAGGGCATTCGACAGAACGTCTTCGATTGCGAAGTTGAGAAGGAATGGGGACATAGGGCAGCCCTGTCGCACACCGCTATTGACAGCGAATTGCGAGGAAAGCTTGCCATAGACCCTCACTCTGCCAGATGTAGGAGGGTAAAGTGCTCATAAGATGGCGGTATATTTCTCTGGCATCCCGTTCTTTAGTAAGCAACGCCATAAAGCAGGTCGATCAACAGAGTCAAAAGCGGCACGTATGTCTAGGAATGCAATGATAGTGGGCCTGTGATAAATGTGGCGATGTTCAAGGAGTTGGTGGAGCGTGAAGATTTGATCCACGCATCCGCGGCCAGGACGGGAACCAGCTTGTTCTTCACGGTAGTATGATTCACGTACTGGGGATAGTCTGCGAAGCAGAATGGATGCCAACAGCTTAGAGGCAA
Source organism: Dicrocoelium dendriticum (assembly GCA_944474145.2). NCBI lineage: Eukaryota > Metazoa > Platyhelminthes > Trematoda > Plagiorchiida > Dicrocoeliidae > Dicrocoelium > Dicrocoelium dendriticum. The sequence goes on from OX104059.1 coordinate 7,012,049, forward strand.
CCGAAATAAGACTAATCCCGCGATGATTTGCACATGAAGTATGAGCGCCTTTCTTGAAAATTGGGACAATAACTGATTCGCCCCAAGATGGAGGCACTTTCTCTTCATGCCAAATTTTTGCGAACAGCGCGGTTAGCTGGTTAATGACTGCCACACCGCCATACTTGAATAGCTCCGGAGGAAGTCCGTCTTAGCCGGCAGCCTTGAAGCGCTTCAAGCGTCGAATCTCGAGGCAGACTTCTGCTTCTCTGGGTGGATTCAATGGGACGAGCCAAGGTGGACAGCAAGGTTTACTGCATGTACTGATGGATGGTGGAGGCCAGTTGAACTGTGAGTGAAAGTGCTCGGCCCAGCGGTCCATACGCCTCTGTTGGTTGGTGATCGGAGACTCATCCACCTCACAAATGACCTCACTGACACCAGGCTTCCTGAGGCCAGTGGACCGAATGAGTTGGAAAAGCCTGCGAGTGTTACCAGAGAGGGCAGCAGTCTCCATCTCTAAAGCACGCTCAGACCACCATGTTTTGCGATCCTTGCGTAGGCTTTGCTTAAGCAGCCGGTTGGTAGAACGGCGCCCCTCGTTGCAAGCTGATTCCGCGGAGATATCTTTGCGGCATTCGAAGAGCTCCAGAGAACGAGCGGAGATCCAAGCCTTCAAAGGGCGTCGAGTTAGACCACAGCATGACTGTCCGGAAATGGTCAGCGCTTTCCGTATACAAGTCCAGTGTTGTTCCACTTCTCGCGGTGGACTGCAACTGAGTGCATATGCCAGTGAAGACTGATAGCTCTCCTGGACAGAGAAATCAGTTAATCTGTTTACATCAATCTTGCGGTGCTTCGTGTTACGGGATCCTCCCAAACACTTACAGATTTTCGCGCAGATCAGAGCGTGATCTGAATCAACGAAAGTGGACCAAAAGGACCTGCAGTCCAGTACGCTGCCGCGCCATCTGAAGCTGATCGCAACTTGAGACCAAGGTTGTGTTGGCGAAAGGGGACGCCAAGTTGCGGAACGCTTCTTCGTACGCCTGAAGCTAGTGCTCGAAAGAAACAGACGGTTGTCCTCGCACAATGTGAGAAGTCTCTCTCCGTTATCAGAGCGGTTCTCATCGAGCGCGTGATGACCACCAAGGTGGCGTTCGTGTGGTAACAGGCGGCCAACCCGTGCAATTAAATCCCCAGCAAGGATAACGACATCCGACTTTTTAGAATTAGTCAAGAGCTGTTGTAGATCTCGGTAGAAATCGTCCTTCACGGAGTCGCCACTGCAGTCAGTTGGAGCGTACACAGACATCACAAACAAGTTGCGTCTCCCTTTGCAGCGCTTATTGATTCTACATGAACTCCGAAGCCGAACTGCACATAGTCGGCTGTTAATCGGGAACCAGTCCAGTAGTGCCGCCTCGGCCTTGCCACTGAGTGCCATACCTACACCAGCCAAACCCGCTGAGGCTGCTTCTGGATCTCCAGAAAGACGCAGGTGATATCTGGCTTCGTGGTCAGTGGGGGATGTCAATGTAAGCACAGTGCTGGGATCTTGCAATCGGGTTTCTGAAAGACAGCAGACATCAATGTCTAGGGAATCTAGGGTGTGCGCTAGACCGGCGTGCTATCCAATCTGCATGAGTGTCCGGACGTTGAAGCACGCCAGACGGAACGAGGATCGGGGACAAAGGAGAGCCATAGGTTGAATTCCTTGATCTGCGGAGCAACCAGAATCGCAGCCAGATTGTTGAACAGATGAATCGGGTAACCGAAACTGAGGATTGTTAGCAAACAAACAATTGGCGTGTGATGGAGTAGCGTGAAAGTGAGTAGCAGGAACAGTAGCTGATGAACGCGTTGTAGTGAAGTCCATGGTTTTGTGAGAGGGCGTGATACTACCCGGTTGCCCAAGCCGAAGTAGGGAGTTGACTTATTGGACTCCACCCCGAGCCTTTGGCTAAATAACCTACCTGCAAGGCAGCGGGGCGAATTTAGGGAATCGCGCCCATTGGGAGGCGTTGACTGAATGATCAGCTCATGCGCCTTTGTTTGGTAGATTACCAAACAGGGGCCCAATACTCCCCATGAAGTCAGCACAATTGCTGGAATACAATGCCCCACGGAGGTGGAACATTGTCGCCGAACACTTTGCTGGAACGGGGTACACCCGAACCACCCAGCTGGCACCACGGGGTGGTAGTTCGGCAAGCCAGCCGTGGGCCGAATCAATGAATGCCAATCTGGTTTTCGCCCTGCTCTTGGTTGCATCGACCACCTATTTACTCTTCGTGTAGTATTAGAGCAGAGACATGCAGACGACCGACTATGCTGGTTTTCCTTAACTTGGATGCCGCCTTCGACTCTGTTGACTGCGTCAGCCTGTGGCACTGCCTATTCTTGAAGGGCGGGGCAGCTTAACCCCTTTCCATTCGGAAGTCTCTACCGTCACTCCCGAAACCGTGTAAGGGTCTACCTGAAGCTGTCTCCTGAATTATATACGACGATTGAATCTTGCCAGACTTGTCCTATATCTCCTTTCCTCGTCAACTTTATGGTCGAAATGATCATGCATGACTCAGTTCTTTCAGAGTCTACCGGAACTTCTACCAAGTGACCGTCTAATGGACTGTTCGTGTGCGGACCACATAGCTCCTCTTGGGTATGACGCCGAGGCTATGCAATCACTACTGCGCAGACTGACGCGTAGCGATGCACGCTTCCACATGTACTTGGTACCTTCAAAGTGCTGTTGCAAGACTGGACCGACGCACCTCCGGTTCTAACTATCAACGAACATCCACTTGAAGTAGTGGCTCGGTCCAATTACCTTGATAGCTTTGTCACTACTGATGCTCACCTCACTGAGGAGCTTACCTCGCGTATCAGCAGGGCCCGCGTATCATTTCGGAGACTTAACCATCTGTGGTGACTTCAGGATGTCGGCCTGTCAGTGAGAGCTAGGATATATAACCCAGCGAAGGGGCCGCTCTTACTGTATGGATGAAAGTTTATGGTAAAGATATTACAAGATCGGCCGTGTTACATCACCGGTGCTTGCGGAATATTGCTCACAATTGGTGGGAATACCTGGTGTGCAATGTTGAAATCCACCAGTTCCTTTTCGATAAAAAACTGGCGCCACATTCGAGTGTTTGCTTAAGGTCAACCACATCTATGTACACCGTATGGGCATTAACCAATTTCTTCAGCGTGCATTTTGCGCCACGGCGGCGGCGGCGGCACCGCATTGGTCAGGTGGCCAATAGATGAAGCGGCAGAACACATGAAGAAATTTACTGCGAGATTTGATCAGACCGTCTTCTGGGATGGTCCGCACTTGCGGTTGGGGACCAAATCAGACACAGCGCAGTCGCGCGGTCAGAAGCACTCCTTTTTTGTACTTTTTCATCTAGCAGTTTAATTTTTACTCCACTCCGATTAGTTGAACGCGCTTCTTTCTTGTCGAACATTCGGTACTTCAGGGACAAACGGTTTATTTGGCGAAGTGAGCTCAGCACAAATGACATTCTGACAAGCATGTAGTAACGTCGATATAAATAACTAGGTCATTTTCATAAATAACGACGCTGCTGCACTCATGAGATTGTTCCTTAGAATCAGTTAAACCAACCCGCTCCAGCGAGCCAATCAGCGCATAGACGGAACATGTGTAGTCGTCCAATCAACTGTTATGTTCGCATGCGGCACGCTTGCAACTTGCTTGCACAATCCTATCACATCCTTCCCTTTTTCGGAATCAGCTGCATCATTATCGCAGAAGACCTCTTACACTCTTCCGCTCTGCGTCGTCTTTGATGCCTCTGTCATTGTGACCTCTCCGTAAGGCTCCGAGTGTTTTGCTGCAAGTTCACCTTCTCGTTCTTGATGTCGCCTCAGATGCACTGGGTTCCTTCTCGTTACCTTCTCTCTGGTACTGACTTCATAAGATCTTTCTCCAACATTCGCGGTCACCACACCTTTCTTCCATCGTTCGCTGCCACCCGGTATTGTTTGGATCCACACTTCATCATTTACTGATAGCTCTGGTAGCGGCCAGGTTCCGTGACCACAATACCGTTTCTGAGCTACCATCCGTTTTCCTAAACCCTTTTGCAGTTGCTCATGCGATGTCGAGCTAGCGTGTAAGAGTTCAGCAGTCGAAAGCATTAGCGGTCTCGTCCTTTTGTTGTACAAACGTTGTACTAGATTGGGGCTGATGTTTAATAATGGCGTATTACGAATCTTCGGAAACATTAAATACAGTTCCTCATGTGTGGCTCTGACTTTCAGCAACAATCTCTTTGTTTGTTTGACCGTCGTCTCTGCTTTCTAGTTACACTGACTGTGATACGGGTTGGCTTATCGATGCAAAAATTCCCACTTGTTCGATATGGTCTGGAACGCAACACTTTTAAATTGCGGGCCATTGTCAGCGATCAATTCCTCCGCTATTTCGTGTCTTGCGAACTGATATCTAAGCTTGTTGATGATTGCTTCCGTGGTGGCAGCGGTGAGTGAGTGGATCTCAAAATAATCACTGTAATATTCCTTCCTGTTGTCATAGAACAAGTCCAGCGCTACTTTCTGCCATGGTCGATCTGGAATCTCACGCAACATCATTGGTTCCCTGACTTAGCGAGCGTCGTGGGACCGGTCGGCTGAACAGCTTGGTACATGGTCTCGGATTTAACTTGTTATCCCGGCCAGAACATCAGTTCGTTTGCTCTGCTAATACTGTAGTTGACACCCAACTGGGCTCCATGAACGTGTTCTAGCATTTCTTTGCGCAGTGGCGGTGGGATCAAAATACGATTTCCTTTAAACAGCAATCCGTCATGCACCGTTATTAGTTCATCCCAACAGTTGCAGAACGGCGTTAATTCTTTCGGAAGTTTATCCTTTGTGTCTGGCCATCCACTCAAAATCATGTCGCGCAACGCCACGGCCGTTGCATCGGCCTCCGGATGACGCTTTAGCTCTTTAAGGCGATCTGTCTTTACCGCCAGATATTGTACGAGATTGACTGCCTCGAGTTCTTCCTGTTGGTGTTCGACTATCGGAAGGTGTGCTTGACAGAGCGTCCGCGATGAACATTTGCGTCCACGAAGTCTCCGCTTCACATACACTCACAAAACGGTCATAGTTAAAATAAATAAAGCCAAGACATTGGATGGAATCAATGCGAAGAATCGGTGTGAGCTCTTCCTCCACGACCACGAAATCCAATTGATGTGTAGAGCCGTCTTTTGGATTGATCACTTTGATTGTGGGTAATCCTTTCGACTGGAGCTTGGAACGGTTCCACATGCGCAGGACTCCCTGATCAGGTCGCACACGAATTCCTAGCCACCGCTTCGCTGGAATTATGCGAGTCCAACTGGAAACGCATCTCGTCACTTACGTAAGCGCACTTTTTTGGTTTTGTCCGCGACACGTTGCTCATTAAATGTTCAGAGTCGGTGTGCGTTGTGTTACGATTGAGTGCATTCACCTTCGGAGACCGACAACATCGAGCGAAATGATTTCGTCCGCCGCATCTGGCGCAACTTCGGCCTCACGCCGGACATTGATCGCGATCCTTCGGGTGTCGCGCGGCGTAGTATTTATAACTATCGTGTCTTTTGATAACAGGCTTTGCAGTTTTGTCCGCTCAACTGGATACGGCACATAGCTCTGCTTCAGTCGGCAACGTCATTTGCTAGATGTGGCATGCAGCTGATGATTCACTGTGGCGTATATCAAGACATTGTCCGAGCGATAAGTACCGTTGCCGCAACAGCCGCTTCATGATGTCTGCATCATTGATCCCCAGTGCGATTCTATCTCGGATGAGACTATCTATCACACAATTGCCAAAATTACAGGAACGAGCAACGATGCTCAGCTCCGTAACATAGTTCTCCATAGTTTCGTTTGGTCGCCGGTTTCGGGTAGAAAAGCGATACCGCTGATACCTGTCGTTAGTCTGGTCTTCGCAGAAATCACCGAATTTTCGGATAACAGTTTCAAGGTCAGCTAGGTCTCCGCCCTTTTCGTACTGCATCGTTTCCAACACGCGGTGTGCTTCATCTCCGATTATATGTCTAAACGTCACCAATCAATACGCAATCGGTTGTTCATACCGATGCACCAGTACACAGAAATCGATCCACTTGCTTTCCCGAATTCCCCAGTTATTGGCCAAATTCTGTTTAGTGGCGCAGCCGGTTGCACTCCAATCATCAACTGAGCACCATTGGGTGATCTTAGCTTACTTTTTTCTGACACCATGTCGCAAACTCAGTCCTTCAGGGACAAACGGTTTATTTGGCAAAGCGAGCTCAACAAAAATGACAGTCTGACAAGCATGTAGTAATGTCGACATAAATAACTAAGTCATTTTCATAACTAACGACGCTGCTGCACCCATGAGATTCTTCTTTAGAATCAGTTAAACCAACCCGCCCCAGCGAGCGAATCAGCGCATAGACGGAACATGTGTAGCTGTCCGACCAACTGTTATGTTCGCATGCGGCACGCTTGCCGGTTGCTTGCGCAATCCTATCACATTTCTTGCTCCCGTTTTCTCTAGGTTCACCTTCCTTTTCTGACCGCTGCTATTTTTTCTTGTTCTGGCGACATCTGTCGTGGCAGCTGCGTTCATGTGCTTGTTGGTACTATCTGTTTATTCTCTTCTCGCGCGCGAATCTTGATGGTCACGTTACAGAGAAGCATCCCTACGGTATTCTGAGGTACCAGTGACGCGTTTGTGTCTGCCTTTATTATGCGCCAATAACTCGAAATGTGACTACACGTTACCCACCCATGTTACGTACGTTGTGCGACACGGGATGTTGACCGTGGTTTGTATTCTTATCTATGCCGCGTGTAGCCATTAGTTTCTCGGTGTTTGAAGCCTGCTTCTTTGCATCATTAACATGACGACTAATTGTGTTCTTTTTTTAGTCCCATTGTGGATACCTAAGATGCTTTTGCTTTTTGGCTCAATCGTCGTCCTGTCCGCTTAGATTCTACTCTTATCTTTACACCCCAAATGGTCAAGGCTTCATGTTACAAAGACAATTGGAGATTTAACTTACTCATTGGAACACGATCACCTATAGTGGGGAGGATGACTTTCGTCTGGAGCTTGCTGATTGCGCGTTAGGAAAGTGTCCATCTGTGAGGCCTGGCAGTTTTGTTCCGTCGACCTGTAACGTGGACGAATTTTAGACTATGCGGACTTACGAATCAATTTTCAAGCTGTCCCTCACCAAGCGCAGTGATCCGTTTTCGAGAAGGTTCACGTTTTCATTGGATGGAACCTCCGAAGGAAAATGCTCCATTTTATAAGTTACAAAGCACAACGTTACGTGGCAACCTGAGACGGTTTTATCGGCCAATCAGATGTGGACGCACTTGATCTTCCTTATTATGCAATCACATGACCTTCACCAGGCAATGGGAGCAGACGCCGCTGGACGAACCACGGTGCTCCACCACCTAGCCGCCGTTCCATCGGCATCACCTCGGTTGGAACGGCGTAGGCTAACGTGCCTTGACTGTTTGTACCCAGGCTAAGTTGACTTACGCTTTTATCCTAGCATTGGTTGCATCAGCCTAGCCTTGTCTTGTACCTTCTTCTTTGTTGACTTAGGTTAGTCTTGTCTAAACTAGGTTGCTTCGCAAACACTGGTGTACTTTATACTAAATCCCCCTAGCGCAGTGCATATACAGTCCAACCGGCCACCATTTTTGTGATTTTCCTTAGCGGTACAGATGCTTTCATGCGGGTGTAAAGCATCCACACTTTCTGTTTGTAATAAACCTGTTCGTCGTACTATCAACGAAACCAATACCTATGTCCGGGATAACCTCATCTCCCAGCCAGAGACGACAAATGAAGACTGTGCATGAACTGTTCGTTTTTGTAGGTATTGTGTACACGTAGCACATCAACTAAGGTCGACCACTTCCAGATCCTGGGGATCGATTATCTGCACTTGCAGGCAGTTAGCATGCATAAGCGATGTTAGGTGCTTGTCAGGAGTTACTGTTACACCTAACTGCATGCAGGGACTCAACCCTACGCTAACGCTTAGTGGTGATCTGCTACAAGTCGTTCAGGAATTCAAGTACCTGGGCAGCTATATTGGCACCCGTGGGATTGAAGATGAGGTTACGAACCGTATAGCAAAGACTCGAGGTGCTTTTGGCAATCTCCGCCACCTGTGGCGCAGACGCGACATTATTCTCGCCCTGAAGGGCAGAGTTTACAACGCAGCCGTCCGTTCAACTCTCCTATACGGCTGTGAAGCCTGGCCCATCAGGTCGACAGACATGAAGAGACTCGTCACATTCGATCATCGCTGCCTTCGCAGCTTAGCTCATGTCTGGTGGGAACACCGCGTGAGCAATGAGCTTGTTCGACGTCGCGTATTTGGTGCAGGAAGAGCGAGTGAACCTCTCAGCACCATTATATCACGCACCAGGCTCCAATGGTTGGGCCACGTTTTGCGCATGCCAACACACCGACCCCGCGACGTGCATTTTTTGCGCTTTGTGGGTGCGGTTGGAAGAGGAGGAGGGGATGCCAAGTGATGACTTGGTCGAGAGGAATGAAAACCCTCACTTCGAAGTTGGCGTCGGTTGGTGCATCCCGACTGCCTGGGTGGGGTGCTAAGGACGGTGGACACACTTGCTGATATGGCTTGGAGCCGGCCCCATCCGTTACTGTGGACTCAGCGGGCGTGCCACCGTTTGTTTTCCTTTTCTTGTCTTTTGTATTGCGGAACAATAGCTGAGGTGTTTTCCACCTCCATCTAACGTGTAATGATGATGATGCCTTGTTGAGGAACCATGACGCAGATTGCTCAGTCGATTTCAGTAGCATTCGTCACATCAGAGGGACTTGAGCCAGCTGTTCCGAATCGTTGTGGTAGTGTACCTTGTAAAGTGCGCATTATGAACTACAGAACTTATTGTACATATGTGCGTACACCACGGTTCTTCGGAAGGCAACTACATTGCCAACTCCTGAGAAGTTTATCTGGGAAGCTAGGCCACGCGTAAGCAATCGCTGTCCCGTGTTCCGCGTTGTTTTCGTCAGAATTGAACCGGCTGGTGGATGCAGTGTGATTGCATGGTACATAAGATCGCGAAGGACAAGCCTTCGCATTCGACTGGCTAACAAAACCATCTTAGGTTGTCACACGACGAGCGTTTGCACTTTGAGACTAGTGGAGGAAGAGCAGATCCTATGAGCAAGCGTTAGAAGAGAAGACGTTACATTGAGCCGGTTTCGCTGCGCTCCGTGACGAAGGATCATCTGGCTGTGTTGCGTAGGTTGGCGTGACTTGCGCAGATGCCTTGTCTAAATAAAATTTATCGCATCAAATTTAGTTACACAGCTCCCAGACATTCATGTTATCGTTGGTTGACTGTTTCATTCACATTTTGGATCAGCTGAATGAATTGCCAAATTTCGTAGCTCCCACTACACCCGTCCCTTCACTATATACTGAATAAACGCCTGCTCCATTTATCAATACGCCAAAGCTTTTCGAATGCAATTCTCTAAGCTGTACATGCATTATTCGATATTCACAGGTATTACGGACAACCGTCATTCGTTGTACTGTTGCCTTTTTGTCTACTTATGCCAGACGTGGTATTGCATACTTACAGCTTAATATGTCTTGAGACAACAGCAATGATCTTCTCTTTTCTATGCTCTTTGGCTATTCTGCTTAGTTTCTGACATCACATGGCAGTTGTGCATTCATCTCCAATCCACGGACCTCACTTACCTCACATTGGTGGCGCGATGGCCGTCAAAAATGCAGCCTCGCATATACAAACCCATGCAACACTGCTACACATATCGTTGGCGGCATCCAGTTCCCGATTTGCTTGTCACTGTGGCCCCTGATACGGTCAGTGGTCGTGCCACTTCCGTTCACTGCTATTCCGCTAAGAAAAGGTCTGCTGCGTAACAGCGCGTGTACCTGTATGCTTACGCTTTTATATACCAACCAATCTGTGTCTGCCATTGATTCGCTTCGAACTGCAACTCGTTCTAGTGTTCATGTGACTTCGTAACAATCATGTGCTGTGGTGTGTACCGCTTCACGCTTGTTGCTCAAGTTTTCCTGCTACCATACCGCTGTCCTAATTTCGCTTGGGTATGACATCTTGACGATGAAGCTTATTCGTATTACTCATGGCCAGTTCGATTACGGCACCCCTACCGTTTTGGAATTCCTCTACTGAAAGACCTACTACCCAGCAATGGACACAGTGGCAAATTACTTCATTAATTGCGTTGGTCTACTTTTGCTTTTTGGCAGCAACTACATGGTAGACGATGCAGCAAAAATCAAACTACTACGCCGCCACCTCGGTAATGAGGGCCAGCGACATTTCGACAGTTTGGAACTACATGACAAGGAGACCTGCGATCTGTGTTCTTTTCTCTGGACCAACTTTTGGGGTGACAGACACATGTGTTCACAGTATGCTACAAATTCAACACCATGCGACAACAATCGCATGAGAGTGTAAATGAGTTTATCTCTCGACTTCTTACAGTCTTTCTCGATTGTGCATCTGATCAGGTTCAACCGAACTTGTTCGAAAAAGCAATGCTGTTACGGGCGTTAATTGTGTGTGTTCTCGATGAGCAGGCATGAGAGCGGCTACTGTCCGATGAAGAAACGCTCGTGACTTGGGAAAAAATACTCATGCTATTGTCCGACAGCGTGCAAACCTCGTTCCGGAACTTGCTACCTTTTCTTCCTCCAGTCAGGTGATCTCACAGGTTGTAAACAAAGTTTCCCAAACTAACTGTCATCAAACTTCTAGTCAACTTGTGCAGCGGAAAAAATTTCGTTGTTAGCTCTGTGGGGAACCTCATTTGTCCCCAACTGACTGTCAGCACCTTCATGCAGTCTGCAGATTTTGTAGTAAAGAAGGTCATCTTCAGAAAATATCTTTTTCCAATAGGAAATCATTTGCATCTGTGCAACATAAACCTACAAACTGCATCACCGAGAACTTACACCAGAACTGGATCAATACCAAAACTGTTTTTAATCGCAACATAACGTCGGAAAAGCCTTTTGTCGTGTCTGTCAAGGTAAACGGGGAACTTGTATATTTTAAAATTGACACCGGTTCCACAGTTACCCTGTTACAACCGGATGCCCCATCATTACTCTCAAAGTTAGATCCACCAAATGTACAATTACGATCTTACACGGGACAGATGGTAAAGGTGATGGGCACATTTATTACACACATCTCCTATCATAATTCAATGAATTATATGTGTGAGTACGTTTCTGGAGGACCTGACCCAAACATACTTGCTCGTGACGGAATTAAACGCCTTCCCAGCATCGTGTCAAGCGTCAATTAGGTAGAAACCCATGCACAGTTATCTGGTAGTTTGCAGAAACATTCGCTTTTGTTCGATGAGTCTGGGCAAGGCTTTTAGAAAATTTTCGCCGATCATCTAGTGTTGAAATCACAGACTATACCGAGATTTTAGATACCTCGATCTGTTCCCTATACACTTCGTGATAACGTCGAGAGTTGCGACGACTCCAGCTAGAGGGTACGTTTGAACTTGTTCAATATTCGGATTGTGCAGCCCCTATAGTGACAGTATTGAAGAGTGATGGTGCCATATGAATCTGTGGGGACGATGAAGTCCCGATCAATCAGGCATTACAGCTAGACAGGTATCCGCTGCCAAAGATTGAAGACATTTACGCTTCTCTCTTCTGTGGCGAGCTTTTTTGTGAAACGATCTGAGCCACGCCTACCAACCAATTGAACTCGATGAGGGATCACATGCATACAATACCATTAGCACCCACTTTTGATTATTTCGCGATACACGCATGCCATTTGGGATAAGCTCGGCCGCACTTATCTTTCAGCATAGTATTGACACGCTAGTGAAGGTCACACCAAACACATTTGCATACAGGACATTCTGGTTACTGGACGTACTATCACCGAACGCTTGCATACTTTGTATGTCGTCCTGAAATGATTATTAGACGCCGGCTTGGTTTATAAAAAAGTGTGAAGTTCTTGTGCCGAGTGTACAGGACCTTCGGTATCTGTTATCGCGAAGATTGTGCCCATTAAAAGAAGAAGTGGGTTGCTTGAAGTGTCGGCACCCAAAAATGTTCCTGAACTGCGGTCCCTCTTGGGTATACATATATATATATATATATATATATATATATATTCACAGTCTGTTAACAGACATTGTGCCATCAGAACCACGGCAGAAGAAAATGGTGAAGAAGATGGGAACACTAATGCGATTAAAAAAATATTGGGTGCCGTTACCCAGTTTTCAAGGTTCATACCGTCGGCAGCAGCACATCTATATCCACTTCATCAACTATATAAAAACCAAACTTGGAATTGGAACAGGATTTATGAAAATATTTTCACTGCGGTTAAAAGCTTTTAGCATTAGCAGATGTTCTTGTGCATTACGACCCACAAAAGTCTGTTATTTTCTCTTGTGATGCTTCACCCTACGGTCTTGGAGCTGTTTTACTGCACGAATAACCGGAGGGCTGCCGGCGACCTATCGCTTATTCCACAAGAACATTGACAGCAGCAGAACGAAATTACTCGCAGCTTGATCGAGAGGCGGTAGCTGTGATCTTCGCTACTACCCAATTTCACCAATATTTACTTGGCTGACCCTTCGCGATCTGTACGGATCATAAACCTCTTGTTTCCCTCCCTGGCCAAGAACAAGGGATTCAACAAATGGCTTCACCTAGTATGATTCGTTGGATCGGGCACGTGCTACGCATGCCTGGTCACCGCTTACCTAGGAGGGCCTTGTTCAGTCTACGAGGTGTAGGATGGCGCAAGGCTCGTGGTGGACAGAAGTTGACTTGGCAGCGGGAAATGAAGTCACTGACAACCAAACTGGGTGCCGTTGGTCCGTCTCGCCTTCCGGGTTGGAGTCCACGTGACTCACCTTGTGCTTGGCTCGAGACTTTACAGGACATGGCTCGCTACCGACACCAGTGGCGCGTCTGCTGCCGCCTTCTAATCGGATTGCCTGTTTAAAGTATGTTTGGTGCTGAGTTATCTGCGAGGTAATGGCTGATTATTACGCGTGGCAGTGAAAGCCGCAAGGAAGCTGTCTCGCCGATGCCGCCTTATCTTTGCACCATGGCCAGCTGTTTGTGACGGTATGATGCTAACACAAGGTGTAGGCGCCTTGACCCTGAATGTTTGCTTAGGGCATTAAGGTTTTCAGGTAAGTCCCCCTTTCTCTCCCTCTTCTTATTCTTTATTTCATAGGTCCTCATGGTTGTATGGCAGCGAAGCATCAGTTCAAATGGCTGATGCACTGCTGTTGCTAATGATGATGATAATGATGATATCATTATCATTCCTATTTAGGCGGACCTAGCGTTGCCGAGAGTAAACCATGTACTTATTTATCATTGGTACACTGTCTACTCCTCCTTAGCCATCTTCTCTTTAACATTTAAGAATTCGTGAATTCCCAACTCACTAACCTTTTAACTTTTAAGGGCAACTTTGCTCAGCTGTCGGTGCAGCTGTCTGTCACGATGTGATGACACACTCAGTGTTTTTACATTTTGATTAATTTCCGTTTCATGCCTTCCCGGGTTCCCTCGTCATTTTATCTCCGAGTTGTTTTTTAGCTGACTGTCCACGATAAATGTGCCACTTTCCACGACATTCTATTTTTACGTTTCATCGACATCTACACTATCTTTATTCTGTTGCAAATTTTGTGCCAATTTTATAACATTTTCCTCGACCAATTTCGGAGGCGTGCTCCTGTCGTTTGGGTGATACTCAGTGGCAACTTTTACTTTTGAAAGTGTTTTCAAATAGCATCACCCTGCCATTAGGAAGAACTGAGAGTGCTCGCGTTCATAGACAGGCTTCGTGACATTTTCGATTAGTAACTCGGTTGTGTGATCCTGAGGTATGTGTTCCATACCAGCAATTACGATTCTCATGTTCAGTTGAAACAGTCTTACCGTTCACGTTTCTCCCTTAGTGTCAACTTGGCTGCGTCCACCTCCGTCATCGAGGGACTGCCGGATGAACAGCGCACCTCCCCTGTTCGCCGCACTTACCTTCTCCTCATGCTGTTCGACCTGCTCTTCTGCTTCATCCTCTGGGTTGTGTACGTTCAGGTGAGATTTGCCTGTGTGTTGGAGAAACGTCCACTTCATGTTTGCCCCCCCCCCCTCATATGTTCACGATCTTATTTCGTTAATTAATACTTTTTCAGCACATACTGGTTCTTTGATGTTATTCACGTCAAAAACCTTTACTTGTGGATTGTTTACAGAAGTACGATCATGAGAGCATACTTCTTCAGTGTGTTATTCTATGATTCGTTTCTCAGTAATCAAAGCCGTGCTTTTACTTTTTATAATTTCTCTTCGGTTTTCTTGTGATCTCGGGACCAACATTTGTCATGCATTTAGGAGCGTGATCTTATCTGAACTACTTCACGTGATGTAAGCGTCAACCTGTGAAGTTGGCCTGTTAACCGGTAACCTTCACATCAGCTGATCGTAGCTACTTATGTGCGACTGGTGTCAACTGCACTTCTCATAGTGTGTAACACTCTCGTGTGTGATTGCTGTTCGCCTCTCATGCGCTGATTACTTCTGTGAAACTATCCAATTGGATACTATTCAACCATCTCAATTTGAACGATAGCACCTGGCTGTCGGACTCACACCCTGGTCCTGCGAATCGGTCATTCGACTTGACAGTCGCCAACTTCATACTCTCGCCTAGATTTAATGTTTTTTTTCCAAAGCTTACCATCCACTGCTGCGAGGTGGATGACTTTCATCCAACATTTGTCAGTTTTAAGGAATCACGGACAATACTGATCCGTAGCAAAGCAAACATTCCCATTTCCTTAACAAGGATCCACACCAGAAGTTAGTGCAGCATTAATAATTATTTTCGTGTAAGCTCTCTTTAGTGCTTGATGTTAACATAGCGCTACTTATGTATGATGAAATCGCACTGGGAAATTTGTTGCCTGGTTGTTTGACCGGTCAAATCGAAAGCTTAAGACTAGGTTGAAGATGTCAGGTCAAGTGACACCTTCGTACTTTGCGAATCCGAAAAGAATGTGGTAATTGTCGAAAGCTTTTACTAATGGCACGAAGACAATCCTTTCTGTCTTCAGCACCGACCTCAGTTATACGAAGCAGCGTTCCGCAACTTGGCCTCACCCTTCACCAACGCAAGCGTGGTCTTACATTGATCTCATTGCTATCAGCTTCCGCTGGCGGAGCATCGTCATCATCATCAACAGCAGTACATCAACCATTTGAACTGATGCTTCGCTGCCATACAACCATGATTTATGAAATAAAGAATAATTAAAGGGAGAGAAGGGGGGGACTTACCTGAAAACCTTAATGCCCTAAGCAAACATTTAGGCTCAAGGCGCCTACACCTTGTGTAGACAACATACCGTCACAAACAGCTGGCTATCGTGCAAAGATAAGGCGGCATCGGTGTGACAGCTTTCTTGCGGATTTCACTGCCCCGCGTCATAATCAGTCATTACCACGCAGATAACTCAGCAGAAAACACACGTTAAACAGGTAGTCCGATCCGGAGACATCAGTCGCGCCATTGGTGTCGGTTGCTAGCGTGGTCCTGTAAGTTCCCGAGCCAAGCAGAAGACGAGTCACGTGGACTCCAGCCCGTAAGGGGAGACGGACCAACGGCACTCTGTTTGTTCGTCAGTGACATCGTTTCCCTCTGCTAAGTCAACTTCTGTCCGCCTCGAGTCTTGCGCCACCCCGCACCTAGTATACTAAACAAGGCCCTTCCAGGTAATCGGTGAACAGACATAGGTAGCACGTGCCCAAGCCAACGCAACTTATTTACTGCTATTTGTTGTTCTAGGGAGCTAGTATGGTTGTTATTACCCAGTACATCATACGTGACTGCAGGTCTTTATGGTCTGCCTGTACGGTTCTCTGCTGTTTATAGTAACGCATGGCTTTAGAGTCCCGTGTTGCAAATTCCACCTCACTTCACGTTACTTTTACGCCAATTTTTCAAACTACCGAAGAAATCGCCATGTGCTTCCTATTCAGAAGTGCTGGGCACGCGGCAGGCTCCTTTACATGCTTTGATTTTTGTGCAACATTTCACATTTCGTGTGTTGGATTACATGCTGATTCCTATCGTTTTCTTGCGTCCCATTCAACATGATTTCCTCTATGTTTCATGCAGCGGTTGTCGCAGTGAAAGGTAGCCCGAGGAACGTACGTCTACTCATACAAATCGCAGCATAAATGTTTATCTGTGAGTAGTTCCAGACATATGGTTACACGAACTGGTCTGGATTCGATCCAAGATTCAACACAGCCTTCATTCCGTCGTTCTCCCTCCTCTGATAATTCATTACCTCACCATCCTAATTTCTCCAGAAGTACGACACCAACTGATAATAGCGATCCACTGACTTTGCGTTCTGCTAACTCTGCAGGCCTTGAGGAATGTCTAACGGTTGAGGAGCCATGGAAAATTCAGCGACGGATTAAGCCGCGAAACGACAAAATGTTACCCGCTTCTGATCAACAACAAGCCCGGTTAAGCACACTGTTAGGCCACCACAAGAACCGCTTCAAATGATTTGAAGCGGTCGAATCTGATGGTTCTTCCTACCCCTGAGTCCACCTATCTAAGTCCGCTGGCTCTCTACGATCACGACATTGAGTTTTCTTTACGAAGCCTATTTGATGGGCTCTTCGATGTGGATGAGTACGGAGTGAAAATGAAGCAAGTCATCCGCCTCCGCGACAATACTGTCGAGAAAAACCGCGCTCATCGTCATCATCATACACGTTAGCTAGAGGTGGGGAACACCTCAGCTACTGTGCCGCAATACACAGAAAAAAGGAGAGAAAAAAGCAACTGGTGCAAGCCGGCTGAGCTACCGGTAACGGATGGGCATCGTTCCGGTAAGCTACCAGCCGGCTACTGTGCACCAAAAAAATTACTATGCAAAATTATATAAGGCTAAATAATGAGATCGTGGTTGGAGGGGAGGCTAAGAGGGATGGGGTGGGACAAAGAAACTCACAGCACGAACGCCACTGAGGTCGGCTCCTAGCCATATCAGCAAGTGTGTCCAACCAAACGTGTTCATCGCCTTTCGGACCCCAACCAGGGAGCCGAGACGCTCCAACCGAGGCCAGCTCAGAAGTGAGGGCCTTCATTCCTCTGGACCAAGTCATCGCTTGGCCACCCCTCCTCTTCTTCCATCCACACCCCCGGCGCGCAAACAACACACGTCGCGGGAGTCGGTGGGCTGGCATGCGTAACACGTGGCCCAGCCATCCGAGCCCTGTGCGTGAAATGATGGTGCTGAGCGGTTCATTTGCTTTTTCTGTGCCGTAAACAAGACGTCGAACACGCTCGTTGTTCACGCGGTGTTCCCACCAGATGTGAGCTAAATTACGAAGGCACCGGTGGTCGAACGTAACTAGCGTCTTCAGGTCCGCTACTTTAAGCGGCCAGGTTTCACAACTGTACAGCCAGCCCGAAGCTAATACGGTCTCGGCTGAGATGCACGAATGTGCATATTCCTCCATATATGGATCCAACTGCCCAAGAGTGTCTCAACTGAGCCATCATTGAGCTAAAGCGGGGAAGCAGTAAGGGTGAAAAAAATCTCTGTATAGCAGACTTCCGCATGATTACAACTCGAACGCGAATCCGGTTAAATCCGTCGTTCATACTTCAGGATCGCCCGGTACTTTTACCACAACCTGCGTGTAGCCCTTACCAACGTCTACAGTCTTAGGTTGAAGCGCGATGAGCCGTGTCGTTTCGTTGCTTTCGAGCGACCAGATGTTTTGGGACTCGCATAGACGTAGTTGCACGATGAAGTACGCACACAGGAAGTTGAGCTTAGTGGCTATTTGTGCTTCCGCTGTGATCGACTATCGAATGCCCACCGTGGCGTCTTGCTCTACAACTGGTCTTCTCTATCTGGGAGACTTGTGAGCGTCCACCGAAGCGAAGGTGGTCTTTGTGAGCACTTGTGGTGCTCTGTTCATCTTAGATGCGGAGAGCTACTCGTGTGCGCATTTTATCGTAGAACCTTAAGCCATTTTTTGATTGGACGCCACATCTCCGGGCCCACATGAGTCGCCCCTATTTCCACGCATAAGTGCTCTCAGTTGTCCTCTAATGCATTGACCCGAAGTTCAGCTGCTCACCGGATATTGTTGTGTCAAAACATTGTTCGCCTAAACGAGAGTTGAACCTGAGACAGCACCACATATCTGCTAATCGACGCGCAAAACACCGCGCTCACCTCCATCGTGCTTGGACTTGATGTTAACTAACTTTGAACAACCTGTGTATGACATTCGGATCCTGAACCCTCTAGTAGCGAGCGACCACTCAATACCGCTGTAGCGATCCCACACACTGCAGTTAGCTTATAACTACAGGAAAACCGATGTCGATTGCCTCCAGTCAAGTTGATTGGTCTCTGCCGCAATTGACATCCGTTGTAGCTTGCTGATTAGCTATAACGAGTGAATTAAATTCGTTATGTGACCTATTTGCTCCCCTAAACTGTCAGAAAGTCGGACCGGTCATGCAACATTGGTTCGGCAAGGAATATAGTAAAGTGGCTCGGCGTTGACGCAGATCGTGAACAAACTCATCCACTATAGCTTGGTCGACGACTGCGAGATAGATAACAACTGTGCGAATACCAGCAAACCTTTGGATTTCGAAGAGCAGCTTGCAACCACCCCAAAGCGAATTTTCGCATATCTGAAGCGGCTCCGGAAGCCGGCACTTTATCCTCCAATGATAGAGGGCACGAACCTACAGCCCCTAGCATCTAGCACTAATGAGTTCACTCGCATAGGCGGCGCACTACCCATCCGTGTTGTAAATGATCAGATATCTGTAACGAGTTCGAAGTTCACCGCTCCTACCGAGCTCTCTACTACGCATTAAACTCGACGGTACCAAGTATGTTCAGCTTGAAGGGCTCCACTCCCAAATTCTCAACTTCTTATCGTTCATCATCTCGTCTGTCTAACAAAGCGTTGTCCTAAGTTTCGTTTCTTATTAATTTGAAATACTCATTGGCAACGCCGATTCCGAAAGGTTGTAACCCTAGCAACGTGGACAATTATACGCCAATTTGTTTACTACCTATTTTGGCTAACATTGCCTTGAAAATTATAAAGAAGTGTTCGCTACGGCTGTTCCGCACAGAAGATCTAACGCTCCTACAGCACGGTTTCATGTCAGGTCGTTCTTTCATCATCAACTTCTTCGTGACCACTCGCGGATGGTTGCAGGATGTGAATTGGGGGAAGTCTGTGTACGTGGTCTGCGTCGCTTACAACAAAGCGTTCGATAAGGTGAACCATGAGGTCCTCCTTCACAGGCTGAGAGCATGCGATGTTGATGACTCACTGCACTACTAGATCCGAGAGTTTCTCTTTGGACAAAATTGGAAGATGCAACTCGATAACCACCTGACCGACTGATGTCCTCCGACCACTGGCGTACCCCTAGGCGCGGTGCTGGGGCCTCCATTGTTCCTGCTTTATGCCAACGATCTACCTTAGCTTCTCCGGTTGCCGTGCGCTTTGTTTACGGGTGATCTGAAGATGCGTAGAATCATAAGCACCTACGATGATTTCTACCTAATTCAATAGACCATCAACCGCCTTTCCATGGGGTCTGCAGAGGTCCGCCTTCTGGTCAACCCATCCAAGTCAATATTTAGAATCCTGGAGAAGAGTGGTGATGACTGCACATGCACGCTTGACGGTCATGTCCTACATCTCATATCTTGCATGAAGGACCTAGGCGTATTCTCACGTTGCGAGTTGTGGTCAACGAACAATACGAACAAACTAGACGGAAACCGACTACGCATGCTAAGGGCGCTGAAATGCAGCTTCAGCACCTGTTATGAAGACGTTTCCACTCGCCTCTTCTCCATCGTTAGACCATTACTAGAGTACCGCTCGTCCTGTTATTGCCCGACCACTCGAGGTGAGGTGCAGGAAATCGAACAAGCCCAACACGTCGTTACCAGGCTGACCTACAGTTTACGGACCTTATCTTACGAAGAAGGATACGAGAGGCTGAAACTGTATATCTTGACCTATCGTCAGATGCTAGTCGACCTCACCATGACTTAACGCGGCACACACGGACACTGGTGAAAGCTTGTGCTCCCAGATCTGACGCGAATTCCCCCCTACACTTTGCCTTGAACGGTGAGTGATCAATGTTTGGAACAGCTTTCCGGAGCACAAATGGTGGAAGCAAACTCAGTACAGCAGTTCAAAACATTGTTGGATGTACATTTCTCTAGTGTATTACTTCGAAGATTACACTGACAATACTATCACACATTTGTGTGTCCGAATGTAATGTTATCTACGTTATTTATGCGATAGAATGTGAAAACTTGAAGAGCCATCAGTATGTTGACAGGTCATCGTTTTTAAGCCTTTTGACCATAACTCGATGGAGCTGTACCTACTCAAATGTCTACTTACTCCCACCGCATAATATTCAGTTTTCAATAGCTCAGTTCATGCGCTGATTTCTGCGAAAAGCTGTGTTCTTTGGCGGTGGGTCTCCAAAAACGAAGCACCTCAAGATTGATGCAAACAGATGAGCTATCGTTCTTCAATGTTAGACGCACTCAATTGCAATCCACCGCTAAACATTGAGCACCACTGGACTTGTATACGGAAGACGCTACTCACTTTGGGACAACCACGCTGTGGCCTAGCTCAGCGCCCCTTACAGGCTTGAATCTCTGCTCGCTCTCCGGAGCTGCTCGGCCGCCGCAAAGATATCCCAGCACAACCCGATTACGACGCGCCGCACAGCTCTGCCATCCGGCAGAGTCTGCTTAAGGATCGCGAGGCTTGGCGATCTGAGTGTGCTTTGGTGGTGGTGACCACCGCCCTTTCTGGCATTACTCGGAAGCTTTTCCAACTCTCTCCGTCCATTGGCCTCAGGAATCCTTTTGTTAGTGTGGTTATCTTTGAGGTTGATTGATCTCCGAACACTGACCATCAGAGGCGTTTGGACCGCTGGGCCGAACATCATTTGCACTTCAACTGGTCGCCATCCATTCACGCAGTACACCTTGTTGTGTACACTAGCTCGTCTCATTGGATTCACCCTCGAGAGTCGGTGCTTGAAACGATTCAAGACTGCCGGCTCTAATAGGTTTCCTCAGTAGCTGTTCAATTGCACCATCTTCATTACACATTAGCTGAAGGGGAGAAACACTCTTAAACTGATCGTGTCACAATACATAAGATGAGGTATGTGAGAAAGTGAGATGCCAAAATTGCAAAATGCAAAGCTGAATAAGCAAGTATTATAGTGTTAGGTGTAATATTATACATGCGTTATGAGATCGATGTTAGAGGGAGGGGAGGGACAAAGAATCCCTCAGCATATACCCCACTGAGGTCGGCTCTTGACCATGTCAACTAGTATATGCAATCGACGTGTTCACCGACTATCGGATCAAATACTGGCACTTGGGAGACACTAACTGACTCCAAGTTCGTAGTGAGGAATTTCATCCCTCTTGACCAAAAAGGCATCAGCAATTCGCCGGTAAACTGTACCGACGTTTCACTGTCCGCATTACCACCACTAGTCGCAAGTGGGCTAATGAAATTGCCAGGGTCACCCGGTCCTTAGACAGACTCGAACCCGCGCCTAGGATCACAAGACAGCCTTGTGATTCTTAAGACTGCAGCCGGCTCTTGACAAAATCCTCGCCTAGCCTCCTCTCCTCTTCTTCCATCCAGACCCCGGTCATACAAACAGCGCACCTCGAGGGAGTCGGTGTGCCCAACCATCGGAGCCTAGTGCGTGAAATCATGGTGCTGAACGGTTCACTCACTTTTCTGCACCAAATACGCGACGCCGAGCACCTCCATTGCTCACGCGGTGCTCCCACCAGACATGAGCTGTACTAAGAAGACAGCTGCGATGGCGTGGCAATCATGAACCAACTGATCTTGTTCACTAAAATCTGGTATGAAGAATAACGGCCTTCCACTTGAAACTACTCAATTATTGTCCCGATTTTCATGAAAGGCGCTCGCATTTGTGTCAACCATGGAATGATTAGTTCTATTTCGGCTGCCTCCAAACTGCGGACACTCATTCTGCTTCGTAGGCTACCCCCAATACTTGGATCACACTATCGCGAATAGAAAGCTGTTCTCCGTCCCGGCCGTGAATGGGTGGATCAAATCTTCTCACTCCACCAACTCCTCAAACACCATCACAGACCCACTATCGTCGCATTCCCTAGACATGCGGTCTCCATTTGATTCGGTTGGTCAACCTGCCTTATAGGACTGTTTGCTAAAGAGCGATAAGCTGCATCTCTGGCGGTCAGCGTGGTGTAGGCTCCCGTAGCGATAACGGTGAGCGATTGATACACCTGTGTGAGGATGCTCGCCTCTTTCTGGCGAGCACTAACTTTCTACACATCACCCGCAGAGGAGGGACTTAGCGTCCACTAGCCTCGGACCAGCCATGGACGCAAATCGACCACATCGCGATCCGTTACCGCTGGAGTGGCTGCGTCCAAAACTGTCGCTCGATTTGGAGCAGGAGTGTGGATTCCAATCGCACTCTTGCGTGTGCTAACCTTCTGGTGCATTTCGGTGGACGCCCACGACGTCACTCTAAACGCATAGACACCAACCAACTGGTGAAGTCAGGTGTCCTGAATGCGTATCAAAGTATGCTGGCATCCGGGCTGAGTAAGCGCCTACTGAACACCAACGAAGGTCACTGCTCGCATATTCACCGGACGATGCTATAGGTAGGCATATCTTCATATAACAATCAAATTGCCAATCTGGACATCGGGTCTCTACGCAGTCTCTGAAACCTAGCGATGTTCGCCGGCTGGACGCGAACACAGACTCGCAAAGACCTGAGGGAAAAATTGCATGCTAACCTGAAGAGCGGCCGAGATATCCTAAGCAACTCTATATGTGCTTCGTCCACTCGGACAGAAAAGGTTTTTATATTTTCGTTCCTCGTCGTATCCAAACTCTATCCTGCCTTTTCTATCACGCTTACTAATCGAGCCAACAGGAGTGAAACTCCGCTTTCGTGACCGCATGCTTGCATGAAGATGCAACTTTTCATTTACTTTTACTAGTTGTTATTTATCAGTGATGCTTGGTTGTCTACTAATCTACAGTCTTTGTGTGAAAATGCCTAAACTGCACCCATATGGGTGGATAAAGCTTAATTTGATTTGACTTTACTTGATTTGAAGCCTGGTGATCTTATCGTGCCTCAGAGATGGAAGTGTCCACTGTCCTTGGTAACCATCGGTAACGGGCAGTAGGAGACCTGGTGTTAGTGAAAATATACGTGACGAGAGTGGACAGCCTATCCACCACTTGTCAAAACACTTGGAGCTTTTGGCTCAGTGCTTTGAAATTCATTTTAATCGACCGGATTTGTCAGATTTCGTGTCGGCCGCTAATCGTGCTGCTCCCTTGGCTGTCCCTTTAAATCCGCTCTGTCGCTCAGAATTCTAACGTGAGATCGGACTGCTGAAGAAGGCCGCGGGACCCGATAATCTTCATCCAACCCTCTTCAAATTCGGGAGCTGTGCTCTTGTTGATGATTTACACGAGTTCTAGTGAAACTGTGGGAGCAGGAAACTGTCCCAACAGACTGGAGCCGCTCCGTCACAGTCCTAATCTTCAGAGGAGACTCCCATTCGGAATGCCGCAACCATCCGGGAATCAGCCTGATCATTGTCTTGAAATTGCTTGTGTTATAACTTTGTACGCGCAATCGACCGGTTGATTCACGCCTGCTGGTAAATCTGCGCCCTTACGCCTGCTCTGTTTGACACATTGGCAAACCCGACAGGAAGGAAAACAGAAGAAGACTCAGCAGACCGAAGTTGTATTAAGACCGAGAACGCTCATATTTATATATCGGTCTCACCAATCCTCTAAACATCGCCTGGCGGATTTTGCTGTAAGCCCACGCTCCACACTTGATTGTCTGCTCCGTCTGGCCAGTTCACCGTCTTGCTCTGGCACGCCAGTCTTCATCCGCCTACCCGGGGCATGGCAACACGCATGATGTCTGATGCGCGATTTCATCAGCTTTCGGCTGGACCTGGCAACACGCTCGCAGGGTCTGTCCCAAGCACGATTTGTGGCGAACACGCGCGCGTTGGCAATCAGCTTTCTCGCCCAGCTGTCAGCTTGCCTCCGTCGTCTTTCACAGACTGACTGTCTCTTTAAAGTCTGATTCGCGAGGACCCGACCGGGTTTCGTCAAGGTCTTGGCTGAATCGGCCACAGCTGCACTTCGCGTCAGTTGTTGGAGCACAATCA
Source organism: Dicrocoelium dendriticum (assembly GCA_944474145.2). Lineage (NCBI taxonomy): Eukaryota > Metazoa > Platyhelminthes > Trematoda > Plagiorchiida > Dicrocoeliidae > Dicrocoelium > Dicrocoelium dendriticum. The sequence continues at coordinate 7,036,497 of OX104059.1, forward strand.
CATATATAAGCAGTCCACTGTTGTCATGTTCCTCGACATCAAGGTGAAGTCGATTCGGTTGTTCGATGTTCCCTTTGGGACTGTACTCAGCAAAGGTGTGCCCGAAAAATATGTAAACCTTATCCGAGAGCTCTACGCGCGTAGCTCGGACAGTGTGATGGCTTACGGCAAGTTGTCACAGACATTCAGTATCTCCAGCGGTGTAAGACAAGGATGCCTGCTGTCATCGTTCCTCTTCAACTTCATTATTGACCAAGTCATGGAGATGGCGTCCACAGAACGTGACTGAGATGGTGTGGAGCTGCGAACAACTACTTGACTTATTGGGGAACCATTTTGGATTAGACGTGCGATTCGATTGCGACGCGCAATCTCATTGTGGACCGCGATTCATAGTGAAGGGAACCTTGGTCACTACGATCACTGGGACCGTAACCGAAGCAGATAGAAATTAGGTGTTTCCCGTCCGAAAACACTTTTTGACTTAGAACATGCTGACGATATTGCCCTCACCTATGTCAGCTTAACAAGATATCACGCTGCACTGGACAGATTAGCGCTGGACTACTGCTGTTTCCACCCTCGAAATACAAAGCCTTCTTCTAAGATTGGCAGGGACCGCCTCCTGCACTGACCTTTGATGGAGATCAGCTAGAAGTCGTTCCAAGATTCAACTACCTAGGCACTTATATCTGCGTCTGTGGAATCGAAGACCAAATCACAAACCGTATTCCAAAAGCACGAGGCGCTTTTGCTTACCTTCGCCACTTATGACGCCGGCGCGACATCACTCTGCCTGGAAAGTAGAGTTTACAATCCGGCCGAACATTTGTACAGTTATGAAACCTCGCTTTTTAGATCAGCCTACGTAAAGTGGCTAGCTACCTTCCACCACTGATGCCATTGCAGCTTGTCTCATATCTAGTGGGAACATCGTGTGTGCAATTACCGTGTTGGACGCGTTGTTTATGGCACAGGAAGAGGAAGTGAACCGTTCGGCACTGTTATTTCACGCACCAGGCTCCGATGGTTTAGCCACGTATTACACATGCCAGCCCACCGACTGTCGCGACTTCCGCTGTTTTCGTGCCGAAAGTATTAATGGAAGAAGAGGAGGGCTGGCTAACCGATTACTTAGTCAAGAGGAATGAACGCCCTTAGTTCGAACTTCGCCTCGGTTGGAGCTTCTCGGCTCTACCTTGATGATGAAATGGAACGGGGTACCAAAGAAATGTGCCGCCATCTTACGCGCACTTCATATCTCCGGCAGAGTGTGGGTCTACGGCTAGCTTTCCGTGCCCTGCGTTGTCAGTACCGGTGTGCGACAGAGCTGCCCTATGTTCTATGTTTCTATTCTTCTTCTACAGGTGATTATCTCCCACAATGTTTCTCGCCCCGAAACGATGGATGTTCAGTAACCCACATTCCATACGGTGCTCGAGACACACGTCCTATACCCACAAATCGAAAGAACTAGACATCACAACAGTTAGACAACTAAACAGGATATACATATATATATATATATATATATATATATATATATATATATATATATATATAATTATGGTTGGCGGCATCCGGTTTCGGATTTGCCTGTCACTGTGGCAAGCCACAGGACGCCTGCGCCTACAGAGGGACCACGGGTGGCTTGCGCTGCACCACCCACAGCTCCATCCACACACACACCATATCCAGTGTAAAACCGAAGGAATAACACCAGGAGGCATGTAGATGGGAGCCACGTTTCATCATTGGAGCCGGCCCACACTCCTTCACAGGCAAACACAAGCACGCTGTATTTGGCGGAGCAAGCACACACAAGGTGGTGGCTGGACCGTAGTCCGCTCCACACTGAGTGCATGGAAGCACCCTGTGATCCTAGCACGGCCGCAAGTACCGTGCACCCCGTCCTCTCCAGCAACGACCAACCGTCTACTAGAGCCAGTATGGACGAAGTAGTGGGTAATAGACAGGTAGGCACCTTGTCAACATGCACATCCAGCGCAGCGACACTAGGGATATTAAGCAACAGCCAATCACTTGAAACGGCGAAATCGAATAATGCATACAGATATGGTGGCGCAACTCTTCGCTAATTTAGCATATGAAGTAAGATGGTTAGCAACGAATCCGCGCTAAGTAAAAAATGTCCACAGGTTACTTAAAACTGCTACGAACCCAACAAACGTATTGAAGATAAGCACAACTAACGTAAGCAAGGTGACCAGTTAATAGAATATTATTCAGGTAGGCCGCACAAACCAAATAAAGTGGAATGATATGTATCCAGGTTAAAAAGACCTAGTTTAAGTTGGTTTAGCTTAACTGCGGTGAAGGAGCATCGTAAATGCGACATCAGCCGCAGTATGGGACACAGCATATGAGCACATGAAATAAATTGGTAGCCAAAATTCCTCCATAGGTTTAAGACCAAAGAAAATATATTTTAAGAAAATGTCACAAACGGGAAAATGTTATCAAAGTTAACTACACGTAATTTGTACGAGGTGTACATGTTACTTGAAAATAGTTAAGGTGGGAGAAAGTTGCGGACACGGAAATATTGCGCCGAAGTGGAATGTACCCAGTGAACTGCAAACTTTTGCTGAGACACCTGAGGTGGCTCGGTCATGTGTGGCATATGGATTTGACGCGGATGCCGAAGCAGCTATTATATGGTCAGATGAGTGTTGAGAAGCGGCATGTGGGGAAAACGAATCTTCGTCATCAGGACATGATCACAGTGAGGCTCTCACCTTTTTATCTGGATCGCAGGTCACGAGAATCCAAAGCGGTTGATCGACGTTCATGGCGCGCTCGGATCACGAAGCCCGTTGCGGATGTGCAAGAGAATACATGCATGCAGAGAAGAAGTGGCAATTGCGGAAGCGACTGGCTGCGATGGGTTGTACTCCATCGACATCGAACGCATGATGATGTAGCACATGCGGTCGCGAGTACATGAGTCAGGCAGGCCTACTGAGCCATTAGCGAAGCCACTCGCGCCAAGACCGAAACGACGACGGGTCCTGCAGGGAAGGTAGACAGAACCGGCGCAGCGTTTGTATGTACACTGCATTCGGTTTACTGACCGCGTGCTTGTATGCTGAGTCTCTTTATTTCAGGTGGTGGGTTTGCTATATTGTCCCAAGCTTTTTTCATATTAATGTCAACCTGAACCTCTTTCTATAAATTTGCACACGTCGCTGAAACTGCTTTGGTTAACTTCGATGACATTTTCGTGTTTGCGGCATTTTCTTAGAATAAATATTCTGACGTTTTATATTTATTGGTCATTTGTTCGTTTCAATTTATTTCACATGCTCATGTGGTGCACTTTATATCACATCTGTATGCATTATTCGATGTATTTTATTTGATATTGTCGTTTCAAGTGATTGGCTGTTGTTTGACATCCCCGTTGTGGCTGCGCTTGATGTGCATGTTGACAAGGTGCCTACCTGTATTACACACTAACTCGTCCATACTGGCTCTAGGAGACAGTTGCTCGTTCCTGGAGGGACGGGGTGCACAGCCCTCGTGGCCGTGCTAGGCTCGAAGAGTAGTTCCATGCACTCAATGTGGAGCGGACTACGGTCCAGCCACCGCCTTGTGTGAGCTTGATTCCCCAAATACAGCGTGCTTGTGTTTGCCTGTGAAGGAGTGTGGGCGGCTCCGTTGATGAAACGTGGCTCTCATCCACATGCCTCCGGTCTCATTCCTTCGGGTTTACACTGGATATGGGTGTGTGGGTGGACCTGTGGGTGGTGCAGCGCAAGCCACCCATGGTCCCTCTGTAGGCGCTGTCGTCCTGTGACTGGTCACAATGACAGGCAAATCAGAAACGGAATTCCTGTCAACCATATTTCTTGTAGAGTGTTTGCTCTTTAACTAACCACTTCACATCTGTGCAAATCCTTATTGCCTCCACAGGCGAGCGATGTTTGGTGATGTTGAAGGCATCCAAGTCTTGGATATTCAGCGCCTTATGCGGGACGCAAATTGTTCGCCAACCTCTTACAGCTAGATGCGGTTTTTGCATACTTATTTTACGACGATGTAAACGCCAAATTAGGGTCACTGAGACGCTTCTGTGACTGGCTCAATAGGGTCGTCTAACTGATTACCCGATCTTTCTGCAGAAACTACCTGAGCCATAGACAATTGGTTTTAGTCACACTTCTAACTCAGCCATTACATAAATCGGGTCCTTAATTAGGCCTTTGTTTTGAAGACATTGGGTTCGCCTGAACAACCTACGAAAGACGCGCATGTGGTTAAATGACAACGTGGTTGCAGTATCTGTATAAGCAACTCCGGTACACTTTTCACGGGTTGTTCGCTTTGTTTACTTTTAGCATTGGCAGGCATACAATGCGAAACGAGCTGATTTCTCTCTGGGCTCCCCCACTTTTTTTTCTTACTGTTACATGGTTTACTATCCTGTACAGATAATATGTTTCAGGACCAGCGTAACAAGAGAGCCGAAGCGGGGATATGTTGATTCCGTCAGATAAAGATCAGACGACCATTGGAGGAAATGCGCAGTCTAATAACATTTAGCTTTCACATAATAACGGAACTCACTTTCACTGCAGTTTTAGCGATGTAGTGCCGTGTGATCCACAGGAACACATCGCATGCAGCCCATTTGTTCACCGTGGTCCAGCATTCTAAGTGAAACACACCTGAACTATATCCAGTCCTGTGAGCTCTATAATTGAATATGCGTGGGTTTTGGCCAGCTTGGTGATCTTAACCGCAGTTTTGTTGACATCATTGGGTTCTGAAATACATTTGTACCAATGGCGTTTACCAGGAAATTATCGGCCCCTTTTACATCCACATGTGTTCGCCGACTACTTTAAAGTCATTCATGAGCTTGTCAAATGTTACTTCACCTTCAGTAGTAGACATGCTTCTTTGAAGAAACTGAAGAAAGACGGCAGTGCACTGCGATCCCTGCCTCCTCTTCGCGGGTCCCTTAGCCTAAAAATAACGGGCTTGTCTCGTAATCTGACTATGCGGGTTCGAGCCTGCGTATGGACGCGGTGACCATCGCAGTATCCTTAGTCAACGTGCGACCGGTGATGGTTGGGCTGCAGCGAAGCTTCAGTATTACGTACCGACACACTGCTGATGCCCTTGTCTGTCTCCCCTTCCAGTAGGGAGATGAAACAACCATTTACGACCAGTAAAAAGGTACTTGCTTAACAAGTCCTTAAGGGAAAACCCTAAGGCATTGGTTATGCGTGCGAAAACCAAAGTAGCAGGACGATGGCATAACTGAACTAAGATTGTTGAAGTGGGATAGTACCATGCAAAACAGCGCAACAACTTATTCTAAGCAACACTTCATGTAAAAAACACAATCGAAATGCTCATCTAACTCCATTGAACCACGCGTACCACCGTGTCGCATAAGTCTGAAGAAGCCCAATCACCGGTACACATTACAGAGTATTCGTATATGTGACAAAATGCAGTAAGCTGAATGAGATATACAAACATCCTTTTGATAACCGCTAATGTGGGGCACGAATAACTTATCTTGGAAGGGCGTTATAAGGTTGGCAAACCCAAAGAGAGAAGTAACTTCATCGAAAACCTGGACCACTGCATGCCGGACTTGATTTTAAACTATTGCTACTCACCTTAGTGATCGGATTGAGTTTCAGAAGGTGGACCTATACCACGTAGCTGGGATCGTTCAGTATTTAGTGTGGGTATGTGAGTGCATCCTCCACTGATCGGGACCCTACTCCCATAATCGCAGTCCCCTTTGGATATCTCTTCTCAACTTCAGCAACTCCTTGGAAGCACTGCACCAACATCGTTTGTGTGCACTCTGTCGCAGTCGTTGTATCGACAACCACAATATGTGCACGGAATCTTCTTATGTCAGACTCTGCTAGAGTTGAGAGTAGACTAATCCTCAGTCAGGAAAAGCGAGTAGGGTGAGTACACAACAAAAACTAGAGTTTATTCTGGATCGAACCGTGAATCATAGGTGAATTAGATTACACTGTACAGCCTGCACTAGTTATCGTTCGATCGCTCATGGGAGTTGGTTTCAAATTAACACTTGTCTTTTGTGAATATTCGTGGCATTTGAACTCAGGCTGATAGCCACCCAATAAATCCCCGTAATACTTACAACTAATCAATAATCGCCTTAGCAGCTTACATGCCTTCTCGACTACTAGCGGCTTGCAAAGTAAGTCGTTGCTCTGGGAGCCACCCCTGTCCTCTGCACGTTGATAGCACACATGACAGTGGAGAATGAGCCTCGCCATCTCATAGTCAGATATCAGCCATGGCGGTCCACTGCCGTCACCCATGGCTCAGTGGCATAAGTCGCCAACTCGCAAGAGTAAGGTCGTGGGTTCGAATCCGGCAGGATTCGGCAGGTGCGCACTACTGACGAGTCCCGATATGTCGAAACGTCCGTCTAGCACTTTCCTGGATGTATGGTGGCTGTCTGTCTGAGTATAATTACGACGGATCTTCACAAAAACCCAATAAACTCCCCTAATACTTACAAATCAACACATTTTCTTTAAAAGTACATGAGCCCATAGGTGAACAATTGTTTTAAATGATTCTGTTCAGACCATTACAACCATATTTAAGGGTAAAATAAAGAACTGAAATTGACTCATCGGCTCTTATTACAGAGTTAATTAACGGTTCTGTGAGGGGGCTAAAAGTTGACCTTTGACCTGACAAATCGATTGCATGGTACCGAGCTGGAGCTGTGGTAATCGACCTCAGCCTCGTTCGTTCTAGCTGGCCGGGGAAGCTGTAAGACATAGAGCAGCTTCTTTTGCGAGCATAATGAATATGATTGTAATGCTCTGAAGAGAATTATCGAAAACAATTGTTCACCTATGGTCTCGTGTTCTTTTGACTCTAAATGGGAATTTTCAAGTTGCTTAAACGTTTCCTTTAATCGATATTGTTCCAGCGCATCAGCTGGCTTTGATCTTGGGCTCAGCTCGTTCGGGTCTTCGGGGCAGATGATTGCGTGACCACGATACACCAGCTACATTGGCCTGCGCTCGTGAAACCGTATCCTTTTAGCACCTTCCTCCTTTTTCGGTGTACCATATCCAACTTGGGTTAAGCTGCAACATAGTTGCCGACTTCCATGTTCGACTGGATTTGTGTGTGGACTGGGATGTTACATCTGTCCTTGGCACCAGGTTACAAGCCGTTCTGAACTCAGCAGGCTATTCCATTTCGTGCGCCTCTAGTAGAAGAACAGAACTAAGAGGTACATCACCACACTTTTGATCACGATAAAACGTTCGACCGAGTTGGTTAGCTTGGGACTTCTATAGCAGCTGTCCCATCTGCACGTCATACAAGACAAGCCGAATACACCTTTTACTGATGCCGACCGCCCACTTTTGATGACGTTATCAATAGTCCCTGACTAACACACCATCTCCTGTTCGCATCATCCGTTTTTCTTGCGTTATAACCGACCGATGCCCCAAAAGTAGTCGGATACTTTCCGGTTCATCAGTGCTTCGGCGGGGAATGTCCTTTCGGACTTTGCGGAATTCCACTGCTTCTATATGTTTGCGGTGATGCACCCATGGGCTGGTGAGCCAATGGTGCGCTGAGGTTTGTGGTGGCTAGATCCTCACAAATCGTCGACCCCCTACTTCCAGCGTTCTACCGTGGGCTCCTGTCTTAGACGACTCGTGGCGACAGCTGGGTGGGATTTCGGTTACACTTTTTTTCTAACTTGGAGACAGGAGACGATTCCCCGTGAGTCGGTTCGCTGACTCATGACCCGCTGCCTTTCTGGTGTGTATTTCATTGAAGGCTTTGATTATGACCCGGTTCGTTCTTCTGTTAAGTGTTGTCGCTCTGGTGGTATTCTGGTCCAACCTGCGAATATGAATCATGCCAATACAAATAATCTCATGCTGTATCGGACATCTTGCAGTGGCCTACACTTTCCCCGTTTCACGTAACTATTCTCGGAAAAAACGGTTTTATTCCAGCTCAAGCCGTAAATCAGAAGTGAATTAACTTACGATGTACAGCCTGCACTGGTTATCGTTCCTTCATCGGTTATCTTTCCCAGTCTTTAGTTGTCTGTTTGACCATTCAAGCAATTTGGTGTTCAATCTCAACCTGATCTCACGCTAACCGTACATAATCACTGTAATGTGAACCTTTGGGTCCGACGAAAGAGAGCCACCACCAGTACCCTGGCGAGCGGTGCCGACGCTTCGATGCCACGCAACTAGCACCACTCGCACGTGGGCTAAGGATGCTGTGAGAGTCGACCGGTACCCTACGCAGACTCGAACCCGCAACCTCAGAATTACAAAACAAGCTTGTGATCCTTTCGCTCACGGGCCGGCTGGGTTTGCTGCTAGTTTACCTGAAAACAATCAACGCAAATGCGGTGTTCCGAGGCGCATGAAGCAGAACGAACGAACTGGGAGGGAACACGCTCACCTGACCACGAGGCAGCATAAAGCCGTACGATTTTCTGGTTTGCGTTGACAACAGGCGCGGTCCGCATCAGTTAAGCAAGTGGCTTCTTCAGTCTGTTGATCCAACAATTATTCGATTTGTCAATGTCTGTAAAAGAGATGGAAAGGTAGCGACCAATGTACATCGTCCGGATCGGTTTCTATTGCGCCACATTACACCAATTCAAAAATTTCCTCCTAGATTGCACATTCTTTAGGTGTCTATGCCGCGAAAGTGGTGTCACTTTTTTGAAGGTCGTATTTCAACTCGAGTGGGTCACGCACGCACGCGCATGTATATGTGTGTGCGCGGGTAGTTTGTTTTCGACCGTAACGTTGCCACATGATCATGTTTACTCTGCTGCGGTGTTTTTGTCCTGGTGTCTGTTCGGCTCTTTTCAGTGCTATCGATAAGCAGCGTTTTCATCCCAATCCGTCCCATCGATTCAGACAAGGCGTCAGTTGGAACATTGTTCACATATCATGCGGAGATAGCAATGTACGACCTAGTGTTGTCTTTTCTTCGCAATAATACACTAGGTTTGGCCGCACCTATTGCTATATCATTGACTACCCTTTCTGATAGCCCCTTGCTTCATCCTGGCGAAGCATTGTATTCCAGCAAATTTATTCTGTAATTTTGGGGAGCACTGGGCCCCTGTTTGACAAAGGAATAAACGAAAGGCGTATGAACTGAACAATCAGTCACCGGCTCCCAATGGGCGCGATTCCCTGAATTCGCTTCGCTGCTTTGCAGGAAGGCTATTCAGCCAAAGGCTCGGGGTGGTGTTCCCTAAGTCAACACCCTACTCCGGCTTGGGCAACCGGGTAGTATCTCGCCCTCTGACGAAACCATGGACTTTGATGTGTTGTGTTGTGTCTTCTTTTACTATTTCTGTACCTTCTTTTGAGTTCCATGGTTTCCGATGGCTCAACGTCTATTCATAGACTGTTGAAATATATATATGCAGATATATATATATATATATATATATATATATATATATATATATATATATTTACTATCACGGATCCTGTCGGGGTTTTGGCATTTTCTAGTGGTGCTGGTGGAAACGCACCACGTTCTAGAACACTGCCCCCGAACCATTCGGTGGAACGAGATTGGCCCGAACTTCCCAGCTCGCAGCGCGAGGAGGTTGTTCCGAAAGCTACTGATGATTCCCAATAGATCGAAACTACAGTCTGATGCTTTTCCTGGTTGGTGGTAAGGATATCTGGCTTGTGAGTGTGAGAGACGAACTCAGCAGAATTTCACCGAAATCCCCTTGCTTATTAGTGATGCCGTTGATTATTCGGTTTTGAAAAACCTCTCATGTATAGGAATCATGCCTTCGTTACACCGAGCTTTAGTTGGAAACAAACAGTATTATTTGTCACAACCGGGGGAACGACTTTATTAGACCATTCCGAATTCAGGGTCCATACAGCTGCTCAACAGCTCCGAAGTTACTCAGTGAGCTCGGCTACATTCTCGAGAGTCGTCCCCGTTCTTTCAACTTCCAGCTCCATTTCTTTTTTTTCGTTATCGCTCAAGCAACTTTTTACTTCGGATTGAGATGCAACAACTTGTTTTGCAATTGCTATACTAACTACGCTTTTTGATATATGGATGGAAATCGCGAGCTAAAATGTGACTTTTTCCTCGCAGCTCCTTAGTGCTTATGTGGTGCATAAATGCAATTAGCGAAAGCCGAGACACCATGGGCTAACTCTATGCTCTGAAACTTTCGCAACGCATAGCGAAAGAGGATAAGTCGCGCTATACCACAGTTAGCTTTTAAGTTATTACGGTCTACCGTCGTTCTTCGTTACGCAGTGGCATACGATGCTCGCTATTGGTCATTGGGGCCATCGCACCGTGACCGGACCTTCACGGGTTGCGATGGTTTGCGTAGCCCTGTGACCCATTGACCTATGCTGGGTGGCGATCCGAAGTGCCTTCAGAGCCACTCATACCAGACAAGTCAATGGTTATGGGTCAGACTAACTCAGTCTCACAATCGCCCCGCGGCTTTAGTGGCAGGCTATTTAGCAAAAGGCTCGGGGTGGATTCCCCCAAGACAACTCCCTGCTTCGGCTTGGGCAACCGGGTAGTATCATACCCACTGACAAAACCATGGGCTGTTCATCTGCAATTTCGCTGTCAGCTGCTTTTGCTCCTGCTAATCACACAACTTCACACGCCATTTGTTCCTTTGTTACCAATCACTGTTATCCGTTACCAGCTGATTCCTGTTTCCATTTTCCTACTCCCGATGGTTTCGTCGACAGCCAGACAGCTCGCCCTGTCGCGCTGCTTCGGTCTCGATCCTCACTCCGTTTGGCACGCTTCAATGTACGTACATTCATACAGATCGGGCGGCAAACTGGTCTTACATGCACCTTGGAATCCCTCGCCATCGATGTATGCTGTCATTCCTAAACGCGCTTACAGGATACCCGTTCTGTGCTTGTCTTGAGATCTCTCACCGACCACAGAGCCATATTCCACCTACATCTATCTGGTAACACAGAAGCAGCTCAGGCAGGTTTGGCTGGTGTTGGTGCAGCACTAAGTAGCAAAGTCGAGGCCGCAGTGCTGGACTGGTTCCTGATTAATAGCCGACTGTGTGCAATTCGGCTTCGGGAGTCATGCAAGATAAACAGATGTCGTGAGGATAGATGCAACTTGTTTGTGACCTCAGCTTACGCTCCAGCTGACCTCAGTTCCGAATCAGTCAAGGATGATTTATACCGTGAACTTCATCAGCTCTTGCGCAGAGCCTGCATCGGGCATCGTTATGCTTCAATTGTTTATTTGTTCTCTGAGCTTGGCTATTTTGTCGCGCCGCATATCACTGCACTGAGGGTGCCACCTCGCATGGTGGTGAAACGTTTGCGACAAAACAGCCAAGCTCGGAGAACAAATGAACAATGAATTCATCAACCCGAGCTAACAGTATTTCGAAACATTTTAAATCGTTATGCTTGTTGGAGATTTCAACGCACTGATCGGCCGTCTATTATTTTGTGAAAACGAACTCGGTGGTCACCATGCGCTCGATAAGAGCCACTCAGATAATGGGGTGAAACTTCTCACACTGTGCGACGATACCCATCAGTTTCTCTCGAGCACCAGCTTTCGATATTCGTGGAAATGTTCCTCTACTTGGCGACCCCTTCTGCATCTCATTGTCTCAGATTGATCATATTGCAATCAGTTTCAGATGGAGGCGTAGTGTAAAGGATTGCAGATTCATCTGGTCCACTTTTCTTGACTTAGACCAGGCTCTTGTCTGCGCGAAAATCTGCATGGGTTTCGGAGGGTCCTCGACAACGAAGCGCTGTAAGGTAGACTGTCTACTGTCTCGGTTTAGCAGAGCTGTCAAGCTTCCCAGGTCGATGCACTCTGCTACGACCCACCGCAAGATAGTAATGAACACTGGATCTTCATGCATAGGACCATGATATCTTCGGGCAGTCAGCTTGTGGTCTTACTCAACGCCCTATGAAGGGCTGGATCTCCACGCGCTCTTTGCATCTATTTGACCGCCGCAGGAATGTCTCAGCGGAGTCCATTCATGATGAAGTTCGTCGTTCTGTCAGTTGGCAGCTCAAACGAAGCTTACACAGTGACTGTGAAGTCTGGTGGTCCCAGCATGCTTCGCAAATGGAGGCCGCCGCCCTGACTGACAATACTCGCAAGCTCTTCGAGCTCATTCGATCTACAGAAAGCCTGGTGTGAGTGAGGCAATTTGCGAGGCGGATGGTTCGCCGATTGCCAACTTACAGAGACGCTTTTATCTATCAGCCACACATTTTCATTTCCAGTTCAATTAGTCCTCACCGTCCACTTTATGCCTTGCGAACCCAGCTGCCCGTCCTGCGTCGTCACATTTGATCCACCCAGTGAAGCGGAAGTTTATCTTGAGCTTCGACAATTGAAACGATTAAAGGCCGCCGGTTCAGACTGACTTCTTCCGGAGTTTTTTCAAATATAGAGGCTCAGTTATCATTCGCCAGCTAACCTCAGTATTCTCCAAAATCTGGCATGAAGTAAAGGTGCTTTCTTTCTAGGGTGAGTTAGTTATTGTCCGGATTTTTAAGAAAGGTGCTCTCACTTCACGCACCAATCACCGAGGGATTAGTCTCATTTCGGTTGCCTTCAAGCTATTGGCAGCCATTCTGCTCCGTAGACTATGTTCCATCTGCGAATCGCAGTACTGTGAAAAACATGCTGGCTTCCGACCTGGCCACTGGTGTGTGAATCAGATATTCACGCTCCTTCAAATCATGGAATGCCGCCACCTTTACCAGAGGTATACCATTGTTGCATTTCTGGACATCTTTGCTGTATTCGACTCGCCTGATTGACCCGCATTTTGACATTGTTTGCTAAGGAATGATTTCCCAGTAAACTGCACTGCCATCGTACGCGCACCGTATTTTCACATCTCCGGCTGGTTGAGGGTGTATGGCAGACTTTTATCGTCCTTCGATCTCATTAACAGTGTACGACGGAACTGCCCTATGTGCCCGTTCCTTTTCAATTTTGCGATTGAAGACGTTCTGTCGAGGACTCTAAACGGTTACTAAAATTTTGGTCTACACCTACTACCACATAAGCGAGCAACCGACTTAGCTTATGCCGATGATATCGCCTTAATTGGTGAAAACTTACAGAACATGCAAGCCAATCTAGACCGCTTGGGGATTAAAGCGTCTAGGTACGGAATGCGCTTTGCTCCGTCAAAGTGTAAAGTGCTACTTCAGGATTGGCTTTCACCTGCTCCCGTGCTCACTCTTGAAGGTGCACAACTTGAACAAGTGAATAGCTTTGTCTTCGTTGGCAGCTGTGTGTCTGCTGGTGGTACCATTGGAAAGGTAGTTCCTATTTACCTCGCCAAAGCGCGGTCGACGTTTGTTATCCTGTAGCACTTGTGGCCTCGCCGGGATATCTCCCATTTGGTAAAGGGTCGTGTTTACAATGTCACCGTTCGAGTGGTGTTGCTATGTGGAAGCGAGTCATGACCAGTTCGCGTAGACGATATGCGTCTGCGCTCGGCCTTCGACAACAGGTGCTTGAGGAGGATTTCTCATGTGTAGTGGCGACAACACATTTGTGACAGTGAAGTCAGACATCGTGTCTTAGGAAATGCGAATCTTCCATTCAATAAACTGGTTTTCATGCACCTGTTAAGATGGCTTGGTCATGTCCTGCGTATGTCAGCTGAGCGTTTGCCATATCGCGCTCTGTTTGCTCGTGCAGGACTCCACTGGACGAGACCAAGCAGAGGCCCACCATCCACCTGGCAACAGCATAAGAAATCGTTGACTACGTCTTGCCACCGTTGGATCCACACGTCCTCCTGGTTGGGGAGAACAGGACGAGGAGTGCCGATGGCTGGAATCAATTCGGGATTTGGCTCGTAATCGAAACCAGTGAAGAATCTGTGCACATATTTGTTTAGATTTGGATGCTTAATGTTTACCGACTGAAAACGGCAAAAAATTAAAAATTGGCGTGTGTAAACTGACAAAGATGTTGCACCATTTTTTCTTTTACTTCGGCACGATAGCTGAAGTGTGTTGCTTACCTTCAGTTAATGTGCTATGATGAGGGTACGGTGTTAAACCCGTCTCCTTTTAGTGATTTGCTTGGTTATGTTTGGCCCTATGTCTATTTAATAGACTTCTGCTCATACTACTACTACTACTACTACTACTACTACTACTACTACTACTACTACTACTACTACTACTACTACTACTACTACTACTACTAGTGGTCATGGGTTCAGACCTTGATAGAACCGGAGGATGTGCGCCACTGACGAGCCCCAATAAGACGAAACGGCGTTTTGGGGCTTTTCCGGGCGTGTAGAGGTCCATCTCACTTGGATGCTAATGTGGCTGGCTTGCCGAACAACCTAGTGCCGCTAGCTGGGTGCATCATGTCAATTTCGTTCCAGCGAATGGTTTGACGGCTGTGTTCCAAGACGTAATCGGTTTCCGCTTGACAAGCGTTTGCTCCATAAAGGTCACAAATGTCCTTTTAACCACACTGACGTAGCGAATGTGACTCACCAGTAAATGGAGTCACTGACTCTTGTCCATCAAAATGATCCTCTACCCTCCACTGACATCACTCATTCACTTTGTACTGTTCCTGTGATCCAATTTTGCATTGATAATCAGGTCAAACACAATCCCACATGCAGCCTTACCTTAACAACTTCATTCTACCTGACTTTTTTGGTGGCATCCTGTTTCGGATTTGCCTGTCACTGTGGCCAGCCACAGGACGCCTGTGACTACAGATAGACCATGAGTGGCTTGCGCTGCACCATCCACAGCTCCATCCACACACACCCCATATCCAGTACAAACCCGAAGGAATAAGACCGGGAGGCATGTGGATGGGAGCCACGTTTCATCAACGGAGCCGGCCCAAACTCTTTCACAGGCAAACACAAGCGCGTTGTATTTTGGAATCAAGCGCACACAAGACGGTGGCTGGACCGTAGTCCGCTCCACACTGAATGCATGGAACCACTTTTCCAGCTTAGCACGGCCACAAGCACCGTGCACCCCGTCCCCTCCAACAACGACCCGTTGTCTCCTAGAGCCAATATGGATGAGGTACTGGATAATAAACAGACAGGCACCTTACCAACATGCACATCCAGCTCAGCCACATGGGGGATGTGAAACAACAGCCAATCACTTGAAATGACATTATCAAAGAAAATATATCTGTTAAAGAATTCCGCTATACCGACGTAACTTTTCGATAAATTAGCATATGAACTAACTTGGTTTTCAACAAATCCGCGATAAGTACAAAACGCCTACAAATTACGCAAAAAAGCACTACAAACACAATAAAGTTAACGAAAGTAACCACAATTAGCGTAAGCAACGTTTGCAGTTAATAGAAGATTATTCACGTAGGCAGAAAAAAGCAAATAAATTGGAATGAAACTTATTCAACTTAAAAAGACCTAGTTGAAGTGTAAGTTGGTTTAAGCCAACTACGGTGAAGAAGCATCATGAATGCAACATCAGCCTCAGCATGGAGCACATGCAGCCTGACTACACATCCACATACTTACGTATGCACATGTTCACCTACATGCCGTTTGCAGCTAGTTACATTCTTACATATGTGTACAACTGCTGATCTTTTTTGTATTACCTTGATTATGCCTTTGCAGGCGTGTGTCGCACTGTCGAGAATAAACAATTTATTTTATTTATTTACATTAACATTCCACTAGGTCTTAAACACGAAAAGTGGGCAACAATCATCAGTGACCGAGTGAATGTCGGATGACCACTCTCATCCGGCAGTCTTCATTACCAGTCGCAAAATTCATATTCATGGTATATTTTGGAAATACACACATAATTTTGCTTCTTGTTTATCATTGCTCTCTCTATGCCTCGTGGCTTTTAGCAGTTGCCTAGAACTTACTCCACCCAGTATGGTCAATGTTAACTTGTCGATCGATCCTGTGGGTTTCCAAAAATTGTTGCCGAACACAAACCGGTAATTCCTAGCATCATCTGCACCGCGGGAGACGATTCATATGCCCTAACGCTGAAATACGTCAGGTCGAGGGAACTTTACTCATACTTCTGCACATTGGAATACAGGAAGGCATCAGCAGTACGCCGCTTCGCTGCCGCGCAACCACCACCGGTCGCACGTGAGCTAAGAATACTGCGATAGTCGCCCCACCCATACGCTGGCTCGAACCCGCGCCGTCAGATTACAAGACAAGCTTGTTACCTTTAGGCTACGGGCCGGCACATTGGAATGCGAGAGTTTGACTGTAGCTTCGCTCAGTTGAACCCCTTTTGTCCTTGAGTCTATAGGATGCTGGATTGTGCACTATTGAGCTCATCTTCTTTAACTCTTCCCTACACATTTTGTCCTTCTGTTTCCCTCTTTGTTGCACGTAGCAAGCCATATCGAAGGGTAGCATTCTGGAAGCCTTTCGTCAAGAGGTGGTCAACTACACTTTCCGGACCTCCTTGTTTGACACAGTGGTAAGTCCCGTCATCCGCTGAATGATGGTTTTCTTTCCCTGATCTGTTCTACACCCTTCTATGGACACGCTACTGTCAAACGCTGCCACTCACAAGCGTTTTCCATCCAACAACTAAACAAGTAGGTTTGTGGAAATTCATTCGGAAATTCATTTCTAATGGTAAGTGGATTTAGAGACTAAACTTTAGTAAGACCGCAGTAGCTCATCCTAAGGAATACTTAGAAATGGGCTGAAGGTGTACACTTTTAGCTTTAATAGTGGCCTATGGAATGTCAGCTCCACCATACCTGCGACAGTAAGACGAACAATGCAGCGCCAGAGCAGCGGCGCTCTCATGCGCGTGTACCCAAGTGTTGAAGGTAGCCGAAGCCAACACGAGGACACACGCGCCTCTTGCTTGCTATCTGTCATGCTCCGGTCAAAATCATTTACGAGCATCTAAGTTTAGCTACCTGTCTTCTTCTCCAAGCGGCTTGATGTGGTGTACCGATGTACCATCATTCATGGGGTTCTATGATGAAAGCGCACACGAAAATTGTGGACAGCAAAAAGCGCACAGACATAAAATCGGACACGAAGATTGTGCACGCGGAGGATTACACGCACGGACGATTGCGCAGACTAAACGTAAACGCATCTCATCAATCTGTGCTTATTGGCACGTGCTCATATTATCTATCTGTGGCACAAGATCCAATTTTTGGCCTATGCCTTCAAAGGTAGCAAATTGACAATTATGGCATTCACGTCCAAGGTGCTCGTTAATTCGACTGCTGCGAACGTACCATTCTGCGCAGGGTTGCAAAACCATCTACAGAACTATACAGACTATGCATCGCTCGCCGGCTGCAGTCAGTCAAGGTTTCAACCAATCGGCGGGTGAAACCCACTGTGTGTCAGCAGGCCGAGTTAATGTCCCGCCTTCCATTGCCATGCTTTTGCAGTCGCTGAGATCGAAGTCGGCTATTTTCACCTGAGCCAAAGCCACATAAGGAGTGTCAGCAACGTGGGCCTAAAGACTTCCTTTGAAATCCACGTCAGCCGAAAACTTCAACTCATGCCTCTGGCTACACTGACCATTGTCCCGGTCGTTGATATAAGTGCAGTGTTTGCTGGTTTTTGTGCTACGTTTTCAACTAAAGAATCATGTAATACGGTGCTCACATACCTCTACACGTACGGTTGCGAAACAATCCAGGGCAACCAGTGTACTTTGCTTAATACTCACATTAGGAATTCACATCGCAAAATCAGAGCTGCTGAACAGTCTTCCTGTTAGTGACCACGAGAAATTATGTAGCTTAGCCAACGTCCACCATGGCTCAATAGCTTAAGCTGCTGGCTAGTTGGCATCTACCTCCGGCGGTCCCCAGTAGGGGACCGAGGGAATACTCACCACGAACCAGCTCCAATAGAATGAAACGCGTCTGGTGCTTTTCCGGACTAGGCTATGCTATGTAGCTTGTGAACTACTGGGATGAATACCTTAACAGATCACATTAATACTTCTCTGCGTTACCGGAAGACACGTTATCCCACAGTCGGTCATACGTTGCATCCGGGGGGGGGGAATAGGATACATCCCTAACCCTTGGGTTGATCTTCTGGTTGGGCTGCATTTTTCCGCTCCACCACCTAGCTCCCCAAGACACAGTGTATGAAGGTGCTTCAACCAAGCTAGACCTAAGTCCCATGGTTTCTGATGGCTATATATATATATATATATATATATATATATATATATATGCGCGATTTTTAGAACTCAGTTATGCACTTCGTAACAGATCAGTTTTTGAACTCTGGCTCAAGGCAGCGTCCTCCATGCAACCAACTGACACGGCACGCTGAATCACACCTTGTAAGCGAAACAATTCATATGGAATCACTCTGCCAGCCTGCGAAATTGGCGATTACACCCCATTCCTTAAGCACGATAGTGTTCAGGACACAAACTCAATCGCCAGCATAAGATAGAAAAAAGACTAATAGCCGACCTCTCAGCGGTCGTTGCAACCTCACATCCAATTCACACGCCCCTCGACTCAATACTGATATCAAAAGTATCCAACCCATGGGACCTCAACTTTATGGCTGAAACCTGGTTCCGCGCACAAGTTACCAACGATGAAGTCGCGATGAAGTGGATGCCCTTATTCGCATATGTGGCAAACGGAAATGGACTACTTATAAGTTGTAAGTACAATCATTCCTATACGTGAATTTGCAACCGCTAATCAGGAGGTACCGGTTTTGTTTGGGGCCGCCTTGTGACGATGTCCGTTCATCTGAAAAATATTTTGATTCTGTGACGAAAAATTCTGACAAGCGACCAATTTACTTGGTACCTGGCAAATACCCAGATAAGGGCGCAACCAGCTATCCCGTGAGACCATGGCTTTAATTTGAGTGCGAAATGTGGGACGATATGGGAGGTTATCGAAATGCTTACGATTCCTCGTGCAGCCGCGACGCGCGCTGATACTCCCACAACCTTAGTACGCATGAATCACCAGTGCCGTTTGAATGTGTTGTCACATGTGTACGCAAAAATTACGAGAGACTATTCATGCTTTGATCTGGACTGCGTTTTCATCAATGAAATAGGCACGTAGAAAATTGCCCACCTAAGCAGTGCGAGGGCGTGCTAATCGCTCTTAAAAAAGATTACCAATTGAAACAGTAGGAACATAGGTTGAAATATAATGGTACAGGATTTGTTGCTACAAGTGCAGTTTTTCTTTGCGCTCCGTTAGCTTAACGCCAGGTTTAACACCGGCCGGAACAAACGGGGTAATTATTGCAATTTAGCCAATCTTCGCGAGTAATTAAGCCTGTCTCCAGTTGATTCATGATCTCAAATGTAAGAAGCAACGGCAGCCTACTACCCATCCTATCTTTTCTTCCTCACCTCAAAGCGACCTGTACGCGCATTGGCTAGTGTAACTCTGTGTGCTAAATCTGTGTGTAAATCTGTAGTCCATCAAACATATGCCATAACTCTAGGATGACTGCGGTGGAATAAGGAATTTAAAGCTCATTATGAATTCCTCCGTAACAGTTGTTGATTTCCGGTGACGTATCAAAAGCGACATCGTGATGGTTCCACATTTGCAGTGGGAACTGCGGTTCTCGTCCGCCTGCCACTTCAATGTAAGTAGAGAAGCAATAATTGAGCACCGCCTTACATGATTTTTCATTTGGAAATATGCTAGCAAGCTCATTAAAACTCATCACTCCAGCGATGGGAACTTAGGAAAGTACAGCCAGCGACTTCAGCTGTAATTGAATTTTGGCATCCATTTCAAAAACACTCTTTAGGCCGAATTTACGGACTTTTATGATACTTCTACACAGGTGGTGCTAGCATCCTTTAATTACTGCGTTGGAAAATGCGAATCTTGCAGCGTTAATAGAAGTCTTCTCCTAATCGACTAGCACCTATGATGACATATATTCGCTTACAGTAGTTTCATTATTGCATTCATCCTTGTATAGGCCTGCAACTGGATGTAAAGGTAAGCGGGATGACTTTAGCCCACTTGGCTTGACACGTATGGTTGGCGGCATCCGGTTTCGGATTTGCCTGTCACTGTGGCCAGCCACAGGACGCCTGTGCCTACAGACGGACCATGGATGGCTTGCGCTGCACCACCCACAGCTCCATCCACACACCCTATATCCAGTGTGAACCCGAAGGAACAAGGCCGGGAGGCATGCGGATGGGAACCACGTTTCATCAACGGAGCCGGCCCACACTCCTTCACAGGCAAACACAAGCACGCTGTATTTGGGGAATCAAGTGCACACAAGGCGGTGGCTGGACCGTAGTCCGTTCCACACTGAGTGCATGGAACCACTCTTCGAGCTTAGCACGACCACAAGAACCGTGCACCCCATCCTCTCCGGCAACGACCAACTGTCTCCTGGAGTCAGTATGGACGAGGTAGTGGGTAATAGACAGGCATGCACCTTGTCAACATGCACATCAAGCGCAGCCACACCTGGGATGTCAAACAACAGCCAATCATTCGAAATGCCGATATCGAATAAAGTAAACGCAATGACGACATAAATACTCGCTAAATGAGCATATGGAAGAAATTGGTTATAAGTGAATCCGTTCTAAGTACAAAATGTCCGAGTTAGTTAAACAAATACCATGCGATACAATTACGCAAGTTTACCACAATTTGCATGAGCGACGTGTGTAAGTTGGGAGAAGATTATCAAGTACGCAGAACAAACCAAATAAAATGTAACGAATTTTATCCACATTAAAAAGACCTAGTTTAAGTGTAAGTTGGCTTAACCACGTATGCTGCATATAAAACGTGTTGGGAACTTTATCAAAAGTGCCGTCACCGTATGTGGTATCTGTGCACAATTCAAGTATAAGTTCTTTGTCACCTAACACGAGAATCCTTTCTGGATCATCCATACCTGAATCATGTAGAATTAGTTCGGAGTACTGCTCAGGAATAGCAAATTTTCTGCCTGTTGGACAAGGCAATTGATCGCTTTTTTGCTGACTCAGAAGACTTCTTGCAGTGGGTGATTGTTTGGGCACGTAGACCAAAGCTTCACTACTCAGTGTAGACAATACATTTCCTATAACGTTGCGAGGTGTAGCACTGTCTGCCCTCTGTCCAGTTTCATTTGGCTTTCTGCAACATTGGCTTCCGCTTTTTGAGGACATGACTCATGTCAGTGCGCAGTAGGCTGCTGCAAGATGATACCGTCTCGTCTCTTCATCAGCGTGTGACACTTCACACGTCGGTTATGCCTGCACCTCTAAGTTACCACTCCTTGGATAGTGTGAAAAGCGCGATATTCAAACCCAAATTACGTCAAAACTACATGGCCCTTTTGATTTCCAAGTAACAGTGCAACTAGAAACAACGACGCAAATCACGTACTCGTGTAAACCGTTCTCAAAAAACTAGTGGATTAAATCGGTTACATGGTATCTTCATTGGCCAAACATAGGCGTTCAAAGGTTATTTGTTGCGGTTCAGCCTCCTGGTCTGTGGCCGTGTTGCTCAACATCTTCATGGCTAGGCAACACTGGCGACGAACTCCATCCGCTTACATGGACTGTGTGTCACCCGCAGTTTTGTTGCGGCTTCGACAAACTTAAATTTGTAAGCACCGATCAGTCCTTGTTTGTGGTTTATGAATCACACCCCATTGTGGGTGTACAGTCTTTACCCCTGTGTTAGTCCCAATGAATGGTCCCGCCTTTGCGATATTTGGTACGCGGCTGATTCGCAACTTCGACAGGGATGCTGTGCGTGTTGAACATGTGCGCCGACTCTTTCGATGAATCTTGACTGCCCTTCACTTACGTCCCGGTCTTATTCCTATGCCTTTACCCTGGATGTGATGTGTGTGGGGATGGAGCTATGGGTGCTGCAGCCCAAGCCAATCCTAGTCCATCTCTCTCTCAAAGCGCAGACATCCTGTGGTTGTCCACTTGCGGGACGCGGTAACAAGCAGAACCGAGCACGGGCGCTGTCACTCATGATTCACACTCGTTTAGACGTGCATGCGTGGTCATTGTTGCCCATTCGTGCGGCCGTGCGAGGTATACAATTTTGTGCTATCTTGTCAATAATTTTCGCACCGTCATTATGAGTCAACGTTTGTCCGTATTCTTAAACCCATTTGTAACATGTTTATGTTACTCGGTAAGGTGGGTTATACGTTGATGATTGAAAATATTACATTGCTAAGCAGACATTTGTGAAGAGGAAACATACAGCTCGATCTTAAGATCGGACCAAGCGTTGGAGATGTGTCCAATAATCACCCCCCCCCCCCCACCGGATGCAACGGTGTATGAGTGGCTGTGGTTTGACGTATATTCCGAAACCAAGAATAAGTCTTGTTGTCTCATAGTCATTACCTGCAACATGTCCCATAGATCGTTTTATGCGACGTGAATTCCTAATGTGCGTGCTAAGCAAAGTACATAATTAATAATACGGTCATATGTGACCATGTTAATAGCTTACGAAAATGTGTTCACTTTTAGTGTGCACAATCTTTGTGTTCGATTTTTTGTCTGTGCTATTTTTGCTTTCCGCAATTTTCGTGTACTCTTCTGGTCACCGATTCATGGTGCTGTAAGCATAATTATATTTGCAACAACTAACTGGAATATAAAACCCCATTCCAACCGTTTCATTTTCCCAGCTACTCTGTTATTAATCGTGCCATGCCTAAGCAGTGTATAGGTCCATAGGTTACCTTTCAGCGTGCTTTTACGACATTGTTGCTCGGGCGCCTACCTTATTTTCTACACGATAGTAATGTCCAAGTCAGTTGCTGCTGAGCCGTAGTAATTTGCACACGTCGATCGTTACTGTAAATGTAGGATCACGAGTTTTAGTCTCACAATCAATACACGCTAGCAGCGGGTGCGAAACACATCTCAGCTAAGGTGCCGCAATACAAAAAAACGGAAATAGTTCGAAAGGCAAGTAATGTAATCTTATATATCATATTATGCATTAGTTATGAGATCGTACTTGAAGGTGTATCTAAAGAAAAGGGGGATGGACAAAGAAACTCGCAACACAAACGCCATTTAGGTCGGTTCTTCGTATAACAGTGCCCAGCGGTTCATTCGCTTTCACCGCACCAAATACACAATGTCGAACGCGTTGATTGCTCACGCAGTGCTCCCACCAGACATGAGCTAAGCTGCGAAGGCACTGATGGTCGAACGTAGTCAGCCTCCTCATGTCTGTCGACCTGATGGGCCAACTCCCACAACCGTATCGGAGGGTTGAACAGACAACTGCATTGTACACTGCACCCTTCAGGACGAGAGTAATGTCTCGTCGGCGTCACAGTTGGAAGGATAATTGCGCGTTGCTGACGTGTCCTGATAGATCGATCCAGCCATCCTGGGCCTTTCCGGATGTGTAATAACGAAGTCTAGACTTGATGACTACTAGTTAACCACTGAAACAACGATCGACCTTAGGCTGAAGAAGGACCCAAACTATTTAAAGGTATGGGCTGTGTTGAACAGAATCAGTAACATCACAATTGCACCATGTTTGGTGGTACATCCAGCTACTGAATTCAACAACAATCCCCG
The DNA here is from genome assembly GCA_944474145.2 of Dicrocoelium dendriticum. Lineage (NCBI taxonomy): Eukaryota > Metazoa > Platyhelminthes > Trematoda > Plagiorchiida > Dicrocoeliidae > Dicrocoelium > Dicrocoelium dendriticum. The sequence continues at coordinate 7,060,163 of OX104059.1, forward strand.
TTTTCTTGAAAATTGTATTACACCAAGGCAAAACAGTTCTAAGCCAGTGCTATTCATCCAAATTGTGTCTGCTTTCACTCGCCGTAATGCGGAGGTGATAAATCCTACCCTGCTTTATCTGCTTTCCTCACTATACAGGCCCTTTGCACACACCCACACACACCCAAACCAGTTGCCATACGCGGACACACAGAGAACATGTTGCTGCTGCTGCATGCATGTTAACGCCATACTCCTCGACAAATAAGTCACAACTTCTCTGTCCCCTACGAACCGTCATCGGTAGTATCCACCTGTTTTTGATTTGACAGCCCGTGATGATCTTCTAACTGGAAGCATCAATGCACCAATTTCATTGGTTTCATATGGTCATTTCTCTTCAAGCACTTAAACATGACAAGAGCATTACGTGCGTTCTGCGCGATAATCTGAACTCTCTCAGTCAACTGTTGGCAAATATGCAGTGGTATTACTAAGTAACTACCGGTGACAGAGGATCAACAATAGTAATACATTGGGGACTGTACGGTGCACGATACCTGGGTCGCAATACGAGGCGCTTATCTCCAAGGCTTCGTGAGCACATCCCGGCGTGGTTTTACAAGAGCGAAATGTGCTCCTCATCTCCTTGCTTGTGGCCATACAGCTTTTGAGAATGACTTCAGATTCATCTACTCATTGCCTGATCGCTTCTCGCAGAGCTTTGCAAGCAATTATTATCCATTGCCGAGGCCGTTTACATCCACCATCCAAAGCCGGAATTGTGTGTGTGTGTGTGTGTGTGTGTGTGTGTGTGTGTGTGTGTGCAAAAACAATCCATACGGTCGATACTACTGTTGCTTAGCTATCTGGTTGTTACGCTAATGAGTACTGCGGTTTGTTGTATTATTGTCCCTTTATTTCCCTTGTGCTACCATTTCTAACCCGTAGTTTAACCGATCACAAGTGTGCCTTCTAATCCGAGGGCGCTAGTTCGAGCCTACGTGGCGGACCGAGTGACCTTCGCAGTATCCATAGCCCACGCACGACAGCGAAGTGTCGTTACTGCATACTGACATAGTGCTTATATCTTTTTTTCTACGGTCCTATCATCCATTTGCTCGTTCAAACTGTTTAGAAGTCAATCCCCATCACGATTTGTTGTTCACTACACATACTCAGTGTTATGTGAACGTTAGGGTCTGATGCGAGTTTAGCGAAAAGGTTTATTTATCTTGCACTAATTTTGCTATTGATTCTTGTAAATCCAGTTGAACCTTGTAGCGATCGGGGCCATAAATTTCACCGAAATAATTACGTTAGACTAGACTGACCATGGGATCCCATTGCTGGCAACAGCAGCAGCAGCAGCAGTACATCAGCCATTTGAACTGATACTTCACTACCGCACAGTCATACTCGCTTAGAGAGTGAAGAATAATAAGGGGAAAGAAAGGAGACCTAGGATAAACCGGAATCTCCTAGGCGAAACAGCAGAGTCAATGCATCTACACCTTTCAACAAAACGTGGTCGCAAACCGTTGCCTAGCTTGCGGAGATAATGCAGCATCAACGAGGCAGCTTTCTTGCGGCTTTCATTGTCCCGCAGATAACTCGACACTAGGCACACTTTAATCAGGTAACCTGACCAGACGACAACTTGCACAGCCACCGCCGAGTCTCTTATGTTGTCCCGCATTCAAAGTCGTTTGCCAGTAGTCATGAATTGTGCCGCTTGTGCTCTGGAATTCGTATGCGTAGCTCACGCGATTTGGACTGTATGTATATATAGGTATTTAACTTTTCCAATGCAGTTCGTTGTTTTATCCTTGGGAAGGAGGTTTTCAGCTGCACTAGCATGGAACGTATCGTTTGATCCCGCTGGATGATCGTCCTTATTTTCTCCTTGTTTAGTACCCTCCGAATTGCCTTCAAGGTTCAACCCTTGTACGAAATTTCTGCTGAAAAACGGTCGTACCTGTGCATGCATTAGACACAGGTCACCAAATCGACTTGGTTAATGTAGAGATCATTAGGATGGGTCTCACGAGCAGTGCCTCAGCGGTTGATTCCCAAGACAGCGGAACTCGCTAAATCGGACAGCTGCGTGGGCAAGATGGAATAAGTGGAGCTCTTATGTGCACGTCGAGCGATCTTATTCCGGCCACTCTGACGAGTGTTTATGGCCGGATCCAGTTAGAAAGCGAAAATCGACGACTCCCCTTAACCACCATCATCGGCTCATCTGTCAGTGCGATTATATTCCAGGGAATACATAGACTATTCTCACTGTGATTGAAAACGCCTAAGATGAGATCCCGACCTGCAACTGTAATAACTTCTACGCGTGTCCGTGATATCGCTATTGTCGTCCTAGTTCACTTTAAAACGCCGCTCCAGTTGCATACCTATTCACCTGACTTGACGAAGCTTTCGTGTCAAAGGGGGAACCTTGCCCAACAATTACACTAACTGAATATTTCCAAACTTCTCTGAACGCAAGTTTTATGTTTGTCGTATCTTTTTTTTGCGTGATACAGGTTAATATTCTTAATTCCCAGTTCCATGGTTTTGAATTACGCAGTATCCATCCTATGGACCGATTTCAAAGAGCATATATTTATGCACTAATTAATCATGTTCTTTCTCGAAACATATCAACCGCGACTGGTTGTTCAATTTTGAAAATTTTTCCACTCTGACTGCTTCCATTCCTTGATGTCTTCGAATGGTTAGCATGGACGCCATCCAATCAGTAGAGGTATAACTTTTCCCCTGTCTACGGCTAATGTTAAATCCTTTTTCACTCAAATAGTGCAATTGTGATTTGGACCCGGATCTGACACTTTGTACACAGAAACGTTTGGTTCTATTTCAGTGCCCTACTATGTAAGAATCATTTAGTCCCACCACCATTCTTTCTGTTCACGATTTCAGGCACTGGCCACTCTACGATTCGTTGTCACTGAAGTTGTCTACGGAGCGTTTGTGTCACGCACTCCTTGGTTTTCCGCTGTGAGTCCATTTTCTGCATCTCTTCGCTTATATACCTTCGCCTTAACATCTACCTTTTAGCGATGCGCTACCAAACAGTTCTGCGCGTATTTCCATCAAATCGGCTTTCACTTTTGATTCTGTTTCTACGTTAACGTATGTTTTACGCTACTATCAATTTTTAACGCATCTTATGTATGTATTATCCTGAGATCTCTCTATGATGACTCCCGAGCCTGTGTAAGGGTCTACGAAAAACTGTCCCCTGAGTTCCACACGACAAACGGCGGTCGTCAGTGATGTCCTATATCTCCTTTCCTCTTCAACTTTGTGATCGAAATGATTCTGATTGACTCCGTTCTTACATACTTTACCGGAGTGGAAGTTCGGCTGGCTGACGGACTGCCAAATCTTGAGTATGTGAGTAAGATAGCTCTCCTTGGGTCTGACGAAGTGCTGTGCACGCACTACTGCACAGACTGATGAGTAGCGCTACACGCTTCGGCGTGTGCTTTGCACCTTCAAAGTGCAAAGTTTTGTTGAAGGACCGTGCCGACACGCCACCGATTTTAGCTATCAGCGAACAGGCTCTGGACGCGATATATTGGTCCACATGCCTTGGTAGCTGTGTCACCTCTGGTGGCCACATCACTGGGGAAGTTACTTCACGTATCAGGAAGGCCCGTGTGGCTTTTTCAGAGACCCAACCATCTATGGAGACGGCAGGAGATCAGCCTGTCATTTTGAGGTAGCGTGTATCACACTGCGATGAGGCCGGTCTTGCTGTGTGGACCAGAGACCTGACCAGTCTGCGGCGACGACATTAAATGCTTGGGCGTGTTTGACCATCAGTGCTTACGGAGTATTACTCATATCTGGTGGGAACACAAGTTGAGCGATAGTGAGGTCCACCAGTTGCTTTTTGGCAAGTAGCCTTTTGTGCCTCACTCGAGTGCTTACTGAATCTTAATCGCTTACGTTGGCTTGGTCATATCCTCTGTATGCCCATTGATCGACTTCTTCGATGTGCGTTATGCTCCGAAATTTCGAGCTGGCCAGCCCTTGACATCGCGTACAAGCTTGTAGCAATTGGCTGCGAGACTTGGTCAAGTAGTGCATAGTATCTGGTACCTCTGGCATATCATTTTGCCTTCCAAAGAGTTCAGCTTAACTCTCTCAGGCGTTTTGACATAACTGGATAGGCCTCCTTGTTTTTTCATTCTTTGTTTCGTCCGACAACTTCGATATCTGTTTGTGTTCTTTCTCTTCGGTTTTTATTTCGTCTCTTTCCTTCTTAGGCTTTGTTGTCAGTTTTTTCTCATCTGCGTCAGTTTGCTGAACGTGGCTTGTAAACTCCGGAGGACGGGCGGTCTACGCGACGCAGTTTGCTTTCCTGTGTCACTACCTTCGGTCACAGCAAAGTCAGATGGTTTCCGAATAGCCCACTGCATCCTTCGATGTTTCACATCCTCCCTTCCTTCTATTTTGCCACGAACTCTATCGTTTTATGATTCTTCTTGAATTATCACGATGCAGACAGACATCAAAGTGCTGTCGAAGAAAACGCGTTGTTTTTTGGTTTCGCGAACGATATCATCTCGCTGTTTTACAGCCTAGAGTTAGCGCACTCAATCGAGGCATACACTTTGCACCTCTATAATGCAACGGAATCTTCCGGACCGCAAAACGCTTGATTTGGTCTTTGGCGACCCGGAGCCGGGGAGAGTTAATCTTGATTGTTAAATTCCGTCGTGATACCTGTTAGTGCTTTTTCTCCGCCACGTACATCACAATAGGTCGTATATGTTTTGCTGCCTTTTTCTTTTCTTTCCAGGCTGTCACCGGAATAACGTGCTGTATGTTCGTTGCAAAATGTTTTGTATTCGATGTAAGTTGTTCCATGTCACGGTACTTAAACAGTGCACCCATACGTATGTAGTCACTTTCGTGACATATGAGCGCTATTCGAATTCCACTCAGTCCGAGTGAGACGCAGTGGATATTGCAGTCGTTTTCCCCATTCACATCGGTCTGTTGCAATGAGTATCAACTTGTTTCCGCCGTTTTTCTCTTTTGCATCCATCATGTTACCACCCTAAGTATGCACGAGCATTCGAGTTTTTCCAGATTGTTTTGCTTTTTTCTGGACTTCCTACCTGCAACCCAGTACTCCACAAGTCATCTCCTTCCGTACCATGGTTGGCGGCACCCGGTTCCAGATTTGCCTGTCACTACGGATTTCATTGGATATTCACAGGACGCCTGCGCCTACAGAGGAACCGTGGATGGCCTGCGCTGTACCACCCACAGCTCCAACACACACCGCATATCCAGTGTAAACCTGAAGGAATAAGACCGGGAGGTTTGTGGATGGGAGCCACGTTTCATCAACGGAGCCGGCCCACACTTCTTCAACATGTGTAATGACAGCATTCCAGTTAGTCTACTTGATCAATCTTGCATACCATGACGTACACAAGGCGGTGGCTGCGCCGTAGTTCACTTCACGCTGGATGGAACCACTCTATGAGCCTGACACGGCCACGAGGACCTTGCACCCCGTCCCCTCCAGCAACGATCAGCTGTCTCATGGAAGCAGTGTAATCGAGACACAAGGTAATAGACAGATAGGCACCTTGTCAACATACACATCAAGCACAGCGACATCGGGGATATCCGCCAACGACCAACACCTGAAATGCAACGCAAGAAACTCAACACGCATACACACATACAGAACAACCGCAACGATGATGTAGCACACGTACCACATTAACCACACTAATATCCTAGGTTAGTAAATGGAATAGAAATGGAAACAGTGTACTTACCAAGCGCTGTGCTAATGATTAGATATTTAACCTACTCGTCTTCTTTTATGTCCTGACCCCTCTTAGCGACGCTGCCGGCTTATTAAACCAGATTGGCTGGAGCGTTCGCGACCGCATGTGCTACAACACAAGGCGCTCGACGTCGATGGGCTATCCACCATTAGTGCCTGTCGCTTTCCTACTCCACTTTTCTCCGCCGCGTGTAATAGTGCTTTATGCCACACATGGACAACCACACTCTTGATCATCTCACGCCGTTCGCGCCGATCATCTGTAATTGTCTCACAACACAAGAAATTGTTATTAGTTCGTGATAGGTCCACTTTGATCATGTCCTGGTAATGTAACTTCGGCTTTCCCCACATGCCGCTTCCCTTCACGCAGTTGGCCCTAAATCAACGGGTTCGCTATCCTCGTCAAATCTATGCGGCGAACATGTCCGAGTCATCTCAGGTTCCACAGAAGTATGCAGTCCCCTGCATACGTGACACTGCGGCGCAGCAATTCCGTATTTGCCACTCTGTCGCACCAACCAATGCGCTAAATCCATCGCAGACGCTGTTGATGAAACCGTTCCAGATATCTGAAGTCTTTCCGGTACGGACAGCATCATAGACTTGCTTACCATCAGCTTCGTTCCAACCGTATGGTGGTGACTGTTCCACACGCGCTTTCCCAACTTTCCGAACGCAACAGCCGCCTTCGATACGCCCATGCACAGCTCGCCCATCAACTGGCGGTCGGTAGACAGTACGCTCCCATAGTAGCGAAGTCTCGAGGTGGTTTCCAAAACCTCAGCACCAATGTAATTTTGTCGCAAGTCCACTGATTCCACTTCTTGAGAAGGCTACAAAAGGCAACTAGTCATTCCTGCTTTTCTAGTGAGCTCGAATTTGGCCGCTTTAAAGTGAGAGCCGTAGTCCTGTGCTGCAACTCATCCACGCTGTTGGCAAACAATGCAGAGTCGTCGACAGACAACAGCATATAGATAGTTGTCTCCCACATTAGGGTTCTCGCACCGAAACGACGGATGTTCAGCAACCCACCATCAATACGGTGCTACACACAGGCACCGTAACCAAAAGCAACATCAAAAGCACAAGACATCATGACATGAAGATAAATACTAAACAGGGCAGGGGCTAGGACACATCATTGCTTCACACCAGAGATAACTGCAAAGTCATCCGAGGTTTGTCCACTCAGCTGCACCTTTGCCCACATACCACTGCACAGACATTCGATTAAACTTACAACGGACAACCAAACTTATCCAACACCAGCCACAATGCCTCACAGTTCACCAAATCAAATTCTTTGGTACAGTCAACACACAGCGAGTACAACTGCTGGTGTCGCTCTCTGCATTTCTCCTCCATTTGACGAGTCGCGAACACCATATATATGGTGCTGCGGCCCGTACGGAATCTGCATTATTCTTCCGCCACATGCGGTTTATCGACCTGAGCGACGAGGCGCTTGAGCATGTTTCGAGAGATCATCTTCCCCACACAACCCAGCAACTTGAAAATTCAGCTAATTCATTTTTGTCACCCACTCAGCAAACTTAGGCTAGTCTGGAAAAGCACCAGACGCCGGCGTCTCGACCTTCTGGGTCTCGTCAGTGGCGCGTCTCCCAGCGGACCCCTGCCCGGTTCCGCCCCCATGACTTCAGGATGCCAGCAACTAGTGCCAATTCGCCATGAGTGACAGCCGCGGACTTGCGTGATTGACACTTGACTGTGATATAGTCCGGCTCATCTTCCACTGCCATGCCAGTTACGAACTGTGCAGAGGACAATGGCTAGCCTCACGAGCTAGGACATATTTTATAGTACTGATGAGTATGAAATATGTCCGTATAGTTTCTATGTCCTATGTGGTACATAGGCGTTATGCGGAAATTCCTAGCTCGTGAGGCTAGCCATTGTCCTCTGCACAGTTCGTAACTGGCATGGCAGTGGAAGATGAGTCGGGTTATATCACAGTCAAGTGTCAATCACGCAGGTCCGCGGCTGTCACTCATGGCGAATCGGCACTAGTTGCTGGCATCCTGAAGTCATGGGGGCGGAACCGGGCAGGTGTCCGCTGAGAGCCGCGCCACTGACGAGACCCAGAATGTCGAAACGCCGGCGTCTGGTGCTTTTCCAGACTAGCCTAAGTCTGCTGAGTGGGAGTGACAAAGATGAATTAGCTGAATTATGCCCAAATCCTCACTTCTACTCATCAGAACTTGAAAATTCCCACAGAGTTAACAAAACACGAGACCATGGGTGAAAAATTGTTTTCGATGATTATTTCAGACAACTACAATCATATTTAAGGGTAAAATAAGGAACTGAAATCGACCCATTGGCTCAAATTACATAGCTCGTTAACGGTTCTGTGAGGGAGGCTACAAGTTGACCCTTGACCTGACAGCTTGATCACATGGTACCGAGCTTGATCCTTGGCAGTCGACCTCAACTTCGTTCGTTCATCTTCCCTTGCCATCTAAAACGAACAATGCTGAGGTCTACTATCACAGATCAAGCTCGCTAACATGCAATCGACCTGTCAGGTAAAGGGCAGCTCAGCAAATTGATGCCACGATAATTGGCGCAACCTTGTTTGCTCCGTTTATCCCTGTACAGTGTTAGCACAAGAGCATCCTTCAGCTCCGCCAGCACTTCCTCTCCAAACCCCACGCTTTGCGCCAAGTGATGCAGCGCATTTACCAACTCGGGTCCGCCGTGTTTCGACAGTTCAGGCGGAATTCCGTCGGCGCCGGCACATTTACCGTTTCTCAGCTGAGCAGGTGCTCTCTGCGCCTGCAAGACACTTCCTCATCTCTTGTTCTTGCAGTCCGTGCAACATAGCCCAGTCAATCTCCGAACGGTTATTAAAGAAATAGTGGAAGAGCTCTCACCAGATCTGCATTATATCTGCAATCTGTGTGCAGGCAGCGCTTGAAATAGGATCGAGCAGCGTCCTCAGCAGCTACCTGTGTGTCCATCCACAGCTTTTGGCATAGCATCCTATATGTTTCGCCCTCTCCGTCCACCATGCATTCTTGATGCGACGGAGCTCCCAAGCAAATCGCCGTGGAAGTTGGCGAAAGTTATTTCTCGCAGTCAGCAGGCTCTACTGCATGCGCAGGAAATGCTGCATTCCTCTCCGACACCAATGTGCTGGTGGTCACATTGTGGGCATCAAACCAATCGAGCTGCTATACAGTTCGCGCACATGATCGTTTCCTCGGTCACATCAGTCATCTGTTTACGGCTGTGGTCCCATATTTCGCTCACTGAAGCTATGGATTCGACATGCCAGTGTGGGTAGACATCCTCTTCTCCAACTCCATCCTCAACGTTACCTATGTGAAGGAGAGTTAAACTTGCGTAGCTTCACGTTAGGTGAGCAATGCACAGATTTACGAAAATACATGTACAATTTGGTCCTCACCAACTTGCGATCAGTTCTACAAGCGATTCCACGCAGTACACGTATCATGCGCACGTTGCGCAAGTCACGCTGGCGTCCAATGACATAGTCGAGCAGGTGCGTGTGGCCACTGCATGGGCGCTTCCAAGTTGCTGTATCACTCGCACTCAGTGCAAACCGTGTGTTGGTGATCGCCAGGTCTCCTGAGTGGTGCTCAATGGGGGCAGCTGACCACCGTTCCCATGGGCTGTGCCAATACTATACGGACCGATTACGTCCGTCCACCCCGCGACATCACGCCCAACGCGCACTGTGAAAGCAAATAATAATTAGAGTCGATCGCTCCTCCTCACATACCGTATCACGGAAGATAACCGAGCGTAAAACTGATCTTTTGTGTCATCAGGATAACACGGTGGGACCATACGGACTGATAAAAGTGTCGAACTTACCTCTTCCAAGTCGCAGAAGAAATGTCCATCATTCATGGGCTGATGCCAGTCTACTCCAACACAAGATGACCATTTAGGCTTGTGGATCACTCAACTCCGACCCTATGTTCACGTGGTGCTGTAATGGCATTTTCCACCCAATAGAACGTGCAACCGGCACCATCCTCATCCAGCGTTCTTTGATCAGTGAGCCGGGTCTTGCTGACTTCGGCAATATCGATCACGTACCTCGCGAGTTCCATCGCGACCAGTGCAGTGCGTCGCTCACTCGTGTGCCCATCGAGTAGGGTGTGCACGTTCCAGTACCCCATATTGAGCGTGTTGCGCTGTAGCTTACGATTACGGTTGCGGACAATGGCATGCGTAGTTACCTAAATTTGAGGAAGTAGTAGGTTAGGTGAAGCCGGGACTGGGAGAGTATGTGCAGGGGAAGAAAAAAGAAGAGAGGCGTCCGCGGTAGCATGTTTTCGCTTGTATACCCCAATGTATGCAGCAGATAAGGCGACCCTTTTCCTAATGTCACTGATGGACGGCTGCTGCAGTATGGAATAATTATTATTGATGTGATTCATATTTAGGTTTTGGCCTAGGATGCTGCCAGGACGTCCACACTTGGGGTCCTCAGCCAAAGCCTTCGAAAAAATGTACACCTGAAAGACAGCGGGCCGTGCGCCATAAGTCGGTGAACCAACTTACCCGGAATTGTGTACCCTGGCTCTTATCTAGATGAGGATATGTATGCTTGGTGGCATCCGGTTTCAGATGTGCCTGTCACTGTGGCCAGCCACGGGTCGCCTGCGCGTACAAATGGACCATGGTTAGTTTGCGCTGCACCACCCACAGCTCCAACCACACACCCCATATGCAGTGTAAACCCGAAGGAATAAGACCGGGAGGCATGTGAATGGGAGCCACGTTTCATCAACGGAGCCGGCCCACACTTCTTCAACATGCGCAACGGCAACATTCCAGTTAGTCTAATTGATCAATCTTGCATGCCATGACGTACACAAGGCTGTGACTGGGCCGCAGTTCACTTCACGCTGAGTGGAACCGCTCTTCGAGCCTAGCACGGCCACAAGTACCGTGTACCCCGTCCCCTCCAGCAACGACCTGCTGACTTCTAAAGCCAGTATGGACGAGGTAGTGCGTAATAGACAGGTAGGCACCTTGTCAACCTACACCTCAATCCGCGCCACATGGGAGATGTCAAACAACAGCCAATCACTTGAAATGACATTATCAAATAAAATATGTCTGTTAAAGAATACGGCTACGCAGAACTAATTCTTCCTTAGGTTAGCATATGAAGTAAGTAGGTAGCAACGAATCCGCGATAAGTACAAAATATCCAGATGTTACTCAAAAATGCTAGAAATGCAATTAAGTTAAGGAAGATAGCCACGATTAGCGTAAGCAACTATTAGAAGATTAATCAGGTTAACAGAAGAAACTGAATAAACTGGGGATATATATATATATACATGGTTCACCGCATTTGGGCTAAACCAACTTACACTTAAACTAGGTCTCTTTAAGCTGCATAAATTTTATTCCAGTTTATTTGGTTTGTTTTGCCTGTCTGGATAGTCTTCTATTGGCCGGCCACGTTGTTTATGCTAATTGCGCTTATCTTCGGTAATTTTGTTGCATTTGTAACATTTTTGAGTAACTTGTGGACATTCTTTTTCCTTATTGCGGATTCATTGCTAACCAAATTACTTCATATGCTAATTTAGCGAAGAGTTATGCCACCGTATCTATATGCACTATTGGATTTATTTTATTTCATTTTGTCGTTTCAAGTGATTGGCTGTTGCTTGATATCCCCGATGTGACTGCGCTTGATGTGCACGTTGCCAAGGTGCCTACCTGTCTATTACCCACTACTTCATCCATCCTGGCTCCAGGAGACAGTTGGTCGTTGCTGGAGGGGACGGGGTGCACGGTCCTTGTGGCCGTGCTAGGCTCGAAGATTGGTTCCATGCACTCAGTGTGGAGCGGACTACGGTCCAGCCACCGCCTTGTGTGCGCTTGATTCCCCAAATACAGCGTGCTTGTGTTTGCCTGTGAAGGAGTGTGGGCCGGCTCCGTTGATGAAACGTGGTTCCCATCCGCATGCCTCCCGGTCTTATTCCTTCGGGTTTACACTGGATATGGGGTGTGTGTGGTTGGAGCTGTGGGTGGTGCAGCGCAAGCCATCCATGGTCCCTCTGTAGGCGCAGGCGTCCTGTGGCTGGCCACAGTGACAGGCAAATCCGAAACCGGATGCCGCCAACCATATATATATATATATATATATATATATATATATATATATATATATATATATCGGTCACAGCACTATATATATGGTGTTTGCGGCTCGTCAGTTGCAGGGGAAGTGCAGAGAACGACGCCAGCCGCTTTTTGTTGATTTCACCAAGCATTTGATACGGTGAACCGCGAGGCATTGTGGCTGTTGTTAAGTAAGTTTGGTTGCTCGCTTAAGTTTGTAAGTTTAATTGAATGTCTGCACAGTGATATGCGGGCGAGGGTGCAGCTGAGTGGGCAAACCTCGGATGACTTTGCAGTTATCTCTCGTGTGAAGCAGGGCTGTATCTTAGCTCCTGCCCTTTTTAATATCATGCTATGATGTCTTGTGCTTTTGATGCGGCTTGTGTTTACCGTGTTCGTGTGGAGCACTGTATTGAACGTGGGTTGCTGAACATCCGTCGTTTTTGTGCGTGAACCCTAATATGTGAGACAACTATCCGTATGCTGCTGTCTGTCGACGACTGTGCATTGTTTGCACATAGCGCGACTGGGTTGCAGCACATGACTGGTGCTCTAGCTTCGACAACGGCCGAATTCGGGCTCAACATCAACACAAACCAAACTGTCTGTCTCTTCCAGCCTTCACCTGAGGTGCAGTCTACAATGGTGCCGCGAATCAACATTGGTGATGTATTGGTGGAAACCACCTCGCGCCTCTGCTACCTAGGGGGTGTGGTTTCGGCTGACCAGGAGCTACGCCTTTGAGTTTTGTATCGGCGTCTGGAAGGCAGCGGCGGCATTCGGGAAGCTAGAGTATCGAGTGTGGAATAGCCATCAGCTTACCGTTGACACGAAGGTGATGGTGTACAAATCCATGGTGCTGTCCGTTCTTTTGTACGGCAGAGAAATGTGGACGATGTTCCGGTTATGTGTCTGATGAGCGGTTTCATCAGCAGTGTTTCTGATGGATTCTGCTCATTGGTTGGTGTGACAGAGTTGCGGACAGGGAAGTGTTGCGACAAAGTGGTATGTATGCAGTGTACTTCATACTTTTGCTGAGTCAACTTAGGCGGCTCGGTCGTGGGTGACGTATGGATTCTACACGGATACCGAAGCAACTTCTATTTGGTTAGCTGAGTGTTGAGAATCGGCATGTGTATGAAACCGAACCTCCGTTACCAGGACATGATCAAATTGAGCCTCTCGCGCATTAATTCTGATTTTCTGGTCATGGGAATCAGAAGCTTTTGATCGGCGTGCATGGCGCGGTCTGATCACGAAGGTCATTGCCGATGTGCAAGAGAAAGCCCTCGTGCATGCAACGAATAAGCGGCAATTGCGGAAGCTACTGGCGGCGATGGGTTGTACTCCATCTACATCCAACGCATGTTGCTGTAGCACATGAGGTCGCGAGTGCCTGAGTCAGGCTAGCCTAGTGAACCATTAGCGAGGCCACTCGGGCCAAGACCGAAAGGATGACGGGTCCAGCAGCGAACTTAGGCACAATCGGCGCAGCGTTTGAAGCTACGCTGCATTCCATTTACTAAACGCTTGGCTACATTATGGGTCTCTTTATTTTGGGTGGTGGGTTTGCTTTGTTATCCTAATGCTTTTCTATTTCATCTTTATGTCTAACTATTTTCCATGAACATGCACACGTCCCGTGAACTACTTTATTTAACTTCGATGACATTTTCACTTTTATGACATTTTCTTAATATATAAGTTCTGACGTCTTGAACCTATCGCGGATTTGTTGGCAACTAATTTGTTTCATATGCTCATTTATTGAAGAGTTATATCTCCGTATCTGTATGCCTTATTCAATTTATTTCATTTGTTATTGCTGTTTCAAGTGATTAGCTGTTGCTTGATATCCCAGATGTGGCTGCGCTGGATGTGCATGTTGACAATGTGCCTACCGGTCTATTATCCACTACCTCGTCCATGCTGGCTCCAGGAGACCGTTGGTCGTTGCTAGAGGGGACGGGGTGCACGGTTCTTGTGGTCGTGCTAGGCTCGAAGATTGGTTCCATGCACTCATTGTGGAGCGGACTACGGTGCAACCATCGCATTGTGTGCACTTGATTCCCCTAATACAGCGTGCTTGTTGTTGTATCAAGAAAGCCGTAGGAAAGGTAAAATGTATCTCGCAAAATTAACCAAGTACAACTGAGTCAATCTCTTGTTAAACGGAGAGTCAAGCGACAGACACTCACAACCAGTAGTAGGATAGGAATGAATCAGCAAGCCAACCAATGAGATCGAGCCAATCGATGTTGCTAACATGGTTACCACATTATCGTTCCCCCCTCCGAAAAGCTGCCTCAACCTGGTTCGTAGCGATCAATAGGCTTCACTGTTCTCGCGGACCGACGCAGCTGACTTCGTGGTAATGGTAACTCAGCCGGGTTTTCGCGCGCGGATCGGTCGGGCTGATTAGCTGGTCCGTGAGCTGTGTGGAGTCGACGCGCGTTGACAATTAGGCCGTTCTCCAATCGATAGGTGCCCGGGCCAAGCGTATGGTCGATGCGCACTGGAGCGGAAAGCGAAGGTGTGCCTTCCTTTGTCGCCCTGCTTTTGACGCGAACGTATGTCCCGGGCTGCATTGGTGTCGATACTTTAGCGTAGGAATTTCGGTAAGATGCTATGCGATTTGAAACTTCGGCATCTCTCGCTGATAAAAGGTTATGTGCAGCATTTAACTTTGTGCGTAACGGCCTTCCTAGCATCAGCTCCGCTGGCGTGCTTCCGGTGGCTCTGTGGTCACATGTTCTGTAGGAAAAAACCGCAGTTAAAACTGCATCCTTCCAGTCCGAACCTCCTGTGTGTATGGCTTGTATAGCTTCTTTTAGAGACCGGTTTAAACGCTCGACCATGCCGTTGGCTGCAGGATTGTAGGGTGCAGTTCTGGAGTGCGTAATGTTATGGCAATGTAGAAAATCTGCGAATTCGCGGCTACAAGACTGTGGCCCGTTGTCCATTACTATTTCATGCGGTAAACCGAAACGGCTGAACAAGTGTTTAAACCAACGTATCACAACCGAAGTAGTAACTTGGTTGCACATGTGTAATTCAGGCCATCTACTGTAAAAACATGTAGCAACAAGTAGATTTCGCTTATTCATAGGAGTAGTAGCGAAAGGGCCTATAATATCAATGGCGATTTTGGTCCATGGTTTCATCCGGTAAGCAATTGGCTGCGTCCGGGCTTTTACGGGCAAAGAACTTTTGTCCGCTAATCGGCAAGCATTGCAATTGACCACAAATGTCTCAATGCTAGATGCCATTTGTGGCCACCAGAAATAGAGTCTCACTTGATTTTTGGTCCGAACTATACCTAGATCTCCCTCATGTGCGCAAGCTATTATCTTGGCTATCAACTGGGGCGGAGCTACAAACACCGAACCGCGCATCAGGCAACCATCTACCACTGATAGTTCATGTCGAATTGCACAATACGGAATGAACTCATCGCGGATTTTGTTGTTCTTGGGCCAGCCCTGTTGCACATATTCAGTGATCTCATGTAGTAAAGAATTGTTAGAATTTTCCCTTCGTAGTTCCTCGATTATCAAGGCAGACAGGTTAGCTCCGAGACTGGAAACTAATACCGCCTCTCTGAGTATCTCTTTTTCATTTTCCAACCCCACGGGTAAGCGAGATAGGCCGTCAGCAATCTGATTTTGTAAACGTGGCCGGTACACAATTTCAACATCGTAGTTAAGGAGCCTGGCATACCAGCGATCGATTCGCATTGGGCGAGATCCTTTAGATCCCTTGCTGAAATAGCTGTTAGGGCTGAATGATCCGTACGCAGAATAAAACGACGACCGAACAGAAATAAATGCCACTTTTCACAGGCCCACACACATGCAAGGGCTTCTTTTTCCCCAACTGAATAATGACGTTCGGAATCTGATAGCTTTCGTGATGTGTAGGCAATAACGTTCTCCTCTCCGTTTTGTATTTGTGAGAGGACAGCTCCGAGACCGACATCAGACGCATCAGTGGGCACAAAAGTGCTGCAGGATTCGTCAAAAATGGCAACTAGAGGAGCAGACGCAACTCTCCGTTTCAGTTCATCAAAGGCATTTTGATGATTGCTGCCCCAAACGAATGACGATCCTTTCTTTGTTAACTGTCGTAATGGATTTGCCACAGTCGCAAAATCCGGCAGATAGCGCAGGTTATAAGAGCACATTCCTAAAAAGGACTTTAGTTCTGTCAAGTTTTTAGGTGTTGCCGCTTCAGAGATGGCCCTGATATTTTCATCACTGGGTCGAATGCCACTGCGTGAAATGACGTGTCCCAAAAACGGAATTTCTGGTGCATTGAAGAGACATTTTCCTGCGTTCAGACGCAAATTGAGATCACTGAGGCGCTGGAGGACTTTGTGAAGCCTTTCATCATGTTCTTCCTGTGAGCGGCCGGAAACACAAATATCATCCATGTAGGCAACATGCCCATCGATACCTGCCAGGGCGTGAGTCATGAACTTTTGCCAGGCGACGGGCGCGGAACTCAAACCCATGGGTAAGACTTTGTACTGAAACAGGCCATCAGGAGCGAGGAAGGCAGTTGGGTGTTTGGAACCATCGGCCAATGGCATATGGGAAAATGCACTTTTCAAATCTAGCATGGGAAAAACAATTGCACCAGCTAAACGTACAGTGAGTTCATCATTGGATGGCAAAACAAAGCACTCTACGACGATCTCTTTGTTCAGTGCCTGCAAATCGTTGCATATCCGGACAGCACCGTCTTTTTTCATGACACAAACCATTGGATGCACCCACTTAGAGCAGTGGATGGGTCCAATCAAATCACTTGCTAGCATCGCTTGCAGGGCTGCTGAGACCGCTTCACGTTTCGCTAGCGGAATGGGTCGAGGTTGACCAATGGCGACCGGTTTCACATTAGGTTTCAGCTGAATTCGATGCACACTACATGGAATACGGCCGATGGACTTCTGGAAGAGCTGTGGATAATGATCCTGCCAGTGTGCTACGTTGACGTCGAATGATGGTACAATATGCAAAGCCACCATAGCATTCCTCCCAAGTAAGGGTCGTCTGTTGTCCGAAGCAATATACACTGCCACATCGGCAATCACAGAATGCAACCGCAAAGGCACGATAATAAATCCCAATATGGTTAGTGTGTTCCCACTATAACTCCAGAATGAATGTGAGGTGGGATGTAAAGTATGCTGTGATAGGTTGCGTTCATAAAATTGGAAAGGCACGATAGTGACTGGAGAAGCAGAATCAAGTTCCATTTCCAGTGGAACAGCACCTTTAACAGTAAGGAACAATTCAGTACGAATGTCAGCAGCTGAAAACTTCGGTTCAACAACGGATATGGTTACACAACCTGAAGGTATGGAGTCAGCAGTGATTGAATAGATATTGTCTTGAGTTGGATCGGTAACATGGCATTCCGGTGTATCATCATCTTTAATGAGCGCGACAGCCTGCGATCGACAACAGCGGGCATAGTGTCCAATTTTACCACAGTTTTTACACTTGAGGCTGCGTGCGGGACAACCGGCAAAATTAGCTTTGTGAGACGTGCTCCCACAACGATAGCAAGACAGTTTGTCTGTCGGACGCTGCCGGAAAGATTGTACTCTCGCCACTTCAGTTAAGCTGGTGGAACAAAACTGCTTCGATTGCAATGAAATTTCTGTCTTTACTCGGGCTAATTCGCAAGCTCGATCCCACGTTAGTGTGCAAGCGTCTTCCTGCAATAGCCCCTCACGTATGCGATTGTCAGCGATCCCAGTGATCAGTTGCTGAGTGAGCATACAGCGTTCAATCTTTTTCTGCGGAATAGACGAGTAGGCACACGGTCGTACTGCAGGACTCAGCCGAGCAATGAAATCATTCAAGGATTCGCCTGCTTCTTGGTGTACTCGGGAGAAAATATATCGCGCGGTAAACACGTTCATTTGGTAACTCCATGCACGATCGAGAGCATTGAAGGCGTCCATAACCGATTTGCATCCTTGGAGACCCAAATCATCGAATTGCCGCTGTCCCTCATCTGTGGAAGCAGCTTCAATCTTTTATCCTCACTAAGAGCAGTAGGGAGATCGCTGCTTAAATCCAAGTAGTTTAGGAAGGATGTTTTCCAACGGAACCAAGCATCCGATGTCGGTCTGCTGGCGCAATCAGTCCAAAGTGGAGATGGAGGTTGGATGGAAAGGTTCATTTTTGCCTCCGCGATGCCAAAATATTGTATCAAGAAAGCCGTAGAAAAGGTAAAATGTATCTCGCAAAATTAACCAAGTACAACTGAGTCAATCTCTTGTTAAACGGAGAGTCAAGCGACAGACACACACAACCAATAGTAGGATAGGAATGAGTCAGCAAGCCAACCAATGAGATCGAGCCAATCGATGTTGCTCACATGGTTACCACACTTGTGTTTGCCTGTGATGGAGTGTGGGTCTGCTCTGTTGATGAAACGTGACTCCCATCCACATGTCTCCCGGTCTTATTCCTTCGGGTTGACACTGAATATGTGTGTGGGTGGTGCAGCGCAAGCCACCCATCGTCCCTCAGTAGGCGCAGGCATCCTGTGGCTGGCCACAGTGACAGTCAAATCCGAAAGGGGATGCCGTCAACTGTTTTTTCCGCTATGCTTCTGGATAGGGCTGCATATCTAAAAATGCTTGGTTGTTCAAGCCATGTGCCTTTTACCTTAGGTGCAAGTGAATTGCTATGGATCTTGGGGTTCCGACTAAACGCGAAGTTTGTCTTTGAGGCGCTGGGCAGGATATCGAGCAGTCTCCACAAGAATTTGCGGCTGGGTAAGTCTTGACTACTGAAGTAGTTTACCATTATAGCAAACCGAAGACGCTATTCTCTTTAGAAATAATTGGAAGAAACGTCCTTTTTCGAAGCTGTTATCGCAGTGTTCAGGCGGCTGAGAGCTACCGTTTGCTTTCTGACAAATAGAGCAACCTAGCCATTTGCTGGCAGCGTATCATTTACAACCGTTCTCGTCTTCCATAGCTTCCATGCTGCAAACGTTGGCACGGTATTATAAGGAATCAGCAATTTTCTGTCTGTGCCTCAAATCCACAAACTCTGCTACTGCGCGTATTGGTCGTAACATGAGTTCGTTCACATGGGCTTTTAGGGACCTACGAGTGTAGTTTCTGCTTATATCAACCCTGAGCTAAATATACTAATGTGGAGCTGTTGATTCCTTTGATCTTACTGTTCTGCAATGTCCTTGGGTATTTTTCAGCTATCCACACCGACAAACTCTTGGCCCTATTTCACAGGTACTTTCACCGCAGGTGCAAGTGAATTGATATAGAATGCATAATTCAGACTAGACCCTGAGTTTTTCATTGAGCAGTTGAGCAATAAACGGAACAGTCTCAATAGCAACATGTGCGCCCACGACGACGCACGCTTTAGCTACTTCGCTAGCAAGTCTCCTATTCTGTAACTCGAAGGTGATATCTCCGTTGAGCGAAATACGTCCTTTTTGAAGTTGTCATGGCAGGGTTCAGGTGTTCCCGGTCCATAGTATGCTTTCTGATAGCGGTTGACCATTAGCTGGCAGCGTTTTACAGATCTGACCCTTTTTGTCTTCCAGTTCTTCCGGTCCGCAAGTCTTGGTACAATACTACATGCAACGAACCTATCTCCGTTTTTACCTCACTTTGACTGGCTTAGAATCTGTGTGCATTGGTGGTAGCGGAAAATCAGGTCGGTTCATGAATTTGGATGTAATACTGGATACATGAGATCAAGTCTAGGAGCGTCACTGCCTCCGCAATTGCACCTTGTTGAGCCAGGCTTTAAAGCACTGTTATGGCTACTCCCGAGGTCCCAATCCGCCAGGACAGTACGCACCTTGTGACTAAGACTCTCAGTCGTCTTCATACGTTTATGTCACGTCGTCGACTTGGTCACCTCTCACTTACACCCATCTGGGTACGGCGACAGTATATCATGCACACCGCGTAATGCGATCAACAGGACATGACCTAGCCAACCTAGGCGGTACGTGTTTGACAGACACTCCAGTGAGACACCATACTATTTATTTTCAAACACTGACTGGCGGGCTTCATTAATCTTCCTTCTGTGTTTTTTTACTGCAGGTGGACAATGCGACACAAGCACCGCTTTTCTGATTTACTTGTCGTGTAGTGGCCGTTTCTGGTTCATATCACAACACCGGCGTTGCTTGCATCGAACGGTCTTTTCAACAGGCGGTTCTGTGATAACTATAGTCAGCAACGTGTCTGCCCGATCTTGCAACAGTACTTTACACTTCGAAATTAGCATGGACATCCCTAGGTATGCATTGCTGCAATTCGGTCTGTCCGGACTCGCTTGTTTCGACTCAACGAGTGCTATGCCATCCTCTTCCTCCGAATTTGTCAGTGTTAGTCATCTGACAGCTCTAACTTTAGAGTAGTCTGAACGGACAAAGTCCTTACTCTCACTGCGTTGAGATAGAGAGGGAGTATAAGTGGTTCTGATGCATCCCATCTGCCGTGGTGAACTGAACAAGTCTATGCATACCCTTTTTAGATCGCAGAACTCACGATAACGAAGTTTCGGAATAGGAGGGAGTCTCCTTGGTACGCCCCTCGAGGATAGGTGTTGTACTACGGTGGCAAAATTAACAAGGCCGATTGCACCTCTCATTTTAACGGTCACTGTAGGCAGTCGTTTGTATACTTGTCGCTGCTCCAACATTTAACGAAGCGTATGCATGTTCTCAATACTTCCTCGGTCACGACGGATACCAGCCAGTCACGTGCCCACGGTTCACCTGCTCCATTGACCCACAACTTTACGATGTCAAAAAGGGTGACTCCGTTTTTCGGTACGGATTCGTAACGCATATGCGGAACGGCTACTTTTTTTTCCTTTTCATGGCTTTTACCCCTTCATGGTGAATTAAGTTTGAATATTTCTCGTTCTTTTCCATGTCAGGTGCACACATTCCACTTCGCGCAAGTGTAGTTTATCACACGCTTGTTTCTAATTCTCTTCCCCGTTTAGTTTGTCCTCCTCGGTCCCTCGCTTTTCACTCCACGTGTATTTTACTTAACCCCATCCTTTCGTTTTCAGTTCCATCAGCACGACAGCACTTCATCCGGTCTGATCTACGTGCTTATCACAGCTGCACTCATTTTGACGTGGATCGAGACGAGCTTTCTCATTTACCGTGTGATACCCCAGGAGAAAGCTGCTTCACAAGGTATACAAATCGTTTGCTCTCTGTCATCTTCTGTCTTGCCTGACTTTCACCCATTGCTTAACGGGTTAATTTCATCTTTATTTGTCTACACATGGGGTTTCCAATCCATCTCACCATTTTTTCTCCACCAACACATTATACCGTTAAACTTCCCACTGCACAACTATAACCATCTGCAGGGTTCCTGGTTCCGTTTGGTGCCGATTCCTGTGTCTGTTTGTCTTCCTTGTGGGAAGTTTCCCGTTTTGATGTTTGTCCGTAACATGCGCCACTACTCAGCTATCTTTTTGCGCGACCGTTTTCTCTCACTAATCCAACGCGATTGAATACTACTTTTTCTCTCTGACTCATCTCACCCATCTGTTCACTTTCCAGTGGCTACTTGCTTTACCGTGGACGAAATGACTGAGACGCGTAGCCTGTTGGGTTCCCTGCGGGGCTCACGCCGTGTTCTGTCCACTTACACCGCAAGTAGGCGAGGGTACTACACACCATTAGGTAAGTCATCGTCTACCCCTAACTAACAAATACCCTCTCTCAGCTAATCGCCTTGCACTGCAATCCCTCCCTATTTTCCTTCGAACCACTTTTAACCATTTCTTCATCTGATTTGCCTCAACCCAACACTGTTTTTACCATCCCACAGGCTCTCTTTTTGCCGCCGACGTCGGTCGCCGCATTTCGAAGGCGCCTGAAAGTCGCGAAGCAGCGATTGATGTAGGTTTTTCTCGGCTTCTGTTTTGTGATTGCTCTACTTCTCAAACTGTTTTGTCCCTTCACTCCATTGGAGTAAATATCATTTTGATAAATGCTGTTCTCGGTTGTTTATCTGTTTTGACAGCCTTTCTGATTTATTACCTTTACTGCTGCGTGTGGACCTACCAGATTTTACCCTTACCCGCCCCCTGGTTCTGAAAAATGTGCCCTTTTCTAAGCTTTGAAATCAATCACTGATCTGTCCATAATGTACATTATCAGTCTATCTTCCTGCGTTATCTGTCGCGTACACATTGTGCCAGTACCACTGAAAAGAGCTGTTATCGACCTTCACTTTATCTGTACGCTTCCACCATCGCTTATTGCCCCTAACTGTCCACATTTGCACACTGCCATTAGTTCTCCCTCCTTATCATCGTCGTCATCAATCGGTACTTTGTTGCTATGCCATTATGAACGCCCTACTAATGAGCGAGAAGCAGTCTGATGTGAGACCACAAACATTCAAAATTATGGCGCCCACGCTTTGTCAACTACATACAGTCACAAACAGATAAAACGACATTGATGCGAGTAGTTCCTTGCCTCATAATCAACCTAATTCCACAGATAGCCCATCATCAGGCACACTTAAAGCAGATAGCTCCTTTAGACGGCAACTGCACTCACGCCGCTGGTCATGTTTTATGAGGATTCTAACCACGCACTGAAGATTCGTGAGGATCTTGGTCCGGAAGATTTGACAGACCGACAGCATCCAACTTAATTTTCAGTGCCTTCTTAATCTCCAACCGATAAGTCCACTTTTGCTCCCCTCGGGCTTCACGTTAGCCAACGCCCACGGTGTGTCTGAATTGCGACACTTCAAGTACTTTGGAGCCACGATTTATTTTGCAGCAGATCTCTGCCATTTGATATCGTGAAATATGACTGGAACCTATTAGGAAGCCATGATTTCAAAAGCCTTTGTTGGGCAACGTTTCGCCTTTGACACAAAGCGTAAGGCGAAGTGAATTGGTCCCAAAACAGGGTGACATTTTATAACGATCGTGGGTAATTTTCCTGCAGAGGCTAATCGATTTGCAATTCTGCCGGGCCTTCAGCAAAACGTTGAGACAGTCTTCCTAATGACGGACGGTAAAGAAACCCCTCCATGCCCTTGATTGATGATCACAACGCATTGTAAGACAATACGCATACTACAGGCATTTGTCGGCCTTTTGAGGGACATGATAAAGTGCGTATGTTTTCAGCGGTCTACCAATAGACATGGAGCCATCAAAAACCCTTAGAAATCAAATGAAGGTACATCTATAACAAAGTAAACCGGACACAGCAACGGAAATTTATAGTTCCTTCACACGGCCCGATACTACCCGGATGCCCAAGTCGAGGTAGGGTGTTGACTTAGTTCCACCTTACCTCTAGCCTGCCCGCAAGCAAGCGTGATCAATTCGGGAGGGAATCGCACCCATTTGGGGGCAGGTGACCGGTTACTCAGTTCCTACGCTTTCATTTGGCCGGTTATCAAACAGGAACCTAATCATCCCCACAATTTCAGTCTCAGGTTGCTGAAATACGATGCTCCATTGAAGTGAATTAATGATTTGCTCGAAGCTCAGTATCTGCTAACAAGCTACTTGTCATTACGCAGTGAAGATGCCACCTCGATTGGTGCTGAACCGTCTGCAGTCCAATTGCTCAGCTCGGAGCACTAATTAAGACTTCACCGACAGTGACTTTATTTAGTGACGAGTCACTTCCGCCACGTCGCAGTGTTGCTAACCAGAAATATGTAGCTTTTTACAGGTAGAACGCTTGCATGGCGAAAGCCCAACACATCCTGGAACATTTCTATCCAACCATTTACTCGAACAGGATGATCCTAAACCACCCAGATGGCATCATGTGGAAGTTGTTCGGCAGTCCAGCCTATGATTAGATGGTTCACGGAAGTGAACATTACACCAGCTGGTCAGGCCTATGGGCCATCACAGGTGCGACTGAGTTCCCAACTTGAGAGCAAATAAATGAAGCGCTCCAGCGTACCAACAATGAGGACGCAAATTACGATAGGCGCAAAGCTGATGTAGTCTTCGTCAAATTGTTCTTCAGTGTTCCAATCGGAAGGTCATCATTACAGGGTGCTTTGTGAGCGGCTGCTTAATGTGTTTGTTAGACAACCTTTTTCTCTTGACACAAAACGTCTTCAGGCAGGCAAATCTCTGCAGTCTCAATCATTGGACGGCAATTCGATGTGGAAAATTTAGGAGCTGTTCTCCAGGACGGACCGGTTTCGTCCTACTTTGGACCCTTCAGGCAGGGATAACCTTTCCTGAGTGCAGAACTCGATCCAGATTGGCTCACGACTTACGACTTGGTCACTAAGCCAGACGTCCTCGAGCCATGCGGTCCTCAGCATGCAACGAACAAGCATTCGTAGCAAGTACTCGTTCGCTACTCACCTAGAAACCTCATCGTCGTGAGCACACTGGCACATCTCGACATTAACGTTTCTCTGTGAACAACGATGGTCTAAGGCATGAAGGTACTTGAGATGTTTCTTTTATGGAAGCCGAGTCTAGCTTTCATGGCGCAGCAAGGCTCCTTCTTTGTTTCTGTATATACAGACCAAAAAAAGACGTTACTTTTTTGCTTAGACCCATTCATTGGTTAAAATTTATGATAAATTCCGCTGACATCCAAGTACGTTCGCTGTGTGTACTCTTTTCTTGATATATCAAAGTTCACCTTAATTCGCGGTTTCGGATCGATCACTTTTTCATTTTTCACAAGTAACACAACTCAGCCGTTCCACTATCTAGTCGGCGTACTACGGCTAGTGCCTCCGCAATAGATCGGTTACAATTAAAACCCAACTATTGCTACCTAATATTCCTCCAAATTAATCATAATTCCTTAACAGATTGTTGATCGCGTCCACTGTTTGCCTCTATCTCCCTCTAACGTACTGGTCCGGTAGATAAGATTTAACTTATACGTCACCAACTAGGATGTATAGACGGAGTTATTTTAATCCACCTTCAGTACTACGTCGTAATCTATGTCATCTTTAAGCTGTTCCCCCTTTTCCTGCTTCCCTCTCTCAAAATGTGCCGGAAACGGGACATCTGTTGTACCCGTTTACCTTCTGATATTACGCACCATGTCTGCTATCACCTTCGCAGCGAGACTAGACCTTAACGTGGTGCGACAGTTTGTGTACCTCTTTGATCCATTGAGCTATACTTAGTGGTGCCTCAGGGCCCCTTGAGAGCTACTCCTAGCAGATTAGTCAATAGTGAGAGGTCAGACAAACTCAGTATCCTAGTCCTCCAGGTTGGGGGTTTGAAATGGGATGGCGTCCATTTCTGCAAAACTACATCATTGCCACCTCCCCGCTGCCTTGCGGACAGGCTTTTGAGCCAAAGGCTTTGGATGAGGACCCTAATCGTCCTCCTGTCAAGGTCTGGGCTCCCTGGCAGTATCTTAGTCCACATAAAACCATGACTTTTTCTTCAAACATAAACTTCATCCTGCATCGGTCGTCGCGCAGATTATCAAGGGTTGCCTTATTTGCTGCATACAGCAGGGCAGATCAGCGAAAACATGCTACTGCTGGCGTTCCCTTCTTTCTTTTCCACCTTTTTCTCTTACTCCCATCCCGGCCCCTATTACTAACCTTCCTTCTATAATTCCCAGCTTAATTGACAGCAACCGAAGCGCTACTGGAGTAGTCCCGTCTGCAGCCACCATCCCACAGCACCTATCGGACGCCTACCGGCAAAAGTCCTTCATAAGGTCACGCTGTCCCGTTTCCATGGTGGTGTTCAACGTTCGCACTCTAAGACAAACAGGTCAGCAGGCTGCACTCGCACGCACCTTGGACACACTGGGTATTGAAGTGTGTTGTGTGTCCGAAACTAAGATCAATGACCCTTATAGAATTGTTGAATTAACTGCACCCGGCTTATCCTCTCGTTACTGTGTGCACGCATCTGAAGACGCCGATGCGGTACTCATGGGTCAATCTGGTGTAGGTATCATTCTAAGCTCCAAGGCTGAGCCATCGTTGGCTGATTGGATTCCGGTGAATAGCCGTTTATGTGCAGCCCGTTTGACGACATCAGCTAAGGTGGATTCACGAAGCAGTAAAAAACGCTGTTTGTTCGTGGTTTCCGCTTATGCTCCCACCGACTGCAGTTCAAATGCTGTCAAGGACACATTCTATAACGAACTGAACACGCTACTACGCAGTGCTACTAGTTCATATATTATAGTACTTGCGGGAGATATGAACGCACAAGTAGGGCGTCTGAGCTTTCAGGAGTTCAGCTGGGTGATAATTATGGGCTTAACTCCGAACGGACTGACAACGATGAGCGTCTGTTGCAACTGTGTGCGGAGCACCCACTTTTTCTTAGTAGCACTGCTTTTAGCCACAGTGGGCGCCGAAGTGCCACTTGGCGTCCTCCTGTAGCTGGCCAGCGATGGACCCCAATTGACCACATAGCCATAAGTTACAGGTGACGTGGTTCCATCATGGATTGCCGCTTTTACTGGACTACGTGCGTCGACTCTGATCATGCCTTAGTACCCTGTCGTTTCTCCATGAGCTTTACCGGGAGGCGCACCAAGCGTCTCCTTCGATCGGCAACCGAGAAATTGTCTCAGTCCTCGGTCAAGCAAACCTATCAAGACACATTGAGTACCGAACTTTTGCTGTCTTTTCCTAATGACACTGTGCTTCAGTTGAATAGGATGTCGGATGCCATGTACAACACAGGAGCATCTGTTTGTGGCACTATCAGTCGTCATTGCATCAGTCACTGGATATCCGAGAGGTCGATGCACCTGTTGTAATCTAGAAGAAACCTCCCGGCTGGCTCTGAGCACAATGTGACCAGACCGGCTATTAGTCGCGAACTAAAGCTGATCCTGTGTGCTGACAAGGAAGCCTGGTAGACCACTCGGGCTCTAAAAATGGAGGAGGCAGGAGCAGTAGGCAATTGCCGCAAGCTCTTCCATCTACTCCGCACCACTGGTCCAGGGAAACCAGGCGTCAGTGAGACAATCAGAGACAGCGCGGGTGGGCTGATATGCAATAAGGAGCGCCGTATGGCTTGTTGGGCGGAATGCTTACAAGATCAATTTAGCTGGCCCCCTGCTGTCGGACACATTCCTACTCAGGTGATGCAGGACGGACCATGGACGGTTAGTTTAGAGCCTCCGTCGGAGGCCGGGGTCCGGAACGCGATCACAGCCCTCAATCATTTTCGTGCCGCTGGCCCGGATTCCCTCCCACCTGCACTATTTAAAGATGGAGATGAGATCCTCTGCAAGGCACTGTCCTCCCTATTCGAACGTATCTGGAAGGAAGAGAGCGTGCCGGCTAATTTGAGTGAATCCATTATGGTGGCAATATGCAAGAAGGGTGGTCGCACAGACTGTTCTAACCACAGAGACATTAGCCTAATGCCGATGGTGCCAAGATTACTGTCTTCGTTCGTCGCCTCACTGCGGAACAGCAATCTCGGATTAGGGAAGAGCAGGCAAGTTTCCGCCTAGGACATGGCGGTATAGACCAGATATTCACTCTGCGGCAGTTTCTAGAGCGGCGGCAAGTATACCGCAGACGGACAATAACTGTTTTCCTCGATTTCAAGATTGCTTTCGATTCAGTCGATTGATCGATTCTGTTCGAAATACTTGTGCGGAAAGGTGTTCCAACGGAATATGTGAACATCCTACGTGCTCTATACCCGAACACCACAGGTCGCATCAGGGTCTACGGTGGTCTATCGGATAGCTTTCCGACGACAAGTGTCCTTCGTCAGGCTTGTTCGATTTCCCCATTTTTGTTCAATTTTGTCGTGAACTGTATCATGGAGTGTTCCTTTGGGGAATCTAACGATGTAGTCGTTGAAGTGCTGCGTAGTGATAGATTAGTTGATCTTGATTATGCGGATGATATCGTCTTGCTTTTCGGCCATGTTGCCGCTTGTCTAGACTGGTCCCATTCTTTGGTTTGCACTTCGCACCTTCAAAGTGTTGCTGCAGGACCACCAGTCACTTTATGACCCCTTGACCCTTGCTAACGAAAACTCGAGGTGGTTGATCAATTCACTTATCTTGGCAGCTGCATCCGCAACGATAGACGCATAGAAACTGGCCTCAGGTGACGCATTGCAGAAGGCAGAGCTGCCTTATCGTATCTGCGGCATCTTTGGCGACCGAAGGGAGTTTCCCTCCGTCTGAAAGACCGTGTATACAAGTGTATACAGTGAGGGCTGTTCTGCTGTATGGTAGTGAAACTTAGCCCCTCCTGTCTGCAGATCTGAGGCGCCTTCAAGTCTTTGATCATCGTTGTCTGCGAAGCATTGTTGGTGTCGGATGGTACCAACGTGTCCACAACGATGAGCTGAGTAGGCGAGTACTAGGTAGTGATAATCATGCTAACACCCTGGAACAACAGATAGCACTGAATAAGTTGCGTTGGCTTGGACATATACTACGTATGCCTGGTCACCGCTTACTTAGGAGGGCCTTGTTTAGTCTGCCAGATATAGGGTGTCGCATAGCTCGAGGCAGACAGAAGTTAACTTGGCAGCGGGAAATGAAGTCACTGGCGACCAAACTGGGTGCCGTTGGTCCGTCTCGCCTTCCGGGCTGGAGTCCACGTGATTCGCCTTGTGCTTAGCTGGAGACTTTACAGGACATGGCTCGCAGTAGACATCAGTGGCGCGTCTGCTGCCGTCTCCTAGTCGGATTGTCTGTTTAACGTTGTATGGTGCTGAGTTATCTGCCGTGTAATGGCTGATTATGACGCGGGGCAGTGAAAGCCGCAAGGAAGCTGTCTCGCCGATGCCGCCTTATCGTTGCATGATAGCCAGCTGTTTGTGACGGTATTTTGTCTACACAAGGTGTAGGCGCCTTGACCCTGAATGTTTGCTATGGCATTAAGGTTTCCAAGTAAGTCCCCCTTCTCCCTCTTCTTATTCTTTGTTTTATTGGTCATCATGGTTGTATGGCAGCGAAGCATCAGTTCAAATGGCTGATGTACTGCTGTTGTTGTTGTTTATTTTAGCGTTTTTAATTCACAGGTTCTTTGCAACTGCTATGCGAAGCCCTTTACAGCCGCCTTAGCGCAATCGTTCGTTGCTGTTACGTATCGCGATTACAAATGTTTCCAGAGCTGCATAGACGCGCACTCTCATCAACTTGACTTTGTCACGCGTCGATCTTCATGCCTCCCTCATTCTTCCTTCATCTCCCACAGTTTGTTTTCGCCATCTGATGAATACAATCAGCGGACTGTTACACTTGGTACATGTTCCATCCGATTTTTCACACAGCTGATCTTTGCGACCAGGATTTGCCTTTTTCAACACCACGCCGACCGGTGGGTCACTTTCGCAGAACGTGCTCACAAACAACATCGGTAGCTGACCTTCGACCTTGTTCCGCTGCCTTTACTCGTGCTTAGTGAATAACGGACCCTTTCGCACACACGTTCGGCGCTGTCTCCAAAATTACGTTTCTCATCACTTTGTGCGCTACAAACAATTGTAGCCGCTTACATGTGACATGAGATATCCGTTCCATTGTGAAGGATTTTACCGTTTCGCTTCTTATAGTCTAGTGTCTCTGCACTAGCTGATACATCATGTAAACAGACACATCGTTTACGAAACGACTAACGGTTGACGTTGCTGCTTAGTCGTAGACTGCATGCGTACGATCGATACATTTTTCCTCTCTCTGAGAGGCTGAAGCTTTCATTTCGGTGTTCGTTGCATCGCTGCAGATTGTTTGCACTTCACGACCGCAATACGAACACAGTAGACGAATCAGGGTGGAATTGCATGCATAAGGATATCGCTTCGTTTTATAAAGCACATTAGGACCAGTCAACCACACACGAGACGCTGAATGATACAAGCGATTAAGCAACGATATAAATAGGAGCCAATCACTCGTGTCCGAGAAAATGGTACTAATGGAAGTGTGATCCTGAGAATACGAACATTACGAATGACGTATGCCGGTCAATCAACTTAATATCATGTTGCGTTTAATCTAATTTCAAGAAGCAAATGACAGCGAAACGAAAGCCGGTAGCTGATTGTTTTCACTGTATATATATATATATATATATATATATATATATATATATATATATATATATATATATATACTAGTCATCCTTCTAACAGTTTATCTTGACTGCGTACTTAAACATCCTTGAAACGTGCGACACTTGTTCCTGACCAACTCTATGCTTCGTCTTCATCAAATGGAAGCTCCACAAATGTTTGGACACTTCAGTTTCTTCCCAGTAGCTCACACGCTACATAGCACTATCTCCAATCCAGGAAAGCACTTTGCGCGTGTTTCGCCCTTTTGGGACTTGTCGCTACTATAAAATGTGTCTCTCCTCGTTTCCACTGCTATGGATATAGCGTCTAGTGAGAGGTAGTCATGATCTCGTAGGCTGGCCACTGTCATGTACACTGGTAAGAAACCTACGTGGCACTGGAAGGTGGGTCATACTACTTCCAGTTAGTTTGCAAATTATGTAACTCAACTACCGTCCGCCGTCGCTCCGTGCCTTAAGCTGTTGACTATTTGACGTCAGCCTATCGCGGTCATGGGTTCGACCCCCCGGTAGAGGACTGAAGAATGCGCACCACTGACGGGTCCCGATGGGGCGGATCGCGTGTCTATTGTTTTTCCGGATAGGTGTTTGGGCTATGCAGCTTATGGGTGCTGGGACGAATACGTTAAAATAGCAACCAAACTCCCTCTGCTCATGAGTAATACTTCGGTTTCGATTTAGCCCATGTTCAGTTGCTAGATCTCGGCAAATGTTTTGACCTGGCCATTTTTTTTATTTGCATCTGCGTCGATCGCGATCTAGGTATTAAATTGGAGTCGCTTTAGTTATCACACCACCCCTTCTTATTACTTGCATTTAAAGATACTAATAGGTAGCTACTGGTCGATTAAACTCTATCATCTGGATCTTCAAGCAAAATGGATAGATAGTACATAATAACAGAAGATCGATTGCAAGAGTGCTTCTAGTTCTTCTACTGCCTTGTCAACCAACCATAATTGGTTAAGTAGGGAAAGTATTCAGGAGAGGACACTTTTGCAACACGTTCACCATTGAGCACGACTTTCGTCTTGGTCCGACAACGTTCCTAACCAGATCCTATCACTGTCCTTCGGTCCACAACCCGAGAATGGGGTATGCACTATTGTGGTCATCGTTTGTGTCAACGCCTTGACACCCCTGACCGAAGTTGTACGTTGGCAACCTTTCGCTCAGCCAACACCGGCGCTTGTAATAGAGACAAAACCGGATCGCATAGGCTGTCTGCCACATGCCAAAATCATCAGCACGGGCGTGGTACGACCTTTGATCTTTCCGCCGAAGTTGGGAATCGAGTGCGGATTGATCGGCCAGCAAATACAAGCCCGCGTCAAAGGAATCGAACTATTTCATCAATATGGTAAACCCGTGGATCGGACTTCACTCACACTGGCTGAAAACCAGACGCAGAAGAGTGAGTGCCCATGACCTCCAATATTAGCATGTTTCGTTTACCAATAAATAGAGTTGATCTATTCTGTAGATATACTCTGTCTACTGAGTTCTGTCCTTTTGTATTCCTTCGGTTGGCTGGGCGCGTGACTGAGCAGTCAGCTAGTCGCAGTCTTACAAAGCAGCAGTACGAAAGTGGTGGTTCGAGTTTCAATCGAACCCCGAACAATTGCAGGCACTTTTTCAGCAGCAGGCCAACCTCATTGAGATGTTGACGCAGAAGCTGTCGATACATTCCAATTCTGACACTACAAGTCAGGGAATTCCATTGTGATGCGGATGCTGGCTTGACATTCTCTTCCTGGTTCCACAAGTATGAAGATATGTTTCGTGTTGATTTCGCAAATGTACCAGAAGAGAAGAAAATTCGCCTGATGCTCCGGAAGCTGGGTGCGGCTGAACATGAAAAGTTTACAAATTTCATCTTGCCAAAGAAGAGCACTGACCTATCCCTGGACGAAGTTGTCTTAGTCCTGTCACAAATTTTTGATGAGCAGACATCCTTGTTCAACATCCGGTACAAGTTTCTTATGATGGCCAAAAAAGATGACGAAGATTGAGTCACCTACTCGAACCGTGAAGATCGAAAGTGCGAACGTCCATAATTTCACAACTTGACCGCCGACCAGTACAAACACCTCATTTACATTTTCGACCTATAAGCAGCTAACGATGCGAACATGCAAACAAGAATACTTTGCAAGATTGAGCAGAATCCTGACATCACGTTGCAGCAAGTAACCGGTGACTGCCAGAGAATGACGAACCTGAACGATGCTACATCAATGATTCAGCAGTTGTCCAATACGAGCGAGCATGACCTCATTTGTGTAGCCAACCAGACTCTCCAAAATGCACCAACTCCCGTGAGTCCATTGCATTCCAAATTCCTTCTCCTTGCTGGTTTTGTAGAGAATGGCATTTTGCTCGGCACTGTCCATGTAAGAATTACATTTGCAACCGAGGCGGCCGAAGAGGTCATAGACAGTCGTATTGTTTGGCACGTGGTCTTACTCTCTCCAGAAAGAGGCGCAACAATGCCACACCGTTTAGACGACCCGATGGGATCAGAACGATCACTGCGACTTTCAAGCTTGGTGGCGTCAAC
This sequence comes from Dicrocoelium dendriticum, assembly GCA_944474145.2. NCBI lineage: Eukaryota > Metazoa > Platyhelminthes > Trematoda > Plagiorchiida > Dicrocoeliidae > Dicrocoelium > Dicrocoelium dendriticum. The sequence goes on from OX104059.1 coordinate 7,092,773, forward strand.
AGGTCTAAGTACACCATGGTGGAAATCAATGGCAGACAAGTCAAGTAACAACTTGATACGGTTTCAGATATCACTCTGATCTCTAGCGACACTTGGCGCAGGTTTGCGCTGCCGACACTCGTATACGACCCATACGGCAAGGAATGCTTCATGTGGTACGTTAAAACTGTTTGGTGAATCGAACTGTCGAATCATTTTCCGAGGCCAACTAATCCACACAACGTGCGATTGGATGAACGAGTTGAACTTGCTCGACCAGTCGGTAAACAGTATATGACAGCAGTTACAAGTCAAGCGAGCTATGCAGATGCTAACGATGAACCTTGAATTGCGCAACTAAATTGCAGCTCTGAAGCTACGCTATGAAACGTTGTTCAAACCCGGTCTCGGATGCTGTCACGTAGCCAGAGCAACGTTGAACCACAAATCAGATGCCAAACCAGTCTTCATACCAAGACGTCCGTTTCCGTTGCCGACTCAATCTCTAGTGGAAGCCGAGCTAAATCGTTTGCAATCCGAAAGTATAATCAAACGGGTCCACTATTCAGAATGGACGATACTGATTTTGGTGGTAAAGAGTGCAAACGGAGAAGTCCATATATGTGATGATTTCTCAACAGGACTGAATTCTGTGTTGGACACGCATCAGTACCCATTGCGTGCACCAGAAGTTTTGTTCTCCAAACTTAACGGTGGCAAATGCTTTGCAAAACTTGACCTAGCTGACACCTTACTTGCAAGTTCCAGTTACCGAGGAATGCAGAACATTATTAACGGTTACTACGCTCCTCGGGCTTCTCCGGTACAACCGGCTGCCGTTTGGGGTGAAAACCGCATTGGCCATTTTCTAGCAAATTATAGATACCTGGTGAACGATATTCTCAATACCGCGGTCTACCTGAATGATGCATGATTATAGGCGCAGACCCGCAACACTGGAGAGAGTGCTTTCACGTTTAGAAGAAGCTGGATTTCGATTACGACCTGAGAAATATGACTTCATGTTAGATAGTGTTTAATTCTTCGGGTTTATCATAGACTAACATGGCCGGCGCCCAGATCTCGCCAATATCGAAGCTATCAAATAGACGGAGCCTCCGAAGGACTTCACGAAGCTTCGCTCATTTCTCGGTCTCGTGTGTCCTTACAGTGTTTTCCTACCAATCCTACTTCAAACCGGAGGTCCGCTGAACCAGTTGCTGACGAAAACGGTTGGCAATGGACGAGGGAATGCCAGCAGTCCTTTGATGCAGTTAAAACAGCACTCACTTCTGATCTACTATTGACTCATTTCAATCCGAACTTGGAAATCATCGTTGCTTCGGACGCTTCCAATTACGATATCGGCACCGTTATTTCCCTAACGTCAGCTGAGCAGAACTATAGTCAGATCGAAAACGAAGCACTCGCAATCGTTTTCGCCATGAAGCGACTCCACAAGGTGCTCTATGGCAGGCATTTCACCTACCTGACTGATCATAAGCCATTGCTGTCGATATTCGGCCCAAAGAAAGGAATTCCCGTTTTTACCGCAAATGGATTATAAAGATGGTCGACTATACTGTTGATGTACGATTTCAGTATACATTACAGGCCTGCGTAACAAATCGGTCAAGCGGATGCCCTGTTTGGTCTCATCAATTCGCACCCAAAGGAGGGCAATGATTGTGTGATCGCATCCATCAAGTTTGAATGAGAAGTCCAGCGAATTTTGACCCATAATATCAGAAGTGACAGCTGATACTATTCGCTCGGAGACTTCCCGAGACAGAACCCTAGACAAAGTGATGCATTCCGTGAAAATAGGTTGGCCAAAAGCTGGTATCCCTGCTGATTTGGGTCCTTTCTTCAACCGACGTGTCTCACTATCTGTTGTGGACAGTTGTTTGATGTTTGGAGACCAGGTGGTGGTGCCAAAGTAATTGAATAGGCAAGTCTTACACCAGTTCCATACGGGGCACCCAAGTACCAACCGTATGAAAGTCTTGTCACACAGTTTTGTTTACTGGCCCGAAACGGATTTAGAAATCGAACAATTCTGCCAAAAATGTGAATTCTGTAAATTGGCGGCGAAGGTCATTTCCTAGTGCCCCTGGCAACCTTGGCCCAAAGCAGAAAAGCCCTGGCAGCGAATCCACTTGGATTTTGCAGGACCAATCGTTGGTTAATCCTATCTTGTTTTGGTGGACACTTTCTCCAAGTGGTCCGATTTGATTCCGATTGAAAATTCGGCTGCCCAGTACACGATCAACGAGCTGGATAAGCTGTTCCAGTATTTCAGCCTGCCCGATGATAGTGACAGACAACGGTACACAATTCACTTCAACTTCCTTTCGCGAGTGGTGCAAAGAGAAAGGAATTCAGCAGATGTTCTCATCACCCTATCATCCGCAATCAAACGGACAGGCGGAACGGTTCGTGGATACCTTCAAATGTGCTCTTTATAAAGCGGGACAAAACACGGTCGCAAAGGACGCGATCCAGCCTTTCCTATGCATGTACCGGAATGCGCCAAACCCAAACGCCCCAAATGGAAAAAGAACCCGCCGAAATTTTGTTTGGATGAAAGATCCAGACATTCTTCATGAACCTCGTACCAAGCAGAAGAAAAAAGCATTGTAGTTGTCCAGTAGAGGAAAATCTGACAGACAGGCTCCGTCATTTCGTAATTTAAGGCATAGTGTTCGCCCCATACTTCCGAAGTCCGAGGAGATGATCAACAGGAAGAGTGATCCGCAGAAAGGGCCAAATCATTTACGAGCTAATAGTAGGAAATGAGAAATGAGTCAGGGGGAATCACGCCAAGACTCAAAGTTCCTCGGACTCACAATCCTTACCGTGGGGTATCCTGCTAGACACGTTTGATTTGGAGGAGGAAGCTGAGCGTTCACGTGGATCACAACAGAACCTGCAAGCATCAGCTGATACACAATGTAAGCCGACCCGAAATCGGTGACGACCACAATGGCTACAAGTTGATCCCAAAGCGAAAACCTATGAACAAATTCGAGTTCCTACGGTACACTGGCATACTCAATTCCAAAGGGAAGTAATATAGACATAAGCGGAGCACCTACGCTGCCTACTACATGCAAAGTTCATCAGCACGGGCGTTGTTGGACCTTTGACATTTCCGCTGAATTTGGGAATCGAGTGCAAATTAATTGGCCAGCAAATACAGGTCCGCGTCAAAGGAGTCGAACTATTCCGTCAATATGGTAAATCCATGGAGCGGAATTCACTCACGCTGGCTGAAAATTAGACGCGGAAGAGTGGGGGCTCTGGACCTCCAAAATTGGCATATTTCGTTTACCAATACATAGCGTTAATCTATCCTGTAGATATACTCTCTGTCTACCGATTTCTTCGGTTGGTTGGACGCGTGACTAAGCAGTCAGACATTCTTAGGCTCACAGAGCAGCAAAGCAGCAGTACAATAGCATGCAATAAGTGTACTGCAGAGCAACGGCTAATCGGGCATACAAGGCACATGTCCAAGCCACGAAAGTAAATGCAGTGAAGTTATGCAATTAAATGGTCGGCAGAGTCTAGCTACAGTGTTGACGAACTTCGCTAACAAAATGTTTTTCTCCTGATCCGGCGGTATCTCGGAGGCTGCGGCGTTCAAAATCATGCAGTCTCTAGTCATCTTTAATACAAACAGTCTAGTTCTCTCACAGCCGTGTAGTTCACTACTCGAACCAGCACCACAAGCGTCGGAAAATGCGCAGTCTAACTTAGCACAACGTACTCTCAGCCCCATTTCATTGTTCATGCGTACATGGGCACTTGAAGAGAATGGGTGTGCGTACTAGACAAGTGACCACATTTGCGGTCAAATTTATCGAACAGGTAATGTACCGTTTCGTCCAATCAAAGAGTATGACTTTATCCCCCTAATCCCACGATTCGGTTTGTTTGGATGCGAGGGTACGATCCACAACTATCAACAATATACCGCCGCTGTATTCTCGAAGCTGAGCGCACACCGTCTTCGCCATTTTTTCTTAGTTCCTTTGCACATTTTAATGTTACTGCTTGACAGAGATGCAACCAAAATCAAACGCAAGTACATTTCAGCGGGTTAACTTTTCATTGGTCGGACTGTTTTAATTAAAACCAGCACCAACAACTTGGTGGTCGTTAGTGCATGCAACCTTCCCATCTCCGAGGCGACTCGTGACGCTCTTTCACTATGCCAATCGAACGGGTCCCCATAGCAAGAGCCTTCCTGTCATCTGCGATTCGCCCCCCGTAACCTGAATGACGTGCACACAACAGACAAAAGGGAAACATTCAGCACGGATCTGTGTAGGGAGGAAAGTGTATTTGGCCAAGCGTCCACCCACAATCCGGCCATGCACTTTGATTCAGTCAGTTGATAAGCGTATTTTTTCAGTTGCTTTACAGTTGTAGACTACGGACTCCTGCGTGCTTCACGAGCAGTAGACAGAACCTCTGATGGCGCCTAAGCAACAACATACGCATGCTTGCTTCTAGTCGGGAGAACAATTGACTCCATCCACATTCGTAGCTGAGGACCGTTAGATTAGGCTTACTCCGTCCCTTGTTGTTGACCAGTTTCGCGTTAGCCTACTTTGTAATCCGAGGCCGTGGGTTCGAGCCTGCATAGGGGACCGGGCGACCTTCTCAGTATCCTCAGCCCACATGCGTCTGGTGGTAGTTGCGCGACAGCAAAGCGTCGATGCTGCGTACCAGCGCACTGCTGATGTCCTCACCATTCTTGCAGTGGACACTAGGAAACGGTTGCTTAATGTTGTACATGTGGCACAGCTTCCCCCCCCCCCACTGCATCATCATCCAGCCTCTTGCAGTTGCGCAGATCACTGAGAGCCCTCTTTCCTTGAATTTGCTGGTTTGCTCTTTTTCTACTGTATTTTTTCACGAGAATCGCCCTCGCTGCTGACACAGTTCCTCGCTGTCGTTTGTTCCTTTCTTTCTCTTGGCGAAACGTGCTTTCTAGTTTTGTTTGATTGCTTTCAACTTAGCATATCCACCTCTTGGAAAACGTTCTGGGTCACACATCACTTGTACCGCTTCTCACTTTTATCTTCTTCGGAGTCCCCATTTGCTGTTGATTCGTTTGTGCTCTTCCTGTTTAATGGTTACTTCTTTGTCTCGCTTCCCTTTGATGGTCCCAAGGTTTGCACACTTCACATCACTATCGCTTCTGCTCTCACCATCTTCATGCTCTTGAATCGAATATTGTTGGAATTTGTTGTTATGTTGTACCGCAGCCTGGCAGACGCAAGCGATGTTCTCACCTCATCCACCTGATTGTACGATCTGTTTGTTGCTTACCACGCGTATCAAGCGCTTCTAGAAAATACCTTATTTCGTGTCGTCTTGTGTGTTTCATTACTTCCATGGAACTCCCTTTTTTGCTTGACCCATGTCAGATTGCCGCTATGCTCAGCCGAGCTAACCAGTTGCACTCGGAGGTATGGTACTTGTATCGGTTGGAGGCATGGGGCTCCGATCCTGTAGACCCGGAAGCGAACTCAGTGCGAAGCGCCAATTTACCCGGTTACGATCCCAAAGTCTTTCGACTAGAGGTGCGTTCTAGCCGATTTTGCACTGTGCTTTCACTGGTCGTAACTGGGCGCCCAACTTCTGCATCCTGTGTTTCTCTGCTTTGTTTTTGGTGTTCCATTTTCAGTTTGGCAGCTTTTACTGTGCATTTTTCTACTCACTTTTCCTTTTCTATGCTTTCTTTTTCCGACAAACATTTCCTTCCTGTCCTCTAGGCATTCATGCTAGCCTGTAGTTTTTTTTAATCTCCAATCTCGACATTGACTTATGTTGTGCGTAGATCATCCATTTTGTATGACTTATTTGCACTGTGAATGTATTCACAGCTAAGCCAAACGACGGGGACTACCTTACTACAGTAACTGGGTTTTGAAGCCAACCATGATTTGATGACTGCATGGTTCAGTCACTTTAGCTTACAGGCTTTGAGCGGTTGTGGGTGGAACATCTGCTTCCGTTAGTTTTGTTCCCTTGCGTTGGTACTGACTGGTGACATTGGTCCATCTGAGCCTGGCGATCGTGCCCATGGCACTGGTCAGGTCAGTTGAACAGCTATGATCTGAAAACCGAACTGTGTGGTGGATCCGGTTGCCACATTGTCACATCATAAGAATAACGATAAACAACAACGGAAAGATAGTGGTGTTAAGGACATATATGATATAATGAAAATGGAAGCAAGCGAGAAGTGCGTTAAACCATTCGGAATGGAACGAAAATTAACGATTAGATGCAAGAAACTGAATGCAAGTACGCCACTGATTGCATGACTGCGCCATGTCTGACACGGTCTCCAACCATTGGTGCGGGCCGTCCCGAGGTATCCACCCAGGAAAACAGGATGCACCTACCCGACCAAGTCCCTCGGTCAATTTCTTCAAGCTTCTATGTCATGTAATAGACTGGCCACCTCGCAGTTTCATCCAACTTGGCGCAACCACGCCATGTAATGCACGCCGAGGAAGCCGATCAACAGACTAGCGAACGCACGCGACTAAGATTTAGCAAACAATCGAGAGAGACACCGGAAGGCTTCTTGCCAAAAACCAACTGGCGAACCTCAGGATTGCTCGCCCTGTGTTCCCACCAGACGTGAGCAATACTCTGCAAGCACTGATGCTCAGACACGGCCATGCGTTTAATACCTTCGTCGCGGACTGGCCAGGTCTCTGATCCACACAGTAACACACGCCTTATCGCAGCGTTATACATTTTCCCCCCACTGACAGGCTGATATCCTGCCGTATTCATAGATGCTTTAGTCTCTGGAAAGCCACGTGGGCTTTCCTGATGCGCGAAGTATTTTCCTCAGTGATGTGGTCACAAGACGTGACAGCTACCAGGGTAAGTGAACCGACCCACCATTTCCAGTGTCTGTTCGGTGATAGCTAGAACCGGAGCTGTGTCGCTCCACTCTTACGGCAGTACTTTGCACTTTGAAGGTACAAAGCAAATGTCGAAGCCTGCAGCGCTGCGCGTCAGTCTACCCATTAGTGGTGGCATAGCAACGGCGACTTTGAAGCTGTTGCTGCATCCCGTCTGCCTCGCTGGGGTTCTGGAGACGATTAACACGTTTGGTTAGACACACTTGCTGATATGGCGAAGAGCCGGCCCAATGGTAAACCCCACTTATCTTGAGGAATTCATGATAGTCGTAAGCGAATTAAGGTCAATAAAAGCCACCATAGTCGGTTTTCTGTATAAGAGTCTTTGCTCTAACACTTAGCGAAGAGTAATTATGATGTTGGAGACGGTGGCTGTCCCGTCGATACCATCGCAACACACGCGCCTCGGAACACATTATTCTTGTTGTTGCTATTCTTGTGTGAATGAAGAAAGTTCCCCATTCTCAAATTTACTATGCCTCTTGTTCTTGACGGTCAGGGGACCAACTCACTGTGTCTTTGTCAACCGGGTAACTTACTCCGCCTAACCCGCACTTTTTACCTTGCTGTTTCCACTTCGTTCTCTCTGTGAATTTGTAGCTCACAAGCACCGGCCATTAAAAGGAGGTCATTTTTGCCTTCTGTTTTGGGCTTTTTATGAAAATCCTGTGGTAATCACCACAGTAGCATATTTTTCTACGTACCGGCAGCTTATGTAATCAGCCGTTGCATGTTGATCCTGGACTTTCTGTATACTGTTTGCTGGACACGTTTGATGCCTTTTTACTGTGTTCATCCACTGCCCATCCACTAGTATCCTGCACCTACCACTCAGAAATCCATGCTTTACTATTCTATGCACTTTTCAGTGACTGTTTTCCTGCTCGATTCCTCTTGCGGAACGAGTTTCTATTTGTTGTTCTGTTAACATTCAATAGGTTGCGCTGACTCGCTTTCTAAGCTTGACATTTTGCCGGCTCACGAACCTTCCATTTTTTTGAATACCATTGCCTTATTGCTGAACATTGTTCCATTCTATTTTCAGACACTTCTTGACGCCCCCGCGCATATCGTCTACGATGATTTTGTGTACAATGTTAGGGATACTGCTTCCTGGAATCCCATGGTTGCAAGTGTCGAGGTAAGCTTCATTCCCCTGCGTCTTTGTTTGATTTGGCTCTCCTCACTCGTGATCCGCCTTGTTAGAACGCTTTCATCCCCATTGACCATCGCCGCTGTCCGACCTTTCGCGGAACAACATTACGCCATCAGATGTATCCCTATGAACGGACGGTATATTATAAACAACAATTTTACGATCATTCTGATGTGACAGAACAGAAGTATGCCTTCTATCAGCCTATTTTAATCACCTTATTCGAGAACATAGTGTTTGTATGAGCGTACTTGGCAAGGAAGGAAATATGTTCATAATACACGTTACTTAGACTGATATCAACTTGTATGGGCAAATATGTCCATCTACTCTCATCCGTAACTTCCACCTACTAGTACTTGAGGCTCAGACATAGCTGCTTCTTGGGTTCTATGGAGACCTCCATACCCCATAACCAAATAGCCGCTTGTCTCCGCTACTCTCCGAATCTGTCTTTCACCTTTTCATGCTTAACCGATCAGCTGGCCTTCCATCCCCTTAGTTCCTAAAAATTTCTCCGATCACTGTTGAAAGACCTTATTTTACTTCTTGAGGGCGACTGCACCTGAAACAGCCAATTTTCTATATGCCAACTTGGAAACCCGTTATCCTAATATGGTCAGTTTAGCAATGTCTCTTCAACCCAACATCATTATACACGTTAGCTGCAGGTGGAAAACAATACAAACGCAATACAAAAGAAAAGAAAAAAGCATGAAACGAATGTACCACAGCTGAGTCGCCAGTAACGGCCGCTAACGGCCGGTTATAGTGCCGCAACGAAGTCATATTATGCCTAGGAAATGAGATCATGGTTGGAGGGGAGGCTAAGCGAGGGGGAGATGGGCAAAGAAACGCCACACAAGCGCTATTGAGGTCGTCTCTTAGCCATGTCAACAAGTGCATCTAGCCAAATCTCTTCATCGTCCTTCGGTCCCCAATCCGAGTTCCGAGAGGCCCCAACCGGGACAAACTTCGAACTAATGGCCTTCATTTCTCTTGACCAAGCCATCACTGGGCCACCTCTTCTCTTCCCTCCGCACCTCCAGCGCGCAAACAACGCACGTCACGGTAGTCGGTGGGCTGGCATGCGCAACACGTGGCCCAGCCATCGGAGCCTGGTGCGTGAAATAACGGAGCTGTGATTGGCTTCTTCTTCCTGCGCTATAAGCCAGGCGTCGAACACGCTCGTTGCTCACGCGGTGTTCCCACCAGATGTGAGTTAAATTGCGAAGACACCGGTGGTCGAACGTAACTAACCTCTTTATGTCGGCTGATCTAAGGGACCAGGTTTCACAGCCGTACCGTAGGGTCGAACCTACGGCTACATTGTACACCCTACCCTTCAGGGCAAGAGTGATGTCGCGCCGGCGCCATAGGTGGCAAAGGTTAGCAAAAGCGCCTCGAACTTTTGCTATGCGGTTTGTGACTTCTTCTTCAATTCCAACGGCGCTGACGCAACTACCTCGGTAGTTGGACTTTTGAACGACTTCTAACTGATCCCCACCAAGAGTCAGCGCTTTTGATCCTCATTCTCACTGTTTCCATTAACTGTATCTGATTGGATACACTTCTGCAAAGTGTTTCCAAATGTGGATGGTGATAATCTTGGCAGATTGTCACGCTGTTTTAGAACTTAAACTGGTTTGCAATCGGCGCCGTCGCTTAGCCAGGGGATAGACGTCATCTCTCTCTAGCAAGTTTTTCAGACTTAATATTCTACATTTCGTCCAACGCCATGTTTTCACTGCAGGTCGTACTGTTGGTTAGTGACGACTCCATTGCTTGACAATTTACCCCAAATACTTCGTCCTTGCTTGCTTTGATTGTAGGACAAGAGCAACATCATCTTTCGAGCGTCCATCGAAGCTAGCTTTTCCAGGTCTCGGTTTCGCTTCTTTCATGTTAGGAACTGGTTGTTCGCATAGCTGTCTTTAGCGACTGGTCGTTCCTAGTTTCTCTCAAAACTCGGGGTAGCACCGTGGTAATCTCACTTCGATGGTCCTGCTTTTTCGTTTTCCATCTATACTGGTTTCTTTCTGCTCACAGGAGAACGACTTCTTGACTTAGAGTATGCTGATGATATTGCCCTAATCTGTGACAGCTCACAAACGTGCCAAGCGGCACTGGACAGATAAACACTAGCTGTCCGTCACTTCGAACTTTGCTTCGCACCCTCGAAGTGCAAAGCGTTCCTCTAAGATTGGTCTGGACCACCTCCTACGCTGACCGTTGGTAGGGATCAGCTAGAAGTCGTTCAAAAATTCAACTACCTGGAAAGTTGTATCAGCGCCCGTGGGATTGAAGATGAGATCACGAACCGTATAGCAAAAGCTCGGGGCGATTTTGCTAACCTTCGCCACGTATGGCGCCGGCGCGACATCACTCTTGCCCTGAAGGGTAGAGTGTACAATGCAGCAGTACGCTCGACCCTATTGTACGTTTGTGAAACCTGGCCGCTTAAAGCAGCGGACCTGAAGAGGCTAGTTACGTTCGACCGCCGGTGCCTTCGCAATTTAGCTCACATCTGGTGGGAACACAGCGTGATCAATGAGCGTGTTCGACGCATTGTTTACGGCACAGGAAATGGAACTGAACCGCTCAGCACTGTTATTTCACGCACTGAGCTCCGATGGCTGTGCCAAATGTTGCGCATGTCAGCCCACTGTCTCCCGCGACGTGTGTTGTTTGTTTGCCGGGGGTGTGGATGGAAGAAGAGGAGGGGTGGCCAAGCGATGACTTGGTCTAGAGGAATGAAGGCCCTCACTTCTGAGCTGGGCTCGGTTGGAGCGTCTCGACTTCCTGGTTGGGTTTCGAAAGACGATGAACACCTTTGGCTGGATACACTTGCCGATATTGCTAGGAGCCGACCTCAGTGGCGTTCGTGCTGTAAGTTTCTTTGTCCCACCCGACCTCTCTTAGCCTCCCCCTCCAAACACGATCTCACTACTTAGCCTTATAGAATTTTGTATAGTAATTTTTTATGCACAGTAGCCGGCCGGTAGCCTACCGGAGCCATGCCCATCCGTTACCGATAGCTCAGCCGGCTTGCACCAGTTGCATTCTTTTTTCTTTTCTTCTCTGTGTTGCGGCACAGTAGCTGAGGTGTTTTCCACCTCTAGCTAATATGTATAATGATGATGATGAGGATGGTTTCTCTACCCCTGCGTCTTTTTATTTATCTGCTTGTTTTGTAACTGTTTTTTTCGCGCACGTCTTGATTTTTCATGCAATTTGTTACTAGAAGCTGTGCTATCGTTCGCACTGGATTTTTGACATCGTGGCACAGGTGTCTTCTTCCGAATACTGAGCTTTTTTGTGTCGTCCACCGCTTCTAACCCTGAATCTATAAGGTCACAGGGTTACATGTTTGCTGTTACTTTCAATTCTATATATAAGCATATATATATATACCCATATTTATATTTCTCAGTATGTTAGATTGTTGCAAACCTCTGGATAATATGTGTCGTATTTGAAGCGTAGCCTTATATGTCCCCCTGTCTCTCTCAATCCTTGTTTATCTCGTTGTATTTTGATAGTACTACTCTGTTTTTCAACGTGCTTTGTGTTTGTACCTGGTACAAAACCTCAAACCGCCTTGGCATTCCCTCTATTCAGTTGTGTTTCCTTGAGTCCCGTATTGCATATTCCCTTTTAGGAACAATTCCTACGTATTTTGCACCAACGGTTGTTTTCCTCACCTCTTTCCACCTTTTTAGTGCCTACAATCTCTCCCATCTGAAAACATCGACATAGTCCACAATATTGTCCATGATCTCATGAATGGCGCCATATCCAAGAGGTAAGGCGTGCTGTATGCTGTATGTGCAACTGCATGTGTGCGAACTGCTCCCCGATGCATTAGGTTTTTTACTCCCACTTGGTCCCATGTCCGCCTCACCTGTTCGTAATTTTAGTTATGTGATTGTTGAAATTCTTTTTCTCGGCTTTGAAGCTCTAATGTACTTGGGATCTTTGACATAAATGGTCAGCCGTCTGGCTTTCAACTCTCGTGTCCTTAGTTCGAGTTTCCGCACTGACACGGGTTCGGGTACCTGGGAAGTATACTATTGCGTGTGCGATTTCTTGCAGTTCCATGGCATCGAAACCTTTATATCAGATAATGGTCTGCAGATGGCACCATTTAACGCCATTTAACGCCTCACCTTCTTCCATGTAAGCTCACTTCACAACTATGAAGCTCCAGATTTAATGATCCTTGCTGCCTGAACTCGCGTGTTCTGCATTTGTATTGCTCATGCTCTACAATGCGCTTACTTTAGATTTCTCCACCCATTAAACTCCGCTTTCTGGTCGCTCCTCTCGCTTTTGTCATGTTTGACGCTTTGCCCAACTGATGACGAGCACTCGACGCACTCGCCTCCTCCAAATTTATGTTCAAACCTCGAAGTTTGGCTCATATCTGGTGGGAACACCGTGTGCGCGGTGAGCGTATTCGGCGCCTCGTTTATGTCACCAGAACACGAAGTGAACCGTTCAGCACTGTTATTTCACGCACCAGGCCCTGATGGCTTAGCCGTGTTGTGTGCATCCAAACCCACCGACTCCCACGACATTCTTTGTTTGCGCGCCGGGGATATCTGGGGAGCATCCAATTCTCGTGGAATCACCGAAGGTTCGTACGGGCTGCCTTAATGTGCGTTCCTCGATTGATAACGGAACAGGATCGCTTTGTGCAACACGCCCCCATTCAATATGGAGCCGATGTGGCTTTCTGTATTATAAACCTACCTCCCACCTCAAGCCCTAGCATCTTATTGGTGTTGTTTGCCTACCAGCTCGATTTTCCACGTGATCGGGTGAATGTGTCGAACTGGATCTCGAAAATCACAGATATTGTCCTTGATCTTTTAGCAGTCAGCCAATCTTCCGCTGTTTGCTCTCCAGAACGATGTCCATCTGGTACTGCCTCTTGCAAGTCTTTTCTTTTATATTGCAGCACAATAGCTGCGTTGTTTTCCACCTCTAGCTATCGTGTCTAATGATGATGATGAGTCAGCCAATTCGGACTTTTTGGTTTTCCTGTGCCGCAAACATACCGGGATCGGCGATAGATCCTTCCTCTTCCTGTTGTTAGGCGTTGATTCCAGCTGCGCAACAGCCCTGGATCAGTAAAGTGCGTCGTTTGCTGTATTCCGCGACCTCTGTTACAAATTCTGCTATTGTTACTCGGATTCCATAAGTTGGCAACAAAATCGATTGTCTAATTTGCTGTTTACTTACTTTCTCTTTACATTCGCGTATCCAATATAGGATTTTTTGTTTATTATAAGCCCCGTTGTTACCTACGTATGTATTTGTGTATGTATTTGTGCCCCATGCTGAGGCTGATGTTGCATTCTTGATGCTTCTTCACCGCAGTTGGGCTAAACCAACTTACACTTAAACTAGGTCTTTTTAAGCTGCCTAAATTTCATTCCGCTTTATTTGGTTTGTTCTGCCTATCTGAATAATGTCCTACTAAATGGCCACGTAGCTTAGGCTAATTGCGCTTATCTTCCGTAATTTTGTTGCGTTTGTAGCATTTTTAAGTAACTTGCGGACATTTCTTACTTATCGCGGATTTGTTGCTAACCAACTTACTTCATATGGTAATTTAGGGAAGAGTTATGCCACCGTATCTGTATGCATTATTGGATTTATTTTATTTCAGCTTGTTGTTTAAATTGAATGGCTGTAGTTTGATATCTCTGGTATGGTTGCGCTTGATGTGTATGTTGACAAGGTGCCTACCTGTCTGTTACCCACTACATCGTTCATACTGGCTCCAGGAGACAGTTGGTCGTTGCTGAAGGGGACGGGGTGCACGGTTCTTGTGGCCGTGCTAGGCTCAAAGAGCGGTTCCATGCACTCAGTGTGGAGCGGACTACGGTCCAGCCACCGCCTTGTGTGCGCTTGATTCCCCAAATACAGCGTGCTTGTGTTTGCCTGTGAATGAGTGTGGGCCGGCTCCGTTGATGAAACGTGGTTCCCATCCGCATGCCTCCCGGTCTTATTCCTTCGGGTTTACACTGGATATGGGGTATGTGGTTGGAGCTGTGGGTGGTGCAGCGCAAGCCATCCATGGTCCTTCTGTAGGCGCAGGCGTCCTGTGGCTTGCCACAGTGACAGGCAAATCCGAAACCGGATGCCGCCAACCATGTTACCTACGTTACCAATACACGTTATCTGAAGGTGGGAAACACACTTTAACCGATATGCCGCAATACAAAACTATAGGATATATTAAAAAGTGTGGCACAAAACATTGCAACGCACAATATATTTGAAAACAGAAAGCAATATGTTGCTTAGTGTCATATTAAGTCGCACGTGTGAGAACGTGGTTGTACTTGGGGGATAAGCGGAAAGGAGTGGACCAAGGAAACCTATAAAGCGAACGTCATTGTGGTCAGCTCTACGCCATGTCAACTGGTGTTCATCCTCCTTAATAACCCAGCCCAGCAGTCGGGACAGCAACCGACGCTAACTTCAAAGTTAGGGACCTCATTCCTCTTGACTAATTCATCGGGTGGCCTCTCCTCTCCCATCCACAGCCCGGTCGGGCCAACAGCGCATGATGCAGAAGTCGGTGTGCTGGCACGCGCAACGTGTGGCCTAGCCATCAGAACCTTATGTGTGATATAACTGTGCTGAGCGGTTCACTCGCTCTTCTTGCACCAAATACGTGACGCCGAACACGCTCATTGCTCACGCGATGTTCCTATCAAACATGAGCTAAGCTGCGAAGGCGCCGATGGTCGAATGTAACTAGCTTCTTTATGTTCTAATGGGGTAGCTTTTGCAACCGTACAAGACTGGATCATCAACTCTGTCCATCAGAGCGAGAGCGATGTCACGCAGACGTTTCAGGTGGCGGAGATAAGCAAGAGCACCTCGAGCTTTTGCTATACAGTTGGTAATCTCATCTTCGATCCCACGGGCGCTGATATAGCTGCCCAGGTACTTGAATTCCTGAACGACTTCTAGCTGATCACTACCAAGGATCAACACAAAAGTGGTTTCCTGACAATCTTGGTGAAGGACTTTGCAGTTCGAGGATGGAAAACTAACTCCGTTGAGTGCATCTATGCCTAGAATTCGTTGGCTAATAAGGAAACAATCCGATTTTATCATACTCTAGTCTTGTCGTCACGCGGGCTTTACAGTTCCGACTTTTATACTTTGCTTTCCTCAAAGCCTTTTGTTTAGGGTACCGTAATGGACTTCACTACAGGACTTGCCTCCAATGTATCAACGTCATTGCCAGAATTTATTTTCCTATCGGTATTGAATAGATGTACTTGTGCGCTACGGTGCTTGCTTTTCGGTATCGTCCGATGTTATTCTAAATCGACCGCTTTCTATTCACGTTGAAAACGCGCCTTGCTCGTGTAGGATGAGTGTAACGATATATTACAATTTACAATTTAATCATGGTGGCTGCCGCCATTCACCATGTCCCAGGGGTCTGCTTGGGAAAAAGAGGTTGCAGGCACCAGTCCCACATCGGTCAGATGGAGTGCGCATTGTTTGCGGAGCAGCTGTAGTTAACCTCCGTTGATCTTGATCTAACTCCTTCCTCTCACCACTCTCTGAAGAAGAAGAAGAAGAAGAAATGAGTTATCCCAAGCGTATAGTAAGTGTGGACGTGATGAAGGTAAAAGAGGTGCCAGAGATTCGAGCACATATACATTACAAAAGGTCACAATATTCCTTAATAACACTTATGTGCCCGATGTCCAGAGCTCGGTTCTACTCTCAGAGTACTACAGCAGGGTTAATCTCCAGTTTATCGCATTCCATAGACTCAAAAAGTCTTGTTCGATTGGGTTCTTTTGAGAAGGATTATATTGTCACAGGCGAATGTTCAAGCGTTTTCCTGGTTCGGTACACCTCATAGAAGAACCTATACGAATTGTGGGCTCTATTCATGCCGTATTGTCGCACATCCAAAAGTCTCCCGTTCTCCTCTCTGATGGGATTCATCGTCATCATCAGCAGCAGCAATTCCTCAGCCATTTGAACTGATGCTTCGCTGTCAGATAATCACAATGACCTACGAATTGAAGAACAATAGCAGGGATAAAAGGGAGACTTACCGGAAAACCTTAATGCCCTAAGCAAAGATTCAAGGTCAAGACGCCTACACCTTGTGTTAACAACACACCGTCACAGACAGCTGGCTATCGTGCAAAGATAAGGCGGCATCAACGGCTTTCAATGCTCCGCATCTGAATCAACCATTACCCTGCCGATAATCCGCGTAGGGGTGGGTGTTCTCGTGGTATACTCAACTCGCGCGCGACTGGTGATGGTCGCGAGGCAGCGAAGCGTCGTTACGGCGTACAGCTGGCGATTTTATTATTATTAGCCTGTAGATAACAGCACAAAACACTTTAAACTGCCCGTCTGACTAGAGGACAGTAACAGACGCGCTATCCTGTAAAGTATCAAGCCAAGTACAAGGCGAGTCACATGGACTCCAGTCTGGAAGTAGCGACGGACCGACTGCACCAGGTTTCTTCATCAGTGACTTCATTTCTCGCTGCCAAGCCAACTTTTGTCCACCTCGAGCCTTGCGCCACCCTACATCTGGCAGACAAAGCAAGGCCCTATTAGGTAACCGGTGGCCAGCCAAACAGAGTACGTGCCTAAGCCAACGCAGCTTATTCAGTCCTATCTGTTGTTCTAAGGAATTAGCTTGAGTATCACCGCTTAGTACTCGCCCACGCACATTATCATTCCCGATATGCTGATGCTATCCGACACAGCGATGTTCAAAGACTTGAAGACCCCCTCAGATCTTCAGACCCGAGAGGCCAACTTTCCCACCCATAGAGTAGGATGGCCCTCACTGTGGCCTTGTATACACAGCCTATTGTTCGAAGCGACTCCCCTTTATTACGTCACAAATGCCGCAGATGTAAGAAGGCCGTTTTGCCCTTTGCTATACTCCAACTGACTTCCGTTACTATGCACCCATCGTTACCGATGCAGCTGCCAAGATAGGTGAGGTGATCAACTACCTCGAGTTCTTGGGCATTAAGATTCAACATGTCATCAAGTGGTTGGTGGTCCTGCAACAACACTGCATTTTATAGGCGCGGAGCGCATGCCAAGTGATGGGACCACTCTAAGGTTATTCAAAGTTGATCACGCCAACCCAGCATCGTTAAACAGCAAGGAAATCTCGTCCACATTATCAACATCAATTAGCCTTTCACCAGGCAACACCTCATGAGATTCCGCAAGGTGACACTCCATGATGGTGTTCATGACGAGGTTTAACAAAACTGGGGGAATTGCACAACCCTAACGAACGCCATTGTTTGTCATAAAGGCATCAGACAAATCACCCTACACGCTGACGCGGCCTGTGTTGTTCGAGCACAGCGCACGTAAAATGTCCCCATATTTCATGGCAACATCTGTCCGCTCAAGTATTTCGAACAAAATGCGTAGATCGAGTGAGTCGAACGCACTTTTGATATCGTAGATCACTGCTATGGTCAGTCTACGGTACGTGTGGCGCTGTTTGATCCTCTGCCGCAAATTGAATATTAGGCCTACACGACGACGTCTTTTACGGAAGCTTGCTTCCACTTCCCTAATACGGGATTCCTGTTCCTCAGTGATGCAGCGAACCAGGACAGTGGCCAGTAATTTTTTCACAACTGACGTTAGGCAAACACCCTATACAGTCGGTGCGACTTCCCTTCTTGTATATTGCCACTATAATCGATTCACTCCAGTTAGCCGGAATGTTCTCTTCCTTCCAGACGTGTTCGAACAGGGTAGTCAGTGCTTTGCAGTGGACCTTACCTTCATCCTTAAATATTGCAGGTGGGAGGGAATCCGAGCCAGTAGCACGAAGACGATTGAGGGCTGCGATCGCGTTTCGTACCTCAGCCTCTGAGTGAGCCTCTAAACTAACCGGTTTCGGCTCGTCCTGCTCACCTGCGTAGGACGAGATACGAGAACAGTTGGCCAACTGAAGTGATCTTGAAAGTGCTTCGTCCAACGAGCCAGTCGCTGCTCCTCATTATGAATCAGTTCACCCGCGTTGTCTCTGATGGTCTCACTGACGCCTGGTTTCCTTGGACCAGTGGTGCGGATCAGCTGGCAGAGCTTGCGGTAATTGCCTACTGCTCCTGCCTTCAGTTCTTGAGCCCAAATGGTCCACCAGGCTTCCTTCTCAGCGCGGACTCCACTTTAGTTCGCGCCTAATAGTCCATCTGGTCACATTATGCTTAGAGCTAGCTTGGAATTTTCTTCTATATTCCAGTGACTGGCACAGTGACAATGTAGAGTCCCACAAACAGCTGCTCCTGCTTGCGCGATCCTATTCCCCCTGAAGCTCAGTGTCATTAGGACAAGAGATCGGAATTTCGTTATGCAATGCATCCTGATAAGTTTACCTAACAGAGGGCTGCGATAATTGCTCAGTTGCTAGTTGCAGGAGACGCTTCTTTCACCTCTCGGTAAACTTCATGGAATAACGACAGCGTACTAAGGCGTGATCAGCGACAACGCGAATACTCCAGAACGAGCGACACTCAAGAATGGAACCACTTTACCTCTAACTTACGGCAGTGTGATCTATCTGGGTCCGTCACGAGCCAGCTACAACCTAATGCCGAGTGGTACCTCGGCGCCCACCTTGTCTAAAAGCGGTGCTACTGTGAAACGTCAGGTGCTCCGCACACAGTTGCAACAGACGCTCGCCATTCTCCATCCGTTCGGAGTTAAACCCATACTGACCACCTAGCTGAGCTTCTGAAGATCTTAGGTGACTTTCACGTTCATATCCCCTGCAAGTACTACGCTTTCTGAACTGGTGGCATTCTCTAAGGGTTATAGACCAATTCTTTGGTGCATGGATCCCTATGACTTCTGTTCCAGTTCTGAGCCTTCCGTGTGTCTTTAACCATGGCTGGTTACACGTTGATAGCCTTGCTTTATGTTTTGGACTGTATACCCATTCACACCGTCTCTTGAGGTGTACTCTGCAGGCTTCATCTCTTTTATGTTCTCTCTTTCGCTATCATTGCATTCACACCCACTTTCGTTCTCAATTCCGCCTCATTAACGTGAGATGTACAGTTTCTACTTCGCTGTTCAAATTCTGTTTTCAGAGATTTTGTACTGTTACGCCACTGGCGTGAACATGACGGTTGCTACTCTGTTGGCCTCACCTCTGTGGAACATCCAAAGTGTCCCCCCATGAAATATTGTGTTCGGTGAGTTACCAGATGGCGTATTATGTCACACTCATTTTATCCGCTTCACTTCTTTTTGTGAGTTGATGAGATTCATTTGTTTTTCTCATTCTCACTTTCCCTTCGAAAGCGCTCATCAGCCCATCAACGCGGTCATTTTGGAACCAGTTGCCCAACAGCCCAACCGTTGCAAAGTGGTGTGGCTCATGTGTTTTGACCTAAAAGTAAGTGGGCCTCATTGCTTCTTCATCTTCACCCGCAATCCCACGATAACTCGAACCTAACCTGGATGCTTGCCCCTTCACTTGGTCTGCGCGGATATTTTGATTGCTCTCTTCAGTCGCATACGATATATATACAATTTGTGGACAAAGTAACGTATGTACTAGGGGAACGAAAATACACAAAATCGAAGTTCCTAATGACCGATTTTGTGCATGAGCGACTCCATATCATAAGGTTGCTCGTTCCTTGGAAAAACTGTTTAAACTACTTCCTCGAATTAATCGAGACACTGGACCACATGTCGCTACGTACAGAGCCCATGTATTCGATTGATATGGACTCGGTTTTCACTAACGTACTCTTGCTGTTTGCTGATGCTTGTTGTACGAGTTCCTACAAGAGCACCAGTTGGTCGAGGTTTGTCGCAATTTGCGTGGCCTACTAGACACGGATGTTCCAATTTACGGTATGGTAAAATTTTACTTACGTTGGTTAAGAGTAGGGAAGTACGAATGGTCAAACCTCGGAAATCAAGGACGCAAGCCAGCAGACTTTGTCAGCAGCACAAAGTGTACGTGAAGTTTCCCCATACATTTGTTCTCCAAAAATCACCGTTCCTCGCCATCTGCACCAACACGGAGTCGTCATAAATCTCGGACAAATTGTACCACACGAATCGACTGATGAGCAGTTGTTACACAATTGTACCATCGCGCTTTCTTTGCCTAATCGAGAACGTGGTCACCAATGGTTTAACGATATCGTTACTACAGACGAAAAGTGAAACGTTAATAGATCGCAACAGATGAAACGCCAGCACAAGTTTCTAGCGCCGGACTGCACGGCAACAAGGGATGCCCCTTAGGATCTGCGCGGCGTTATTTATTGGGAACTGTTACCTGACAGTTCCACGGTTACTGCCGATGTCTACTGCCAACACAGAAAAAAGCGTCTAAAAGCAACACATGACAATACTGCATGACAATACACGTCCACAGTCAGTATCTCGGTATCGAAATTCTCTTGCATCCATACATAGCCTACTGACTACCACCTTTTTCGCTCGCTGCAAAGTCACGTCAAGGAGGAGAGATTGGATGACTCAGCCATATAGAAACGTACGTTGCCCAATTCTTTGACGGCCAGCCCAGCTCGTACTAAGAGAGAGGCTTCGACAGCTTACCTGAACGTCGACCTCAAATCGTCAATAACAATGGATGTTATATTGACCAACGATTGCTGGTTGCCTAAGATAATTATTACTTGAAAAAGTGCCAATAAGTCAATTGATTTCGGGATGACCTACTAATTGGCAAACGACGCACTTGACTATACTACCCACACCCATGGGTGTACTGTGTGTGAACCATGCGATAATGGGACCCCTTTGGATGGAGCTTCGGTAGCCGAGTGCTTTGTTTGGTCACACTTGACCAGTAAACAATTAACAGAGTGCCACCCATGAACAACAACAGGGAAAAAGGAGAGAAGTGGTAATCATCGGGAAGGCTATGATGGTTCATGTGTTGTGTGCGCAGCTAGTTTCCTGGTTTCTCAGGCCGAAGAAGAGGGTTGGATTCAGGAGCTTTACCCTGAGCCTTTGGTCCTAACTACCTGACCGGCAAGGCAAGGGAGCGATAAGCGCATGTTGGTAGAACGTTACACCAGCCGTGAATACGAAGACCGTCGACAGCCTGGTGGCTCATTCGCCTTCTTTGTGTTGGGTTGTTGTCCACAGAGAAGCCGGTGGCCTGCAAACTTGTCCATCCGCTCTTTGCTAAGTACTTAAGTCTGGTTACAGAAGTGAATGGCCATTGACCTTATACCCGGTCACAATGGCTTTGACGCAGCGCCCTACGAGAGCCAGGTGACCAGTGCAGAACTCCCCACGCTCTGACTCTACCGCTGATTATCCGATACTGCTTGATCACCTCGCTTGCAAAGCAAACGGGACTTATTCGCAGTTACCTACACAAGGAAGGCATTTCCCTTTCCGCAACATGGGGACAGGCCATATAACATACAACCCCGGCAAGGGGTGCCAATTTTTACTACCCTGTGCAACTCTCACCCAGCCAGCGATCAGATGAACTGTGTTTTATCAATACTTTGTTACTGTATCACTACTAATCGGACGAACATCGATACTCTTACCTGTTCCCTGCTCCGATTCATCACCATCAACTTTGTCGACTCGTCTTCTTACAACACTGCTCAAGACAACCAATTTCCAATCCCTCTGAAGCAACTGGGAATTCATAGTTTCGGAAGGGTTAGAACAAAAATCGGTTTCGTATGGGCTTGTGTATTTTGCGAAGCCTCGTCGCTTCAACGCCAGCCAGTCATACGAATTCCGCGGCTAACTTTCCAACGCTCATACAAACCTATTTGTATTATACGCTCTCCTAATGTATGAATTCCCAGTCGGTTCTAAGCACATTTCTAGCTTTTTCATTGCTATATGGGCCTTGCGTTTGAAATTTGATGAGTGAATTCGTGTGGTCGGCTGATGTTGAAGTAAATTTTAGTAAATGGTATCTTCTGCTGCGATATACATCTATGCAAAACCGAATTGTATTGTAAACCTTCTGAAATTGGAAACAGCATTCCGCGTCAGACATGAATTAGTGTTGGAATCAATCACCTTTCCCGCCTCAACGCCATGTCCTACCTTTCATGTTCCCACTGTTTATCTACTTAAAATGTGGTGGCCGGCTTACAGTGATTTATTTCTCCCACCACTCTTGCAATGTGACATTTTTGTGTATTTACTGCGTTCAAAGCACAGCGGTGTTGCTGACTGTGTCACCGATCTCTCCTCTTCTCTGCTTCACCCAGCAATTTAGAGTGTACTTGAGACTCCCTGTGATTCCTTCATCTGGGCGGTTCATCTACGAAATCCACAGATTCACGTTTCAGGCTATTGCTTCTCAATTTGGTTCTCTGGCTGAGGTTCAAAAGTGGCGGCATACGTGTGACTGGGATCTTTCAGTATTCAGTATACTAGCATGAGGTCTCCCTATAGCCTCCGGTGTCGTCCACCAACTACTCTGAGTATTGCTACGGAAGATGGCGCAAACCATTGACATTTTTCGTTGCTCAAGCTTGCGGTGTCTCGAACGTTGTATGGTCACGCTTTAGCCAAGCTTTTCAAGCCTGGATATTTATAATATTCGACCTGGGGACCCATGTAAGCATCGGGCATCGGTGAAAAGATTGATGAATCCAAACTTCCGAATGCCATCCACCAGAGAACAACTGGCTAGTTACCACTTTATGAAGTGAGTTCGACTATCTGGAACAACTGAGATCGTCCTGTACCAACACATGCAGCTAGGGTACCTGGGAGATGGTGTTCAAATCGCGCACCCTAATCCTGTACGTACAGTATGTTGACGACACCTTCGTACTTTGCAAATCCGAAAAGCATGCGGAACAGTTGCTGAAAGTTTTCAATGATGCACACGAGAATCTCCATTCACTTGTGAACACGAACTAGGAAACCGGTTACCTTTCTTGGATGTAGAGGTTATCCGTAACTCGGACGAATCATGCAGCAGAAAGGTACACAGAAAGCACACATGGACTGGGCAGTACACGAACTTCCACAGCGCAGTACCACTACAGCATAAGCGGAGTTTAATCAGATCTCTCGCCTTCCAGGCGCGCAGTATTTGTACACCGGATACCGTCAACGAAGAACTACAGAGAATCAGCGACGCCCTCAGGGAAAATGGCTATCCTGATAAATTTATCATGAAACATTTGAAGGAACGCAATCGAAAGCCACCTAGGAATATTGTTCCTAAGAAAGAGCTTTTCATACATATACCCTTTAAGGGTGCTTGTGCAGCTGATATGTTATCCAGACGCCTGAAAGACGCTGTCGAGAAAACTTATTTCGCGGCCCGGCTGAGAATCGTTTTTCATAACAAGCCGTTGCTTACGAAACCCTTGAAGGATAGACTATCGTCGTTGACCCGTTCAATGAACATTTATCAGTACTCGTGCTCCTGTGGTACACGATATGTGGGTCGCGCGACAAGACGCCTATCTCAGAGGATTCGTGAACACATCCCGGCATGGTTTTACAAAGGCGAAATTAGGTCTTCAGACAGCTCAATCATGTCGCACCTCCATGAATGTGGCCACACAGCTTCAGAGAATGACTACAAAGTCATTTATTCACTACCTGAACACTACACTCAAGGATTCCACAAACAGCTCTTATCCATCTCCGAGGCTATCTACATTCACCATCTGAAGCCGGAATTATGTATACAAAGACGATTCATACTACTACCTTGGCCAACGGACACTGTCACTTAGTTATTTGGCTGTTATTTTACCTACTTGATTACTTTGGACTACTGAGCTTTGCATATGTGTGTGTATTTAGTTTACTTGGTTTACCATCGCTATCTATGTCTCAACTTATCGATTTTGATCATTCAAAGAGTCCAGAAGTAAATCCCAGCCCGAGATTGACACTTACCCCACAGTATCATTGTTATGTAAACGTTTGGGTCCGATGAGAGTTACCGAAAAGAATTCTTCACCCGCAACTGATTTCTGATATTAATCCTGTAGATGTTGCACATTGATAGTGCATGCAAATAACGTGATACGTGTCTGCATTGAATTCCAACGCGTTCCTCATTGACCAGTTATAAGCCTCATATCGAAGTCGCACTGGATGGTCTCGTAGTCGCCCAATCTCTTTACCGCGCGCCAAACCTTAATGTCGTCCGCGAAGAGTAAAATGTTGAGGTGATAACTCGTTAGATCGTTAATGAAGAGTAGAAACAGGCGATGCCTAAGTATCGAACCCTGCGGTACACCGCACTACACTCGTACTGGTTGGGACAGAGATGTTCGGATGGTAACCTCCAGTTACCATTTGCATAGAGAGTTACCGAACCATCCAAATACTGGTTCCCCGATGCCATAGTGTTTACGATGCATGCATCGCATAAATGTATGTATGTGTATTTCTCGACTGTGTGAGTTACAGTCCAAAACTTGGCCTGATCATATGGCACAACTTCATCTCAAACTGCACATGTTATCTTAGATTTTTCGAAATCATGTGTATATAGAGCTCAGTCGGTATACATGGTAAAAAGAAGGAGAGTTTAAAAGCAGGATAAAAGTGGTTATTGAGGAAAGCACAGTAGAATTATTACAGCTATCCGTGGAACCGACTCCTGGAGACCTGCTTCTATGCGGGCTATTCCCTCGAAACGCTTTATCCGCACTTCCACGTCCCATTTGGCTTCGTGTCACTATGGCATAACAACAAGCGAGCTCTTTTATATAGCCATTCTTATATATACTGAGTAATGGGCTCACTGAGGTAAGTGAGCTCTCATGTTTTTCGTTTTTTTAATACTCTTTTACGCCATTCAACCCATTTCGGCTTCTGACTCTTTCAAGTTCGACACCTTTTTCACTCGATGAGTGTGTGCACAGTTGCCATGAGTAGGCATATTTTTCCTACCGATAAGTCTGTGACAATTCGTCACACGTAGGTGTATTAAATAATTCGGAAGCTCTATACCATCCCATGCGATCGGCCCAGTCGTAGTCAACGGTGGAAAAATGAAGTGTAGTATTTGTAAGTAGTAGGGGGATTTATTAGGTTTTTGTGTAGATTCGTCGCAGTTAGACACGGACAGCCACCACACATCCAGGAAAGCGCTAGGTGGCCGTTTCATCCTATTGAGACTCGTTAGTAGCTGTCCGCTGCCGTCGCCCATGGCTCAGTAGCCTAAGTCGCTGACTTGCAAGAGTAAGGTCGTGGGTTCGAATCCGGCAGGATTCGGCGGGCGCGCGCTACTGACGAGTCCCAATAGGATGAAACGGCCGTCTAGCACTTTCCTGGATGTGTGGTGGCTGTCTGTCTGTGTCTAACTGCGACGAATCTACACAAAAGTATAGTAGTTAGCGAAATACAAATAATGATAAGTGAGTGGTATGTAGCCGACAAGTTCTGTTTCAGGTTGTAAATAGGAAATACATACAAAAAGCTAAAGGTAATGAAATATGGCTCTATGAACGATTTTCAGATAGATCCAGCGATTCCACATAATCGGGTTTTAGATTACTTGGTGTGGAGGTCAACTGGGCAGACCATCAACAACTTCCACAGGTAGCTGAATTGTTTTCTCCGGAAATGAAGTGATAACAATTAGCGGTGTGCAGGAAATCTAGAGAGAGAGAGAATAACATTTGTTTTGCATGGCGAAAAGCTAGATAACCTGATGTTAGAATGGGAATAAGCTTAATGGTTTAACTAAACGATGTTGATATTATTTAGACAGTTTGCACCTATTATCGTGCACTTGTCCCTTACCCTTATACTTCCACCCTTTCTTCATACATTGACTCCACTCTGCAGTCCAGTTTCATAAGTTCTTTGACTTACAACACAGTGCAATACCTATCCAGCATTTTTTCAAACGATTGTTTAGACGTGGTTGCAGTTCACTAGGTAGTCTGTTCCACATATTTGACTACTTCGCTAGATAAGCCATCCTGCGTATGCTTGTTTCTCTTCTACTTGTGAGAAGCGCATTTCCCTTATTCTTAATGTTATACCTTTCATACTGAATGAAGTTTACACTCGTGTGCGAGGCTAACACTCGTTTGTGCACTAAGTCGGATAGAATCCTCAGGCCCAGTTTCAACCTCCGTAATCACAACGGCTCTAATTTAAGCAGAATACAGCCCTCTGAATAGTTTGGTGTTGGGGATTCGGTAAATAGGACTTTGGTGAATCGACGCTGCACATTCGCCAGACATAGACGATCTCGTTCCCTACAACTAGTAACTATCACCGAACAGTATACCAAAAGAGGGCGCACGCAAATCTTGAACATGTACCTCTTGGAATCACGCCATATCAGTTATTTGAAGAGTAACCGCGCTTTTTGGCTGGCTTTGGCTGCTATGAATTCGATCTGCTCCCCGAAATTGAGGATGCTTGAATAATACATACCCAACTCTTTTATTGTGTTGCGGCATGGAATTGGCTTTCCACAGAGATATAGGATGTTCATATCTATGTTGCATCGATATGCACTTATCCGCAGCGAGAGCTAAGAAATCACTCCGTGTCTTATTCAAACTTTGTTCCAGACTCCTAGGATTAAACGTGTTCTGTACATTAATATCATCTGCAAAAATGTAGGCTGTACCCTTTTAATACTTTTAGTTATGTCATCAATTACACCATAAATAACAGTGGATCAAGTATGCTCCCTTGGATCGCATCACTAGTAACCGGCAGCGATGATGACCTATGAATACTTATTTGCACTTGTTGAGTGCGATCAGTAAGATATGATCCAAACCAAACTTGCAAGAGGTCTATGATGTCATCTTGTGATATTTTCCATAGCAGGGAACGATGCGCACTGTATCGAATGCTTTTTGCATGTCAATGATAGCTGCATGTCTCCAATATCCACAGAACTCGTTAAAAAATTCAGGAATTCCAGCTGGCATGATCATTTCTGTACAAAGTCATGCTGAGTCTGGTTACTCAGGTTTTGTGAGAGCAACTGCCTTATTGCTTTCTCTTTGACCATTCACTCTAGTACTTTCGCAACACCAGATGTGTGACTTATCGAGCGGTAGTTTCTGAGGTCTGTTTTTGGGCCATTTTTGTGCCTCGTCGTGACTAGCGTGAGTTTCCATTGGATTGGAAAAATGCCCCACTGCATGGGCATGGTAAACAACTTTAAGAGTAAAAATGGTATGTCATAGTCACCGTATTTTTGCAAGGGATTTGGTAGACCGTCTGGACCAGGATAAGAGGATAATTGCAATCGGTCTATGTGGCGCTGAATATCTCTCCTGTTGAAAGTCACTGTGCTCAGTTTTACATTACTAATAGTTATGATGGACAAAGATACGTCACATAGAACAGTGAACGATGAGGTAAATGGATTATTTGGAGTATTTGTTATTATGTAGTTATCCGAAGTCAGTGAT
This sequence comes from Dicrocoelium dendriticum, assembly GCA_944474145.2. Classification (NCBI taxonomy): domain Eukaryota; kingdom Metazoa; phylum Platyhelminthes; class Trematoda; order Plagiorchiida; family Dicrocoeliidae; genus Dicrocoelium; species Dicrocoelium dendriticum. The sequence continues at coordinate 7,120,315 of OX104059.1, forward strand.
TTATCTGGTAGAGGAATGGCGGATGTTATTTGGATTTGTTTTTAGACTGCATTTCTCGTTTCTCTTCAGCTAGTAATCTCTGTGCACTTTTTAACTCAAGTTCAACAAGAAGCTTGTCTTGTCTTATTAATAAGGAAAAACCAAGCGTCCGTTTAATCTGAGTATATACTTTCTTTATTTACTTTAATACGCCCGGCGTTCTTAATGAAACATTTTTACTCGGTCATTGTTTGATCGACGCAAGGGCGTCTAGCATTTGTTGGAAGTTTGTGTACATTTCATTAGCCGCAGTCTGTGGTGCTTTAGTCAGGAAAAACAAATCGCAGTTGGTTATTCGCAGTTGAGACGATAATTTATCCCAATCTAAATTCTTAAATTCTTTGCGTGGCGCCACCATAGGCAAAGGATTTGGTTTCGAGATGATTACTGGTAATGCAAAACTAAGATGTACCACGGTATGATCAATACGTGGAAAGAGAGACAGCACCTTCACAATGGTGTCAAGTCCAATATATTATGACCTCTCGTTAGTTTTTTCACGGCTTGGGACCATCCCATTACCTAGAATCCTGTGATGAGATTTGTGAGTCTAGTTGGTGCAGACCACTTTTTCCAGGAGACATTTGGCATGTTAAAATCACCCCCGATTATTTTGGGAGCGAAAGTTAGATCTGAGGCATATACAAAAGCACAAAAGGGATAATTTAGTTGGAGAGTGTCTCACTGCGGAGGGATATAGACACCATCTACTAGGATATGGGTATTGTTCAACGCCCTGGAAACCCAGACGGATTCATTGACGTTGTTTAGCTGTGGGCCTTATTTTGAGTTGATAAATATCTGTTCTTGAGCATAGATGGTACACCCACCACCATTGCCCGTATGACGGCTACTCACGAAAGAGGTGTAGCACTCAACGTGGTAATATGTATGAGGTACTTGAGGGGATAATCCCCTTTCAGTTAATAGTATTATGTGGGGAATTGAGAGATAAATGAGGCGGCAAACGTTGTGCATCTTATTGTTCCGAGAACATGCATTAATTGGAATGATTATGATATTTCTCACCTCAAAAGGCAAGTTTAATAATAGTACTGTGGTAGCATTTGTTCATTACCAAAGGGAGTGGTAGTTGAGAAACGTTGAGGCCATTGTACATAAGTACTTGGACTAGGTTGTGATACTGCCTGATATGGCGGTGGATATCTGGGTATATCAGACTGGGACGTGAGGGCAGAGGAGCCCATTTCCAATGCTGGCCAAAAAATGCGCCGGTAGGACTTTTACCGATTTTTGCACTTCCAAGTTTTGCTCGGGAATCCATGGATTAGTTATGGTTTGACAGTTTTCCAGAACTTGTGGCCTAGACATATAGCTTCTTTTTGGTGATCTAAGGGCTATTTCGCTGAATGGGGTGAGCTGTCGCAGTTGTCTGCATTGGGAATTCAGCATCTTGACGTCAGATGCATCTGGTAGGTTAAAGAGCACAGGATTGGAGCAATCCATAGAACATGGTTTAAGCCTTATCCCTGAGACTACTGCCTTTTCATAGACAGATGACTGTTCAGTGTATCAATGATGTTTACCATTTCGTAAGACGAACAAATATTTAAACTCACGACTTTTCCAGGTCGAGTGTTAATCCGGGGAAGTATTTCTAGTCCTTAGGCAGGTTTAATACAAGTTAGCGATGGAGTACGGCAATTTGTTCTCGCGTGTAAAATTTCCTTCCTAATCGGCGTTGTGGTTAAGTCATTTGACTTTGGGGTATATCTAGGTACATTTTCGTTCACAGTTATATCCACAGATGGGGCAACAATGTTGAAGGCAACCTCTACTGTGCGGTCTCTTGCAGATTCAACGTGGGCGTCTAGATCAACTTCAGTGCCACAGATGTCACTTTAAATAGGTGTTGTCAAAGGTGGTTCTCTAGACTTTGAGGCTAAATTGACTAGTGTGGCAACGCCTTTAGCTCCCATTTCTTTTTCAAGTGGGGTACGATCTGCTCTATTCAACACTTAAACTCGGTTGTCGTTATAATCATTAACCGCTTGTCAATGAAGAATTTTGAAACATCCACGGCGGTGAATTTTAGAACTACAGGATAATCGTGTTTTGTGACTTTTGTGAACGCCCATATGGCAATGCATTCTCACTCGCGGATGGAAGCAAATGATAAAAGAATTCGCTTAAGTTTCTCAATTGGGTCAGGTGTATTAACTATCCCGACATTCCTCGGACGACTAGTCCTTTCATGGGCCTCAGTTGTTATGGTGGTTAAAACTTTGCAGACCTTTCAAGTTTTTCAGTACATTGGGATTTTGATGTTTCCAGTATGTGACTTAATGGTGTAAATAGCTTTACTGTGGGTTCGACTATACTCATCTGACTTTCAAGCTCTTTCAACTTCACTTCCATGTATTGTATTTTGTTATACTGTTCAGTTACACGACCAGCCACTTGTGTTTCTGAGGCTTTAGGGATTTTTCTGATTGCTGGTTTAGAAGCAGTAGTAACTTCCGGTTTGTTCCTCAGCTGGGTTCCCCTTGTAAAAACAGTAGCCTTGGGAGTCATTCTTGACACGCCAATCAATGCAAACTTGTGTAGACTATTTGTCGGACTTATAATCTATTCGATAATAACAGAGAGGTGAAAAGTAATTCGCAATGAACTACTCGGACGAAGGGTCAATGTTAATACCGGACAGCGGCTTTGCACGACCGTATCATCGACTGAGGATGTTCTGAACTGATTTCGTATTTTGAATACTTTCAGCTAACTACAATCGCTAGAACTTAAGGTTTGTGTACCTTGGTGTTTTCTCAGCTCAAATTCGACTACTGCTATTGAATGACCGCGTAGTCGCATCACTGTTGTGAACAATGCTGATGCCACCGCAGCTACTGTTCCACACTGGCCAACTGGTCAACAAACACTACCATGGTCCGCCCATCACCAACAATTTTCACGCGATCTCGTATCTGGTAATTGGAACGGGACCATCATAATTTCACGCTTACAGTACGGTCGGATCAATCATTTCGAAGCTCGTTTGGCATTCTATACACGTTGGTTTCAGGCGCTCCTTTGACTCTCATGCAGTTTGATTGTTGTTGTTGTTGTTGTTGTTGTTGTTGTTGTTTGTGTGCAGGTGCACTACGCTTCACTGTCAACAAACACTCCGCCCCTGTGGCACTGAGATCCTCTCAACTTTGTCAGTGCCGAATACAAATCCTAGCTCTAACCAGCTCGGGATCGCCACACATCTTGCTTGTGTCTGATTATGTAGGACAAGAAAATTGAATTTTAACTCATTCTGATACCAGTGTGCCTACTCTGATCGATCCATGCATACAGCGTCAATATTATGTGAATCGTTTTCGTTTTGCTTTACATTCTGTGCCTTATCCAACTTACGGAACCCACGACCTGGTCAGGCGTCCATAGTCTATTCGTTGTCTGTTTCATTCGCCTCGTCACACCGAGTTTGTCCGTTTTGCGAGTAACTTTCAACATCCTTTAGTCCCCGTTCTGTCTCGTATTGTTCACTCTGCATCGCTAGTCTAGTGCTTTACCCTATGAATGGTCTGCCGCAGTGCATCATGTCTGACTGAATAACGTCCATACATTGATTCGAACTTTAAGGTATCCGAGGTTTGTTGACTGCTTGACGCCCTAGACACACTCCGTTTCTACTCCATCTTTGTGTCCTATGCCCACAATAATCGCTGACTCTTGAATTCCCATTTTATCCACTTTTTAAACATTTCTCTCACATTCTTTCTATTTAATCGCCAGCTCTGTTTACCACAAAGGTTGGTTCATCGCTTCATGCATTCCGGACTGTTCGACTTACTTGAGGCTCTGCAGAAACGAGCGAAGTCTCTGTGTCCACTCACCCCACCGGAGAACCCTGACCAATTGTTTTCGTTTCCCTCTGTCCTTTGAATCTCCCCGCATTCGATCTTTCTAAGCCTTTTACTTGATTTAAATTTTCAAGTTGAAATCGCGATGGGAGCTCCCCACAACAGATCACCCCACTTCCCTCATCCGAGGAGTTCCACGACTACACTGGCACTGTACACTGCAACTGTTTTTGTACCTTTTTCCTTGTCTCATCCGTACGCTGTACCTTTCGTTTGCCCCGATGATGTGTACAGCGATGCGTTGAACCTTGTTGTCTTTACTTCATGTCAACACCACATTATCCTCACCTCTCATCTGCTTCTTCGTCCCTTTCGTTGAAGGAGTTCACATTCATCATATTTCTTTCCCTCCACTGGCGACCTTGGAAACCGGATGTCTTCTTATCCGTTGCTTATACACAAAAACATAGATTTTCGATCTTTCACTTGTACAGCTTTCTAGGCTTACCACATGCTTTCCAAAATGATTGGGGTATCAATTCCCTGGGTACTTTGCACTGTCTCTTGTTCCGTTAAAATTACTTTCCTTCTTGATAATTTTCACTCCGGTGTAGTGTAACCCTCCTTAGACGACCCTGCGGAGTCAGCCCTCCGACCGGCTCCCCATATCGGCACCGTGCTTTGCATGGACGCCTGATTAACATGCACGTGCCCGTGTCAGATCACCCGGTCCCAGGAAATTCCACCTCCAGGCCTCCAAGTAGCCGGATTACAGGCGCACGCCACCACGCCCAGCGCTTGGTTCCCAATTACAGCGTGCTTGTGTTTGCCTGTGAAGGAGTGTGGCCCGGCTCCGTTGATGAAACCTGGCTCCCATCCACATGCCTCCCGATCTTATTCCTTCGGGTTTGCACTGGATATGGGGTGTGTGGGTGGTACAGCGCAAGCCACCCATGGTCCCTCTGTAGGCGCAGGCGTCCTGCGGCTGACCACAGTGACACGTAAATCCGAAACCGGATGCCGCCAACCATAGTATATCCCTCCAAGAGTCAAAACGACGTCCGGAAATCGATCAACACCCGTTACTCGTAGAGCGGAGCATCATTTATACCACATAAAAATTGCGGGTGCTATTTATTTGCGACAAATTTTTGAGTTAGTGTGCGCGCTGTTCCATTCATCCTCTGATTTGCCTTCTACTAGCTTCTACAAAACTGCCATCCACCCTGAACGGATGATGTCACCTTGAATAGTGAAACGTATATACTCAAGTAGGCAAGTTCAGCGAAAACCGCAACGCTGAAAATCTTCCGAACTACCTGTGGTCTATGGAACACCATCTCCAATCGGGGTTCCCTCCCAATACTGTCTGTGCGCGTGTGTCTGTCTGTCTATTACCCACTCAGTTGCTTGATGGATACACGTTCTTGCCAGAAGACACGTTGGGTACTGCCAGCTGGGTGTGTACTGTTGTCCTTGTCTCCTTCGACTACGAGTCATTACTGCGTTCGCAGGCTTGCGTTAGTTCCGCACGGTTAAACTTTAACATTGAGGATTATTCGTTATAATTCACTATATTCCACCTGATCCGTTTTGGAAAGAAGCGGCTCCCAACTCATTTGCTTCAGATTAGACTCTGTGGAAGAGAACATTCTGTGACTATCTTCAGAATTACACATCCTCACATCACTATTACTGGGAATCAATCTGTTGAACTGTTTAGACAATACCTAGGTTCAGAGGCATTTCGACGCACTACAGTTATGTGAAAACACTTCTATGTCACTGTCTAAAATATCTGGATGGTCTTTGGGACTTACAGTAACATCTTTTACTGCACGACTGAATTTTTCCCAACTGCAGCTGCGATATGTCAACGGATTTATAGAACGCATACAACGGTCCTTACCCGATCATCGTTATAATTTGATTCCGCCCTTAAAATTACGGAAGCTCTTGGCATTCGCAGTAACAAGGTCCGTGACCGCTTACTGTCGGGAGCAAGATTACTTGGGAAGCCGCATGTACCTTGGTGTGGCAAAGAGGAAGTGTGGTTCAACGGTTAATTCACTACCAACATGCTCACCTTTCAGATGTAATCCACGAGGTAAAACCTCGATTGTCACCCAACAACAAACGCACCTTAATATGTCACAGGTGTGGAAAAGACATGTAAGAGTGACTGATTGTAGACATAAACAGTACACTTGCCACAAGTGCAGCAAGATAGGACATCTTACGCGTGTTTGCCGCTCAGCAGTATTTCAAGTAATTTCGAACGAGCTGTTCATCAGGTCCAATCCACAGCCACTTTTAACCTGAATCTCCCTCGGCCGTGCCACTTCTCAACTAGCCACCTGGTTTTCGCGCGGGTGGCACCTCTTCACTTATTGCCCTTCACTTCCGTTTGTTCCGGGGACCGGCTTCCATCGCATCCCATGTCGTTAAGGTACGATCGTTGACACTCACTCCCCGTTCGCACACTGATATTCGAGACATTTCGTCCCGTCTTTATCATGATTGGTTCAATCTAATCTATGTCAGTTTCAGTTTGGCTCGTACAATCTTAATCAGCTCGCATCAGCGACGATTGATTGGCCTCCTGTCTGTATACACAGTTTCGGTCTCCTCCACCCAGACGGCCAGCTTACATTGATTGTTTCTTTCGTTTTCTGCTCGACCGGCGTTATCATGTGTTCCATGCAGTTTTCCATTGTATGGGGTCTTCTGGTCGCGTTGTGGCGACAGTCGTCTTTTACCACTGATGATATTGACTCGGGTTGCAGGGTATTGTCTTATTGCGAACTACACACGACTCGGTCGAACGATGTTATTCCCTACTCCGACTTCATAAACCTTCCTTCAATCATCATTCCCTCAACACATATAATCTCCTTCACTTCGTCTCCCAAAACTAAAGATGGAATGCTTCTCTGTGCAGTCATAATTCTGACTTGGATGATTCGTTCAAAGATGCATGATCGCGTCCCTCACCACAACCCCTCATAAACTAGGATAAAACTCGACCATATCAACGATAGCCTGACGTGAATGAAAAAGACGACAATGCTTAAAGAGACAAAGCCGTGGTGTCGGATTAAAATCAATGCCTAGGACAGACATACGATTTACTGACACAACTAAGGACTCGAGCTAGTGTTCCATTCCGTTCTTCAGTTTGACAACCCTCACGGTGCCGTTTTCTTTCGGTTGTAACCCTGAGCCTTGCGACATTTTGTGATGACTTCTTGATTCATCACGTACTCCTCCGACAGTTTTTATGGCAGTACGTTGACAGCGGCTCCTAAATCAATTTAAAAACGCACTGGTTGTCCTTGAAGCAACAGTGTTGCAGAAACGCTTTTCTACTCTTATTGATGCTGCTATGGTGTAATCGATCGTCGGATGAACAGCCAACCTTTTGACGAAGGTAGGAAGGCTGGGTAAAATAGGCGACGTATGCACTTATTGGTGAAACGTACAGTCTCGTTAGGCTAATGGGCACCCAAGAAAATCTAGCTATGTGAGATAAGGAAGAATATTCCTGGAGCGAATGGAGCAGCGTTTTGTTCGCGCACGAATACATGTGTGTAAATGTAGACCAAAGTCGCCGACATGCGACAGATTCTAATTTTTCTAAGTACAAGCTTAGAATGCAGTTTTCGCATGTTTTATACATTATACGCGAACCTTAAAAGGAAGTTTCCATGTAAGCCATACTTCCATCGCAATAGATCGTTGTCAATCGAAACTCAGATTGGTGTATGGGACGGCATGTTGCTTGCAGGAAACTTTGTTAGTGAGACTGTCAAATGGTAGATTTCAAATTACATTGCTAGCTAACTTTTGCTATCAACGTGAAGTGATTAGCGCAGAGCTCATAGGGTGGTTAGCGCCTGCTTACTGCAGTGCTTTATCTACGTTGTGACGCGATTGCAACATCATTTCAAGTAGTGCGATGTATTTCAGTTCTCATGCAGAATGTACAATTTCGCAGTCGGTCCACTCCTATACGAGTGAGTGTGCCTGTCAAAGCCAGCGGTAAACAACACCGCGAATTCAGTGAACCAAGATCCCTAGGTCCGAATCACTAGTCGAACGCAGCCCATATGGTTGGCGGCATCCGGTTTCGGATTTGCCTGTCACCGTGGCCAGCCACAGGACGCCTGCGCCTACAGAGGAACCATGGGTGGCTTGCGCTGCACCACCAACAGCTCCAACCACACACTCCATATCCAGTGTAAATTCGAAGAAATAAGACCGGGAGGCATGTGGATGGGAGCTTCGTTTCACCAACGGAGCCGGCCCACACTCCTTCACAGGTAAACACAAGCACAGTGTGTTTGGGGAATCAAGCGCACGCAAGGCGGTGGCTGGACCGTAGTCCACTCCACACTGACTGCATGGAACCGCTCTTCGAGCCTAACACGGTCACAATAACCGTGTACCCCGTCCTCTCCAGCAACGACCAACTGTCTCCTGGAGCCAGTATGAACGAGGTAGGGGGTAATAGACAGGCAGGCACATTATCAACATGCACATCAAGCGCATCCACACCTGGGATATCAAGCAACAGTCAATCACTTGAAACGACAAGATGAAATAAAATACATCTAACAATGCATACAGATACGTTGTCATAAATCTTCGCTAAATTAGCATATGAAGTAATCTGGTTAGCAATGAATCCGCGATAAGGAAAAAATGTCCACAAGTTACTTAAAATGATAGGAACGCAACAGTTACCGAAGGTAAGCGAAATTGGCGCAAGCAATGTGGGCAGTTAATAAAAGATTATTCAGCTAGGCAGAACAAACCAAATAAAGTGGAATGAACTATATACAGCTTAGAGAGACCTAGTTTAAGTGTAAGTTGGTTGAGAATAACTATTTATTTATGTAAAAGCCTCCAACCACTAGGTACAGGAAAAGAAGTATGGGTGCGGCCATTACCGGAATCCGGTGGATGCTGGCGGAAAGGAGTGATCGAAGGCCGGAAGGGAGAGAGGAGCTATGAAGTCAAGGTTGGGGGCAATCTCATTCGACGGAATCGGGTGCAACTGAGAAGAGTGCGTTAGAAGTGGACACCGCAGAGAGAGAATCGGCAACAACAACCGGAGAGGAATACTGATACCGAAGCCCAGGATAGTAAACGTACACGAAGTGGTAGGCAATACGGAACGTATCGTTACGCCATCCTGAAAAACGAAAAAGGGAAGGATGTAACAGGGGCTGGAAATGCTGGTGCTTGCAAATGCTATAATGCCGATCGAACGTCACAGGCCAGACCGATAAGGAGTGAACATGTTGTCGGGAGCAGATTGATCAGCTAATCAGGGAATAGTTGGCCCGTGATCGTGACCACCATGCAACTATCCACTGAACGTGCAAGTGACCACTCAGGCGCCAGCAGACAAAGGAGCGCATACTCGTGCGCCTTTGAGCCAAGGCTTGTGGCATTGGACCGAGCGAAAAAGCTCGCGGGCCAAATCCCGCCAATCGTACATCGACTAAGAAAGCCAAGGTGATCAAGGCAGAGTGAACGTTGCGAGCAAGCATAAAGCAATGGAAAGGGGGTCAGCGACACAATGCATGTATATATATATATATATATATATATATATATATATATATATATATATAGTGCCATAGATTAATTGGCGACTTAACTTTGGTCACTTCATGGCTTGGTGACGGATTTACCCTGTCCTCTACACGGTAGTAATGTGCAAGTCAGTGGATAGCGAGCAGCGCTATATCACATCTAGTAACTTATTCACGATGATCGTTACCGTCCCCGTAGCTCATCGGTCTCGACCACGGACTGGCAACAGTCGAATTGCGGGTCCGAGCGCTACCGGGGTCCGATGGAATTCGCACTACTGACGATTCACATAAGGGTGAAACGCGTGTACAGTGCTTTTCCGGGCGTGTGATGGCCGTCTGAATGAGTTTAGATGTAACGATTTTCTATCTATGCCATTCAACCCCCCTACTCATCATCATCATCATCGTCATTACACGTTAGCTGGAGGTGGAAAACACCTCAGCCATTGTGCCGCAATACAAAAGGCAAGAAAAGAAGAAAAAACAAAACAACAACAACAAACAGTGGCACGCCCGCTGAGTCCCCAGTAACGGATGGACATCGTTCCGGAGAGTAAACAGCTGGCTGCCGTAAAAGAAAGTCATATTATGCCAAACGATTGAGATCGTGATTGGAGGGGGATGCTAAACAGGAGGGGGATGGACAAAGGAACTCACAACACAAACGCCATTGGGGCCGGCACCTAGCCATATCAGCAAGTGTGTCCAACCAAACGTGTTCACCGTCCTTAGGACCCCAACCAGGCAGTCGGGATGCACCAACCGACGCCAACTTCGAAGTGAGGGTTTTCATTTCTCTCGACCAAGTCATCACTTGGCCTCCCCTCCTCCTCTTCCAACCGCACCCACAACGCGTAAACAAAGCACGTCTTGGGAGTCGGTGTGCTGGCATGCGCAACACGTGGCCCAGCCATCGGAGCCTGGTGCGTGATATAATCGTGCTGAGCGGTTCACTCGCTCTTCCTGTACCAAATACGCGACGCCGAACACGCTCATTGCTCACGCGGTGTTCCCACCAGACATGAGCTAAGCTGCGAAGGCAGCGATGATCGAATGTGACGAGTCTGTTCATGTCTGTCGACCTGATGGGCCAGGTTTCACAGCCATATAGGAGAGTTGAAAGGACGGCTGCGTTGTAAACTCTGCCCTTCAGGGCGAGAGTAATGTCGCGTCTGCACCACAGGTGGCGGAGATTGACAAAAGCACCTCGAGCTTTTGCTATACGGTTCGTAACCTCATCTTCAATCCCACGGGTGCTAATATAGCTGCCCAGGTACTTGAATTCCTGAACGACTTCTAGCAGATCACCACCAAGCGTTAGCGCAGGGTTGGGTCCCTGCCAATCTTGGAGAAGTACTTTGCATTTCGATGGAGCAAAGCATAGCCCAAAACGATTGACAGCCAGTGCTAATCGGTTCAGTGCTGTTTGGCATGTTTGGGAGCTGTCACAGATTAGGGCAATATCGTCTGCATACTCCAAGTCAAGAAGTCGCTCACCAGGGAGTAGCTCCACACCTTCTAGGCCGTGTCCAGCGAACGCTGTTTCCATGACTTCATCAATAGCGAAGTTGAAGAGGAAAGGTGACAGCGGGCATCCTTGTCTCACACCGCTGGTGATACTGTTATGTCGTGTAGCCCTCCGGGAAGCAAGAAAACTGGGCCGCAGTCACGAAGTCATTTCTTAAGATTACGCTCGTATATTCAGAGAGTATATGCACCATTTACAACAGTCCTTCTCAATAGCTCATCCCTATTATTTGCATTGTGTCGCTGGTTCCCTTTCCATTGCTTTATGCTTGCTCGTAACGTTCACTCTGCCTTGATCACCTTGGCTTTCTTAGTCGATGTACGATTGGCGGGATTTGGCCCGCGAGCTTTTTCGCTCGGTCCAATGCCACAAGTCTTGGCTCAAAGGTGCACGAGTATGCGCTCCTTCGTCTGCTGGCGCCTGAGTGGTCACTTGCACGTTCAGTGGATAGTTGCATGGTGGTCACGATCACGGGCCAACTATTCCCTGATTAGCTGATCAATCTGCTCCCGGCAACATGTTCACTCCTTATCGGTCTGGCCTGTGACGTTCGATCGGCATTATAGCATTTGCAAGCACCAGCATTTCCAGCCCCCGTTACATCCTTCCCTTTTTCGTTTTTCAGGATGGCGTTACGATACGTTCCGTATTGCCTACCACTTCGTGTACGTTTACTGTCCTGGGCTTCGGCAGCAGTATTCCTCTCCGGTTGTTGTTGCCGATTCTCTCTCTGCGGTGTCCACTTCTAACGCACTCTTCTCAGTTGCACCCGATTCCGTCGAATGAGATTGCCCCAACCTTGACTTCATAGCTCCTCTCTCCCTTCCGGCCTTCGATCACTCCTTTCCGCCAGCATCCACCGGATTCCGGTAATGGCCGCACCCATACTTCTTTTCCTGTACCTAGTGGTTGGAGGCTTTTAAATAAATAATTAGTTATTCTCAAATTTATTGAGACACCAAACCTGGCTTAATTGATTCGCGATCATAGTACATATTTCGCCTTACCATTCTGTTCCGTAGTCGGTCGTGCACGACATCGGTTGGCGCTATCTTGGGTTGCAGTAATTGTAACGGTCTTTATTAGCCTTCTTGTTCGGCGACTGAATAAACGCTGTGCAGGACTCACTCCGATATCAGTAGATGGTGTATTCCTTCGATCCAGTAGCATTATGTACGGATCTTGGCTTTTGTATGCACTTCTTTCTTCGCCTCCTTCACTGCGGACTCAACCATACTGTTTGATCGGCCATGGTATGGGCTGGTTAGCCGGTGACGAAAGTCCCACTTCTGGCTGCATGCACGAACCTCTGCACTATTAACTTGCGGCCCGTTGTCTGAAATCACCTCCTCGGATAATTTATGTCGACCGAATTGGCACCGCAACTTGTTCACCACGGATTGCATACTAGTTTTCGTAAACGCATCGATCTCGAAGTAGTCACTAAAATAATCTACAATCAAATAGTTCCTTCCATCTTGCGAAAGCATGTCTAGTGCAACCATCTGCCGGGGTCTAGCAAGAACGTCACGTAGCATCATGTGGCATGCAATAGCGAAGTGTAGCTTAGAGTAGCCTCGGCGAGAGTGCGCTGAGCGTGGTGTGCTTGCGCTTTTATATCGCCGAAGTTGTCCGTGGAGACGAGCAATCCTATCGGCTGGGACTTCGATCCACCTTCAGCTGGGTTGATGGGCAGATGACGTTTGACCTTGACTCCTTGTGTTTCGTCGCCTTTGTCTGCTGGCTCTTTTGACCCAGTCGGTCGTCAGTTCCGGTTGTCTAGTCAGACGTTCCATCGAACCCAATCGATCGAGTTGTCGGTCATTCGCCAGTAGTGTTGCGCATATTGCGTCCAGTTCGATGTGTCGATTGCTCGAATTCTTTGTAGATTACTTGTCTTCCGAAAACCCCTTCGCAGGTTTTCTACTTCCACTTGCTAGTATCTTTACATTCCCCAGATCGAAATGCTGGCCCCCTTCCTCTTCATGAGCAGAAACCAGTGAGTGCTGATCATGGCTTCTTTCTTCCGCCTTGCCTTTAATGATTCGTGTACAGAGGCTTCAAGTGGAACGGCGACTTAATTCAGCGTGGACATCAACAACAGCTATCAGTGATATTTTATATTACTGATAGAATCCGAGTAGTTCGCAAACAACCAACTGTATAACTTCACCTTCAGCACAATCCCCTCGGGTTTAATGCGGGTTTCCGTCATTCTTTACCACGCTCCGACGCACTGCTGGAAGCATTCTTCCACGATGCTCCTTAATACCAGCGTCGCTTAGAGCAATATCAATTGAATATGAGGGCTGTTCTATTATAGTAATTTTTTCTCGATCAGGAATCTCCGGGTGCCCGGAGCGTTATGGGCAGGAGTATAGTCATGAAGAAGCATCCACGATTTGCTGTCATAGTTATCGTCTGTTAAAGTGCACTCAGCGAAGCAAACGTTTCAGTAATAATGCAACAATAATTGGCATAAGTGCGACATAGTCAATAGTCAGGTTTGAAGTGCATGTGACCCAGGTGAAGTAAACGAAAGTTCATAATCCAATACGAAAAATGAAATAACGCAGTGCCAAACATATCTGGCGACAATTAACGTGCCAAACATTTACAGATCACACAGTGAGGCTAGGGAGGGAATATTAACAGTCACTTCACAGTGGGAAATGAAGGGCCAGGTATCAGGGGGAGGAGTCTGCTGCTACGAAATGAACAAATTGGTGGTTTAACCGAGCGATCCATCTGTGCCTTTCACGGATGGGCGTGTAAAGTTTAATGCAATATCAGTAAACAATGCCGACTTTAATCTAATTATCCTTAAGACCGACAACGCGCCCCGGAAAGTTGGCTTGTTACGGTGTTGACGACATCTAAGGAAAATGTATACCTCCACCTCCCATTTAAGGGTAACCCCGCTTCCACGAGGGCAACCAAGCGCTTCCTCTACGTCACTCAGATAATGTAATGTGCTACAGATGTTATGGTGATAAACAGCATAGGAAGTTGAACCTATCAGCACCAAATCACACAATACTCACTAATCCGATTATCCCTGCTGCGTTAGTTAGATAAGCAAGAATGAGGGGGGTTTTGAATTCCAGAGTGAATGAACCCCGGACCAAATGGGTTCAAGGTGAGGTCAGCCATTTCGCGTCCAATATTCCGTGTGCACGCAAACGTGAACATGTTTTATTGACCCCTTATCTGCTTGACACCGGCTCCGCATTTCGACTGCTATTACGTAATCCTATTCCACGCTTATTACGGTTCGCGTAAGCCGTGACGACAAGCCAGCTAAGACCTGCCCTGTGAGTGCAGAAACAGTCAGATTTTGACCTACGAATACCCCGGTCCTAGGACGATTTCCGCCGTTCATCTCACAGCATTTCACTGATTGGGAACACCCTTGGGACTGTATAAGATAATTACTAGTTATTGTATTGGTACTGATGAGACAATACGAAATGCGTGCATTTATCAGTGATCGTCTCCTAATTGTGTTATTCAAACTATTGGAGGGAAATAACTGTTGTAAAAAAAACAGTTTATTTCTCGGCGGTGCGCGAGACTGTGACAAAGCAATGCTGACATGAATTCCCTGAGGCCGGTCACACATGCAATTATAGTGTCCCACTGACGCAAACCGAACTTTGGCGAAGTATGTGAATGGATGGTGTGTATCCGTTCACACGGGAGTTATACTGTGCGGCCAAATTCAGCAACACGTAATGCCCCAGTTAAAACGCTCGCATGTGTTCACCTGTGGCCATGGTACGCTATACTACGTAAGGACAGGCTCTCAGGGCTTGTAGCAAGTGTCCATCCAGTTGCACACGTGGCCACTAGCTCTTTTCGCTACTTAGCCCCTGCTTCAGTCGAGTGGTGGATCAGGTGTCTGTCGCCACCGTGACTGTGCAGTCAACCATTGCTGACCCCGCACGTACGTCCGGTCTGTGGCTGCGGAGTACGAGGCTTGCATACATGACCTGCCGTCCGGTTAGATCAACCCGCCTCACTTTCGATAGCTACACCTCATCCAGTCTGTTCATATAACCATTGGCTTTTGCGATGCACGCTGGATCAGCGATCAAAACTCCGAAGGTTGACCGTAACTCCCGCCTACTTTCCACGACAATATCCGGGTAAATCACATGCACTCGAGGTAAACCAGCATCCCTATTTAGGCGAAACAGCCCCGCATTTAAAGTTGCTGTCCCGCTTTCTTAAAATTGCTGGACGGGATGTACTAATGTACCGATTTGAGGACGTAAACCTCAGAATATCCCCCTTTGATCATGTATAATGTAGGTTGAATAGCAAGAATCAAACAGTGGCGGTGCAGGCACACCATAAGGTAGGGAGGCAGAAGGCAGTGATTGCCCGGAAGACAAAAAGACCACTAAAAAGGGAGCGGAGGGAAACGGGAACTGGCACAATCAGGGAGAGCAGGCGGAGGAACATTGGCTTAACGGAACGAGAGGAGAACGGGGCATGATGGACGTCCGTTATTGTAACATCCCGGACCAACCCCAAGCATTGTGTGTTGCATCCACGTTCACGTAAATTAAGAACTATCGAAAGAAAACATATCTGGATGATCTAACCCAATCCACGGACGTGGGTCATTCAATACGCAGAGTTCATTTCTCTTCTTCCTACACCTGACTGAAAACAATCACAAATACGACGTCATGTTCACAAATTCAAACAACACAACACATTCATGCACACTTAACACATGGATCCATATGTTACTTATAAACTCGTGTCGTTTTTACATTAACCAGTCCTTGTTGTGTCTCCATGGTCATGACTAAGCAGACATGTCTCGCACTGTCGAGAATAAAACATTTCCTTCTTTCTTTATATAAGTATTGCTCGATAACTATTGTTCCAGATGATATTATGTCAAGCAGTACATCAACTTTTAATCGGAAACGCTTGTACCGACATTTTACTTTGGCTCCTGTGCTCAAGAAACCATGGATTATAACATGGCGAAATCATGCCGACCGTTGGCTATTGCCACCATGGTAATAACCTTGATTTGTTTGCAAACCAGCGCCATAATGTTCTGGAATCCCACTATTAACCCACGAACTTCTCAAGTGAGTAAACTACGAAAATTTTGGTTGTACTTTATTTTAACCACACTTTTACTGTTCCAAAGCAGCTATGTTTGTAGGCATATGTAGTCGTACCTTCACTTGTGTGCCTCCTTCTACCGGGAATATACCATTTATATATTTATTTAAAACTTCAGTAGCGTAGCCATTGTACTGACTAATAACGCAAGTACTTTTTATTATTGCATTGAAGCAAGCAATGTAGACATTTATCTTTTCAATGTATTGTACGATCAGCATATGCAGAAACAAACGGGGGTAGGTTAAGTGTCTCGGTTGGCCGTGCAAGAAATCTGGAAGCGTCTCGGTTTGACTCATCAATAATCTGGCCACCTTACATGCACCGTACCTAACAGGTGCGTCACCACCGCTGAATCTCACAGTAGAGCATTATACTTAGACGTCGCAGTGACATCCGCCTCAGGTGTTCTAGCAGCGTTGTGTGCAGTTCGCTCGCGCTATCTCCTATACCCACATATTCACAGTTATTGTGAATACATTTGTGAATACCGTTAGTCATCTTATCTAGTAGGTGGATAGAATACTAGATCGTGGAAATGACCGGTAGTATTGATACAGCGGATCAAGAGATACTGACAAGCAGAGTCAACAATGTGTCAACAGGAAGTTCGCGTGTTTACCAGACTCTCTGGCATATATCGGTTTCGTTGGTTCCAGCTTGGTGGTGATTGGCTGGACAGTTGTATGGTCTGATTGGATGACAGCACTACTTGTTGGTTGGGTCCCGTATACGACATCTCCCTCTTCTTTTGACACGTCTGCCTGTAGTTGCCAACCGTTGGGTATAGATGAAACGATCGGGTGGTCGGCGGTTGCGTACGGGGCGTCTGTGAACCGCATCCAAATCTGACATCAACGCTTGGCTTTCGTTTTCCACTCGATCCGAATTTGCATTTGTCGGTTTCGGCAATGAGAACTCCTCCAGTAATAACTGAAAATCAAACTGGGAATTGTGACGAGGTAAATACTGATTGTTATCAGAGCGGTGTCTGAGCTGATTCATATGCCTGTGCCATGTCTGACCGTTGACCTCTACTAGGTACGTGACTCGACCAATCCGTCTGGTGATTATACCTGGCGTCCATCTGTTTTGCGACGGCCGGAAGTCTCTTGTTCATACCAAGTCACCTGGTTTTAATGTTCTCGCTATTACGTGCTGTTTGGGTTGCGCAGGTTCTATTGTTTCCGGCTTGGCTAATTCTCTCACCTCCGGAACGATTATATCCCAAACTGAGCTGATCTGACGGTTAAACAACATTTCCGACGGTGACCTTCCGTTACAAGAGGGGTGTGGTGTGATTCGATACATCATTAGGAATGTGTGTATGCAATCGTCCCTGGGGCTGTCGCCTCGCCCTTTGATAAGTGCACGTTTGAACGTGTCGACGAATCGCTCAACCTGACCGTTCGATTGCGGGTGAAAGGGTGGTGTGCGTATGTGAGTCACCCCGTTAGAACGACAAAATGTTGCGAATTCTTCGCTAGTAAATTGTGGGCCATTATCGCTGACTAATGTCTCCGGCATTCCGAATCGGCTGAATATTTGATGCAACTGTCTAATCGTTGCGACTGCAGTCGTCGTCGGCATTGTTACCACCTCTGGCCATTTACTATGAGCGTCAATCACGATGAGAAGATTTACCCTCTACTGGGCCGGCGAAATCTACATGTACTCTTGACCACGGCGTGGTCGCTGTTGGCCATGGCACGGGGGCCAATTTGTTTGGTGATTTTTGCGCCCACGCACACTTTTCACACCGCGTACACAAGTGTGAGATTTCATCATCCATCCCTGGCCAATACACGTAACTTCTAACTAATGCTTTGGTGCGAGTGATTCCTTGATGGCCTTTATGAAGTTGGGTGAGAATGGGCCGTTGTAAAGCTGAGGGAACAACTACACGTCAAACCGAGACACTTAACCTACCCCCGTTTGTTTCTGCATATGCTGATCGTACAATACATTGAAAAGATAAATGTCTACATTGCTTGCTTCAATGCAACAATAAAAATACTTGCGTTATTAGTCAGTACAATGGCTACGCTACTGAAGTTTTAAAAAAATAAATAAATGGTATATTCCCGGTAGAGGGAGGCACACAAGTGAAGGTACGACTACATATGCCTACAAACATAGCTGCTTTGGAACAGTAAAAGTGTGGTTAAAATAAAGTACAACCAAAATTTTCGTAGTTTACTCACTTGAGAAGTTCGTGGGTTAATAGTGGGATTCCAGAACATTATGGCGCTGGTTTGCAAAAAAATCAAGGTTATTACCATGGTGGCAATAGCCAACGGTCGGCATGATTTCGCCATGTTATAATCCATGGTTTCTTGAGCACAGGAGCCAAAGTAAAATGTCGGTACAAGCGTTTCCGATTAAAAGTTGATGTACTGCTTGACATAATATCATCTGGAACAATAGTTATCGAGCAATACTTATATAAAGAAAGAAGAAAATGTTTTATTCTCGACAGTGCGAGACATGTCTGCTTAGTCATGACCATGGAGACACAACAAGGACTGGTTAATGTAAAAACGACACGAGTTTATAAGTAACATATGGATCCATGTGTTAAGTGTGCATGAATGTGTTGTTTGAATTTGTGAACATGACGTCGTATTTGTGATTGTTTTCACTCAGGTGTAGGAAGAAGAGAAATGAACTCTGCGTATTGAATGACCCACGTCCGTGGATTGGGTTCGATCATCCAGATATGTTTTCTCTCGATAGTTCTTACTTTGCGTGAACGTGGATGCAACACACAATGCTTGGGGTTGGTCCGGGATGTTACAATAACGGACGTCCATCATGCCCCGTTCTCCTCTCGTTCTGTTAGGCCAATGTTCCTCCGCCTGCTCTCCCTGATTGTGCCAATTCCCGTTTCCCTCCACTCCCTTTTTAGTGGTCTTTTTGTCTTCTGGGCAATCACTGCCCTCTGCCTCCCTACCTTATGGTGTGCCTGCACCGCCACTGTTTGATTCTTGCTATTCCACATACATTATACATGATCAAAGGGGGATATTCTGAGGTTTACGTCCTCAAATCGGTACATTAGTACATCCCGCCCAGCAATTTTAAGAAAGCGGGACAGCAACTTTAAATGCGGGGCTATTTCGCCTAAATAGGGATGTTGGTTTACCTCGAGTGCGTGTGATTTACCCGGATATTGTCTTGGAAAGTAGGCGGGAGTTACGGTCAACCTTCGGAATTTTGATCGCTGATCCAGCGTGCATCGCAAAAGCCAATGGTTATATGAACAGACTGGATGAGGTGTAGCTATCGAAAGTGAGGCGGGTTGATCTAACCGGACGGCAGGTCATGTATGCAAGCCTCGTACTCCGCAGCCACAGACCGGACGTACGTGCGGGGTCAGCGATGGTTGACTGCACAGTCACGGTGGCGACAGACACCTGATCCACCACTCGACTGAAGCAGGGGCTAAGTAGCGAAAAGAGCTAGTGGCCACGTGTGCAACTGGATGGACACTTGCTACAAGCCCTGAGAGCCTGTTCTTACGTAGTATAGCGTACCATGGCCACAGGTGAACACATGCGAGCGTTTTAACTGGGGCATTACGTGTTGCTGAATTTGGCCGAACAGTATAACTCCCGTGTGAACGGATACACACCATCCATTCACATACTTCGCCGAAGTTCGGTTTGCGTCAGTGGGACACTATAATTGCACGTGTGACCGGCCCCAGGGAATTCATGCCAGCATTGCTTTGTCACAGTCTCGCGCACCGCTGAGAAATAAACTGTTCTTTTTACAACAGTTATTTCCCTCCAATAGTTTGAATAACACAATTAGGAGACGATCACTGATAAATGCACGCATTTCGTATTGTCTCATCAGTACCAAAACAATAACTAGTAATTATCTTATACAGTCTCAACGGTGTTCCCAATCAGTGAAATGCTGTGAGATGAACGGCGGAAATCGCCCTAGGACCGGGGTATTCGTAGGTCAAAACTGACTGTTTCTGCACTCACAGGGCAGGTCATAGCTGGCTTGTCGTCACGGCTTACGCGAACCGTAATAAGCGTGGAATAGGATTACGTAATAGCGGTCGAAATGCGGAGCCGGTGTCAAGCAGATAAGGGGTCAATAAAACATGTTCACGTTTGCGTGCACACGGAATATTGGACGCGAAATGGCTGACCTCACCTTGAACCCATTTGGTCCGGAGTTCATTCACTCTGGAATTCAAAACCCCCCTCATTCTTGCTTATCTAACTAACGCAGCAGGGATAATCGGATTAGTGAATATTGTGTGATTTGGTGCTGATAGGTTCAACTTCCTATGCTGTTTATCACCATAACATCTGTAGCACATTACATTATCTGAGTGACGTAGAGGAAGCGCTTTGTTGCCCTCGTGGAAGCGGGGTTACCCTTAAATGGGAGGTGGAGGTATACATTTTCCTTAGATGTCGTCAACACCGTAACAAGCCAACTTTCCGGGGCGCGTTGTCGGTCTTAAGGATAATTAGATTAAAGTCCGCATTGTTTACTGATATTGCATTAAACTTTACACGCCCATCCGTGAAAGGCACAGATGGATCGCTCGGTTAAACCACCAATTTGTTCATTTCATAACAGCAGACTCCTCCCCCTGATACCTGGCCCTTCATTTCCTACTGTGAAGTGACTGTTAATATTCCCTCCCTAGCCTCACTGTGTGATCTGTAAATGTTTGGCACGTTAATTGTCGCCAGATATGTTTGGCACTGCGTTATTTCATTTTTCGGATTGGATTATGAACTTTCGTTTACTGCACCTGGGTCACATGCACTTCAAACCTGACTATTGACTATGTCGTACTTATGCCGATTATTGTTGCATTATTACTGAAACGTTTGCTTCGCTGAGTGCACTTTAACAGACGATAACTATGACATCAAATCGTGGATGCTTCTTCATGACTATACTCCTGCCTATAACGCTCCGGGCACCCGGAGATTCCTGATCGAGAAAAAATTACTATAATAGAACAGCCCTCATATTCAATTGATATTGCTCTAAGCGACGCTGGTATTAAGGAGCATCGTGGAAGAATGCTTCCAGCAGTGCGTCGGAGCGTGGTGAAGAATGACGG
>OX104059.1:7141669-7201368 GCA_944474145.2 Dicrocoelium dendriticum
GATAAGCCATGTCGCGACAAGATTTGTCCCAGACAGTACACGACCGACGTAAGATTAGAAGGCGCCTACTTGCGAAGGGCACGCGCAGAGAAGAGAAAAAAGGTGTGCAAGATCTTTATCAGCACTCCTACTAATCGACCATCTCTTGCTGTGTGACCTCCGTCTCCAACCCTGTTATTAGCTAGTAAAACCTCAACAATTTTGTGTTTGTGTTTGTGTGTGTGTTGTGTTGTTCCTTTGTTGTGTGTTGTGTTGTGGTGGTGTGGTGGTGGGGTGGTGTGTGTGTGTTTTTTTGGTGTGGTGGTGTGTGTTTTTTGTGGGGGGGGGGGGTCTGACCAACACTTTCCGCGTGGGGGGGGGTGTAGGGGGGGGGGGGGGCTGGCAGGGCCGAGGAAGGATGGATGAGACTTCTAAGAGGAATACGGTAATGCGCAAGGGTGGTCAAACAAAGATTAATTATGCTTATGCATGGAGCCCAAGGCACTAAATCTTTCAGAACGACAATACGAATCTACGGACGACAGAGTGGCGATAAGATCGAACAAGTGGCGGAAGTAGCAATCAGTCAGACGTTGGGACCCACGGGAAATGCCTATCGGGTCGCTGCGTGTCTCCAGGCCAATGAAGGTACGTGCAGTTCCGGTGTCGGTCAACAGACCAGCAGCGCTGTGAGAGCACTCCAACAAATGAAATTGAAGGACGGGAGCTAGCTCGGATATCCGCAAAGTTTAAGTGGAAGCAACGGAGACAAGCTGTAGTAGGTCGCGCTATTAGTTCGAACAGAATTAAGTCAGTCGAGTGCAGCCTAACATTACGACGCTTGATATAGTAGGCTCCATACAGTTACCATGCCGCATCAACATGGAGTGAAGATTGCGAGACAACACGACAGAGCACAATGAAGGCTGGAAATAAGAGTCGGTAACCCGGCCCGACACGACGGAGTTTCAGCAACCACACCAAACGGTGTTCCCAAGACCACCGTAAGCACAGGCGCATCAAAAGCAAAGACTATTGCCTGACGATAGCTAATAAAACGGGAGGAGCATAAGAACAGCTAGTTCACACAGAGACAACTGCAAAAGTACCTGAGGTCTATCCCACAGTGCACTCGTCGATACAAGTTATGAAGAAATCAATTAACTACCCCAACTTTACCGGGCCCCAACTTAACCGACCCCGACCAGTGGATCCGTATTACATGTATGGTTGACTTCAACAAAAGCGGTGTACAATGGTGGCGTCGTTCTCTGTCATTTCTTTGCAACTGACGAGCCGCAAGCACCACTAAACCATCGTGCTTGGATCCGCACGGCATCCACCATTGCTCGTCGCCCGTTCGGGATTACCCAATCTGCTTACGAGGCCGATTGAGCGGATTCGGGCAATCCCCTTGCCACACATCCTGTCAAGTTGATGCCACGATCATTTCGTGCATCATTGCTTGCTTCCCTTTGCCCTTGTAGCAGATGGTAGCCACGGGCATCCTTCAGCTCAGCAGGCACCTCCTCCTCAATCCACACGCGTTGCACCAAGTGGTGCAGCGCAGTCAACAACGCGGGTCCACCGTGTTTCAATACTTCAGGTGGGATCCCGTCACCTCCGGCACATTGCCGTTTCGCAGCTGAGCAAGTGCTCTCTGCGTCTCATCCAGTGTCGGCGTGTCCGCCAGATCCGCCTTCACATCGTGCTGCTTCAGGCAGTTCAATGTAGGCCAGTCGATCTCTGAACGGTTGTTCAAGAGACAGTCAAAGTGATTTCCGCCAGACTGCATTATGTCTGCAGTCTGGGTGCAGGTAGCGCCTGAACTACCATCGATCAGTGTCCTCAGCGGCTCCAATCTCGGTCCATACACCGCCTTCAAGGAGTCAAAGAATTCCTTGTGTTGGCGGCGTTCGGCGTAGCATTCCATCTGCTTCGCCTTCTCCGTCCACCATGCCATTTTTAATGCGACGGAGCTCTCGGGTCAGTCGCCGTCGAAGTTTGCGAAACTGACTACTCTTCCCCAAGTCACTGGGGTCTGCACATGTGGCAGCAAATGCTGCGTTCTTCTCTGACAACAATGCGTCAATCGTCACATTGTTGTCATCAAACCAATCAGGCCGCTTACAGTTTGCGCGCCCGATGGTCTCCTCCGCAGCAGCTGTCACCTGGTCGCGAATGTGGTGCCACAGGTCGCCCACTGTGGCTATGCAGTCCACATCACCACACAGGCGTGCAGCCATCGCCTTCTCCAGCTCAGTACGTTTCGCCACAGTACCGAGGGAGAGAATGTTAAATTTACGCCGATTCACGGCGGGAGTGCAATACATCGATTTACGAAAATATATGTACAGTTTGGTCCGAACCAATTTGTGATCAGTGCCACACTCAGCTCCACGCAGTACACGTGTCATGCGCACTTCACGCATATCACGCTGACGTACGATGACATAGTCGAGCAGGTGAGCGTGACCACTCCGTGGGTGCGTCCAAGTTGCTATATCACTCGCACTCAGTGCAAACCGAGTGTTCGTGATCGTCAGGCCGTGAGTGGCACACAGTGAGAGCAGCCTGTCACCGTTCGCATTCGCTGAACCAATGCCATGCGCACCGATAACATCTGTCCACGCTGATGCATCACGCCCAACGCGCGCGTTGAAATCACCCAGCAGAAATAGTCGGTCGCTCCTCGGCACAGACCGTATCACGGAGGATAGCTCAGTGTAGAACTGATCACGCGTGTCATCAGGATAACACATGGTCGGACCGTACGTGCTTATAAAAGTAGCAAACTTACCTCTTCCGAGTCGTAGGCGAACAGTCATCAGTCGCGCGCTGATGCCCGTTGGTTCACCCACCAGCTGGCCATTCAGGCGATCGGATATTGCAAATCCGACCCCATGTTCACGTGGTGCTGAGGCGGCGTTCCCACCCAGTAGAATGTGTAGCCAGCACCTGCTTCATGTAACTTACCTTGCTCAGCGAGCCGAGTTTCACTGAGCGCCGCAATATCGATGTGGTAGCGCGCCAGCTCCATCGCGACCAGTGCAGTGCGTCGCTCCGGGCGCTCGCTCGAGTTCCGGTCCAGTAGTGTGCGCACGTTCCAGCACCCGATGCTGAGTGCTTTGCGCGCAGGCATACGATTGCATTGGTGGGCAATCGCACGCGAGGTGGTCGTTGTGCTTCGGAGGTTTGCTTGAGGGACTCCACCCGGAGCCTTTGGCTCAATAGCCTGACCCACAAGGCAGTGGAGAGCAGATCCAGCTCGGGAATGTGATTGCAGAGACAGATTGGGATCTGCTTGACGGCCGTCACACGCAGCCTTTGAGGTTCTGGAACAATTATCATATGTTTTGCGACCGTAATTGGATACGCACCTGCGACCACGGCCAGACGCAGGTGGGTTTTTGGCGGGTTTGCACCAATTTGACCAGGGGCTGCCTGGCTTGAGGCGGGCAGTAGCAAACCATTGAACACCCGGAGGTGTCCTCCCACCGTCAGAGACAATGCGTGGCCCTCGTGCTCTACGCCAATCGAGCTTTGAGAATATCACCCGTAAACCTGTTGTCTCCCATGGCTAGGTTTTACGGGAAGTGGGCCATCGACCACTTCCTAACCTCCGGAGAGGATGGACTAGGATACTGCCAGGGCGCCCAATCCTGACAGGAGAACGACTCGGGTCCTCAGCCAAAGCCTTCGATTAAATGAACACCCGAAAGGCAGCGGGTCTAGCACATGGTCAGTTAGCTGACTCATGCGGATTGGTGTCCTGGATCTTAGCAGGGAGAAGGGCGAAACCCAACTCCCACCCAGCGGTCGCCACGTGGAGGCGCCCAGGACATGAGACTATGGCGCAACAGTAGCAGCAGTGGGTAGACCATCTGTCAGGATCTAGCCACCACCAGCCTCAGCGCACCATAGGCTCTCCCGCCATACATTATATACATATATGGTTGGCGGCATCCGGTTTCGGATTTGCCTGTCACTGTGGCAAGCCACAGGACGCCTGCGCCTACAGAGGGACCATGGATGGCTTGCGCTGCACCACCCACAGCTCCAACCACACACCCCATATCCAGTGTAAACCCGAAGGAATAAGACCGGGAGGCATGCGGATGGGAGCCACGTTTCATCAACGGAGCCGGCCCACACTCCTTCACAGGCAAACACAAGCACGCTGTATTTGGGGAATCAAGCGCACACAAGGCGGTGGCTGGACCGTAGTCCGCTCCACACTGAGTGCATGGAACCACTCTTCGAGCCTAGCACGGCCACAAGGACCGTGCACCCCGTCCCCTCCAGCAACGACCAACTGTCTCCTGGAGCCAGTATGGACGAGGTAGTGGGTAATAGACAGGTAGGCACCTTGTCAACATGCACATCAAGTCAGCCGCTCACTGGCTGTAACAATAGCCCCCATTCGAAATGCCGCACTCGAAAAAAGTAGCCGGGATAATGACGCATAAAATGTTGCAACCAAGGAGCATACCTCGCAATCTTGGATAAATCGGACCCCATCCCGCAATAAGAACCAAATGTCCGAACGTTTATGTACAAAAACTACCCGTCACACACTTATGGGGGGAGTTTACCCCCAATTTGCATGAACGTCGTGTGTACGTTGGGAGAGTATTCAACACCGCAGAACCAACCAAATGCGAAAATGTACAGAATTACTCTCCACATTAATCAACGACCCCCCCAAGATTGATAAGCAGTAAGCCGGTTTTATCAAACTGCGTAGAGGAACGGATCGTGAATGCGGCATCAGCCCACAGCATGCTGGCAAATTATATTTATATATATATCTATATATATATATTTATATTATATATAAAACTATATCTACTCTTGCCCGTCCATCCCGGATGTGCAAATCTTCACTATTGCGCGCATCTCATGCATTGGTGTGAAGTTTGGAACCCACATCCCGTTTCAGCACTTGGGACCGCTGTGATGTGAAACTGATCAGATAGCTAACCAAACAGTGCAGCCGAGCGTTATTCCAGTGTCGAAGGCAGCGCGGCATTACAGGTCGCTTGATTACCGAGTGTGGAACAAACCATCAGCTGACCGTTGGCACGAAGCTGATGCGTGTTCAAAGCCATGGTGCTGTCTCGTTCTTCTATACACGGGCAGTGAAACGTGGACGATGTACCGTCGGGATGTGCGATATCTCGAGCGGTTCCATCAGCAGTGTCTGCGACGAATTTTGCGGATCGGTTGGGGCGTCCAGAGTTGCAGACACGGAAGTGTTTGGTGCCGAAGTGGGATGTATGCAGTGGACTGGCATACTTTTACTGAGACACCTGAGATGGCTCGGTCTGTGAGCCGTATGGATTCGAGCGGATACCGAAACAACTTTATTACGGTCAGCTGAGTATTGGGAAGGACTCACAGTCTGTGTGTATCTCTCTCAACAACAACAACGGAGGAGGAGGAAAAGAGAGAGATACACACAGACTGTGAGTCTCACAGTCTGTGTGTATCTCACTCAACAACAACAACGGAGGAGGAGGAAAAGAGAGAGATACACACAGACTGTGAGTCTCACAGTCTGTGTGTATCTCTCTCAACAACAACAACGGAGGAGGAGGAAAAGAGAGAGATACACACAGACTGTGAGACTCACAGTCTGTGTGTATCTCTCTCAACAACAACAACGGAGGAGGAGGAAAAGAGAGAGATACAAACAGACTGTGTGACTCACAGTCTGTGTGTATCTCTCTCAACAACAACAACGGAGGAGGAGGAAAAGAGAGAGATACACACAGACTGTGAGACTCACACTTTGTGTGTATATCTCTCAACAACAACAACGGAGGAGGAGGAAAAGAGAGAGATACACACAGACTGTGAGTCTCACAGTCTGTGTGTATCTCTCTCAACAACAACAACGGCGCGTTATTCTATGGCTTAGTCCACCCTCAGCTTCGTGTTAATGGTGAGCTGCTGGTTGTATTCACCCTGGTACACAAGCTACCTTAATTGCCGCTTCTGCTTCGGACACTGGGAATACGAGCTATGAGTCGGCTTTTGATCCCGTCGATTCACACTCCCAAGGTGGCTGTGAAACGGGAGGTGGTATCCAAACTTCAGCACCAATTGCTGATTGCGGCAATACTTGAGCTGCCCTCTCTGTGATGACTGCGAAGATATATATATATATATTTAAATATATATATATATATATATATATATATATATATATATATATGACACATGCTGTGGGTTATGCCGCATTCACGACGCTTTCTCAACGCAGTTGGGATAAACCGGCTTACGCTTAAACTTGGTGTTTTTATTGTGGAGAGAATTCATTACATTTTATTTGGTTTGTTCTGCGTTGTTGATAATCTCCCAACTTACACACGACGCTCATGCAAATTATGGTAAACTTGCATAACTTTATAGCGTGGTATTTTTTACATAACTTTCGGACATTTTGTACTTATTGCGTATTCACATTTACCCAAATTTCCGTATGCTCATTTAGCGAGCATTTATGTCGTCATATCCGTCTACATTTTTCCATATCGGCATTTCGAATGGTGGCTATTGTTTGACAGCGCAGGAGGGGCTGAGCTTGATGTGCATGTTGGCAAGGTGCCTACCTGTCTATTACACAATACATCGTCCATACTGGCTCCAGGAGACAGTTGTCGTTGCTGGAGGTGACGGGTGCACGAGTCATTTGTGTCGTGCTAGGCTCGAAGTGCGGTTCCATGCACTTCAGTGTGGAGCGGACTACGGTCTAAGTCCACTGCCTCGTGTGCCGTCTCGATTCCCTAACCACAAGCGTGCTTCGCGTTTGCCTGTGAAGGAGTGTGGGCCGGCTTCCCGTTGCCCTAAAATTCGTGGCTTCCTATCCGTACGGCTCCCGGTCTTATTGCCTTCGATCGATTTACACTGGATAATGGGAGTATGTGGTTGGAGCTGTGGGTGGTGCAGCGCATGCCATCCATGGTTCCCTCTGTAGGCCGCCAGGCGATCCTGTCGGCCTTGCCACAGTGACAGGCAAATCCGAAACCGGATGCCGCCAACCATATATATATGGCGGGAGAGCCTATGGTGCGCTGAGGCTGGTGGTGGCTAGATCCTGACAGATGGTCTACCCACTGCTGCTACTGCTGCGCCATAGTCTCATGTCCTGGGCGCCTCCACGTGGCGACCGCTGGGTGGGAGTTAGGTTTCGCCCTTCTCCCTGCTAAGATCCAGGACACCAATCCGCATGAGTCGGCTAACTGACCATGTGCTAGACCCGCTGCCTTTCGGGTGTTCATTTAATCGAAGGCTTTGGCTGAGGACCCGAGTCGTTCTCCTGTCAGGATTGGGCGCCCTGGCAGTATCCTAGTCCATCCTCTCCGGAGGTTAGGAAGTGGTCGATGGCCCACTTCCCGTAAAACCTAGCCATGGGAGACAACAGGTTTACGGGTTATATTCTCAAAGCTCGATTGGCGTAGAGCACGAGTGCCACGCATTGTCTCTGACGGTGGGAGGACACCTCCGGGTGTTCAATGGTTTGCTACTGCCCGCCTCAAGCCAGGCAGCCCCTGGTCAAATTGGTGCAAACCCGCCAAAAACCCACCTGCGTCTGGCCGTGGTCGCAGGTGCGTATCCAATTACGGTCGCAAAACATATGATAATTGTTCCAGAACCTCAAAGGCTGCGTGTGACGGCCGTCAAGCAGATCCCAATCTGTCTCTGCAATCACATTCCCGAGCTGGATCTGCTCTCCACTGCCTTGTGGGTCAGGCTATTGAGCCAAAGGCTCCGGGTGGAGTCCCTCAAGCAAACCTCCGAAGCACGACCACCTCGCGTGCGATTGCCCACCAATGCAATCGTATGCCTGCGCGCAAAGCACTCAGCATCGGGTGCTGGAACGTGCGCACACTACTGGACCGGAACTCGAGCGAGCGCCCGGAGCGACGCACTGCACTGGTCGCGATGGAGCTGGCGCGCTACCACATCGATATTGCGGCGCTCAGTGAAACTCGGCTCGCTGAGCAAGGTAAGTTACATGAAGCAGGTGCTGGCTACACATTCTACTGGGTGGGGAACGCCGCCTCAGCACCACGTGAACATGGGGTCGGATTTGCAATATCCGATCGCCTGAATGGCCAGCTGGTGGGTGAACCAACGGGCATCAGCGCGCGACTGATGACTGTTCGCCTACGACTCGGAAGAGGTAAGTTTGCTACTTTTATAAGCACGTACGGTCCGACCATGTGTTATCCTGATGACACGCGTGATCAGTTCTACACTGAGCTATCCTCCGTGATACGGTCTGTGCCGAGGAGCGACCGACTATTTCTGCTGGGTGATTTCAACGCGCGCGTTGGGCGTGATGCATCAGCGTGGACAGATGTTATCGGTGCGCATGGCATTGGTTCAGCGAATGCGAACGGTGACAGGCTGCTCTCACTGTGTGCCACTCACGGCCTGACGATCACGAACACTCGGTTTGCACTGAGTGCGAGTGATATAGCAACTTGGACGCACCCACGGAGTGGTCACGCTCACCTGCTCGACTATGTCATCGTACGTCAGCGTGATATGCGTGAAGTGCGCATGACACGTGTACTGCGTGGAGCTGAGTGTGGCACTGATCACAAATTGGTTCGGACCAAACTGTACATATATTTTCGTAAATCTATGTATTGCACTCCCGCCGTGAATCGGCGTAAAGTTAACATTCTCTCCCTCGGTACTGTGGCGAAACGTACTGAGCTGGAGAAGGCGATGGCTGCACGCCTGTGTGATGTGTACTGCATAGCCACAGTGGGCGACCTGTGGCACCACCTTCGCGATCAGGTGACAGCTGCTGCCGAGGAGACCATCGGGCGCGCATACTGTAAACGGCCTGATTGGTTTGATGACAACAATGCGTCGATCGGAGCATTGGTGTCGGAGAAGAATGCAGCATTTGCTGCACATGTGACAGACCCCAGTGACTTGGGGCAGAGTAGTCAGTTTCTCAAACTTCGACGGCGACTGACCCGAGAGCTCCGTCGCATTAAAAATGCATGGTGGACGGAGAAGGCGAAGCAGATGGAATGCTACGCCGAACGCCGTCAACACAAGGAATTCTTTGACTCCTTGAAGGCGGTGTATGGACCGAGTTTGGAGCCGCTGAGGACACTGCTCGATGGTAGTTCAGGCGCTAACTGCACACAGGCTGAAGACATAATGCAGATTTGGCGAAAACACTGACTGTTTCTTGAACAACCGTTCAGAGATCGACTGGCCTACATTGAACGGCCTCAAGCAGCACGATGTGAAGGCGAGTCTGGCAGACGCGCAGACACTGGATGAGACGCACAGAGCACTTGCTCAGCTGCGAAACGGCAAGTGTGCCGGCGCCGACGGCATCCTGCCTGAAGCACGGAAACACAGCGGGCCCGCGCTGTTGACTGCGCTGCACCACTTGGTGCAACGCGTTTGGGTTGAGGAGGAGGTGCCTGCTGAGCTGAAGGATGCCCTTGTGCTACCACTGTACAAGGGCAAAGGTAGCAAGCAATGTTGCACGAATTATCGTGGCATCAACTTGCTGAGTTGTGTGGGCAAGGTGATTGCCCGAATCCTGCTCAATCGCCTCGTGAGTCAAATTGTGAAACCTAACGTGGCGGAAGAGCAGTGTGGATTCCGTTCGGGTCGCATCACTATAGATATGGTGCTTGCGGCTCGTCAGTTGCAAGAGAAGTACAGAGAACGACACCAGCCATTGTACTCGCTTTTTGTTGATTTCACCAAGGCATTTGATACGGTGAACCGCGAGGCATTGTGGCTGGTGTCGGGTAAGTTTGGTTGCCCGTGTAAGTTTGTAAGTTTAATTGAATGTCTGCACTGTGGTATGCGAGCGAGGGTGCAGCTGAGTGGAGAGACCTCGGATGACTTTGCAGTTGTCTCTGGTGTGAAGCAAGGCTGTGTCTTAGCTCCTGCCCTGTTTAATATCTATCTTCATGCAATGTTGTCTTGTGCTTTTGATGCGGCCTGTGCTTACGGTGTTCGTGTGGAGCACCGTATTGATGGTGGGTTGCTGAACCTCCGTCGTTTCGGTGCGGGTACTCTACTCGTTGATTTCCATCCTTCATTTTTCTCTGACGTTTGTCTCTCGAATCTTCACTCGCATGTTGATTTCTTCATTGAAACTGTAGGTATCCACTAGTGATCAATCGTCTTAATGATATGGCTTCAACAGCGACTGACATATTCTTTTCTAGAGCTAATATCTCTACCTAGCAACAGCTTGTCACCGTAGCTTCCACTTAACTTTGCGGATATCCGGAGCTAGCTCCCTTCTTGCAATGTTCATTCTTTTGGATTGCTTGCGTCACAGCTCTGCTGGTCTGTTGACCTAGCACCTGAACTGTCACTTACCTTCATTGGCCAGTTGATACACTCAGCGACCCTATAGGCATACGCTAGTGTCCAAGCGTCTGACTGGAATGGCTACATCCGGCCACTTAGTCTCTTCTATCGCCACCTGTCGGACGTCGTATATTCGGAATTTCTGTTCAGAAATAGATAGTGGCCATTGGCTCCATGCATATGCGATAATTTAATGCTTGTTAGGAGCCACTCCGTATCTCAATATCCTTTATTCCTCTAGAATTTCTGCATCCAATCCTTCCTCTGCCCTGCCACCAATTAATCTTTAGGACTCTCACGGCATCCTATTTATTTTCGCTTATTACGCGCTCCCTCTCGGATTACGTCAACTACTTGCTGTTCATAAACCTGACAATCACTACCATTATTCTAACTCTCTTTGCTCTATCCCTACGCAATTATTGGCTCCTACTAAACGGATACTTCGTACTTTACTTACTTGTACAAGGATCTTGTCTCTAGGCAGGCGTTATCAATCCACCTATACGGCTAATGATTCCGGAGGATATTCAAAAGACATTTTCAGCATAATTATTGTTGCACAGTGTACATGCTTTTGTCTCAAGCACAAGTGTTGTAACTTAAGATATTAACAATATTCAACTCCATGCCTGTTCCTGCGGTCTTCTCTCGGCTGTCCCTCACTTTCCCTTTTCTCTGAGGTCCGGGAATTCTTGGAGATCTGGGATTGGACTGAGGAACAGTTTTGGCCCAAGACGGACGCAACAACCCACATGGACTTACCTGGAGCATGGTAGAACTCCGAAAGGACCGAACTGCAATCACCATAACCCTTGTCCAGCATGGAGAAATGGACATATCCTCATACTCCCCAAAATTATACATCTGTAAAACCTGGACAGCGGAGAAGTTGAACTTTTGCTCACCTGGACATACAATAAGATGAATAATCACGAGGTCCCTCTCCTCCACCGATCTCAAAAATAATGGCGACCCCGATCAAATTACCTGTCCAACTAGCAGAGGAAATTGGAAGCCATTACTCTGCGAAAATCCAAAGGTAAAACCAGTCGTCAAGCGGCTTTGCCAGTTCAACATTAATGTTCAAAATGCAGTGTTGCAGGACGTGGTGGGTTTTCGCCTTGCAAGCGTTCTCCCTATAAAAAGCCACAAATGTCTGTTTAACAACACTGCGACGTGGCGGATGTGACTCGCCACTGAATAAAGTCACAGCCCACAACTACAAACTGGCAAGTCGACTAGACTCACATACCAACTCTTCCCGACTCTGTTTCAACTACACACGCTTGAACCCAATGTATCGTCGTGATACACGTCGGTTTTTAAACCTTGATCATGCCTGCGTTGGTGTGTCTCTATGAAACTGAGAATAAATTATTTATTTATTTATGTATTTATTTATTTATTTACTCTGTGGGATAACTATCCGTAGGTTGCTGGTTGCTGACAATCGTGCGTTGTTGGCACACAGCGCGGAGGAGTTGCAGAACATGACTAGTGCTCTGGCTTCGACAGCGGCCATATTCGGGATCACCATCAACACAAGCAAAACTGCCTGTCTCTTGCAGCCATCACCGGAGGTGCAATCTTCAATATAGCCGCGAATCAGTGTTGTGGCTGAAGTTTGGAAACCACCTCCTGCTTTTGCTACCTTAGGAGTGTGATGTCGACCGATCAGCAGCTACACGTTGAGTTGCGTATTCCAGTGTCGAAGGCAGCAGCGGCATTCTGGTAGCTTGAGTACCGAGTGTGGAACAACCATCAGCTTAGCATTAGCACGAAGCTGATGGTGTACAAATCCATGGTAATGTCCGTTCTTCTATACGGCAGTGAAACGTGGACGATGTACCGTCGGGATGTGCGATTTCTCGAGCGGTTCCATCAGCGGTGACTGCGACGAATTTTGTGGATCGGTTGGGGCGACAGAGTTGCAGACACGGAAGTGTTGCGCCGAAGTGAGATGTATGCATTGGACTGCATACTTTTATTGAGACACCTGAGATGGCTCGGTCATGTGAGCCGTATGGTTTCGACGCGGATACCGAAACAACTTTTATACGGTCAGCTGAGTACTGGGAAGCAGCACGTATGGAACCAAATTTACGTTACCAGGACATGATTAAGGTGAGCCTCACACGTTCTAATCTTGATTGCAGATCATGTGAATCGAAGGCGGTTGATCGGCGTGCATGGCGCGATCTCATCATGAAGGCAGTTGCTGAAGTGCGGGAGAAAGCCCTCCTGCATGCAGAGAAGAAGCAGCAGTTGCGGAAGCGGCAAGCACCGATGAATTTTGCTCCATCGACCTCGAGCGCATGGTGCTGTAGAACATGCGGTCGCGAGTGTCTTAGTCAGGCAGGCCTAGTGAGCCATGAGAGAGGTCACTCGGGACCACTGCCGAAGGGCCGACGTGTCCCGCAGTGAACGTAGGCAGCACCGGCGCAGCGTTTGTAGGCACGCTGAATTCGATTTACTAACCGCCTGCTTGCATGCTAAGTCTCTTTATTTCTAATGTTGGTTTTACAGTTTTTACCTTAATGCTTTTCTTTCTCATATAAATATCTCCCTGTACTCTATTTCAGTAACTTGCACACATCGCCTAAGCCAATTGTATTCGATTTCCATAACATTTTTGCGTTCGTGGCATTCCGTGAACTATACTTTCTGACCTCGTGCACTTAGCTAGGATTTGTTTGTAATCAACTTATTACATATGCTATTTAATTAAGGGTTATAGCACCGTTTCCTTATGCATTAATCGAGTTTTTCTCATTTTCTTTCTCCCTCTTAAGTGTTTGGCTGTTGTTTGATATCCCCGGTATGGATGCGCTTGATGTGCATGTTGACAAGGTGCCTACCTGTTTATTACCCACTACCTCGTTCATACTGGCTCCAGGAGACAGTTGGTCGTTGCTGGAGGGGACAGGGTGCACGGTTCATGTGGCCGTGTTAGGATCAAAGAGTGGTTCCACGCAGTCAGTATGGAGCGGACTACGGTCCAGTCACCGCCTTGTGTGCGCTTGATTCCCAAATACAGTGTGCTTGTGTTTGCCTGTGAAGGAGTGTGGGCCGGCTCCGTTGATGAAACGTGGTTCCCATCCACATGCCTCCCGGTCTTATTCCTTCGGGTTTACACTGGACATGGGGTATGTGGTTGGAGCTGTGGGTGGTGCAACGCAAGCCAACCATGGTCCCTCTGTGGGCGCAGGCGTCCTGTGGCTTGCCACAGTGACAGGCAAATCCGAAACCGGATCACAAGCTGTGTGCAGATGTTGCGCCATCGGAACAATGCCGGAATAGATAAACAGGGTTAGAGTAAAAGAAGCAATAAATATAC
Source organism: Dicrocoelium dendriticum (assembly GCA_944474145.2). Taxonomy (NCBI): domain Eukaryota; kingdom Metazoa; phylum Platyhelminthes; class Trematoda; order Plagiorchiida; family Dicrocoeliidae; genus Dicrocoelium; species Dicrocoelium dendriticum. The sequence goes on from OX104059.1 coordinate 7,155,363, forward strand.
ATTTTTCTATATTGCTCTACTAAAGATTTTTGGTTTTTGGTGTTTTTGGAAGAGGAAAGGCGAATCACCGAAACAAGCAGAGATGCACGCACATTACAGAATTCGGTTTCGAGCCATGACTTCCAACGTTTCCAACCAACTTCACTCAGCATTCTTGGGATCTAATCTAGTGAGTCTGGAGGAACCAACCGTGGACAGCTTTTTCGTCAGCTTTTTCGTCCGGCTTCTCCTATTTGGGGCTGTCCACCACTTCGCCCAATCCAAACCTGTCCAGCAAAGGCGAACAGCACACGATTCGTTATACGCTGAGTGGGTATACGCAGTAAGTGTCAGAGCCATCGCAGTTGGCGCAGCGAGAGAAGCGCCTCGAGGGAGTGGCTGTCTCCACCCAAAACACGCTATCTGACTTCAGCGTTTGTTATGTAGTTCCGCCAACCTACGCTGGCTATGGACCGCAAGTAACGCTTCTCGAAGACAGACAGTGGACGTAAGACATCGGTACGAGCAGGCCAAATCTCACAAGCATACAACAGTACAGCGCGGACAGTAGTACTGTATACCCGTCCTTCGATGGAGAGACGATGTCATGGCGGCGCCATAAATGCCCCTGCATGGTGAAGGCGAGACGAACTCTTGAGATGCGCATCGAAATCTCGTTTCTAACAGCCTCATCAGCAGTTATGCAACTTCCCCTGTAGCCAAATCTATATACTAATTCTAACGCTTCTCTATCGCTGGTGCGTGCAGGTAGGGGTATATATCATTCGAGAAAAGCGCTTTGCACTTGAATGGTGAAAAGTGTATGTCATATTACAACGCCTCAATCGCCAGGCGGTTAAGTGCAAGTTGGGCGGTATGTGGACCGTCACCCAAAAACACGATATCATCAGCGTAATACAAATGGACCATCCAACTACCTGGAAGGAGTTCAACGCCAGCGTTCAACAAGTCATCTTGAGCATCTTTGTGAGCAACCTCAGTGGAAAACTTGAAGAGAAGTGGAGAGATAAAGCATCCTTGTCAAAACCCACTGGTGACAACAAATGAAGGCGAAAGCTTACAATAAGCCCTAACTCTACCCGAGGTTAGACTATACAGAACATGCAGAATGGAAACGAACTTCCCGGGATATCATTCCTCAACAGACCGTGCCAGGAAGCAGCCCTGTAAACAGAATCAAAGGCAGCACGGATATCAAGAAACACAACAACTTTGGCTTTTGATACACATGGTGGAGCTTGAGAATCTGGCTATGTGAAAATCTAAGCGATGCAGCCGCGACCAGGACGAAACCCAGCCTGTTCTCCTCTGTGGTGATTCACGTGTTGGGGATAGCCTGCGATAACTGTGGAGACCAGAATCTTGCAAAAGACGGTAACCAAACTTATGTTCCTGTAATTGGAGCAATTTGTGCGCAGGCCTTTTGTAGCTGGGGACGACTATCGACTCACACCAGGATGATGGAACCTCCTCTTTTGGCCAGACTACTGAGAACAAAGCGGTGAGTTCTCGAACCAGCGAACAGCCCCCATATTTAAATAGAGCAGGAAGCAGACCCACAAGGCCGGGTGCTTTGTAGCGCTTTAGGCAGCTGTGTTCCTACCAGATTTCCTGGTGACAGGGAGGAGCAGTTAGGATAGTCCACTCGTCACCAGTGTGCACTCCAAGGGAAACAGGTGGAGCTGGCGGCCAGGAAAATGCGAGGAAAAACGTTCGGCCCATCGCTCCAACCGTCGTTGACGATTAGTGCTTAGGGAGCCATCATCTTCGCAGCTCGTTTTGCTTACTGCTAATCGGGAGCCTTCGGCAACTCGGAGGAGGTAGGACAGTTTTCTGGTATTATCAGCCATTAGCAAGTTCAAGCTCTCCAGAATATTCACATCACCAGTTTTCATGGTCCTTCTGTAAGCTCCTACACAACGCCCGATCCATGGATCGACGTTCTTCACTACAGCTAATGTCGGCTGGGATCAAGCAGCGTCTGTCCATCGGCGACAAGGAGGCAGTCGCAATCCAGCTTTTCGGTAGGTGACAAGCACATCCACAACTGAGAGTATTGGCAGACATTAAAGCGTCTTTGAGGCACATCCATTGCTAATTGGGACCATAGTTAGAGGATGAAGCAAGTAAGTTGACAGAGAAGCCCGGTACTTGGATAACGCCGCAGGATGTTGCAGATTTTCCACATTCGGTCAGTAGTGCTACGTCTGGATGAAGCACCGAAAAGCATGTGAATTTTGGCGCCAATCAGCGCGTCATTGGAGTCGAGACAAGTTGACCAGTACAATTGGCAGTCTGTTACGCCTCCCCGCCATTTGTGGCTTAGGGCTATGTGGTCAAACTGTGACCATTCCTGTGTTTGAGAAGGTAGACACCAGATAACTGTCTGTCTTTTTGAATGACCAAAACTTGATCACAACACAGTCAGTAGGCAGTCTCCATTGCATAATCGACTGCTACTGGGGCAAAACTACCCCCATGATGGCGCTCTTCTGGTGGCAGGCGGACCACTCCTGCGTTAAAACCTCTGACAATAATGACAATGTCAAACATTTTAGCGAAACGCAGAAGCGCATGTAGCCGTTGGTAAAAACAATCCTTGACTGCATCCGGAGTGCAGTCTGCAGGTGCCTAGGCGGAGCTGACCAACAAGGCAGGGGTAACAAATATACGCTTACTTAACTTACATGGACCTCCTACGCTGGCAACACAAAGCCGACTGTTGACTGGGATCAAATCAAGCAAAGCGACCTCAGCCCTGTCACGCAGTGCAACCCCGACATCAGCTTGGTCAGAAGTGACGGTCTGTGGGTCTCTGGAAAGGCGCGGGTGGCATTTGACATCATGGTTTGTCGGAGATGTCATTCTGATGACGATGCTGGCGTCTTACAACATGGTTTCGGAAAAGCAACAGTTGGCCATCGAGAGTGTCTCAAGCGTGCGGACAAGGCATGCTTGTCGTCTGATTTGCATCAGAGTGTGCACGTTGAACGCTGCAAGGCCGAAAGGAGAACCATGACGAAGGAAAACTTGGGCCTCGGTTGAGTGTGTAGTCGGTGTGACCAACGGGCAATGTAGACCAAACATTTGACTGAGAATTCTGGAAGATGCGACCAGTAACCTGTTGCTGACAGTGACTGGGAAATATAGATGTAGTTGAAGAAAGGGATGTGGGACGATCTGTGAGCAAATGTTGAGCAGCAGAGACCGTGGAGTCAGTAGACAAAGCAAGAGGGAAAGCTGTAGTGTACTTCATGGTTCGTCAGTGGATGTGCTACCATCCTGTTGCCCAGGCCAAAGTAGAGAGTAATCTTAGGGGGCCCACACCGAGCCTGTGGTCCAGGATTTAACCTACAAGGCTGCAGGGAGATAGGAGGGTAGCACAACCCGTTGGAACTCGGTGACTAAACAAGTGGTTCATACGCCTCTAGGACCGCATAAGACCCGGGGCCTAACACACCTTTGAATTTCAATGCCGCTCAGAGAGAGGCATGGAGCATTGACTTCATTTAGTGGCAAATCACATCCGCCACGTCACAGTGTTGTTAGACAGACATCTGTGGTTCTATAGGGAGTAAGCTTGGCAAGCAAAAATCCACCACATCCTGGAACAGTGCCGCCGAACCATTCGTTGGAACGGGATATTTCCGAACCACTCGGCTGGCAGTACGTGGCTGTTCGGCAAGCCAGCCTTGTAGTTATAAATGAGGAACACATGGTTAACAGGCCATTTATAGCCAACCCACTAGCGCTAAGTGATCATGGCACCAAACCTTAGAACCATGTGTGTTACGCAGAATATTCGTGGGAATCAAAATAACTAACACACAATGTCACACGCTACAACCTCCTGACCGATCTGGTTACGATGACCGGTTGGGTTTTCCTGAAAAGTGTCTCACATGATAGCGTCGAGATCCAGATTGTTGGAAGCTTCAGAAATCAAATCGCAACTGCTTCAGAGGACTCGTTCCACCAGTCCATCGACGTTCATCAAAAGTAGAACACGCAAACTCATATCACTAAGCAATGCAGTTTGACACACTTGCAGAGCTTGTCCTGGTCACGAAACCTGGAGCGACTACGTGACCCAGTGCAACCATTGTAATACGCTTGCCCGTGGAGACAAATTGACTCAAAACAAACATTTGGCTTTTAACTTTGCCAAAAAGAAAAAGCTTCTGTATAAGCATCTTAATACCATTCGGGAGGAGTGTAATCTTGCTGACCGCTGGAGAAGTGTCAGAACTACACCGTTGCCAAAGAAAGGCTCAGCTAAATACCGACCAATTGCCTGCACCTTAAAAAACTTGTAGGTATTCGAGAAGAATATTCTTGTGATTACTGAATCAGACGTATTCAGATGATCCACTACAGTTTGCTTATCCTAGTTTGAGGTTTACTCAAGGCGCATGGGCGTATCTTGTACATTCAGTGCTGTCAACACTAGACAACCAGGGCAAACGTAGGCATGTGCTTTACCGGTTACAGTAATGCTTTCAGCAGTGTAAACCGTGAGCTTCTTGTGAGAGATATGCACCATTCTGGAATGCAACTCTCTATGCCCACCTTTTGAGAGACTACTTCACTGGACGTGCACCGTTTAGTCGAGTTAAGCGTAAAACTTTCTCGCTGCTTCCCACCAACCTGGAGTTCTTCGAGGGGACATACCATCTATACACCTCTTTACTACCTACATAGCCTATTTACCTGCCCTTACCGTATGGTATTGCTGAAATATCTAGGCGACGTAGTATTGGGTATGCAAAAGCCGACCGTACCCTCCTCAACTAACATACAAGCCCACCTGGACAGCCTTTTATTATGATCCAGAGCTCACCTTTCGTTGATGAATGTATCAAAACGCAATAACATCGTCTTCAAGCTAAATAAAGACTATTGTTCTCAGCAATTGTTCATGGAGTACTCCGAAGTTCACATAGACGGTCTGAATTTGCACCCGTGTCAATGAAGTACCTTGGCGTAAGAGTCGTGATGTTTCCTAGTCACTTCCTGTAAATGATGTTTTACAAAGGTGAGGCGACTTTTGTTCTACGCTCTTTGTTCGCGATCCTCCTCTGTCCCCCGCAAATTGATTTGGAGATTTATCACTGCACGTGTCTTACCCCTTTGGGCCTGCTCCTGGTTCTCTAAGTAAGCACTACAGAATCCTAGCTAGGTCAATAACGCAATTAGCTCGGTGTAGTGGAATTCCTAGGCCAAGTTTTGGTGAGATTCCAGTGTCCACTCACACCAATTCATGCATAAGGCTTGTTTCAAAAATACTTACCGAGACAAGTCACCCTCTTTATGGTGTACTGTCTGAGTGCGTATCAACATCCCAAACCAGACAAAAGTTTGGATCTATTTTCGTCCGCACGAATGGTTAGCCCTCATCCGTTATTCCAAATCTGGCACGTTTTTGGTGCGACCAGACACCAGTTGTCCTGGAGCATACAAACAACTGTGCATCGTAACAGTACTGCTGTTAATGCAACTTATCACTATACTGGTGTATTTATTGCTCCATTTCTTAAACTATGCTATAAGCGTGTGTGTGAGAGGATCGTTGTGCGCTCCGAGCTAGGCAATTTTGTTGCCTATGTCTCGTTGCCACAATAGACCACATACTCAGTACGGTTATAGAGGTTTGATTTGCAGAGTCTCGTAAGCCAATACCAATTCCAAGTGACTATTGATCGTTTCTTGCTGTGAATGTCTTCGATTGGCTCACGTTGGTCCGTCAAGTGGCCACTTCTACGCACTGTCGATCTGGCACTCATTTTTGGCCTCGCCTGCAGAGCTTCGTAGACCCTTCGAGTTCTAAATGCTTGTGGACTGAGTTCTGGTCCGAATGACAGACGTCAATGACGCACGCGCTCTGCGGTTCTTTGCACTTCCAAGTATCTTGGCGCTCCCCAGGGCGTAGTGATGGCCTTCAGTATCCATATGTACTGTCAATAGTGATTTTTCATCATGGCGGCGGATGGTCAGACTGTGTTCATGCAGTCTTGTACCAAGTTTATTCCCTGCCCAACCCACGTAGTACTCGTCACAGCTTTTGCAGAAAATTTTGTAAACCACACCTGATGTTTCTTCTCTAGTCAATTGGTCCTATGCTCTGAAAAGTTTAGTCCGAATATTTTCCGTTTCTTCATGTGCCATGTTGATCCCGTGAGCCATTAAAACCTCTCTGCCATCTCAGAAATCCCATGGATATAAAGTAGGACGATTGCTCTCCTTTCCGTTGTGCTTGCCGAAGCGGGCTGCCGTTGATTTTTTGACTTCAGGCAGCGTAGCATAAAACTTTTAGCCTAGAAATTCCGCTGAATATTGAATTGAAAATATTGACTGTGGTGGGCGATCGTCGACCCAGAGCAAGGTGCACTTCAGCGAGGATTGGACAGATAATGGCAGTGGTCCCTCCAATAACTACTCCAGGTCAATTTGGGGATGTGTAAGGTGGCTCACATTTGCATCGCCAAGAAACCTCCCATACGAACTTAGAGACCATGTTCTGCAAGCTGTCACAGGGGAGCGCGATCTTGGCTTACCACTCCAGACTGACCTGGGCTGCTCAGAACAATCTGCGAAGACGTCAAAGACTGGAGACCAACACGTTGCGGACGGCATTCGGACGGTGTGATTTCACTTTTTGTCCGCAGTTGCTTAACACCTACGCGCGGTCTTCTGTGGAATAGGCAATCAAGGCCAGCAGCGCTGGACAATCAAGACTTCGCAGTGCCCTAGACTCCACAACGATGAGGCGGGAAGCACATCAAGTTGTTGATCCATCTTCCTTATCACATTAGACTGAGGACTCCAAAATTATACAACTGTCAGTATCAGCGCCTAAATGGTGACCTTATTGTTTCCAAATTTTGATGAATGCAAACCACGTCTGCCGCCACCATGAAGTTGAGAGGCAGCCAGTTCAAGTTGGCAGTGCAATACAGTCGTCTAGAATGTCGATGTAACTTCTAAGCTCTTGGTTTTGCAAACCGTGTAACGTCCGCCCAAATCAAGTCGTTTCCGCCACCAACTTACCCGTGTTTAAAAAGCGGCTTGACGTTGTCCTAACTCACCTACTTTACTAGATACAGTCTGTGCATCTTGATAGAAGAGATAATGTAACGAAAGTTGAACTAGCAGAATTAACTTGAACAAACAAGTAAATCAGTCAAAGGCTTGTGAACAGCAGCACAATTGTCAAGGAATCTTCCGTAATAATTAACCATTCCAAGGAAGCATTGCAGGTTTTTAACAGATTGCTGGTAGAAGATAGTCCATGATTGCCTGTGTTTTCTCGAGGATGGGGCTAATGCCTTTGCTATCGATTTGTGACCAAGAAAATCGACGGAAGATTGACCAAATAGGCATTTATCAGGATTAATGGTTAACCCGGCATGATAGAAGCGTTCGAATACTTGTCGAAGGTGATTCAAGTGCTCTTCTGGCGTGGCACTGGCTATGAGAACATCGTCAATGTAAAGAAAACCAAAGTATAGACCACGGAGGACCTGGTCCATGAAGCGTTGGAAGGGCTGTGCCGCATTGCGATGGCCAAAAGGCATACAAATGAACTCGTACAAACCGAAAGGTGTACTAACAGCCGTTTTAGCTATGTCCTCAGATGCCATTGAAATTTGATGGTACGCTCGTACAAGGTCAGTCTTGAAGAAGATGGATTTCCCAGACAATCCCAATAAAAAATCTTGAATATGAGGGATAGGGTACCTGTCAGGAATGGTAACGGCGTTGAGTTCCCGGTAATCACCGCATGGACGCAAATCACCGGACTTTTTGTGTACCAGATGAAGCGGGACAGCCCAACAACTGTTGAATTGGCGAATGATTCCGAGGTTGATCATGTGCTTGAATTCACGTTTAGCCGCTTGGAGCTTATCAGGTGGAAGACGTCTCGGTTTGGCTGACACGGGTGAACATGTGGTGACGGTATGATGACGAACGTCGTGTTTAGGCTTGGTAGAGTCGGTATTAGAGCGGACCAAAGAAGGAAATTGCTGAAGCAATGATGAATAAGGCGTAGTGTCTGGCATGAGTACGCGAAGTCCAACGGAAGTGACTGGGGCGAGATGGCAAAGGACAGTGAGCGAAGTGCTGTCGTCCCGTAACTTCCTGCAACGTAGGTCGAAAACGAGGCCGAATTTGCTAAGGAAGTCGATGCCAAGTATGGGTTTCTGGACCTCTGCGATGGTAAAGATAAAAGGAAATTCGTGTCGTAAACCAAGGCTTAGGTGTAACAGCTTCTGGCCGTATGTCGCGATTTTAGTCTGGTTATCCGCCGGTAACCTAGGTCCGGCTTGTTGCAGTGGGCGTTTTACCAACGAACGTGGTATAACGCTGACTTCTGCGCCCGTATCGACCAAAAAATGGAGTTTAGTCGTGGAGTCGAACACGTACAGAAGGCGACTGAGGATTTGGCCAGCGACAGCCGTCGCCATTACTGGCTGGCTTTGGCATTTCCAGGTTGCGAAATCGGAGTTCCTTTCTGATATTTGCATCCCGGGCGACAGTTACGTTCTGTTCACCGAAGCGATGGTGGAAATAGCAGTACTACCGCTGACGTGAGCGTGATGTGCTGCGGCGAGGATCACGAGGACTTATTCGGCTGGTAGTGCGTCCAAGTCGAATAGCAGACATGCTGAGTTCTAGGCGGGATATTCTATCGTTTATCGAGTCAGGCGTAGTGCTAGGGGATGAGCTGGCTGTAGTGGACTCAGCTAGATGATTACGAGTACTCTTAAAGAAACATTCGTGCGTTTTGTCCGCGGATTCTGAGAGCCTTTCCGGCGTGATATCGTCGCTATGAACTGATACTATCGCTGTGATGTTCGCCGGAAGGCCTTTCGTCCAAAGTTGGCGAAGTATGGAGTCATCGAGTTTCGACGATCCAACTAAGTAGCGCATGGGTCTAAGAAGCTGAGATGGAGTGCGATCGCCAAGCTCGACGCCAGAAAGTAACTGCTGCAGACGAGCTTCATCAGACGCAGTGGTGCGTTTAGGGATAGCTGCTTTAAGTTTATCCTACGGCGCTTCTACAGGCATAAATAAATAAATAAAGTATTTGTTCTCGACAAGGCGAGGCACGCCTTTACAGGCATGATCATTATGACAACAATGCGTGGTCTAGAATGTGCAAGAATACGTTATGTTTGCCGTACCAGTGTTTGTTTATGTAGGGGGTATGTAACTATGTAACTGTGTGTGTGAGTGGGTATGTCCCTGTGAGGTTCCTGTTTGTAACTGTGCTGCTCTAACTTTGACTCTCATATCGTCGGCAATGCTCGAGTAGAAGATGGATGTCCGTGCGTTGGAAAGGATTATTCGGATACCCACGGGGCGGTGACTTTATTTTGTGGCGAGTCACGACCGCCACGTCACAGTGTTGTTAAGCAGACATTTGTGGCTTTTTATAGGGAGAACGCTTGCCAGGCGAAAACCCACCACGTCCTGGAACACTGCCGCCGAACTTTTTGCTGGAACGGGTCAAACCCGAACCACCCAGCTGGCACCACGAGGAGGTTGTTCGGCTAGCCAGCCTAGGACTTTGGGTGCAATGGAGACAGGTAAGCGTGAGACGACGTAGGAGAACATAGAAAATCGTGAAGTGACCTTACGAAATTTGAAAGTAGCTTCTACCTGAATAAACTATACACGTGGATTAGAAATGTCAAAGGTAGGAAGCGAAAGTTCGACGGAATTGTCCGTAAAAGCATATGGGGTCTGGTCGGACATGACTAAGAAAAATACGCGTTCAAAAAAATAAGGCGAGGTCACCAATTTATGTAGTGGTCGAAAAATACTAGGATGGTTTCAACCCCATAGTAAAAGGCAAAAAGTTGGAAAGGGTCAACTCACAGTCTAAACGCAGTTGAGTTCGAGTCGTAGGTTGCGCTATACCTGTGGCACACGCAGAGCAAAATGGAAATAGATGTTCGATAGTAATTCCGAATATACTATCCGATTTGCAAGCACACTTGACGGCACTGTACGCACGCAGAAGCAGCACAGCCAGAAATCAGCACGACGGAACGCGGGGGGCGAAGAAGTGTATTGTAATTATAATTTCAAACAAACTGTACAAAAGATGTCATGATAAAATTGATGACAAAAAGACAAAATGTGAAAGAATACTAACCACTACACCGCTGCCTACGCGCCCAAAAACTGTAGCAGTGATTCGGTAAAGAATGGCTTCTACCGCCAACTGACCGAGCTCCTGTGCCTCAGAGGAAGCACGGACACTGTTGTGCCGGAGGGGGATATGAACGCACAAGTTGGAAAGTTGTCCACTGATAAAACGCATCTGGGTGATCAGCACGGTGTAGGCTACCGCAATGAGAACCGTGAGTGGTTACTTCTTTTGTGTGAATGTGCGAGCACTAACATCCGGCACAGCAATCGCCGGAGTGTGTCTTGGCGCCCACCAGCCTTGGAAGCAGATCGATCACATTGCTGTCAGTTACCGCTGGAGAGGCTGCATCCAGAAATGCTGCTCATTTTGGAGCTCATGTGTGGGCACCGATAGTGCATTCGTTTGTGCTGACATAGGGATGCGCTTTGAAGGACGCCGACGACGACGCTGTGAGCGCATTGACACTAGCCAATTAACAAAGCCAGCTGTTCTGAATGCGTATCGAAGTACGCTGACATGCGAGTTGAGTAGGCGCTCACTGGAAACAATTGATGGTCACTGGTCACATGTTTACCCGACCTTACTAGCAGCAGGCAAATCCTCATGTGGTAAGTCTACTAGCCAATTTGGACAAGGGGTCTCTTCGCGGTCGCTGGAACTTATCGATGCTCGCCGGCATATCCTGGCTGTAAACGAACACAAAGAAATACGTAACGAGCTCCGGGCAAAACTCCACGCTAGCCTGAAGAGAGGCCGCGAATGCTGGTGGTCTCTTCGTGCGTCGGAGTTGGAAGTAGCCGCTGCCCATGGTAACCATCGTACGTTATTCCGGCTGTAACGGGAAATGAGAAGCAGGAGAGCTGGTGTTAATGAAACTATACTTGATGAGAGAGGACCGTCTATCCACAATTTGTCAGAGCGTTTGGAATGTTAGGCTGAGCAATTTGAGAAGCCATTTAATCGGCCAGTATTGTTAGCTTATTCGCCGTCCAGTGATCTCCTGCTCCGCGATCTGTCCCTTTGGATCCACACTCTCTCTCAGAAGTCGAACGTCAGGTCGGACTGTTGAAGTTGAACAAAGCCGCGCGACCAGACGATCTTCAGACAGCCGTTTTCAAATTCGAGGGCTCTGTTCTTGTTGATGAGTTACATGAATGAATAGTGAAACTGTGGGAGCAGGAGGCTGTCCCAATTGGCTGGAGTCGCTCCGTTATTGTTGCCATCTTCAAAGGAGGCTCGCGGTTGGAATGCGGCAACTATAGAGGAATCAGCCTGATCTCCTTTGCTGCCAAATTACTCGCCTCCATAATCTTTCACAGAATGACTGGCACTTGTGAAAGCCAGCTTCGTGAGCAGCAAGCCTGGTTTCGTCGGGGTCGTGGCTGCATCGACCACATGTTTACCTTACGTCAGTTGTTGGAGCACCGTCACACATATTTGCGGCACACCGTAGTCGTGTTCCTCGATAGCAAAGGTGCTTTCGCTTCGGTTGATCGACGTGCTCTTTGGAATTGTCTACTCAGGAAAGGTGTGCCCGTGAAATATGTAAATATTATTCGAGCATTATGCGCGCGTAGCAGGGGAAGAGTGAGGGCTTACGGTAAGCTGTCGCCACCCTCAATATCTCCAGCGGTGTAAGACAAGGATGCCCGCTGTCACCTTTCCTCTTCAACTTCCTATTGACGAAGCCCTGGGGCTTTCCTTTACAGGACCTGAATTAGAAGGTGTGGAGCTACTCCCAGGAGAACGACTTCTTGACTTGGAATATGCAGACGACATTGCTCTTATCTGTGACAGCTTCCATACGTGTCAAGCCGCGCTATGCAGATTAGCACCGGCTGTCAGCCGCTTCGGGCTTTGCTTTTCACCATCGAAATGTAAAGCGTGCCTCCAAGATTGGCAGCGATCGCCTCCTGCGCTGACCCTTGGTGGGGATCAGCTAGAAGTCGTTCGGAAATTCAATTACCTGGGAATTTGTATCAGAGCCCTAGGGATCGAAGACGAGATCACGAACCGTGTAGCGAAAGCTCGAAGGGCTTTTGATAACCTTCGCCACCTAAGGCGGCGGCGCGACATCACTCTCGCCCTGAAGGGTAGAGTGTACAATGCAGAGGTACGTTCGACCCTACTGTACGGTTGCGATACCTACCCCCTACCCTTGGCGGGCCTAAAGTGGCTAGTTACGTTCGGCCATCGGTGCCTTCGCATTTTGGCTTACGTCTGGGAGAAAACCGCGTGAGCAACGGGCGTGCTCCACGCCTTGTTTACGGCACAGGAAAAGGAGCTAAACCACTCAGCACCGTCATTTCACGCACCGGACCTCGGTGGTTAAGCCGCGTGTTGCGAGTGTCAGCCCACCGACTTCCGCGACCTGCGTTGTTTGTTCACCGGGGGTGTGGATGGAAGAAGAGGGGGGTGAACAGGCGATGACTTGGTCCAGAGTAATGAAGGCCCTCACTTTGGATCTGGTCCCGGTTGGATCGTCACGGCTGCCTGGTTGGGGTCCGGAAGACTATGAACAGATTTGGCTAGAAACACTTGCTAACAAGTCAAAGAGCCGACCTCAGTAACGTTCGTGTTGTGAGTTTCTTGGTCTCTCCCCAACCCTTGTAGCCTCCCCTTCAACCACGATCTCATTTCGTAGAGTAATATAATTTTACGTAATGACTTTTCTTTTTGCCTAATACCTGACTGGTAGCTTACCAGAACGATGCCCATCCGTTGCTGGTAGCTCAGCTGGCATGCAACCGTTGTATTTATTTTCCCTTTCCTTTATGTATTGCGGCACAGTAGCTGAGGTGTTTTCAACCACTACCTAACGTGTATAATGAGGATGTGGATGATAATCGACCCACATCCCATGGATAATAGGATATTTAGCACTATATTACTTTTTCAGTTTTTTAATCTTTCATGCCTAATATCATCTTCATCGTATTACGGAACATTACCTAACGTGTAATTTTCACCCTCAGCTAAGGTGGAATGTAGAGGATAATGCTAGCTTGCGTAAGCCAAACGCTGCCCCCCTACGCGTATTTAATGTGCTCTCCCCTCTATAAAGGCAGGAAGCCATTTGAGGGCGCCACCAGATATCACATAAGACCCCAAACTTAGGGAGACTCATAGATGGGGAACAGTATCAAAGGCTGTCGAAAGTCGGCGAAATGCGTATCAATATCGTGACTGCAGTTTACAATTTAGCCCAGCTTTCACGAGCTGCAAGTAAAGCCGTCAGACAAGGAAATCCCTTATAGAAACGTGTGCAGCTCTGATAAGCTCAAATTGTCCTCGGGCTTCCCCACCGAATCCCTTACCCAGGTTTCAAACAATTTGGCTATTACGCCTGTCAAGCTGACAGGTCAGTAGTTCGCAGGCATAATACTGCCACCGCTTTTAAGAATTGGACCGATGATTGACTCTTACTAATAGGAAGATTTAGCACAGACGTTGAGCGATTTTGCAAACAGGCAGATAAGAGGACCACTTATCTTAGCGGCTAGTTCATGCATCAGCTTCGTATGTATTAAAGCACGGCCATAATCTTTGAAAAGATGTAGCCCTTGTACTTGTCTGAAGACTTGAGTCACCGTAATGCTTATTTCAGTTAAGCAGGAATCCTTCGGAACTCTTGTGAACAACTCAGCCTGTGGTAGGGGGCCCATGAGCAATGACACCAGAGTACTCTTCGCTAAGTATACAAGCCTTATCATGGCCGGTATACACACTGGTCTCGTCCGCTCTTATTAGCGCTGGAATAGCCGTTTTTACAGCTCTTCAGTACGCAAGAACCTTTGGATTAGTTGCGGCTGCGTAGCTAAATCCTTCTTACTTGAGACGATCAATCTTGTGAGGTTGCCTACATTTATTCTTAACCTCTCGATAGCTCCCGTATGTCTTGGTTGATGGAGCCGCTTGGTAAGTTCACCCGCACGTAGACGGCTTCCTGAGCAGGTATTTACCGCAAAATCTCTTCCTGGAGTATGGGCCCGTGTCTCCTTTTCAAACGCCCGCCCGTGGCCTATAGTTAACAAACTTGACTTGTCATCTGACGGCGCGGGTCCGAGCCTGCTAAGATGCAGAGTGAGACTAGCAGTATCATTAGCCTACCTACGGCCGGTGGTTGCGCGACAGCGAAACGTCGATAATGCTTACCGATGTGCTGCTTTTACCCTCCTGCATCCTGTTTCTTCCTGCTTGGTGTGTGGGAAACAGAGAAGTAAGCGAAGTATGTCCTATACTTTTCACAGGATGACTCAACAGTGTCGGTGCCGCAGATCACACAGAGCCAAACTAACGTTTGGCATAACATTGCGTTAAAGTCCGCCTGCCAAATATCTGGGTATACCTCCTCGATAGCCTGATGAAACTGAGAGAGAACATCGAAAGTATATACAGACATGGCCGCAGGCACCTAGAGCTGAGCCTTATCTAATAGTACTAACGTATTCGAGTGACTTCACAAAAGCAAGCCATAAGGCAGAGAGCAACTTTACGCTCGTGTACCTCGTCTGGAGATACAGGAACTTACGCAGACTGAATTGCAACCTCAGCTCGAGGGCATACAAAAAGAAGTTGCCCATCGCCAAACTACAACATAGTTTAGCCCAACAGACCTCAGCGAGCATGAAATCCAACAGTACTAAACAACTATTGTCAGTGTAACGCGCTTATCTACTCATGAAATTCTTCTACTCTTCGTTCCGTGTTTTAGTCTACAGACCTTGGCCGATCGTTGATGGATATCGATCAGCGTTCACCTGCGCCTCCTTACATTCCCATTGTTAGCGTTATAAGTGTGTCTGTGTGTGCATGCTAATCTCCGGCACTGGTTCCGTGCGTGTGCGGCCACCGACGACCTTGGATTTCCAACCCTACCCTTCGCCGAACATGGCACGTTCAGCCCGGAGCATGTGTCGCACCCCCTCCCCCGTTCACTGGTCGCTCGTCCAAACACCATGTTTATGCGTGCCATTAAACTCTCACCCTGTGACTGGACCGTCCATTGATTGGTCAACGCCATTATTCTTAATACTCGTAGCACTTAGGTGTGGTGAATTGTTCCTTTGATTGTCCGGCGTAGACAACTCGTTCCCCTATTGTTTACTGACACCTGGTTGTCAACTTGCATACACCGGGATACTGAACAACTGAGGTATGCCAATTATCAACTGTATATATTTCAATAGTACCGTAGTATTTGTGATCCGAATTGTTTTGATTTCAGGATTTTTGGCTACGCGTTATACAACTTTCACGGTGGACGTTACAGTCAGCCTGACTACCAATAAAGAATAAAAAGAAACTATAAGCTATAAATTAAAAACTAAACTATAAAACCAAACGTTAAAAATAAAAATGGTCGCAAATACATTTGAAAAAATAATACCGTTAGAGGAGGGAACCGAATTATATGAGTCCTGATAACCACGAAGCACAAAAATACCACGTGCAGTGCAGTTGCTTTGTCCAGCCTACCTGAAGAGATGCAGTGAAAAGGAAGATGCCAAGTTGACAAAAAAACAGAAGGATTGCTGTAGTCATTTAGAACCTCTGAGGATCCTAATCCAAAAGCTACCCTAAGAAAATTGATCGCAAGGCCCAAGGCAAAAGTCAATCAAGCCGACCAATGCAATGTCATATATCAGAGAAAATGCAGCGACTGCGATAAAAACCACGTCGGACAAAGTGGAAGAAAGTTATGTACAGAGGCTTCAAGTGGAACGGCGACTTAATTCAGCGTGGACATCAACAACAGCTATCAGTGATATTTTATATTACTGATAGAATCCGAGTAGTTCGCAAACAACCAACTGTATAACTTCACCTTCAGCACAATCCCCTCGGGTTTAATGCAGGTTTCCGTCATTCTTTACCACGCTCCGACGCACTGCTGGAAGCATTCCTCCACGATGCTCCTTAATACCAGCGTCGCTTAGAGCAATATCAATTGAATATGAGGGCTGTTCTATTACAGTAATTTTTTCTCGATCAGGAATCTCCGGGTGCCCGGAGCGTTATGGGCAGGAGTATAGTCATGAAGAAGCATCCACGATTTGCTGTCATAATTATCGTCTGTTAAAGTGCACTCAGCGAAGCAAACGTTTCAGTAATAATGCAACAATAATTGGCATAAGTGCGACATAGTCAATAGTCAGGTTTGAAGTGCATGTGACCCAGGTGAAGTAAACGAAAGTTCATAATCCAATACGAAAAATGAAATAACGCAGTGCCAAGCATATCTGGCGACAATTAACGTGCCAAACATTTACAGATCACACAGTGAGGCTAGGGAGGGAATATTAACAGTCACTTCACAGTGGGAAATGAAGGGCCAGGTATCAGGGGGAGGAGTCTGCTGCTACGAAATGAACAAATTGGTGGTTTAACCGAGCGATCCATCTGTGCCTTTCACGGATGGGCGTGTAAAGTTTAATGCAATATCAGTAAACAATGCCGACTTTAATCTAATTATCCTTAAGACCGACAACGCGCCCCGGAAAGTTGGCTTGTTACGGTGTTGACGACATCTAAGGAAAATGTATACCTCCACCTCCCATTTAAGGGTAACCCCGCTTCCACGAGGGCAACCAAGCGCTTCCTCTACGTCACTCAGATAATGTAATGTGCTACAGATGTTATGGTGATAAACAGCATAGGAAGTTGAACCTATCAGCACCAAATCACACAATACTCACTAATCCGATTATCCCTGCTGCGTTAGTTAGATAAGCAAGAATGACGGGGGTTTTGAATTCCAGAGTGAATGAACCCCGGACCAAATGGGTTCAAGGTGAGGTCAGCCATTTCGCGTCCAATATTCCGTGTGCACGCAAACGTGAACATGTTTTATTGACCCCTTATCTGCTTGACACCGGCTCCGCATTTCGACTGCTATTACGTAATCCTATTCCACGCTTATTACGGTTCGCGTAAGCCGTGACGACAAGCCAGCTAAGACCTGCCCTGTGAGTGCAGAAACAGTCAGTTTTTGACCTACGAATACCCCGGTCCTAGGACGATTGCCGCCGTTCATCTCACAGCATTTCACTGATTGGGAACACCCTTGGGACTGTATAAGATAATTACTAGTTATTGTATTGGTACTGATGAGACAATACGAAATGCGTGCATTTATCAGTGATCGTCTCCTAATTGTGTTATTCAAACTATTGGAAGGAAATAACTGTTGTAAAAAAACAGTTTATTTCTCGGCGGTGCGCGAGACTGTGACAAAGCAATGCTGACATGAATTCCCTGAGGCCGGTCACACATGCAATTATAGTGTCCCACTGACGCAAACCGAACTTTGGCGAAGTATGTGAATGGATGGTGTGTATCCGTTCACACGGGAGTTATACTGTGCGGCCAAATTCAGCAACACGTAATGCCCCAGTTAAAACGCTCGCATGTGTTCACCTGTGGCCA
Source organism: Dicrocoelium dendriticum (assembly GCA_944474145.2). Lineage (NCBI taxonomy): Eukaryota > Metazoa > Platyhelminthes > Trematoda > Plagiorchiida > Dicrocoeliidae > Dicrocoelium > Dicrocoelium dendriticum. The sequence continues at coordinate 7,172,950 of OX104059.1, forward strand.
TGGTACGCTATACTACGTAAGGACAGGCTCTCAGGGCTTGTAGCAAGTGTCCATCCAGTTGCACACGTGGCCACTAGCTCTTTTCGCTACTTAGCCCCTGCTTCAGTCGAGTGGTGGATCAGGTGTCTGTCGCCACCGTGACTGTGCAGTCAACCATTGCTGACCCCGCACGTACGTCCGGTCTGTGGCTGCGGAGTACGAGGCTTGCATACATGACCTGCCGTCCGGTTAGATCAACCCGCCTCACTTTCGATAGCTACACCTCATCCAGTCTGTTCATATAACCATTGGCTTTTGCGATGCACGCTGGATCAGCGATCAAAACTCCGAAGGTTGACCGTAACTCCCGCCTACTTTCCACGACAATATCCGGGTAAATCACATGCACTCGAGGTAAACCAACATCCCTATTTAGGCGAAATAGCCCCGCATTTAAAGTTGCTGTCCCGCTTTCTTAAAAATGCTGGGCGGGATGTACTAATGTACCGATTTGAGGACGTAAACCTCAGAATATCCCCCTTTGATCATGTATAATGTAGGTGGAATAGCAAGAATCAAACAGTGGCGGTGCAGGCACACCATAAGGTAGGGAGGCAGAAGGCAGTGATTGCCCGGAAGACAAAAAGACCACTAAAAAGGGAGCGGAGGGAAACGGGAACTGGCACAATCAGGGAGAGCAGGCGGAGGAACATTGGCTTAACGGAACGAGAGGAGAACGGGGCATGATGGACGTCCGTTATTGTAACATCCCGGACCAACCCCAAGCATTGTGTGTTGCATCCACGTTCACGTAAATTAAGAACTATCGAAAGAAAACATATCTGGATGATCTAACCCAATCCACGGACGTGGGTCATTCAATACGCAGAGTTCATTTCTCTTCTTCCTACACCTGACTGAAAACAATCACAAATACGACGTCATGTTCACAAATTCAAACAACACAACACATTCATGCACACTTAACACATGGATCCATATGTTACTTATAAACTCGTGTCGTTTTTACATTAACCAGTCCTTGTTGTGTCTCCATGGTCATGACTAAGCAGACATGTCTCGCACTGTCGAGAATAAAACATTTCCTTCTTTCTTTATATAAGTATTGCTCGATAACTATTGTTCCAGATGATATTATGTCAAGCAGTACAACTTTTAATCGGAAACGCTTGTACCGACATTTTACTTTGGCTCCTGTGCTCAAGAAACCATGGATTATAACATGGCGAAATCATGCCGACCGTTGGCTATTGCCACCATGGTAATAACCTTGATTTCTTTTGCAAACCAGCGCCATAATGTTCTGGAATCCCACTATTAACCCACGAACTTCTCAAGTGAGTAAACTACGAAAATTTTGGTTGTACTTTATTTTAACCACACTTTTACTGTTCCAAAGCAGCTATGTTTGTAGGCATATGTAGTCGTACCTTCACTTGTGTGCCTCCTTCTACCGGGAATATACCATTTATATATTTATTTAAAACTTCAGTAGCGTAGCCATTGTACTGACTAATAACGCAAGTACTTTTTATTATTGCATTGAAGCAAGCAATGTAGACATTTATCTTTTCAATGTATTGCACGATCAGCATATGCAGAAACAAACGGGGGTAGGTTAAGTGTCTCGGTTGGCCGTGCAAGAAATCTGGAAGCGTCTCGGTTTGACTCATCAATAATCTGGCCACCTTACATGCACCGTACCTAACAGGTGCGTCACCACCGCTGAATCTCACAGTAGAGCATTATACTTAGACGTCGCAGTGACATCCGCCTCAGGTGTTCTAGCAGCGTTGTGTGCAGTTCGCTCGCGCTATCTCCTATACCCACATATTCACAGTTATTGTGAATACATTTGTGAATACCGTTAGTCATCTTATCTAGTAGGTGGATAGAATACTAGATCGTGGAAATGACCGGTAGTATTGATACAGCGGATCAAGAGATACTGACAAGCAGAGTCAACAACATCAGCAGAGAAAAATTATTCCCAGGTTGAAAAGGAAGGCCTGGCTATCATATTTGCTGTCAAAAATTTCACAAAATGCTATATGGTAGACGTTTCAAGTTACTGACGGATCACAAACCGTTGCTGACCATATTTGGTTCACATAAAGGCATCCCGGCAACTACAGCCAGCCGTCTACAGAGATGGGCTCTATCCTTACTGGCCTACGATTTTAGCATCCATTACCAATCGACCACAGATTTTGGGCAAGCCGATGTGTTGTCTCGGTTAATTGCGGATCATCCAGCAGACAACCACGAGACAGTGATTGCTAGTGTTAAAGTGGATCAGGAGATCAATCGGGTAATTCTCGACACCGCGAAATCCCTACCAGTCTCGCTAAAATCCATCCAGCAGCACACATCGCAGGATGCCGTACTACGTAATGTGATGAAGCACGTGAAAGAAGGTTGGCCATCGAGGGTATCAGATGCAGAACTCATCCCCTATCACCGGTGCCAAAACAGCTTATCAATCGTTGACTCGTGTTTGCTTTTCGCTGAACGTGTAGTTGTTCCCTCAGCTTTACAACGGCCCATTCTCACCCAACTTCATAAAGGCCATCAAGGAATCACCCGCACCAAAGCATTAGCTAGAAGTTACGTGTATTGGCCAGGGATGGATGATGATATCTCACACTTGTGTACGCGGTGTGAAAACTGTGCGTGGGCGCAAAAATCACCAAACAAATTGGCCCCCGTGCCATGGCCAACAGCGACCACGCCGTGGTCAAGAGTACATGTAGATTTCGCCGGCCCAGTAGAGGGTAAATCTTATCTCATCGTGATTGACGCTCATAGTAAATGGCCAGAGGTTGTAACAATGCCGACGACCACTGCAGTCGCAACGATTAGACAGTTGCATCAAATATTCAGCCGATTCGGAATGCCGGAGACATTAGTCAGCGATAATGGCCCACAATTTACTAGCGAAGAATTCGCAACATTTTGTCGTTCTAACGGGGTGACTCACATACGCACACCACCCTTTCACCCGCAATCGAACGGTCAGGTTGAGCGATTCGTCGACACGTTCAAACGTGCACTTATCAAAGGGCGAGGCGACGGCCCCAGGGACGATTGCATACACACATTCCTAATGATGTATCGAATCACACCACACCCCTCTTGTAACGGAAGGTCACCGTCGGAAATGTTGTTTAACCGTCAGATCAGGTCAATTTGGGACATAATCGTTCCGGAGGTGAGAGAATTAGCCAAGCCGGAAACAATAGAACCTGCGCAACCCAAACAGCACGTAATAGCGAGAACATTAAAACCAGGTGACTTGGTATGGACAAGAGACTTCCGGCCGTCGCAAAACAGATGGACGCCAGGTGTAATCACCAGACGGATTGGTCGAGTCACGTACCTAGTAGAGGTCAACGGTCAGACATGGCACAGGCATATGAATCAGCTCAGACACCGCTCTGATAACAATCAGTATTTACCTCGTCACAATTCCCAGTTTGATTTTCAGTTATTACTGGAGGAGTTCTCATTGCCGAAACCGACAAATGCAAATTCGGATCTAGTGGAAAACGAAAGCCAAGCGTTGATGTCAGATTTGGTGGTGACGCACCTGTTAGGTACGGTGCATGTAAGGTGGCCAGATTATTGATGAGTCAAACCGAGACGCTTCCAGATTTTTTGCACGGCCAACCGAGACACTTAACCTACCCCCGTTTGTTTCTGCATATGCTGCTCGTGCAATACATTGAAAAGATAAATGTCTACATTGCTTGCTTCAATGCAATAATAAAAAGTACTTGCGTTATTAGTCAGTACAATGGCTACACTACTGAAGTTTTAAATAAATATATAAATGGTATATTCCCGGTAGAAGGAGGCACACAAGTGAAGGTCCGACTACGTATGCCTACAAACATAGCTGCTTTAGAACAGTAAAAGTGTGGTTAAAATAAAGTACAACCAAAATTTTCGTAGTTTACTCACTTGAGAAGTTCGTGGGTTAATAGTGGGATTCCAGAAGATTATGGCGCTGGTTTGCAAAAGAAATCAAGGTTATTACCGTGGTGGCAATAGCCAACGGTCGGCATGATTTCGCCATGTTATAATCCATGGTTTCTTGAGCACAGGAGCCAAAGTAAAAGGTCGGTACAAGCGTTTCCGATTAAAAGTTGTACTGCTTGACATAATATCATCTGGAACAATAGTTATCGAGCAATACTTATATAAAGAAAGAAGGAAATGTTTTATTCTCGACAGTGCGAGACATGTCTGCTTAGTCATGACCATGGAGACACAACAAGGACTGGTTAATGTAAAAACGACACGAGTTTATAAGTAACATATGGATCCATGTGTTAAGTGTGCATGAATGTGTTGTGTTGTTTGAATTTGTGAACATGACGTCGTATTTGTGATTGTTTTCAGTCAGGTGTAGGAAGAAGAGAAATGAACTCTGCGTATTGAATGACCCACGTCCGTGGATTGGGTTAGTTCATCCAGATATGTTTTCTTCCGATAGTTCTTAATTTACGTGAACGTGGATGCAACACACAATGCTTGGGGTTGGTCCGTGATGTTACAATAACAGACGTCCATCATGCCCCGTTCTCCTCTCGTTCCGTTAAGCCAATGTTTCTCCGCCTACTCTCCCTGATTGTGCCAGTTCCCGTTTCCCTCCGCTCCCTTTTTAGTGGTCTTTTTGTCTTCCGGTCAATCACTGCCTTCTGCCTCCCTACCTTATGGTGTGCCTGCACCGCCACTGTTTGATTCTTGCTATTCCACCTACATTATACATGATCAAAGGGGGATATTCTGAGGTTTACGTCCTCAAATCGGTACATTAGTACATCCCGCCCAGCATTTTTAAGAAAGCGGGACAGCAACTTTAAATGAGGGGCTATTTCGCCTAAATAGGGATGTTGGTTTACCTCGAGGGCATGTGATTTACCCGGATATTGTCGTGAAAAGTAGGCGGGAGTTACGGTCAACCATCGGAGTTTCGATCGTTGATCCAGCGTGCATCGCTTTCGAAAGTGAGGCGGGTTGATCTAACCGGACGGTAGGTCATGTATGCAAGCCTCGTACTCCGCAGCAACAGACCGGACGTACGTGCGGGGTCAGAAATGGTTGACTGCACAGTCACGGTGGCGACAGACACCTGATCCACCACTCGACTGAAGCAGGGGCTAAGTAGCGAAAAGAGCTAGTGGCCAGGTGTGCAACTGGATGGACACTTGCTACAAGCCCTGAGAGCATGTCCTTACGTAGTATAGCGTACCATGGCCACAGGTGAACACATCCGAGCGTTTTAACTGGGGCATTACGTGTTGCTGAATTTGGCCGCACAGTATAACTCCCGTGTGAACGGATACCCACCATCCATTCACATACTTCGCCAAAGTTCGGTTTGCGTCAGTGGGACACTATAATTGCATGTGTGACCGGCCTCAGGGAATTCATGTCAGCATTGCTTTGTCACAGTCTCGCGCACCGCCGAGAAATAAACTGTTTTTTACAACAATTATTTCCTTCCAATAGTTTGAATAACACAATTAAGAGACGATCACTGATAAATGCACGCATTTTGTATTGCCTCATCAGTACCAATACAATGACTAGTAATTATCTTATACAGTCCCAAGGGTGTTCCCAATCAGTGAAATGCTGTGAGATGAACGGCGGCAATCGTCCTAGGACCGGGGTATTCGTAGGTCAAAAACTGACTGTTTCTGCACTCACAGGACAGGTCTTAGCTGGCTTGTCGTCACGGCTTACGCGAACCGTAATAAGCGTGGAATAGGATTACGTAATAGCAGTCGAAATGCAGAGCCGGTGTAAAGCAGATAAGGGGTCAATACAACATGTTCAAGTTTGCGTGCACACGGAATATTGGACGCGAAATGGCTGACCTCACCTTGAACCCATTTGGTCCGGGGTTCATTCACTCTGGAATTCAAAACCCCTCATTCTTGCTTATCTAACTAACGCAGCAGGAATAATCGGATTAGTGAGTATTGTGTGATTTGGTGCTGATAGGTTCAACTTCCTATGCTGCGTATCACCATAACATCTGTAGCACATTACCTTACCTGAGTGACGAAGAGGAAGCGCTTGGTTGCCCTCGTGGAAGCGGGGTTACCCTTAAATGGGAGGTGGAGGTATACATTTTCCTTAGATGTCGTCAACACCGTAACAAGCCAACTTTCCGGGGCGCGTTGTCGGTCTTAAGGATAATTAGATTAAAGTGGGCATTGTTTACTGATATTGTATTAAACTTTACCCGCCCATCCGTGAAAGGCACAGATGGATCGCTCGGTTAAACCACCAATTTGTGCATTTCGTAGCAGCAGACTCCTCCCCCTGATACCTGGCCCTTCATTTTCCACTGTGAATTGACTGTTAATATTCCCTACCTAGCCTCACTGTGTGATCTGTAAATGTTTGGCACGTTAATTGTCGCCAGATATGCTTGGCACTGCGTTATTTCCTTTTTCGTATTGGATTATGAAGTTTCGTTTACTTCACCTGGGTCACATGCACTTCAAACCTGACTATTGACTATGTCGCACTTATGCCAATTATTGGCGCATTATTACTGAAACATTTGCTTCGCTGAGTGCACTTTAACAGACGATAACTATGACAGCAAATCGTGTGTGCTTCTTCATGACTATACTCCTGCCCATAACGCTCCAGGCACCCGGAGATTCCTGATCGAGAAAAAATTACTATGATAGAACAGCCCTCATATTCAATTGATATTGCTCTAAGCAACGCTGGTATTAAGGAGTATCGTGGAAGAATGCTTCCAGCAGTGCGTCGGAGCGTGGTAAAGAATGACGGAAACCCGCATTAAACCCGAGGGGATTGTGCTGAAGGTGAAGTTATACAGTTGGTTGTTTGCGAACTACTCGGATTCTATCAGTAAGATAAAATATCACTGATAGCTGTTGCTGATGTCCACGCTGAATTAAGTCGCCGTTCCACTTGAAGCGTGTGTACGTCGTCCTGGGCTGCTTAGTTGTTGGACGACGTGTGCTTTTTCGGTTGCGCTACATTTAAACTGGTTGAGGACGAGAACAAGCACATGAAGGGGCAGCTTACCGAGCAGTGCTCACTGCATACTCTGTTTACCCTGGTGCTTGATCATGTAAACACGTTGATTCAGGATAGACTGCAAACTTGGCAGGCACATCGCGTTCACTTACCCACCACTCCGGAATTGTCCACTGCACCACCGATTTTTTGCGTTATCTTCCGTTCGCTAGCAAGCAATTTATGAGATACTGGAGGAGCGTACGTATCACCACCGTGCAGGAAATTGGTGCACATTGATTGGTTCGTTGTGCTCGTGGTACGGCTACCCGTTCCTACGCTGTGACCGTATAGTCTTGTGACTGCGAACTTCATCATCAGGGGCGTATGCCGGGTGCTCATATGTGTCCCGTAACCCATAGGCCAGGTGCAAGTTTGTTTCTACTGGTGTAAATGTCCTATGGATGTTGGGACACAGGAAGCACTGGACACTGCGCCGGCTGCTTCATTGTGGCGTAATATCACCGTGCATGTGACGGACCACGTGGTGGAAGTAAGACCCGTGGGATGGGCTACGAAATTGCGGCTGGCAAGGGAGTTACCTGTGGAGTGGAAAACACATGCGCAGGCTTTCTGTAGGAAAATAAGCTCTAGCTTTACACGACCCATAGGGTAAAAAGAGTTCCGGTAGGGGTTGCTGAAGGGCCAAGCTAACTTAAAGCGGGTTTGACTCGCGTGTTAGCTGTATCTTCATCGGGCTTATAAGAGAATTTAAACAGAATGCGCCGTGGCTCAAAACGTAACATCTCACTACACCCTTCAAAACGGCTATGGAAAGGAAGTAGGCAGAATAAAAACAAGAGAAACTGCATCAAGTAGAAGGTAGTTGTCTCAGGGTCTATTGCGGTGTAGCTCGGCCAGGTGACGATTCTGGCGGATATTAAAATCCGGCACAGTGGTTACGAAGACTAGATCATCAGCCAGGCAGAACATTGTACGGTCGGCAGTTTCTCAAAGCGAAGTAGTGTCATCTGCAGTTCAACCGACTATGCTAAAGTGTGAGCCTCAGTGGGTGGCCACGTAGGCGGGAGCACGATTGATGCAGTGTGAGTAGTTGACGACAGGGATGTCCAGGGCTGGACAAGATCATAAATACATGGATCATGTCGCCACTTAGACGTGGGTACTTAAGCGCGTAGAGGCCCAGGCAGCGTAGTCGTTGTGGATAATTTAGGTGCTTGAGACTTTGGACTGGTTTTCTTGCTCTACGTTGTGGGACCGCAAGTATCCGTTGGTCCTCCAACAAACGAGGGCTCCAAGCCTGAACAGCCAACTTTAATTGGGGTGGAAGAGAAGCATTGATTCGGCGCAGGTTGCTGGTGTCAGTATGACCAAAAGCTGGTTTCAGCAATCCCACCATGCGGTTGGCAACAACAGCTGCTTTCCGGCAGGAAGCGGATAAATAAATAAATAAATACAAAAAATAAATACAAAAAGGCACGTATGACTAATGATACCCGAGTCGCTTTCGGCTGAAGACATCTGGAGGATAGACGCTTCCAGGTAATATATAGGTGAAAAAGTGGAAGGGGGGGGGTAGAAGAGACGCGACATTGGAAAGCATAAAATGGAAGGCTGATTTTTGTGGACCATTGATGTAGACAGTGGAGGCACATCTGAAGTGCGTGGGCACCGTCTGGATAGTTAATTGTGCGCCACAATTTTGCGGCATTAGCATATAACAGCAGGGAAGACCCCACTCGCGGTGTGACGCCCTCAGTGAAGGTTAGGAGGGGTGCGGTCCGAGAACTGACCCCCGTACACTACGCAGGTGCGTCTGTGAGATAAATGAGCCTAGTGCTTTCAACAGGACACCGCGGCTGATGATAGTCAGTGTCATATACACTCCTCCAAAGTTATAAATATTGCATGTCGCTCAGTTGTCAACTTTGCATAAGGTCTTACAGCTGAAGAGACGTCACACAGACCTTGCATACACCCCTTTCAAAGAGATGGAAATGCGTTCTGTCGCCAAAGATGCCGCCAAATTGAAGAAATTCGTCCCAGCTTGTGCAGTGCATGAACTGGCTGCACGTGCTGTGTGGCCATCCTTGCCTCCTCCCTCTCTTTAGCCTTACTGCTCCAACAGGCTTCCTTGTCAGCAATTAGGCTCCGCTTCACGTAGAGCGGAATAGCGCGTGCGGTCAAATTTTGTTAAAACTCGACGGAGAGGTTTCTTCCGATTTGCAACAGCTTCACCAACCTGTCGGATACGTAGTGACCGGTGCACTGACAATTTATGGTGTTGCAAACAGATGCTCATTCATGGTGGCAGTGATAGCAATCCAAAGGAGCTCAGTGTCAATAGAATAAGACATCAAAATTTCGGTACGAAGTGCGTTCTGATAGGCTTGACTTACGGAACGCTAAGAGAAATACTCAGTGAGCCATTGCAGGGTACGCTTGGTGCGCTTCCAGGTGAAATGCATAGAAACAAAGCATAAGGAAGCGTGATCAGCGTCGTCGCAGGTATTTATGTGGGTTGTATTTCCAAAACTAGGCTCAATGATCCTAATGGGGATGTTGATTTAATTACACCCTGCTTGTTCTCTCCTCATTGATTGCACGCACCCGGGGATGCCGATGCGGCACTCACGGGTCAAGCTGGTGTAGGTATCATTCTAAGCACCAAGGCTAAGCCATAGCTGATTGATTGCATTCCGGTGAACAGTCGTTTATGTGCAGCACGTTTGACGACATCAGCGGAAGTTGACTCCCGAAGTAGTGCAAAACGCTGTTTGTTTGTGCTTTCCGCTTAAGCCCCATCGACTGCAGTTCAAATGCTGTCAAGAACACACGTTAGCACGAACTGAGCTCGCTACTACGCCGTGCTGCTTGTGCAGAAATTATAGTACTTGTGGAGGATATGAACGCACAAGTAGGGCGTCTGTGCTCTTCAGAAGCCCACCTAGGTGGTAATTATGGGCTTACCTTTGAATGGACTGACGACGGGGAGCGTCTGCTGCAACTGTGTGCGGATCACTAGTTGTTTCTTAGTAGCACTGCTTTTAGACGCAGTGGGCACCGAATCGCTACTTGTCGTTCTCCTGTAGCTGGCCAACAATGGACCCAAATTAACCACGTATTCATCGGTTACAAGTGGCGTGGTTCCATCCTGGATTGCCGCTTGTACTGTAGCATCTGCGTCGCCGTTACTCATGCCTTGGTACGCTGTCGTTTCTCCATGAACTTTACCGGGGGGCGCACCAGGCGTCCCCGATTGTCAAATGAAAAAATGTCGGCCGTTGGTCGGGCACGTCTATTGATAGGCTATTGATAGCCTATTGATGCACTGCATACCGAAATCTCGCTGGCTTGTTCTAATGACAATAGGCTGTAGTGAAATAGAAGTTCGGCGGCCAGGCAGGGGCGTGAGCATCAACTTGTGGCAGTGGTAGTCTTCACCGCACTATTCACTGGATATCCGAGAGGTCGGTGAACCTGTTGGAATCCAGAAGACACCTCCCGGCTGGCTCTGAACACAATGTGACCAAACGGGCTATTAGGCGTAAACTAAAGCATAGCCTCCGTGCTGACAAGGAAGCCTGGTGGACCACGTGGGCCCAAGAAATGGAGGCGGCAGGAGCAGTAGGCAAATACCGTAAGCTCTTCCAGCTAATCCGCACGACAGGTCCAAGGAAATCAGGTGTCGGTGAGGCAAGCAGATACAATGTGTGCACTGCTAGACAATGAGGCGTGCGTATGACCCATTGAGCGAAAGATTTTTAAGATCATTTCAGCTAGCACTTGCTTCCGGACCTCTTACTACGCCAGTGAAGCTGGACGGCCAAGGGACGGTTAGTTTACAGCTCCGTTCGGAGGCCGGGATCCGAAAAGCGATCACAGCCCTCAATCGCTTTCATGCCGCTGGTCCTGACTTCCTCTCACTTGCACTATATAAGGATAGAGGTGAAGTCCTCTGCAAAGCACTGACCTCCCTATTCGAATCTATCTGCAAGGAAGAGAGTGTCTCAACTGCATGGAACGAATCGATTACGGTGGCAATGTACAAGGGCAGTCGCACAGACTGTTCTGACTACGGGGAGCACCACGGAGTATAGCTCAGTGGATCACAAAGGCACACAAACCATCGCACCACAGTGAGGTCCAGCTTCATCGCGATGGTTAATGCGCCTTTCTGTATGTGAAGGACTAGGGGCCCTACGCAACCTAGAAGTACCATGCCACTCAGGGAGAAGCTACGAGTGCTGGTTCACAACCGCCACGTCGCAGTGTGATAAAACGGAATTTTTGGCTTCTCAATGCCATAACGCATGCCAGGCGGAAACCCAGCACTTCCGGAACACAGACGCTGAGGTGTTTGATGTAAAAAAGAAGCCCGATTCACTCAGATGGCAACACGAACAGGTGGTTGAGCAGGGCGGCGCAGTAGTAAGGTAATATTCTGGAACCCTTGTCAAATGGGGAATACATATGTTACGGCAGGGTAGACTTACGTTTCGCTTCATTCCTTAAGGATAGCAGGTCTGTTAACATAACGTGTCACCATTGTTTTACTTATTGCACGACAGTTTCCTGCTACCTAATATTTATATTCTAGGCTTCAAGCTTCCAGTTTGGAATACCACGCGCCTTCTTTGCCATACGTACACATGAAGGCACACGACCCTTACGGTGTCGCCGTCGATTTATTCGGATTACAGCCCACGTTAAACAATAACGACGTCCTCCCACATGCCGCCGTGCTGTGTAGCAACCTCCGCCGACACCAAATCCAGCTGTAAAGTGTGCCATCAAGATAACACGTAAGTGTGTAGATTTTACTCACTTATCCTTCAACATAACTGATAACAACGCCCAAAGCCACCGATTGCAACTACATCACCCAGCGTCTGCAGTCGCACCAAAGCCACCGATGTTTACAGGCAAATGCATTAATTGTATATACACTGCTTCTAGCCAACGTAACACCCGCCACGTCCTCCCACGTGCCGTCGTGTTGTGTGGCGTTCTCTGTGGACATTCCCACCAGCATCAACGTGCTGCATGCTGATAACACGTAAGTAAGCTTATCGCCTTCTTTTATCCTTCCACAGAAATGGTAGCCATGCCCCCTTCCAACCCTTGTAGCAGCCTTAGCCAGCGTCAGCATTTACACTGCAGCCTCTGCGTTACACAGGCGGGTGACGTAAATATATAAACTCCGATTTCATAGCGCCTGTCACCTATAGCATCGATAGGTGGAATGCGTTTCCCCGGCTTCCTGATAGTAAGTCGTTATTACACATGAAGTTCCGAATTCTTGCTGTTTGCCATTATCCATGTCGGCAATTCTCAGGGCCACCCTCTGTCCTATAGCCTTGCGTCACCCCTTGCAAGCACCATGTAAACACCGGACGTCTTGCAGCGGTTGGAGCCCTGGGACATAGGTGCAGTGGGTGGGTCCGTAATCGGCCATCGATTAAGGTACTGGGCAGTCCACTTGCATACTGTGTGAAACTGCTGTGGTAACCTTCCTTGAGAATTTCGGACAACCTAAGATTTGCAAGCCCACGTTTTTCCCCTTCACTGCCAACCAAGTCAGTTACTACTTAACACTCCTTGCGCCATCCATTGGTCATTTTACCACCCACCATTACACCGAAAACACTGAGCAGGAGATAACCGATGCATTAACCGGTAAGTTACATTTAAATACTCCGCATAGACTCAATACCGCCCATGTGCTGCATATGTTGGCGTCTATCATAGCATATTAACCTATACATACCATGCAATAGGTGTGCGGCGCCCATCTCATGACAACCAGTAAGCACGTCGTTTACCGGTATCACATTTTTATGTAGTCTGCGGTTGCTGGTGTGAAATACCTCGTCCGCCTGTCAACAACCCACTGCATTGCAGTGGTTCCTTGTGGCATAAATGGACACCACACCATGTATGAAGCCAACTTCCAAACAAGCTAAGTGACAGTGCTAGACCAGAAGGTTGACAAATGTTATATTTGTATCCTCAATCGTGCAGTAGTCCGTATACGCCCTCATCTCCGGTTGATAGTTGACACCGCAATGAAAGGTGATTCTGCTTTTATCACCAATCCACCGGTTTGTTATTTCCAAGTAAATTCCTTTAAGACATCGTTGACATGAAGGATACACACCATTACCGGGAGGTGCACTACATCGCTACCATTTGACTAAGTAAGCCAACCCTTCGTTACTTACATGCATATTGCTTGCATGTGTGTCTACGAAACACATATCCATAAACCATTCCTCAAGGTTCGCGCGTTGTGGGTCAAGAGCGCCTTGCACGCTCCGCATGATGACGTGGATATTCAGATTCGGTACAGACGTCAGCGTTCCTTTGTGTCTCTTTTTTGTTAACCTTTCCATATTTTCACGATTACGCAGCATAAGGCATTCAACGCAGTTGCAAACCATGACGGAAACAAATTTAATGCCATGTGATCCCGTGCAACTTGTATCATTACCGTTAACAGAACTCATTCACTGCTTTCGTTTTAGCGCTTCGCCAAAGGCTACCTCTGTTGCTTCGCTCGTACCGACAATAATGCCTGTTACCCACCTATATGCACTTCGTAAATACTGCTTATGCAGGTCCGCGGGGCCTATAGTGGAGTCCTCCCTCGTGCCGATTACAATGCCACCGCAGGGAGACATACATAAATTTATTTAGTACCAGTCATGAAGCTGTATGGCTCAACGCCTTGCCAATTCCCCAGCGGCAAACATAATGCCCCTGTTGGGGGCAAAGTTGAAACCATTCATGGGGGAGTAAAGATTCCATCTTATTTGAATCATCAGCGGTGATTCCCGTACCACCGCTAGGAGGCCATTATGAGCTTAGAAAACGCCCGTGTTTATGGACGTCAGTTCCAACAATTGCGGATATGCCAGTGCCCATAAGGACACTAATGATCTGCGACCAATCTAGTATTACTAAAAAGGTCTTCAAGGCCTACGCAGTCAGTAGGTAAAGTTTCCTTAGTGCATATACTGATGCAAATGTCATGAGACAAACATAGGCTAAGTGAAGGCCGTCCACGTGGGCTCCTGGAGCCGGGTACATTAGTGTGGCTGCAGACCACATTCTGGTTCCCCTGTGAAACAAACGTAGGCGTACTTAGCGCCATTCCTTTACCGCAGTGAAGCCGAAAATGAATGCTTCTTTAATGACCATTATAACACCACTGCCATAGAACCTATGCTACTTTTCCATGCATCGCTCATGCAGCCAACCGCGGCCAACAATACCGTCCGGTTGGGTGAACAAACAAATGCTACCTGTGTGTCTATCATATGGTCTTACTATGCACCCGTCAACGTCGCAGGAACGTAAAGCAACAGCTGGTCCTGCGTATATATGTGGGATACTTGTATGAAATCATGTCAACCCTATTAATTGCTTTCCTTCCTTTTTCCTTTCCATCCTATTATTGGTTACGCTTCATATAATTTCTGCATATACTGCACCTGATAAATTTTCCTTAGTGTTATTCATAATAACCGCATTATGCTATTCATGAAATGCGTAACCTACTTCTTCTATTCCGGATAATTTGAGATGTACAATTACAGATAAGGGTTAACCTCCATGATAACTGGCAGGCACATAATTAGTTATTTATTCAAGCACATATGGAAAAGGACAAATAGATCCCTGAATTGAAAAGAACGTACACTTTGGCACAGTGACGTCCAGTTACGGGAAATTGCATTAGGCAATTTCAGCGAAGAATAATAACGTATCGCCCTGTTACACCGCATGATGCTGATTATCTGTGCTACCACATTAAGTGTACAAATGTATTCCTACATAAGCATATAAGCATGGATAGATTAAAGCAGCAGCAATACCATTTCTTGTCATGTTAACTTTGCAAAAAAGAGTAAAGCACATATTTATAAAGAAATATATTCATTCACTTCTGCACACCATTAAATATATATAAATGAACGCATTAATAACCTCATTGCCATAAAAATATAAATATATATGGATATATATAGCTAATAATGAGCACATTTATTTAACATAATGTTGGTTGAAAGTAAATGCATATATATATAAATAAATATATGCATTTACATTTTTGCAAATTTAACATGATAATAAATGGGATTGCTGCTCCTACAGTCTATATATATGTATATATATATATATCATGTTTCATCAAACATTTATACACGCTATGGATTCCAATTCCGCCGTTGCGAGCATCTAGACACCACACGAATGCTAGAGACTGACATTCATTTCGACTTCCCATTCACCTTAGATCATTTTAATTACTGTTTCTCAAGCATTCTGACCTGCAACTGACGCTTCCACATCATTTTTCCGTTACACATACGCAGTATATAACCAGGCCCTTATGTAAATATGTGTGCGCATATCACAATGTCACCTGCCTATATGTACCATTCCCGTCTACCCCGTTATGTACATTTTATTCCCACAGCTATTTCCGTGCTTGCCCACCTATTTCCCGGAGCACCCTAACATTCCTGCCTAGTAGTTACGCAAAGCGAAATAACATTGAAGCACTGAGGTACGCAGAATATGCATTTCGCATTCACATTAGGTGTAGCGGCCTTCATATACTCCCTTAAAACGGCTTCTCTTCATTAACTGATTAACGGAAAGCACTATTGGCTTATCCAATAACATAGGTCCACTTTAGAGCCATTTATGCAGTTGGAAATTCCGGGCACCTGCAAGCAAGGTTACAGTAAACTATAGCATTACGAAAGCTACAGGATGCCCATTCCTTTATAAATTCGCTACCCGATAATTTATACCATTTACAAATTAATTAATTACATATCAATAATCCACACTACCATTATACTCCTGGCTGTGCCGGTTGTTCTTGGCCAGCAAACCCGTACCCGCCAGATGTGAGATTCCAGGTTCCCTTCTTAGCCCCAAAGAAATTTAATTTTAACCGCCATTGTGCAATCAAACGGTCCCGACGGCACGCTCAAATTGTTCAATTTACCGCCTTGAAGAGCGAGTGTTATATGTTGTATACTCATATAACCGGTAAGGACAAGACAGGATAATGTCAATATATGTCATAGTAAAGCAATGAAGACAGTGTACATGGTTTGTTTATATAAGCCATTTAGCTTGTTCGTTTTGTCGCGTTTCGTGTCTTCTGCCATGCAGAATGTTACCGTTGCTTTTTGTTGCATGATAACTGGTGGGTACAAGGTCATTTAGGAGTACCAGCGCGATTTGATGCGGTTCCAAAGAGCTACTGCAAGCTCCTTTTATAGATACACGGTGATTACTGCGCGGGTCATCAGCAGAAGACTGGCAACGATCTCCCTGATGGTTTTCCTCATCAATTTCTTCAATATCAATGTGTGCACGGCAAGCATAAGAATGTGAAAGGAAAACGGTAAGGTGTACGTTAATGTTAACTGCTGATAAATCTTTAAGTTACAGGTGCTACAAATGCAAGGACCGAGTTTCCGTTGTACTGAAAGGCATGTATTAATAAACTGGCCGCGCCTGCTTGAGGCATTCGCATGTGTTCTAGTTGGGGAAACGTTGGCTTTATCCTGTTAATCGGTGGCTTAATGCAGTAAAGGAGACGGCGGCGTTAAATTTGATGAAGTCATTTCGTCAGACGCATGAAAGCAAGAATTGTGTGTTAACGGAATACGGCATACGTATTACTAGATGCGAATTATATCATCTGCGGCATCGGAGTCAGGCAGAGCAAGTTAGTGAGGTAGTGCATATAATCACCCTTTTGGAAAACTATGGTTCTGTATGGTTTTGTAGGAGCAGCTGGAGACGCAATTCCTGTTCTTCGTACCTGCATGCATACGGCGGTTGGTCGCAGGATACCGCAAGATTATACTGGCGGATTCCACGCATCAGCTTAATTACGACGGGTACATCCTATGGTGTTGCGCCTTCGTTGACGTCACGGTGGTGTGGATGTCCATCTTCTACGCCTTGTTACCAAATGAGACTACGGAGAGATATTTGAAGGCAGCTAACACCATGCGTGCTATGGTTCCAAGCATGGCTTCTGAGCGAGCAGTTGTGGTAGACAATTGCGCACAGCAGATCCAGTCTTTCAGGGAGATTTATCCGGAAGCATGCGTGGTGTTGTGCAGTGTCAAAACGTTAGGATGTAAACAGACGGTGCAGTCAGCTGTCAGTTGCGGAACCAGCGAAAAAGGCTTTTCTGCTCCGTTTGATAAGCAACCTGATATTCAAGCCTGAAGAGACGCGTTATCACGGAATACTGGAAACCATTCGGTAGAGAAATGCGGAATGCTTTCAGTATTTCCGCAGAACATGGAAGCGTTGTTGGAGATGTTGGGCGGCGCATCAATTACGGCATGTCATGGTGTTTGGATGCAATGTCACTAATCGGGTGGAGAATGAAAATATGCACCTGAAGCGCACTTTGGATGAGCGTTCATCCTTACGGGCGCCTTTCAAGGTGATCGATGAGCGTACGAACATCATAGAGGATCGTCTTGGCACGCAGGTATCGACGGCGTGCACGCAAAGTAGTACAGCACGCGGTGCTGGTTTTGCGGTATCTGAATTTGTAAGCAGACTGACTATATATGCTTACAAAAGGGTGGTGTAGCGTTTTCAGCGCACGACGATGATCGGTGTCGTGCCGAATGGACGGTGTTGGGTGGTGTCGTGATCCGGGTCCGCTGTGTACAGCGTTTGCATAGACCGAGCCAGTAACTGGGACTGTTTTTACTCGTCACTGGTCACCTATTGCACGTGGTGGCGAAGGAGAATAGGAATGCCCGCGATATCCTTCAAAGACGTTGATGATTGACTGATCCAGCGGTACAGGCTGAAATGGCCGAGGGCTTGGCTTGCAGTCAACATCAAACCGTCTCTGCAGTTGGATATGCACACAGTGGTATACACGGGCGCATAAAGATTTGAGTATTGCAAGGGATGCCGGCGGAAATCGATGAGAACCTCCAAAGTCTCGACTCAGAAAGATAGCTGCAAGTGCTGGATAGTTTGTGTGCTTTCGGGAACGTTAGCTACTCTAAGTTGGATTACAACGTTTGCTGCGACGCGTTGAAGTGTTCAGAAGGTATGTCGCTGTGCATTGGAAACGTGCCACGTTTACTGGGTATTAAGTGTGAGAGTGAGTTGCAAATCATTGTGGCAGGCTCCGTTGAAATCCCGGCACACGTTCTCGAGCTCGTTAGGTTGGATGGCAGTAAGTAATCCATCCCAGGCTCTTCAACTTCCGCTACCGTGGTCTCTGTGGAGGATCCCGGGCATCGCAAACGTGCGCGCAAGGAAACATTGATCCATCGTGTGTTAACACCGCCTCCCGGTACCAGCGCCCTGTGTGGTACGCACTTTCGTCGGCTCCCGACGACTACGACCGCGAGACGCAGTACGCAGAGCAGACATATGGCACAGAGATGCACCGTGGCTAGGTTGCAACAGCGGTTTGTGAATTGTGTCTGTTGGAGGAGGACTTTGGTAAGCGCGGTAGCGGTGTTTCCTGGGTGATGTGTGACAGAGGCTCAAAGTGGTTCCATCAAAATTGCTCGCCATATCATGCTGAAGTTATATATATGCATGCGTTTTCTGCAGAAGGTATGTTCCCCTTATTCCATGTAATAACAAAACCCGTGGCAGGTGACCGGAAAACAACAGCATGAGCGTTTGCAAATGAAAGCCAGTAGAAGCAGTGAACGCGATACATTGCAGTTGCGTAGGCGCATCACGCTTTTGGTGCGTTTATTGTGGTTGGGAAAACAAGCATTTCTTGTGTCGGTGACATTTTTGCTTACTATTGCCTATATATATTAAGGCAGCAGTTGCAGTGGCATGTGCGGTTTTGCAAGCAAAACGCAATGCTGTTCGCAGGATTACGCTGCTTCCACCTCATTCGCTGTACAAGCGAAAGCAAGACTTGAACAGCCACCGTAACATTCTATACCATGGACGTGCTCCCATTCACAGAACACACGGAAAGCCGTCAGACAATTACTAATTCACCCCAAGAAGAAGGCACTTTCTCTTCATGCCAGAATGTAGCAAACAGCAAGGTCAGCTGGTAAATGATCGCAACACCGCCGTACTTGAACTGCTTCGGAGGAAGTCCGGCTGGGCCAGCAGCCTTGAATTGCTTCAATCATCGAACCTCCAGACAGACTTCCGCCTCACTTTGTGGATTCCACAGGACGAGCCAGGGTGGGAAACGATGTGTGCTGCTTTTACTGAGGGATGGTTGGGGCCAGTTGGACTGCGAGTGAAAGGGCCCGATCTGGCTGTCCATACGCCTCTGTTGGTTGGTGATCGGACATGCATCCACCTCGCAAATGACCTCATTGACATCGGGCTTCTTGAGGCCAGTGGACCGAATGACTTGGAAAAGCTTGCGATTGTTGCCAGAGAGCAGAGGCCTCCATCACTAAACCACACTCAGACCACCATGCCTCCAGATCCTTGCGTAGTGGTTGCTTGAGTAGCCGGTTGGCAGAACGGCTCCGCTCGTTGCAATGTGACTCCGCCGAGCTATCTTTCGGCGTTCGAACAACTCCAGAGAAAGAGCAGAGATCCATGCCTTTAGAAGGATCGAGCTAGTCCGCAGCTTGACTGTCCGGATATGGTCCTCGCTTTCCGTATACAAGCCAAGTGATGTTCCACGTCTTGCGGTTGATTGCAACTGAGTGCATAGGTCAATGAAGACTGATGGCTCTCCTGGACAGAGGAATCAGTTAATCTGTTTACATCAACCTTGCGGCGCTACGTGTTTCGCGACCCGTAAAACGCATGCAGATTTTCGTGCATCTCAGTGCATGGTTTGAGTCAACAGTGGTCAACCAAAGGAACTTATACTCTGGTACGCTGCCACGCCACCTGAAGCTAATTGCAAGGTGATGAATGTGAGACCACGGTTGTGTTGATGAAGGGGGACGCCACGTTGCGAAAACTTCTTTGTACCACGGAATTTAGTGCTCGAGAGAAGCAGAATGTTGATTCTATATGAAGCTCGGAAGCCGAACTGCACATAGTCCGCTGTGAAGCAGGAACCAGTCCAGTAGGGCCGCCCCGGCCTTGCACTTAGTGCTATACCTACACCAGCCAAACACGATGAGACCGCTTCTGTATCACCGGAAAGACGCAGGTAATATCTGGCTAAGTGGTCAGTAGGGATGTCCATGTAAGCACAGCGCTAAGATCCTGCAACTGGGTTTATGAAAGGCAGCACTCATCAAGGGCTAAGGACTCTAAGATACGCGCTAGACCGACTTGCTCTCCAACCTGCGTGAATGTTCGAACTTTGAAGCACGCCAGACGGAACGAGGATCGGGGATGAAGGAGAGCCATAGGTAGAACTCCTTGGTCCGCGGCGCAACCGGAAGCGCAGCTAGATTGTAGAACACAGGGATCGGGTAACGAAAAGTTAAGGTTGTTAGCCAGCGAACGAAGGGTGCGTGATGTAGCCGCGCGAATGTGCGTTGCAGAAACAGTAGCTGTTGAGCACGTTGTAGTACAGTCCCTGGCCTGCACCAACGCACACGTTCGTGCAATCAACTTAGGTACTTCAATGGCGTACCAGTAAATTTATACGAAATTTCCTTGACCGGTAATAAATCTGCTGCATTTTACCGTCACTTCCACAGCATACTATAATGTCCCTGGCCCATAACCTGAGGTCTATATGAATGCTCAGCAAATTCTTGTCTGCCTGCAAGTAAAGTTTGCCGCCGCTATCTACTCCGTTGCACCTCTGGTAAGTCTATCTGTGCTTAACAAGTAGTTTTTAGAACACCCGTGTATCTGTGAGGTCATGAACATTTGACAGATTCGGGATTAAACTGAGAAACTGCCTCCGTCTGGGCTGGGACGAAATAACTAAAAAGAACGTACCTTGACCATGGCTTCACTTCCATTCTAACAATCTGCACCCAACCCCTGATGTCCAGTGAGGGTAGCTGGACACGAATTCTTCGCTCCCGGCAAATACACATAATCAGAGAAGAGTTCACGTGGTTCTGCAAAGGATCAACACATCATATTCAGAAAGAATGTTTAGTGCCCGACCTACCAGTAGACAGGACCCAGGAAGGCAATAGACAACCAGCTGAGGCATCAGCCAGCAGAAAAATGGGACACAACCTGACTGCGAATGACCGAGCAAACAAACGTTGAACAAGAAACATAGCCAGTTACAATTTGCCATTCAATGGATTGGCGGCAGTGTTCCAGGACGTGGTGGGATTTTGCCTGGCAAGCGTTCTCCCTATAAAAAGCCACAAATGTCCGTTTAGCAACACTGCAACATGGCGTATGTGACTTGCCACCGAATAAAGGCACACTGGCAGGTCGCCTAGCGTCACAATTCTAGAAAGGTTCGTTACACTGGAACTTCTACGCCTGCATATACTGTCGTCTTTTTACTTCCTACGATACGTTGACTTCGCCTTAATTGTGCACGAACTCACTCTATCGGCATATATCTCTTAAGCGTGCTCTTCCATACCTTCCAATGGATCATTCAGGATTCTCAATCTTTTATTAGCTGAGGTCCCGTATCTCATGACAGCCAAATTATTTTTTCGCATTTTCACCATTGTACAGTTCCAAGCATGGACATATTAACAATTTTCTATTGTCACTGTTACAGTTGCCATAAAATGTTTGTACAGTTGTACATATCTGATCGTGCCCCCATGGGCGTGCATCGCATAGTCAAGAATAAAATATGTATTTATTTATTTATTTACTATATGACTGAACCGACACTACGTTTCTGCCTTCAGGTAATCTTTGCCGCCGCTATCTACTTCGTTGCTCCTCCGGCATGTGTATGGCCTTTTCACATGTGGGTTTTATTAAAGAAGTCCATCCGTGCTGTTTAGATAGTTGATCCGCCACTACTGCTCAGTCTCCACGTTACCTATGCCGCTATTATCTAATCCGTTGCGCCCCTGGCAAGTGTATCAGCTCTTAACAAGTGGTTCTCAGGACCCCTGTGTACCTGCGCTGCCCATATGGATGGTTCGTCACTACTGCTGTCTTCACGTTAACTTTGCTACCGCTATCTAGACAGTCGCAACTCTGGTATGTGTATGGTCAGTTCTCATGTGGCTTTTAGAACCGCTGTCTATCAGTGAAGCCTTTGTTGGTGAGCCACAACTACTGGTATGCCTCCACGTAACCTACGCCGCCGCAAATATACTCCGTTGCAAATCCGGTAAACGTATTGGCTTTAAAACTCCTGTGTCCGTGCTGCCTGGATGACTGATCCGCCACTACGGGTCTGCCTCCATGTAACATGTGCCGCCGCTAACCCCTCCGTTGCATCTCCGGTAAGTGTATTCCTTGTTTAAATGCGGCTGTTAGAGCTCCTGTCTTCCGTAGTGCCTACATGGGTGATCATCAACTAATGGTTTGCCTCCACATAACATTTTCCGCCGCTACCTTCTCCGCTGCACTTCCCGTAAACATATCGGCTTTTAATAGGTGGCTTTTGGAACGCCTTTCTATCCGTGATGCCTAGTTGTGTGATCCGCCACTACTGGTTTTCCTACACGTAACATGTGCTTCCGCCTACGTACTCCGTTGTACCTCCGGTAAGTTTATTGCTTGTTCACTTTTTTCTTTTTAGAACCCTTGTCAATCCGTGGTACTTAGTTAAGTTATCCACCGCTACTTGTCTGCCTCCATGTAATATGTGGCCACGCATAATTACTTCCTCGCACCTCCGGCTAGTGTATCATTGGTTTACGGGTGGCTTTTAGGATGCGAGCATATTCCCTTCGCATACATGACTGCTGCGACCGTCCAGTCGCTTGCGGACTGACGCAGAATGCTACGCGTCTATTCACCACCGTGTACGTTACACACCAAAGTTTGCATGTAACACTTCTTTTCAACCAACTTACATGTATATACTGTCTAACGCGTTCTTTTATCCCATGTCCGGTTTACATTGAGTTTGAGCTGTTATAGTGGCCACTTATGAGGCTGACAAACCCATTTCTCAGTGTACAACTCTGGTGGGTTGCGAGCTACCTACCCGCTCACTCACCTAGTGGTGAATATTTCTGAATGGTTAAAACGTCAGTCACCTTTATTGCAGCCGGTTGCTCAATTGCCGGAAACATATGCATCCACCGCTGCTTAGCCGCTAGCCCGTTACCATGTATCACAGTTGCGTTCGCAAGTATCGTTACTGCATGACAACTACCACGTCATGTATTCCATTGCAGCTGTGTAAACTCATGAACATCAAAGCAGTAGCCGGAAAATCCTGCGTCTTGCATCTACCGTCTGTCCACCAAGTAGTGCGCAGCACTGTTTTCTTTAACGAAAGACGGATACCACTGCAGGTTCAAAAACCTCGTGCACCCCAGCGGAGTTCCCATCAGCACAGTAACGTCGCATGCGGTCTCCTGCTCTAAGACCGCAAACCCGGGCATATTCACACGTTGTCCTCTCTAACGGCTAACAGAATTCACAACGCATCTCTGCAGAAAGCTACCGATTTTTTCGTGTAAACCTTTAAAAGTTAAGGTTCCGAACTCTCTATCATTACTAACTGCATGTGCACCAACTCGCTTTCTTTTGATTTGATTTGACTTGTAGAAGCCACTGTGTTTCACGTGTGCGTACTGTATCCCTATTGGCAATATTGTCGTACATTTCCTGGAACGTAATTGTGGTAATTAACCACCGCACATGGAGGCTGGTGCAGCCAATGACACGCTTCAATTCCGGCAATAATACCGTCTCCATATGGGACATGGACAACCTTATTACGGAGCTTGAATTTGCGATGGTTAAACTATCAAATGCATCAGAGTTTCATAGAGGATGATGACGCTACGTTTATGGTAGTTATATTACCTATTCATGTATTACTTGTTCAGGCAATTAACACCAACCATGGTTCCGGTAAAGTATCCACATTAATGCCACATCATGACGCATTGGCGTGGCCTTAATATGCACTCGGCACGTCCGCCGAAATACCCAGTAATGCGTAGTCATGCGTATATCCGTGCCATACATATGTGCAATTATTTTCCTTCCTGTGCATAACCTCTCAACTGCTCCTTGATCACAAGGCCACTGCATATGCTCTATACCCGTCATGCACCTGCGTCGCCTAAAACTTTCAATGGTCTTTCATGAAACTAATTATATAAGATTATTAATGAACCGCGCAATCCAATTAGGCTATTCACTGGATTTCAAGACGTACAATCACTTATACCTGTTAAGCTGCATAATCAGTAGCAAGTATGTCTTGAGTGCTTTAAAACTGACTTTCAAACAGCCTGTTGTAAGAGATAGATCTACTTAAGTATAAGTACCTTTAACACATGCGTCAATACATTAGTACATATATTACATTTACACTTATTTATATAAAATTATATATTTCTGCTTTTGGATTTGTGCACACGGACTCGTATTCGGTACACATATGTTCATAGCTAGGTATGTGCATCCGTTTTTATGCAATATATTGAAAGCTATTTCCATTCCCATGTTAATTATTACTGATAACGATACATACACATAAGGACAAGCGCACAAGTACAAAACCACACATACAATTGCCATAAATAAGTTTATGTTACAGTACAGCTATGGACCGACATACGATTTCCTGACATGGCAAGGATTACTTTTCATACTCAAACTGAACTTAACGCATCTCCTCTGAATTCCATTTGTAGGTTTACGAGAATTATGAACTTTTACATTCTATCAAATACATGTCAACTAGATGATTTTGGGTATCTAGACCTGCTGAAAGTTAACATTCCACATTCATCCTGCACTATTTCGCCATATCGCCTAGATCCCTAGATCCGTTGTATCTCGAGGCATCACCCCTATTTTAAACGCGCGCGTATCGTCTAGCAGTTCCTCCCGGAAAAAGAAGAACGGCAGTGACCTTGATGTATAAATCGCCGTAAAGGGCTGTATGATTACACAATGCTGAAAAGCTGCTGCTTGAGGGAGTTGGGTTTTACAAATGGTACGTAGCAACGGTGTAACCTAACAACGTTGTCAATGGTAGTAAGTGCGCAATGGTGAAAACTGTACACGAACTGCTTTAGTATAATGAATTGTGATGCAGTATAAAGCGTTATGGATAGGGGTGCATGAGCATGTCGTTTGTTTTCTCTTTCGGTGGCCATAGTTGTTGGTGCAGCTGCTATTATGATTTTAAATGATTGAGAGCTGTTTAGCTCTTCTGCTGCGGCGGAGTATGACAGTGTGGAAGGCTTGGATGAATGGTTGGGACGTTTGCAAATGAAAACGGTAACTTGTTCCCATTTCCATCGGCGTCCGCCGCAGTATGCCGGCTTGGACACGGAATGGACTTACCGATGGTGTTGCTTACGGTTAGGTCCAGTACTGTTGTGTGCATTGCATATGGACAACATCTTGTGGAAAACAGTAAGGTTTCATGGTGAGGAAGTACCTCAACGTATGCATGTAGATGTAAATCGTACCACTGCAACGCCCGCTTCTCCGTGTTTCTGAAGGAGGGAAGTTGCGTTGTCGGAAGATTCTGCGTGGTTCACCAGAATTATTTTCATCGTGGAAACCAGTGATTATGCTCACGTAACCGTTGGCTCTCATCAGGACAGGAGTTGCAGGTTCTAAGTCTGATGGAAAGCTTCCACTGCACACTAGGTTTGCGACGGTTCATATTGCACCGCCGTCAACTAACACTGTACGATTACCGCGGACAATGACTGCATGTATAGGTCGCTTACTGACCTTCGACTTATAGGATTAGGTCAGCTACCAACGTTAGTAGTGTCCCATAGCATTTGCCGTTGCGTCAGGTGGTTTGTAGTCACATGCTATAACTAGAGCAGTCTAGAACGTTTAAACCCGATCCGATAATCGTTAGTAATTGGGTATTTGCCAAAATAGTGCATTTCTAGGAATGCTTAGTTTCTCCCGAGCACCTCCCCTCCTTAGATATCGTCCGAGGTATACCATGAAAGCCTATGACTAACTTGAAGTATTAGGGGCGGTGTTCTCTGTCTGTTCATTCATCTGTCTGGCTGAAGTGCTCGAAATCTGTGTTCCGATGTCCGTGCACTGGATTCTTTGCTCCATTGGGTTCAGTCGCCCACGGCTACCTTCGGCAAGTTGAAGCTTTCCTTCTATACGTTGAAAGGGAGGACGATAGGCCTTACTTGTTCTGCTTGGCACAATATTGGTCGTACCTGGTTTGCATGCCATGTCGAGATATATACACTCATGAACACCTCGTACCTGACATTTTTGCGTTTGCTTTAGACCGTCCTTGGGGTCCATTTCGCATGGCGCTTCCGATAGTCACCTACCAACACTTTTTGTCCAAGCGTAAACCATTTCTACCTCGCTCCACGCCACCGGTTAAAATCCTGTTACGTGATGCAGTTTCCTTCACCATTAGAGGATTCAGAGTGCGGTCGGATGACGTCGAGAGGTACGTGGAGCTTCCGGCTTATCATAGCCAGTGCCGAAGGAACTCCGTCCGGCGGTTGTGGATTCAGTGTTGAGAAAAGAAATCGGTCCACCACCTCCTTTATACGTTTCTCCTGTCTGGATTTGTGGAGAACTCGCTTGAACCTATCGGCAACCCTTACTGCTAGCCATTCGATTGTGGGTGTAACGCTGGCGTGAGAGTGTGCTGGACGGCGCCTTGCTTGCAGAACCATGTAAAAGGCGCCGATGTCATTTGTATGTTGTTGTCAGTTATAATTGTCTCAGCATAGCCGAATCTGCCGAGCGTTTGGCGCAGTTTTGAAACAGTGTCGTTGTTGGTCGTGCTATCCCTGATAAAGCTTTCTGGTCACTTGCCGAATGAGTCGAATATAATGAGGAAACATCTGCAGTTGATCGGTCCTGCAAATTTGACATGCATACGGCACCATGGCTTAGTAGCCTTTGGCCATGAATATAGCTCTGCTTCCTGTGGTGTTCACAAGACATTGGCGCACTTCTGGCAGCATTTAGCTATTTTTTCTAGCGGTTTGTCCATGAAGGGCCAGTATACATGACTGCGCACAAGCGCCTTCATCGGTTGCTTCCAGGATGCCCGTCGTGGAACTGCCGAAGAAGGCGATCCTGAAGTGCCTTGGGGAGAACTACTCTTTCCGAAAATGGTATGCAGTCATTCACAGTAGAGAGCGAGTGTCGTTGCTGGAAGTCGGTAAGACATGAACGTAGCCAGCTTGTGTTGTGAAAAGGTGAAACTTTCTTGAGTACTGGGCCCCGAAACGTTTCGGTTTGTACAGCTTCTGCGGTAACTTGTAGACCGTGCAATGCATCAGTTAACGGACAGTTGACATCAGGTTCGAGCTCGACCGAGGCACTCACCGTGTCCTCATGTTCTTACGGATGGGCTGCACTTAAGCGTGACAGTGCCTTCGCGTGGCCATTAGAAATTGTCTACTGATTGTGGATCCCGAAATTATACACACTAAGTGCCCAAAGTTGTTGCCAGTTGGCTGTATAGGCCAGGAAGCCCTTTTGTACCAAAGCTAGCCAGCAAGGGCTTGTGGTCTGTCAGAAGCTTGAAGCTGCTGCCGTACA
Source organism: Dicrocoelium dendriticum (assembly GCA_944474145.2). Classification (NCBI taxonomy): domain Eukaryota; kingdom Metazoa; phylum Platyhelminthes; class Trematoda; order Plagiorchiida; family Dicrocoeliidae; genus Dicrocoelium; species Dicrocoelium dendriticum. Next base: position 7,200,595 of record OX104059.1, read on the forward strand.
ACCTTTTGCGGAATTTCATGACGGCGTGCACTACGGCCATTGCTTATTTCTCAAGCTGGCTCTAATTCCTCTCGGCCTTCGTAAGTGTTCTGGCTGCTTGGGCGATTGCTTTCTGAGATCCTTCGGAGCACTGTGTGAAATTACTGAGCCAATTCCGTGGCTTGGTGCATTTGTGGGTAGGACAACTTCTTTGGAGTGATCAAAATCTTCCAACAGCAAGTTTGAGGACAACAATATCCTGAAACTTTCGAATGCATTTTGGCATTCTGATGTTTAGTTCCAAGTCTGGCCTTTGGCTAGCAGCTTGTTAATCGGGGCACGCATGCGGTGTACCTCAGGCAAGAAAGGTGATTTTGTAGCGCCCAAAAAGATAACTCTTATCTTTCATGTACAATTTACTTGTTGACCGATTGTACATTACTCCTTCTTGTTTTAATATTACAACCGGCTCGGCACACAACTGCCTTGTAAGTCCCCGCGCTCACGTGTACGCTCTTGCCTCGCTTCATCCGTCCGCTTCTTGTTGTAGCCCATCGAATACAGTCCGCTGTGTCCGACTCCAATTGCCTTCTGATATCCGCGCTTAATTCCGCGCATCGTCTCGGACTAGTATTAACTAGTCCTACAATTTGTGACTGATGAGCAGACATAAGCAACGCAAGGACCGTAGAGCTGTTGGTGAAGGCACTTTGCTAAAGGCTTCTACCTTTGCCGGATCTGGTCAACTTTCAATATTTTGGAGGATAAATCCGAGGTATATGAGGATCGGCGTGA
>OX104059.1:7201865-7229408 GCA_944474145.2 Dicrocoelium dendriticum
GTGTTCACTGAGTTCATTGAGTTGTAGAGAGTAGGAGGGAAATCCCTTGTCAGCCCCATCGATTCCGTATCATACTGGGTTTGATGCGTGTCGTTGCGTTACGACGTTCCTCGAGGGTTCGTCGTAATTGCAGTGACAGCCGCAAGATTCCAGCATTCTCAGCGAATGCTTGTGTAGCAGCCGCTTGAAACTTCCCTCGGATGGAGCGTCTGCAATTTCTTCCGGTAGGCTGTTCCAGTCATTCACCACTCTAGTGGATAGGGTGATGTCCTCGCGAATTTTGTTTCTTCTTTGCTTAAACAGTTTCCATGTGTGCCTCGGGTTGAACAGTCAGCGTTGGGCCGGAAGAATTGTTGTAACTCACTTCCAAGTTCCCCTCGGAGGATGCGTCTAGTGTAGATGAGGTCACCCCGGCGACGGCGGAGCTCGAGGGAGAACAGATTTAGCTGCTGGAGTCGAATGGGGTACGGGAGATCACGTAGCCCCAGAACAGCTTTTGATGCATTTCTCTGAACCTTTTCCAGCAGAGCGCTTTCAAACTTTGAAAGCGTATGGCTAGCTGGAGGCCATATTCTAAGACTGGACGGACGTACGAAGTGAATAACGGTCGACAAATCTCGGGAGAAATTCGGGCGAATAATCTTCTCTTAAGGCAACCTACCAGTCTCCTTCCTTTAACGTGTCCAGCGTCGTTTCTAGAGGTTTAGAAGTCACGGATAAACCCCGCGATCTCTCTCGTGGGCGGTAAATCCAAAGGAGATGAAACCCACCAAAGTGGTTATGCACCGTAGGTGGTAACGGGGTGCCTACCTAAATGGGGAGAACAGCGCATATATCCTCGGTTTATTTGCAGTACCCCCCACCTGAATTGGACCCATTCGCGTAGCCTGGACTAAGAAGCCCCTTGTATAGTCTGGTCGCATCCCTCAGTGTCTGTGCGCATATCCTCTGTCTTGTCATCATCCTCAGCAGGAAAAATTGAGTAGGTCATTTGACTGCGGATATCTTCAGTAAGTGAAAATCAGTCGAACAAGCTAGGTCTGCCAGATGTATATTAAATGCACCCGACAAATTTCTGACAGTGTTTTCTCCAGGCCGTGGCAAGCGTTTTTTCCTATAAAATATAGCCACAAAAGTCCGAATAAAAAACAGCGGCGCGAAAGTGGCGGGAATGTGACTCGCCAAACTGAATAAAAGTACACTGCCTAAGTACAACCTTACTGGCAAGTCCACCAGAATCATTATTTCAAGAATGCCCCCAGACACTTTTAAATAATAGAGTTCCACCAAGCTAAAATGTATCGTCTTCATTACACATGTAAGTGCCCAGACAGAATAACAATACGCAATGCTAGAATACAACGTTTTCGTTATTTCACTGAAGACTCTATCCCTCATGACTACTCAACCAATTGCCGCAGCATGTACAACCTTCGGCTTACTGCCGACTACACTCATAACAACGTGTTTGTTGCGAAGCAATATTGCATGAAATATTGATCATGACTTGCTTGGTGTGTCTCGACAAATTCGAGAATAAACTATTTATTTATTTATTTACTTATAGAAAAGGATGTATCAGTGGCTTGTGTAGTCATATCATTTAGACGTTTGACTACTATTGGATACCTACATTTTCGGTGAAAATATCAACACGCGAGGTAAGGTTAAAGAGACAGACGTCAGAGAAAAATGAAGGTTGGAGAGTCAGGGAGTGACTCCTTGCAAGCTACATGGAGCCAACAATGACTAGCTGCTGTCAAGAGCAGTTGATGCCAATAGGACAAACGACACATTACTGCGCGCTATGAGAGAGAATAGTGACCAGCAATAGAGATCGGATTATGCCTTCAGTTACTAGTGGATCATACGGTAGCGCATAATAGGTCAACAAACCAGCTGAGCTGTAAAGCAAACAATCCATGATAATGAACATTGTAAGAAGGGAGCGACTCCTACTGAGCTCCGGCTATCGGCAGAGTTAAATGGAAGCTATGGCGACTAGCTGCTGCTAAGCAGAGATAGTGGCTCTAGAAAAGAATAAATCAGTAGCTGGTGTAGCCATATCATTAAGACGTTTGACTACTATTGGATACCTACAGTTTCGATGAAGAAGTCAACATGCGAGCGAAGCTTAGAGAGACAGACGGCAGAGGAAAATGAAGGCTGGAGAGTCAAGGGGTGGCTCTTGCAAGCTACATGGAGCCAACAATGACTAGCTGTTGCGAAGAAGAGTTGACGCGAGTAAGATGAAAGACGGATAGCGGCGCGCTAGGAGAGAGATAAATGGCTAGCATTGGAGTTCGGATTAAGCCTTCAGTTGCTAGTGGTGGTGGGTTTTCAGTTTTGTCGTAATGCCTTTCTTTCTCCTATAAATGTATATTGTCTAATGTGCCATGAGCGAGGCCACTCGGGACCGCTACAGAAGCGACTACGGGTCCTGCACAGAAGTATTCAAAACCGGCGCAGCGTTTGTAGATAGGCTGCATTCTTTTTACTAACCGCGTGCTTGCATGCCAAGTCTCTTTATTTTAGGTGGTGGGTTTCCAATTTTGCCTTAATGCTTTAATTTCTCATATAAAAGTCTACCTGTACTCTATTCCATTAACTTGCACATCTCGCTTAAGCCAATTGTATTCGATTTCCGTAGCATTTTGTGTTCGTGGCATTCCGTAAAGTATACTTTCTGACCTCGTGAACTTATCTAGGATTCGTTTGTAAACAACTTATTTCATATGCTCATTAATTTAAGGTTTATGTCACCCTTTTCGTCTGCATCAATCGAGCTATTTTCTTTCCCTCTCTCTCTCAAGTGTTTGGCTGTTGTTTGAGATCCCCGGTGTGGCTGCGCTTCATGTGCATGTTGAAAAGTCGTCTACCTGTGCATTACCCACTACCGCGTCTATACTGGTTCCAGGAGACACTTAATCGTTGCTGGAAGGGACGGGGTGCACGGTCCATGTGGCCGTGTTAGGATCAAAAAGTGGTTTCATGCAGCCAGTGTGGAGCGGACTACGGCCCAGCCACCGCCTTGTGTGCGCTTGATTCCCAAATACAGTGTGCTTGCGTTTGTCTGTGAAAGAGTGTGGGACGGCTCCGTTGATGAAACGTGGTTCAAATCCGCATGCCTCCGGGTCTTATTTCTTCGGGTTTACACTGGATATGAGGTGTGTGGTTGGAGCTGTAGGTGGTGCAGCGCAAGCTATCCATGGTCCCTATGTAGGCGCAGGCGTCCTGTGGCTTCCCACAGTGACAGGCAAATCCGAAACCGGATGCCGCCAACCATATATATACGTCTAGTACCGATAGTTTGTCATAAATGAACAGTGAACAAGGATTTAGCACGGAATAAAAGCAAGTGCTTGACAAGTCTCGTAGGATGGTTGCGGTGAACATGATGGAATCGAAATATATCAGGGTCATCTACTGAACGTATGCCGCGATGCATACTTTGCCAAATAACATCAGTGTAGTGTTTAAAATGTCCAGCGTAACCTTTAGAAATACACTGGGGTGCATAGTTCATGGATATAAGGCGTGTGAAAAGTAAAATATGGTCGTTCACTTGGGTCCATTTGATACACAAATCCTGTAGAAAAGCATGCCTGTCGTAACCCACAATGGAGAAGTTTAGGGAACAAAATGCTGGGAGCTGAGAGCAACAATAGTCGTTTGTTGGAATCACACAAGATAAGGGAGCACACCACTGAGTCTGGGGGTGCGTTTCAGTGTGGGCAAACCCGAAGGGAAAAGTAAGTACTTCGACACTCTAGACGGCCATATTGTCCCTTCAATTTTAATCAGTTTCCCCCTGAGCTGCGTGTTGTGGCTGCTTCAGTAAGTGGCAGCATACGTGGTTGGGGTCACGCAATATCATATTGGCTAATAGGAGATCGCCGCACAGCCTTTGATAGCGTCGGCTAAAAATTCCCAGCAACTTCAGCCTTCGGTGCTTAGATTGATTGCGCAAGGCCTTTGCACTCATTGTTGCTCTTCGTTGTGATACCTCTAACTCCTCTAGGTCACACTTCAACCAAGGTTGCCAGGCTTGGATAGCAGATATAGGATGCGGACGCACGTAGGAATTGTGCGTCATTCGGAAGATTGATCGGTGGAGTAGCCCGAATGCCCTTGGCAGCATGCCGACGTGCTGGTTGCCTCTTTCGCAACTACCTCGGCCTGAACACTTGAGGTCACTCTGTGAGAACACACCGAGGTCACATTCCTGTGAGCTTATCTGCAATGTGTTTTTCCCCATCAAATAGGTGTAGTTATGTCTATGGCGTAATTGCACAACGCGACATTTGTCTACGTTGAATCGTAGGGCTTTTGAACTGAGCAGTTAGACACCTTGTTAACATCGCACTGAAGCCGTTCGTGGTCGTCCGGTCCTCTGATCCTTCACCATATCTTGATAGCAAAAGCGAAAATAAGAAATCGGCAGAAATTGATCTCGCTAAATCGTTAATGAACACCGAGAATAGACGAGGTCCAAGCACCGAACCTTGTGGTACATTACACACTACATCGATTGCATCGGACAGTGATTCTCGAACTCTCACCTCTAGCCATCGTTCGTGTAGAAAATTATTAATCCAACTGAGGATTGGGTCGCCATTGCCGTAGTTCCCAAGCTTCTGAAGGAGAATTCAATGGTCTAAGTGATCAAACGCTTTTGAAAAGTCCAGGTGGATGACATCGACTCTTACTCCATCATCAACTGCTTCAGTCTAGCTATTACGTGCAATTGGCAGGTTAGTATTAGACGAATGCGTTTAACGAAAGCCACGTTGCTCTGAATCTATCAAGTTGTAACTTTCCAGACATTGTAGCAGCGCATCCGCGATGATTGATTCCAGCACTTTGGATAGTACGGGAACTAGTGTTATTGGACAGTAGTCGGTAGGGTTAGTGCGGCTACCTCCTTTATGGATAGGAAGGATGACCTTTCGCTTTCATTCTGGTGGAATATGTTTTCCTTCTAGACCTCGCTGATAGAAAACAGCTAGTGGTTCTGTTAGATCACTAGCTACAACCTGCAGAGTCTTTGGTCGGATGTTGTCGACTCCAGGCGATTGTGGATACGCAAGAACAACAACATCTTCAACACAGCTTCCGCAGTGAAGGTGATGTCTAAACATGACGGTAAAGTAATAGAAACGAGGAGAATGTTTGGGCTGCTTACGTTATGCAAAGTTCGGGAGTAATGAAGCCGTACGAGATCGGCTGCTTCCACTGTTGCATCCGTCAGCCATGATTAGTGTTGGAATTCCCCGCTTCACTTTTTGGAGGCCGTTAACGTGCCTGTACAGAAGTTTGCGGTTCTTGCAGAATCGCTTCATTACGTCCTATTGGTGCGTGACCTTGCCTTCGCGGATCAGTTTCACCAATACGTTACAATGTGTCACGTATGCAGTCCATGTTTCGGCATGCAAGCCGTCCTTGTGCTCTCGCCATGCCAATCCCTCCGGCACATACAGCTATGTGTTCTGCTTTTCAGAAATGACTTATGCTTGTTTTGGGGTTGGAAGGACTTCTGTTCTGATGCGTACAGTGTGATAAGCGTCCTTGTAAATGTTTCCGTGCTACATCTGGAAGGAATTCGGTTTAGAAAGTCCAAGCTGTACCTTTAAGCAACGTAGATAACACATTACAGTGCATGACAGTATGCGCTTTATCAGCCTCCTTTTCATGATACTCCGCATAGCATATACATTCAGAGTAGAATACCATGATCACTACTACCTAGTGGTGTGCTTGTAGCTAACCCGTCAACTATGAGTTCTTTGTTAGTTAGCATAAGATCCAGGATCGACGGCTTGTTGGCAGTTCGAAATCTGGTTGGAGAGGTTACGCGGTTGGAGAGGTTACGTGGTTGTACAGAGGGTGGCTAGCAATTAGCTTTTGCAAGCAGGCTTTAAACTGCATACCGTTGGTTGCTAGCGTTTCTATTTCGTGCAGGTTCAAGTCTCCAGCGATAGGCATGTTTGCGTAGGACTTGTTTAAAGCAAACTGAAAGACGTGGTTCATTTTGGAGTCTATTTCCGACGTTGAGTTTGGTGTGCAGCAAATCACGGCAGGTAGACATTTGTTCTTGTTTCGCCACCATAGGCGGCATCAAAGCAAATCAGGAGTTCGGATTTCTGGGAGATCGATAACTCCACATCAGAGGTTTGTATTATAAGAAAGAATCATACCACCCCCTTCCGTTTCTATCGGTCCGAAGCAGCGACATACAGGGTAAATTGATCACAGAATCCGTTATTTCAGGGTTCACCCATGTCTCAGTAATCGTGAAGAGGTTCCGCGGTTGTGAGGCATGGAGTTCTCTAAGTTCAGCCAACTTACATACAAGCACTTGGACGTTTGTACACATACAAGATATGGCTTTTGTTGTTAGGAATACCTTGATGGATGTCAAGGTTGTGTTGGTTTTAAAGTCGGCCGTTAGGTGGCCGGCTACTAATCGTTTTTTGTTTATGAATTTCGGTCAAGTTGCATGGTATTATTGAGCGTTCCTGAACAGACGTTTTACTCCGGCTGTGCTCTGTCCTGTTGTGTGCCGCGGGTGCTGTCGTGTCGGTTTCTCTGCAGAACTGTGCAGATAAAGAATTTGCAGCGTTTGCAAGTGCCATCGAATTGCTTAGGACTCTTGGCCGTTCGCCTGCTGCCTTTAGCCGGATCTCTGTTGGCAACCTGGCTTTTAACTTTAACCAGTTATCCAACAGAAATTGCGTCATTCCCTCGGCGTGTAATATTAATTTCCTTAGTCTTGGACCGCAGTCCTTGTAGTTAGGTGATGACGGAACTCTTGGCAGGGCTTTTCAATAACATTGTCAACAGAGATTGATTCGCGGATGTAGCACCACTGCTCTCGGTCATGTGTTTGCGCATCGTGATCAAAAGAAAGCAGAAGCTTGGCAAACCATGAACAAATTTTTTTCTTTCTATCCCAATTAGAAATGCCCCGATGGTCAACTGCTTCCTTTGGAGAATCTATCCAAAGTAGATCAAGTAATATGCGCACCGCTCAGTGAGTTGCGAAGACGAACTGCTGAGAGCAGGACAGCCTCTGTCTCATCTGCTGAGTTTAGTGTTACTTGAAGAATTCGAGGTTCACCAGAGTGCACTGAGGTCGGGTGACGCGCTAGGCTCCTCAGCATTGCAGGCTCAAACCGAATATCAATCGTCTCGCAGATAGAACTCCACCGGTTGCGAGCCTTCTGCAACTTGCCTTTTATTGTGCCAGTTTTGGACTCGGGAAGATTGGTGCATACGAGTTAACGTAGCGCCGTTTTCTCTATCGGGTGTTGGCTTTATAGTTTTTGCCGGCAATTCGGGTTGTTTAGAAGGCACCACTGGAGTTGACAGTGAAAGCTGCTTTGCGCCAAGCGTGCTCGGTAATGAAGTTGGACCTATGTGTGTCGCTCCCGGTGTGTTTGTCGAGGCAGTCGATGCGTACGTTGCCTGCCTGTTTTCTGCACCGGAGTATCTTCGGCTCTGAACTGTCGGTGTCATGGTTAAATCTCCAGGTGAAGTGTCTATAGTTGGAGAAGTGTAAGCAGGCATGTTTGAAGCTTGTCCACTTATGAGAGTGAGGCTACCCAGTGAACTTGGAGTCACAGCCGCTGCACTGCGGTTGGAGCGTGTAGCTGTCTTCTTCGGCTTAGATTACAGCTTATTTTTGCTGGATAAGGTATTATCGCGACCATATTCACCTTCGTGGAATCGAGCTTATATTTAAAAAGTGCGCGAATATCGCAGTCATTGTATCACCTTTTTTCACGAGCAAAGATAAACAGTTGACAACTGGAATGACTTGACATGCTGGGCAAAACAAATTGTGTCAGTAACTATGTTTGTCTGTCTCACTCCTGAGACGGATTTGCCTATATTTTGCGGACAGTACGATCTAATGCAGCTGGAAGAGGTTACACTGATCTTAAGGACTTTACTGCGATTGTCTGCGCAACATAGGCGACCTTTAACCATTGGAATGCTAGTTGTCCTATAATGGTTTGCAGCAAGGCCTATCTGAGCGTGCAGCCTGATGAGCGTTCTTTGCGTCAGGCGTGAAGCACAAGCACGTAAAAACAAGCACGCGAATTAAGACCTATTCAATCGCATCATTGTGAGGCGGCGGAGGCAGAGTGAGGCCGTAACGCGCGACTGTCGGGTACAGCGATCAGTGGACTCGCAGCTGAACACACACACCTAATAAAAGCGGCAATGTGTGTTGGTTGGCCTGCCTTAAACGACGTTGCAGGTGGGACTCTGCTAAGTGTCGCTGGAGCTGTTCAGTTGATGAGCGGAGCAAAACGGCTGTAACTTCGTTATGCTGCAACTAGAAGAGATGGTTGTCGCGTTGCTTGGGAACCCTTAGCTTCTGCTTCCAAATGAGACCAAAATCGTACCCTAAAAGCTACGGTTTGATGTAGTTACACACATGGAACTCGGAATAATTATGATATATTCTTGCAATTCGTACTAGAGTGTTTCGTTGGATAGACGCCGAGGATTCTAGGTTTTACCTTAAAATTGCCGGAGGTAAATAGGTGGCTGTACCTTCTGAGTAATCTTTTCGCCAGTGTTGATAATAGGCCGGAATCCGTTTTGGATTGGAGGACGGGGTGTTATACGACTGCCATGAAGCAGTTGCCCTTGTAGCTGACCTGTAAATGTCACCATAGCAAATCGATGACCCGCGTCTTCGGATTTTCCGACGGTTCGCGTTGTAAGCCGTTGCGATAGTAGAGGCTATGGTTACCTATTCTGCCAGGACGATCGTGTCGAGACAATGACCTTTTCTGTATCGCGCGCTCAGCATCAGTCACCACTGAGTACAACCAAGTCTCCGTTATGGAGAGGAGATTTTAAGCGTTTTTGTCTGGTGTACCCGAAGCTCGACGATGTTGCTGAAGCGTTAGTCATCGGTGTACACGCAGAAATGTGTTTCACCTCTTAGCAGAGACCACAAAGACTTGTGGCTAAGCTGATGGGTGGTGTCGACCGTTGTATGGCTGGCCGTTGGTAGTGTTTGTGGTATTATCGGCGAGTCGACGGAGCTGGATTCGCTGACATGGTATTTAGCCTTTTTGGCAACTCATTTAAATAAATAAATAAATAGCTTATTCTCGACAAAACGAGGTAGGCCTTTTGGGCATGATCAGCATATTGCAATATTGTATATGATAGCCGAACTAGCAGCACCAACAGCGGGAATAGTACAGTTGGAGACAGTAGTGTAAGCCCAAATGGCCCAAAGGTTGTATGAAGTCTATGTCCACAGAATGCGAGATGTAGTGATAAGGTTCTGAACACTAATGTAGAGTATGTTGATGAGGAACTAGTCCGATGAGGTCGCGTACACAGTGTGCGTCAGGTGAATGAAGTATGCGGAAAAGGTTAAAAAATTATTTAAGAATAATGGCATGTCACTAAACAAATATGTGGGCCTTTTCGTGTGAGAACAGATATATGCACAGAATTTGTAAATGTGATATCGGTCAACTTGCCAGTGTGTTAGGGCTGTGACTTTATTAAATGGCGAGTCACATCCGCCAGGTCGCGGTATTGTTAAACAGCCATTTGTGGCTATTTTAGGGAAACGTTTGCCAGACGGAGACCCACGACGTCCTGGAACACTGCCGACTGGTGATATGACATTGACAAGCTTGTGTCTGACCGATTACCCTCGCGGATATTCGCAGTCACCTTTCACCAATTTCTTTCCCGTGGCTGTGCAGTCTCCTTCTGAGTCGACCGCAACTGGTTTGAGCTGTTGAGGTCGGATGACTCTTGTGACTTGTATTGATTTGATTAATTGTCTGGTTTCTTTCATTGTGTCAGGATTGCGACGTGCGGGTGATTTCTTTGTTCTGTACTGGTTCCGTGTCTATGGGAGCGTCGCAGGTATGTCCTTAGCGGTGTTCCGTGCAGGTAATGTTATCCTTTAGAACCAGGGTGAGGAGAAAAAGGGACCGATCAAGCTGCCAAGAAAATAGAACAGGACTAGGTTAATGTACAAATATAAAGTTATGGTAAAGTTGTGCCGGTTGACATCAATGGAGTGACCGGATATGTTATACATCATATCCGTAGGTTTGCGTGCAAGTACAACGCCCGATATTTACTGAATGTGCGAAGAAGATGCTGTCCGAATTTGCCTAGCGTACGCGAAAGTCGTCCTGGGTTAAAACCTTGAGTATCAGACGGTGTTAGCCGATAAATGTGTTGAGGAAATCAGAGGAACATAATGAGTCGCTTAAAGTGCGCTTAAGCTATAGGTTGAGCGGGCGATTGACAATGCTGGAGATTATCGTTCGAACATGTATGAGAGCAAATGAAGTTACTACGCCGGGTTTGAGACCCATGAAAATAATAATGTAACAAGTTCAGTAATCGGATGCTAAACAGCTGGAAGAAGGGGTGAGACTGAGTGTCAAATAAGTGACGAGGATGAGATTTATATACTACGGCTGTAGCAACAGTAGTGCGGGCTCCGAAAGTGACCAAAGATAAGGGAATAATACAGACAGCACAGCCAATTTCTAAGTGTTTCACCCCAAGGTTTGCGACGTTGACCGAAAGGGGTGCCGAACCAGTATACACTAGAGTATGGTTAAACATAGGCGTGGTTGAGACCCGAAGAAGTTCAAGTGCTCAGCATCTGGTACTGGTGGAATAAATAAGACATCAGTCCGATGGACGGGGATTTGAAGGCTAAATGGAGTATATCCGCCCGTGCGCTGACGCTAGTGGTTCCTATACCGCCATTGAACAGTTGCCATATGAACCAAAAGAGAGGCCAAACAACAGAGGGAGTCGTTAATGTGAGCTGAGAAGCGTGCTAGGGGAGCCGAGAGGCAAAACTCAATCAGAGACCGAAAATTTCAATTTCTCTAGGGGGATCAAGCATACAGATAATGAAGCAGATGGAGGCTAGTATCATGAGGCTGTTACTTATACCAATGAGAACTTAAGTCGATGCCCAAAGCAACAGAGTCCTTGGTTTGAGACGTATAAACATTTGGAGCCTGAGCGGCCGGACTAGTTCATAAGGTTTAAAAATGAGAGCCACAGTAGCAAAGAGCAGCTAGCGACGCCTGGGATGTTGCGCTGACGCTAGTTGTGCCCGTACCGCCGTTGCACTGTTGCGATATGTAACAAAGGAGGGGACAAACAAGAGAGGGAGACGTGAATGTGAGCTGAGATACATGATAGCGGAGCCGAGGGACGTAACTCAGCGAAAGACCGGAGCTTTCAAGTTCCGGTAGGGGACCAAGCATACAGATAATTAATCGGACAAAGACGAGTATCATGAGGCTGTTACTTATACCGATGAGAACCTTAGTTGCTGGCAGCCGATGCTAAAAAAGAGAGGCCATCAAAAAAGAGGTATGGCTGCGGGATTGCACAGGAAGACCCTCCCTTCCTTCAGACTTGCCTCCAAGGTGAATTTCGAATAAGATCACTAGCTGGTTTGCCTGCTGTGATTGTGCTTAGGTCGGATGACAGTTTCGCCCGCTGCTTTGAACCGGGGCTCGGGTGAAACTCTGTTCCGAAGTGATTGCCAGCATTCCAGCAAAGTTTGTAGCCCAACCTTAAATATCCTTGGATCTCACCTTTGTAACTTTCTGCTCTTGGCAGTCTCGAGAGAAAACTAGCTACGAGGCCATTCAACAGCAGTTTCTCACGAATATTGCGCCACTGCTCCTGGCCCTGAGCCTTTGCTTTGCATTTATTATGCCCATGTGACTGGGGGACACCATGAAGAAAAAGAGGTTTGACTGCGGTGTGTAGGCGGAACTCTTCGATGCTCTACTTCACTGGCTTGTGTTTGGCCAATCGAATGTATGGAAAGAGGCGGACCAAACTGAATTTGTGCTAGAGATGAGCAATCGGGAGCTACGCAGCTCCCACCTCCCCCACGACGCTCAATACATCCGAGGAAGCCCACATCCACCATGCTGCTTGTAATTCGGTTGGCGGGTGATCCTCTTCAAGTTAGAATGTTTGGGCAAAATATCGAGCAGGCTACTTGTGGTGTTCCACTGGTTTAGGTCCTCGACCTGTCTCCCTTTCCAAAAGGTTGATTTTGCCCCTGGAACGCTGCTACATATTATAGATATGGCATCTATTTGCTTTGTGTGTCTTTCCTAGGAGTAAGGAACTTGCTTGGGGAACAGAGCAATTTGCTGCGCATCAGCGCAGCGTTGCTTTCAAATTAGTCAGGCGTGTGTTAGTAGAAACAACAACTAATGATTTTTGAATGCTCTTTGATGTAGCAACAGCCCAGCTGCCAACGCTATTGGCATGTTTTCCGAGTTTCTGAAAATCCAGGTCAGCGAAGATGAGTTTGGAAGAAAGCTTTACAATTGGGCTTGGAGTGCATTGTGCAGGAACGCATCAGTAATTTGCATTATTGGCGGTGTTTGCAGGAGTAGCTATATTAGCGTAACAACCGGTATTGCGGAGTTGGCTTGCAGTGACATTTGATGGAGAGACCTGTGGCATACATTCTGTGGTGCTTGTTCCCACCGAAGCTATTTTATTGTCCAGTATTGTCTCAACTATTTCTGACAGTCTATCGTACTTCCGGGACAGTGTGCTTATAGTTTTAACTTGTTGGACAGCATTACACTTCGCGCAAAACGGTAATGAGTCTGACCTGCTACTTATCAGCCTAGACTGATTTGGGTTGCTTTAACCACACCTGACATGAAAATAGGTCAAGCAGTTTCCACTTGTATTTCCCGTTCCACGGAGGCCTTTACGCACCCCGGCTAGGCAACTCTCGCTCGTCATTTCCAGTAGACCTATTGACGGTTAGTCCAACCCAGGACGCTGGATTGCTTGCTCCAGCGTCAGGGTCAGCCCGCCGGGACAGATGGCCGACTCAAAACTTCTCTCAGGGTCGCGAGCAGGTTGCAGGATGCGGCGGTTCATACACAACCACACGAACACGCGGCGTGCATTGACCAGGTCGTGTTACCCGACGACGCACGCGGGGCTTTAGCAAGCGTCTCTAAGTGTCTCGGACGTGATGTTTAGTGGGTGTGTGATGCAAAATGTCGTGTAACGTTGTTGTCTTGCATTCTGTATAGATGGTTACACTGCTTTTTGTGAGTCCTCAACTTCTGCTTCCAATGAGACCGAAAGTATTCTTGAACAGCGCAGGAGTAATGTGGTTGCACCCGCAGAACTTGACAACGTACGTGCCAAAACTGAGAACGGGAATACCGTTATGCGTCACACAAGTTAGGTCCAAGGAATGGGAAGCAATGCCTAGTGCTCGTTGAACTGGTTCGAAAAAGTGCACCCACTAGAATGTGTGTGAAGAATTGGAATGGCCAGCTAGAATGAAGTTAAAGCCGAGATAAAGTGCGACCGTTAGAGGAGTACATGGTTCATCCTGGAAGACCTCGTGTAATAATTTTCCAGATGGAAAGCATGATCAGGATCGGGTTCTGGTGCAGGAACTTTCTGAGCTGAATGCAGCAGTTTCTTGCCTTTGTACAAGACCTGCTTGTGGCTGGCAGGCTATTCCACACGACAGGGCGCCCGACAAGGAAGAAGTTGGACAGAACCGCTGTCCTGATTCCTGACACACTTAGTTTAAAAATACAGTTGCGTATTTTCCGAGTGAAGTATGTTGAACTTTTGTGTTCATAGATGGTTGTATGTCTTTTGGTTTACGAGATCATGCATCCGCATCAGTTTAGGTTTTAGTCCTCGTAACCAAAGCGGCTCAGGCTTAAGCTGCTGGTAGGACCCTTGGTAGCTCCAAGTAGACAGTTTACTGAACAAGCGCATAGTGAATGCTATTTGCAGCTTTTCAAATCTTTACTTTCGTCCTTCTGTATGTTCCCATGAATGAAGCTGTATTAACCAAGGACAGGAAGTGTGATTATTTCAAAAAGCTCCATCCTGGTAGGGGTTATATAGATTTTATGGCATCTGTAATACATAGGTCGTTTGGTACGTCCTATTTGCTACACAGCTTGTACTGCAAAGGTAGTTTGAAGTGTACTATATGTCTGAATAACAGTTACATAGTTTCACGCAGATGCGTTCATTGTATACTTTCGCTGACACTTCAAGGATCACTCATCCGTGCGACATAGTGCATGAGAACCTTAACATCCATGTGTGGCGCAATTTCTCAAGTGAATCGAGGTCCTATTGAACCAGCAACATTGGGCTATGAAATTCGTCTCGTCAAAATTTATAAACCATCTTTAGGTAATCGGTGAACAGAAATGGCCTACCATGTTTATTAGCATCGTGATAACGATAATATAAAGTAGGAAAAGGGAAGGACTAAGTACACTCCCTTGGATGATACCAGTAGGGATTAGACGTGGGGGAGAATTATGACTATCCAAAGAGACTATCTGGTAACACCCATCCAGCTGTTATATATATATATATATATATATATATATATATTCATAGCCTGTTAACAGACATTGCGCCGTCATAACCACGGCAGAAGAAAAACGTGGAGGATAGAAACAGGAACTGCGATAATAAAAAATGGAAAATAATTCTTCTTTAACTGTACACACGCCATGTCGAATGCTTTTGTGTTGTGAGTTTTTGGGTGTATTAAATTTGGATATAATGGTAGAACAACCTTGATGCCGCTGCCTTCCTTTGCTGGCCATGACGTCCAATGCTTCCAATCACTTAGATTCGGTATCTCGTGGTCCCCAACCTGGAAAACGAACTGGTCCGACTGCCGCCAAATTTGAGGTTGCTTTCAGCGTACTCCTTCTCTATGTCATTGGCTGTGCACCGCGGCACTTTTTCCAATCTCTCTACGGAAGTGCGGATAGTGTTCGCTGTGGAAGATGATAAGCTGGCATGCGCAAAACGTGTCCGAGCCAACGCATGCGATGTCGAAGAATTGTGTCGTGCGCCCCGTTCCTTTAAGCGCAGCACGAAGAAAAACGAGCCGGTTTGCACGTAGGGCGACGGACGTTGCTGGCTGCCCCGGTCGCCTTTGCTTTGTTGCCGGTTGCCGCACGGATATATGCTATCGCTTTGACACTGGCGCAGAAATCAGCGTTATCACACGTGATGCTAATGATTTTAGCTAAGCGGCGACGAGTTCATTGCGCGCAGCAAACGGCACCATCATGCGCGTGTTGGGTTAACGCTCGCACACGCTTAATTTAAACCTACGACGCTCTTTTAAGCGAATCTTTCCCGTCGCAGAGACCCGGACTCCAATGCTTGGCCTTGACTTCTTGCGGCACTTCGATTTGCTTGCTGACACGAAGCAACGCCGTCTGAGCGATGCTCAAACAAACCTGGCAGTTATAGGTACTTTGACCAACATTGAGTCAAGCAGTCCTGTGTACGCCAATCAGTCATGCTCACCTATCGCTCAGATGCTTAATATCGAGTTCCCGCAAGTCTTTCTTGCAGTAGCACTGTTTCCATCCGGCACTGATGCTGCAAAACATCATATCGTCACTAAAGATCCGCCCGTTTGCGCCAAAGCCAGACGAATAACCCATGACAAGCTAAATATTGCTCACGCAGAATTCGAGCACATGCTTGAAGTAGGCACCGTTCTCCCGTCTAAACGCCAATGGGCGTCTCCACTCCACACGTTGTCCGTAAAGCCAGGAGGCTAGCGTCCATGGGGTGAGTACCGTGCGCTGAATAACGTTACTGTTTCCGATAGCTATCCTATTTCTCATATTCAGTACATTACGGCAAGTCTGCGTGACAGTCGGGTGTTTTTGAAACTGGATCTGGTTCGTGCGTATCACCACGTTACAGTCGCTGAGGAAGACATACCGAAGACTACCGTAACCACACCATTTGGGCTCGTCGAATTTTGGTGCATGCTCTTTGTTCTACGCTACGCATCCTAGACCATTCAACGAGTTATCGATCCAGTCAGAAGAAATCGAGATTTCATCTATCCATAAGTCAATGCTATCCTAGCCGCCAGCCCTTCTAAAGAACAACATGCAGAACATCTCAAGCTTCTTTTCGATAAGCTGGCCACGAATAGCATCATTGTCAATCCTGACAAATGCTTAGTTCAGCAGCCTTCTGTCTAATTTCCTGGCCACCATATTGATCGGTATGGTTTACGGCCTTTAGACGATAGCGTCCGAGACAGCAGAGACTATTCTGTCTCAACTACGTTAGCTGATATTCGCCTTTTTAACGGCAAGCTGAATTATCATCATCGTTTTCTCCCACATTGTGCCAAGTTGGAAAGTCCACTAACCGTTCTACTTTTTGGAGCTAAAAGGGGTCAGGTGAAACTGACTACTGCTGCTGCCGAAGGGTTCAAGGCTAGAAAAGAAGCCTTAGACAAAGCCGTTCTGCTTCAGTATTTCGATCCGAAGGCTCGGCTCAGTACTGCTGTTGACCCGTCGGACACAGCCATTGGCGCCGTCTTACTGCAACGTACATATGCACGCTGGAAACCTCTTGCGTTCGACTCTAAAAGCCTACAACCTGCTGAAGGCAAATATAGCAGTTTCAATCTCAAACTGCTGGCAGTTTACCGTTTGACATTTTCGACACATCTTTGATGGTACCACCTTAATTATCTTCACCTATCACAAGCTGCTTAGCTACGCATTCCGAACTCCATCAGCTCGACACCCACCACGTGAGGTTCCTCAACTGGACTTCATTGCCCAATTCTCGACTGATATCCGACCCATTTCTCGTTAACAAACCGTCGTCGCTGAGGTTGTTTCAAGGGTACCTACGGTCGGTATTGCTGGGCAGGCCATCGATTTGTCCGCTATGGCCGCTGCGCAACAAAACGACTGAAGCTTTTCGGAACGTCGTGATGCTTCTTTGACGATATCCCCACACCCGTTGCTGTCATCTGATCCCACAATTTTATGTGACACATCTACCGGACTACCTTGACTTGTCGTTCCAGAAACATTTCGCCGTACCGTTTTCGACACCCTCCACAATATCACCCACCTAGGCATCAAAGCTACTGCTAAGCTTACCTCTGTGAGGTAATTTGGGCCGGTGATGCAACGCGGTCTTACGCGCTGGGCAAACAGCTGACACCTGCCAGCAGGCCAAAAGGCAGCGGCAAGTGCCTGCTCCGCTTGGTTGCTTCCCGTCTTTCTCAGCTCGAGTTGCCCATGTCAATCCCGACATAGTGGGACCTATGGCACCGTCCAAAGGAATGGTCTACTTTTTGACCATGGTCGATCGATGCACCCATCGGCCAGAAGCCATCCTCATCCTTGAGGTAGCTGCGGAAAACGTAACGCGCTTTCGTCGAGCGCTGGGTCGCTTCAGACGGCTGTCCGGTCACTGTGACGACAGACTGCGATTCGCAATTCGATTCTTCGACCTTTAACAACCTTCTTAAACTCATTGGGTGCCGACGCGTTTGCACGAACGCCATCATCCGCAAGCGAGTGTCATGGTGAAACGTTGCCACCGACAGCTGAAAGTCTTGCTTAGCGTCTCCAATGCGCTGAGTTGGTCTTTGGGGCTGCCTGTGATCCTTTTTTGGATCAGATCAGCCCTAAAGGCTGATCTACGTACGTCTAGCGCCGAGTTAGCATATGGACAACGTCTGTGTTTACCCCTCGATTTCGTTTTCGGTAGTCCCAGAATTTCCCCTTACGACTCGAGTTACGCACGTCAGCTAACCACGAGCATGCGTCACTGCAAGCATCCCGACGTTAGAGAACATAAGGTAAAGCTTGTGTTCCAAGAGACACAGCGTTTTCCGTTCATTTTTCTCCGCCTCGATAGTCTCCGCAGACCATTGGAGAGACCCTACAAAGGTAATTTTAAGATTCTGCATCGTAGGGACCACGTATTATCTTCGACCGTCCTAGTAAACGAAAGGCAGTTACGATTGACCGTCTCATGGCTGCCCACGTGGAATCTGAGCTCCATGATGACCCTTGCCCGTCTTTTGACGAATCAGCCCAGCTTAGGACGGAATACTCGCTTGCTTGCAATACCCCTGAACCCAAGCGCCACGCTCCATACATGACTTTCACTTTAGCTTCGCCGTTTCCCATCGAACTATCCGCCACCTCTTCTGCAGTTCCTCCAATTTTGCGATCCAATAGGACGCCTACGTTGAGGTCTGCCTCAGATTCGCACAGGTCGACTAGGTCAGTTAGACTTGTTCATCGGCCAGCGCGATTAAGGGACTAGTGTTCCTTTCAATTTTCTGTTTGCTTTCCTTTTCCCTTTCGGAAAACATTGTACAAATACCCGAAAACACATTCGGAAAGAGCCTTTGAAAACGCCAACAATACCCACAACCGTCTTTTTGCAAACCCAATAAATGCAAAACGTTTTTAAAACCCGAAAAGGAAAAGGTTTTGAAAACACATAGAAAGCTTTACCTTTTGCTTGACGGCTGCCTCATCTCTTAACTTTAACGTTTACGTTTTCTCTTGCCTTAACCGCCAGAGCACTTGGTTCCGTTTATCTTCCATGTATGAACCGGAGAAGCTGATAAGCCTGAAGCGAACATGTGACCTTCACGAACTTTTGTAGCTTACTAACTTTCCCCATTTTACGTTTTTGGCACCGTTATGGTGGGCAAGGTTGGGAGACCGCTAGGGAACGGTCGCCTGGCTCTCCCCCAGCAGCTGCAGCAGGTATCACTACCTGTTCTGGCTGAAGGCTGGCCCGCGGCGGACAGTCCTCACGTGGATCGAAGTGTCACCCATGGTTTCCCTTCTAGGAGGGGGCTGTGTAGTTACCTGGAGATCCCCGTATGACTGTGTAAACTATGCTAAAATAAATTCAACTTATGGCTTCCGTATGTATTTGGGAATTAGGCGGTTTGTCTGTTGAAACGTTGTTCATGTTTGTTTGAAACACAAATACGATATCCGCCTTGGCCGCGCGACACAACTGTGAACAAATCTTCGTCCACGCGCTCGACGCCATCTACATCCTTCTTGTCTAGCTTACCTCTGGTGTACTATTTTAGCATTAGCTAACGCTCCTTCCCTCCCATAAACATTTCCCTAGCTTACGTTTGTGTCTTCTACCCATTGCCTTTGGTTTGCCGTCTGGTCTCGTGCAGTATATATAGCGCACGATCATCACGCTATAGTCTTTTGACCACGGTTTGCTTGCAAAGATTTGTGAGTTCGTGTAGGCACAACATATTATAGAGCCGTCTAAGCGTTTATCGGTATTATTTTTTTAGGGTGTTTGTTCCGGTTTTGTTTACTTGCGCTTAGAAATTGTGGTTTGCGGCAACTGCTTCACATATCGTAAGTACTGCTACCTTGGAGCTTTATCACACACGTCTTGATACGCAGCCCTGTTGAGAGCCTATAGCAATTAGTCGCTTTTAATAATTTTTCTTACCTTCGCCGTATATGTTTGAAAAGTTACACCGCATTGGTAGCGAGGTAGTTGGCTACGGTCTTGGAAGTCGCGCCATAACTCCAGGAATACACCAAGTATTGCAGTAAGCTTGCTCTTATCGTGTACACCGCTCAAGCGATGTTCGGACTATTAGATGTGGTTTCATTTTTAGTAAGGTTTACGCTGCAACACTTGGTTTTAATGTTTGCAGCGATTAAAACCACATGAGTTTGGCGTTGGAGGTCAGCTGCTAATAAAACATAGTTTTTATATTTCACTTTTATGATTTCCAGGTACTTGCGCCAACGTGCCGTCAGCTTTAACGACGTGTACTTTATATGTTGTTTATTTATTCTACTAGAACACCTTGAAACACTCAGTGTTAGTGTCCACATTGCCGTGGAATTTGTTCTCTCTGTCTATGAGCTCACGGTTTATTGGAACTGTAATTTAACGAACACAGCTAATGTAGCGGGAATATCTATCGTCGTGGGACGGTTCCTAAGTATTAGTGCAGTAATTGCACTCAAGGAGTATATAAACTTAACCCTATTATTATCCATACTGTGGCGTGTAATTGCTGTACAGTATGAGCTGACCTCTCAAGGGCACAGCTTCTAGCCAAGACTATTTATATACCTATATTTATTTATTCCTTTATGTGATCACTTACACAATAGTTTACGCTTCGAAAAGGGTACGTAACGCTGTTTCCTTGTGGATACTATAGTGCGGAATCACTTTTCTAACACAGTTCTCTTTCACCTACACCTGGGCGCTCAGCTTGTTTCTTTATCCAGCACTACTAAAGATAGTACTGGACATACCCTTCCGGTGAGATGCTGTTGTCCTTTACCTGTGTTAGATAAGCCTTCTAACCCGGTCGAGTGTAAATTTGTTGTCGTTCGTCAAAGCCCGTCTATTCTTGGTCGTATTGTTTTGCAGGCGTTTAAACTGTGTGGCACCTTTCAGACACAGACCGCTACTAGCACAAACGTTCGCAGTTTACAGCAGGAATGTTCAGTAACATCTGGTGGAACAAAAAGCCCGCCCGTTAATTTGGAAGTGATCGTTGGTCGAGATTTCTGTAAACGTCGTATATTTATAGTTAGCCTAAGGGGCCTGTTGGAAAGGTCTTCGTGTCTCTCCGTGAAGCAGAGTAGAATGTTTTTATAGAGCAGAGATCATCCCGATTGCGCAATGGTCATTGCTTGCACCAAGCATCTTGTTTGGGCTCCTGTGCTCATGGATTACTACATGTCGAAATTACGCCCAACTTGTACCTTGACGCAACTGTTGTGACTATTTTTACGCGCCCCAGCGCCATCAAATAAATAAATAAATAACTAGCATATTCTCGAAGTTGTCAAGTCACACCAAAGCAGGCATGATCAACATTTACATGCAATTATGTTTCGTAACAAACGCGTTGTTGTGTATATAATCGGCGGTAAGCCGAAAGTTGTACAGGTTTTGGGAATTGAAAATTTAACCATGAGGAATAAAGCCATCAATGCATGACGACACGGTGGGTTCTAGCGTGCACAGTGCAAGCAGTCTGGGCATTACAAGTGTAGTGAAAACGATGCATGAAGACAGGGTGTATCTTACGCTTGAACGTGTCAGGAATATATTAAATTATGATTCTAGTCGACTTGTCAGTATGCAGTGTTGGGCAGTAAGTTTATTCAGTGGCGAGCCAAATCCGCCACGTCGCAGTGTTGGTACACGGACATTTGTGACTTTTTATAGGGAAGACGCTTGCCAGGCGAAAACCCACCACCTCCTGAAACACTGTCAGAAATTCGTTTGTACACTAGCGTAAAACTGGCCGAGCAGCTTTCCGACTGCTTTCACCCCCGGTTATTCGCAATCAATTGACTTCCAACTTCCTCCGTTAGCTGATCGGGTATCTTTGGTCGGGGCGGCCATAATGACTGAGGCCCATGAAGGGTGAAGGCTTCATGAAGAGTCGGCTTTGTGTGTGTCCAGGTGAGCAAAATGTCAGTTTATTGCGTCTGGATTCTTCAGGTTCATGTATACTTTACAGGAGAGTGAAGGCCTCATGTCCAGCTATCATACTGGACAACGGTTGTGGTAGTGAGTGCAGTTGTATCCATTTGTTGTACAGCCATGTTCTATGTAGTTCCCTGTGGGTTACATCCTGTTCTGAACAAAAGCTTTCTTGGTCCAATCCCAGATCCCCAAGAAGTTCCGGACCTCGGAGAAAAGGTAAGGTGAGAGACAAACAAGGCCGCAAAGAACGGGCGTGGAAACAAACATTGTTAAAGTCCTATGGTATAACATTTTAGTGGAGAAAATGATGTACAATGTACAACAATGATTGTGCTGAAAGGGTCTTTTGAATGTTCTACGAAAGCAATGGCCATATAGGTTGTTGCGACTGTCTACATGGAATACAGAGCGTTGCGACATTGAGCAAAAACGCAGTACCGGTTTGCTATGATGCAACTATTGCGTCATGTTTCTTGATCTGACTATGACCTGACAAAATGCTCACTCGTATGTAGTACATCTTTTCGTTTATACATTTCATTAAAAAGAAAGGTTTTAACATTCCACAGAAGTGATGCTTGTGTGCACATTTGATCGCGCCTTTACAGGTGTCTCGTTTTACCGAGAATATACCGTTTAGTTATTTACTTATATCCGCTTCCTCGTACTCATCGTTGCACTAGCTACTGCTCGCAAGCAACTCTACTACAGCTTTCCAAAGCTTCCGTCAAACTTCCCCTCTTCTTATATTTCAAGGTCTGCAGGTTGTAACGGTGCACACTTTTACCGTAGTATTCGTGAACCCATACTTCCGCAGCTCGCTTGTATGCTTAAACGTCTGCACTATAAGATAGACGTCCTCTTCGGCCTGCCACATGAGCCTTTTGTTGTGCACCTTGCACAACGGTCTGCCCCCATATAATGTAGGACTGTGCACAAAGCTGAAGTTTAATATAACGTAGCTCCAGCCGTTATGCCGTACGACAACCTCGGCTCTATCATCAAAACTTTTGTGTCAACGATCTACAAGCCTTGCAGAAAGGTAACAGGCCAAGTAACCGCTTGCATGTGTACCCGTTACGCTGGCAGTGAACGCATATATAGTGTAGGGAGCTGTACTGCACATCGCTTCACTTCCGATATGCTTCAGAAGTCAGAATATCTTATTTGAAAAACATGATATTGTTAGCAGTTGAAAGCGCTTTAAGTCATGTACAATTTAGCATTAGCGCGGTGCACCCTCTGCAGGACGACAGCATGGAAAACAGCGGTATCGTCGACAGACATGACTGAGACTGCATCCGCCAACACACTTTACGGTGCATACAAACTAACGGTGTACCCCTAGAAACTTAAGTCGGTTTTGTAACCCATAGTTGTTTTCTTCACACCAACCGCTCTTAGGTCCCAAAGTATTTTTTGCTTTTCCTTCCCCACGGCATAGCAGTTTGCTGTCCGCTGCGGAAACCACTCAGTCGTCTGCTTATCACCGACCGTTATGGAGCACGGTCCCTTTTCTGTCTAGAGAGAGGACTTCTGTGTTCCGTGGATATATGCGTAGTTAGGCGAGGTTTTATTTTAAAATGCAAATGGTGTGCTTACTGGAATGCTAAAAGACAAAAAAGAGCCGAGGCACGATGCTATTTCATGAATTAGTACAAAGTGCAAGGTTTAATACAAGGATTAACAAGAAGATAAATATACAGCGGAATGTCTTATTATACATAGGTGGCCAACTACTAGGTGGCTGTATCATGAAATATGTGAAAGCATGTGTAACCAGTGGTCCCAAGTATAGGTGGGTGGATGCAGGCCAAGTGCCCTATAGCGAATATTGTCTGGCGAGCAAGGTAGCTCGGAATTGAAAACAATAATATGCGTGCGTTGGAAACGAACATTAAAGTGCCTAAGTGATAACACGTGGATATAGGATGTAAGGTATGGTGGTAGTTCGGCACGAGGTCACGGTATGAAGCGGTTTAACCAGAGAGGTTTCAGGTGCGCTCTGTTGTCACTTTACCAACTCGTGTAATGAATGACAGAAACAGTTTACGTGAGTTAGTCGCCGAAGAGCAAACGGCGAAAGTTGGTAAACGCTTACTATACATCTATAAGCTTGAAAAACATAAAGTTTACCGCGTTGACTGTGGCTGCAATACTTCGTTGTGAAACAATTCCGCCTCAACTCACGTGATCCCTACAGTAAGCGAAAAGTGATGGGGCTGACAAGGAACTTTTTCTGCTATCTACAAACGCATGAACGCTGGTTAGGCCTGTAAGTCTCACCCAAAGTTCACACACCTGCTTAGAAAAACGTGTACGGAAACGGAAATGTGAGCACTTATGTACGCACAACTTAATTAGAGCAGAGCAGCGTACGTTAGTTAAGAAGCACTCGTGCCTTACCAATCTTTTGTGTTTCGTGGATAGAATGCTAACTGCCTTGGTGATGGAACTGCAGTTGAACTATGCAACAATCACCTTAGCATGGTCCTCCCCTCAGTTAACCACGCTTCTTACTTGCGCAAATGGAATGGCTTGGTTTACATCCCCAACTGCTCACTTGGAGCTTAAAGGTTCTTTAAGGTAGTCCCTTTCGCGTTAGGGCCGGCGAAGGTAGATCAAGCATAAGCACTGCTGCCAGCTTTTGCTTATCAACGACTTGGCTCCTCTTCGCTATTACCGCTGCTATGTTTACTGACGGCCTGAAGTTCCTCAGCAGGGGTAATCAGTCCGTGTGGTCCAAGGGCCTTCACGCTGCAGTAGATTGGTCGCTTAACTGGGATTTGCCTTTTAACCCTAGCAAATGCCATGTAAGCACTTCTCGAAATGAAGGGATCGCAGTGCTTACATATCTCTGGTCACTGGATCAGTGACGTGCAGATGACGCGGCATACCAAGGCATCGTTGTTGTGAACGACGTCAAACCTTAGGCGTAAAGTGAGCATGCTGCTAACAAAGCGCGGAACGAATTGTTTTGCCCCAAAAGCTCTTTATGCAGCACCCAAGCTGAGATTTTCTGCCCTTATACAAAGCGGGGTAAGGCCTTGGCCAGAAGACGGTAGAAGCTTGGGCACCTTACTACCGGAAAGCCGGTGACTGCATAGCAAAAATACAAAAATTGTCTACTAAGATGATTGGGGTTCGAGGTGACAAACCATACGCTGAATGCCTAAGGGGCTTAGGACTGTATGCAATGGAACGGCGCACACTAAGACGGGACTTAATAGGAACCTTTAAAACCATGAATGGTTTTTTAGTGGTATCCAGTATACGGAAAGGTATGAGCTAGCTGGGTCTGCTTACCTCCGACCTGGACAACCTTCGCTATGCTCGTCCGATCAAAAAGTTGGGATGAATTCTTTATGTCTGATTCTGTGGATCGCTTGGCTGAGCTGTTTTACGAGGAAATACTTCACTGTCCCTACTCTCTAGCTCCCTTGTCGCGTTTCATAAGGCATTCTTCTAAAAGTGTGACCCAAACCAAAATGCATAACAGAATGCGTCAGCTCAGACGATCCTATTACAAAACCTTCAATTTTGCTCACATCATGAGAGCGAACGAGCTGGCACACCAGTTTTCTGCCAGAGTTAAGCAGCAGCAAACCAAGCAAGAAATAGCCGCACTAAATAGTGCGAACAAAGCTAAGAGTCTCAGTTGGCTGCTGCGCTCTCGGACCCATAACTATAGACGGAAGATCTCTACTCTAAAGATCAGGCCCAACGAAACGTCTACTGACCCAAGAATTTTATGTGAAGCCTTCAGCTCACATTTTAAAGAATCGCAGTGTTTAGAAATAAGCTCAACCTTTCAGGCCCTGAAGGTACCAGGTAGCCAGTCCCTGTCCTTTGTACAGTTTGACCTAAGTAGTGTCCGTTCCGCGATCACAACTATCAATCCATCCTGGGACCCTGGTCCAGACGGAATCCCGCCCAGTCTACTTAAGAATGGTGGTGAAACTATCCCCATGCTTCTTTTGAAAATCTTTACGTTATCAATACAAAAAGGTCAATGCCCGGCCGCATGGAAACATGCTATCATAGGGCCAAGGCATAAGGGCGGAAGCCTACAAGAAGTTGGTAACTTTCGCCCTATTAACCACGCTTCAGTTATCTCGCGCGTGATGGAGAAGTTGATTAAAAAGGCCCTCATGACTCGTCTTTACGCATTCGAGCACATAAATGAATCTCAGCACGGGTTTCTAAGTGCTTGGTCTTGTGCAACCTGTCAGCTGGACTTCCTTAATTTGGTCACCGAGGCCATTGACTCTAATCAATCAGTTGTCATTCTTTACCTTGATAATCAAAAGGCGTTTGACAGGGTGCCACACATGCGCCTGATGCATAGGCTAAAGGCATATGGGGTAGACGGTCCTCTATTAGACTGGCTGGGTTCCTATTTAATAGGACGTACGCAGTCTGTTAAGGTTGAACAAACTATATCCAACACGACCGCCGTCCCCAGTGGCGGGGTGCAGGGGAGTGTTCTTGGCCCTACCCTATTTTTGATTTATATCAATGACCTCTGCAAGATTTTGCAACACGGTCGCTCCTTTATCTTTGCTGACGATGTGAAAGTTGTCTACGACTTTCCCCGTGGTAATGAATTTTCCGCAATTAATAGTATCCGTGAGGATCTTAATGCACTTGAAAAGTGGTGCGAACACTGGCAAATGACCTTCTCCGCTCAAAAACCTAGCGTCATGCCCCACAGATTCCCTATACCTGCTGGGTCCCTAACAATAAACGGAATCACTATCTAACAGAATATCATAACAACAGATCTGGGCTGGCGCTACTCTATGAGCCTCAACTTTGCAGAGTAAGTGCATTATCAAGTCGCAAGGGCAAGAGGATTATCGTTCCACATACGCCGTTGCATAGAAACCGCCGATGCAAGGTTAGAACTGTATAAGAGTCACATCAGGCCATAGCTAGAATATTGCTCTTTTATATGCAGCAATCTACGTAAGTCTTACCGTGTTCTGCTTGAGAAAACTCAGTGACGCGTTACGAAGATGTTGACTCCACCGCAGCAAGCGCTGAATTACCGACAAAGGTGTGAACACCTTAAAATTCAGCCCCTATGGCAAAGGCGCATTATCCTTAACATGTGCTTTTTATATAAGCTAATTCATAGAAAGCTGCACAGTAATATCACTTGTCTTAAACTAAGGAGCGCGTCTGAATCGAGACTCCGAAACAAGGGCCATTTCATTACTCTGCTAAAGGCAAAGAAGCGACTGCGGTCTCGTTTCTTCTTAATTGCGTACGTGAACGTATGGAACAGTTGCCTTCCAGAATAAGAGAAATCCAAAACTTGTAGGTCTTCAGGAAGGAGATACAAAAATTCCTATGTTTTGGCAATCTACAAAGCATCTTCCATATCCGATTCGCAAGACCCCTTCTTTGAAACTGGCCCTGATGTAGCTTGAGGATGCCCACGATGTAGTGCAAGACATATAAGCACCTTGAGCTCAAAACTCATCCACATTCGTTGTCGTTACCGTTCTAGCCCCTAAGAGACTTTAACGGTACCCGTCGCACCCATTTTCCAGGGTTTATGAATAGCAAACTGAATACAAGATGATCTTATTCTTCAACGACCTCTTCCTTCAATCCTTAGTTCTTATCTATATCTGCATTCCTTCTCTTCAGACTTACATTTGTCACTTTACAACTTCTTGACCACTGGATCCGTAAAAAAATATTAGGCTTATTACCTCTAAGGTACTCCTAGTAAAGGCATGCTACCAGATCTAAGCCTTGCAAAAGATGTTGAAAGCGTTTTCTGCTGCTGATGCACCTAAGCTTAGCATTAGAATTGTCCAGAATCGTCTAAATGCCGGCTTTAAATGAAGCTTTAGGTGTCTTCCTAGATGTCGGTTGCCAGCGGGCCCTAATTGAAGCTTTTTCAATAAGACTGAGCACTAGTTACTATACTCAGCAGTTTCCAAACACTATCAGTGGGTAAGC
The DNA here is from genome assembly GCA_944474145.2 of Dicrocoelium dendriticum. NCBI lineage: Eukaryota > Metazoa > Platyhelminthes > Trematoda > Plagiorchiida > Dicrocoeliidae > Dicrocoelium > Dicrocoelium dendriticum. The sequence continues at coordinate 7,229,217 of OX104059.1, forward strand.
CGCAAAATAAAAAATATATCTTTCTTATAGTTGACAAAGAACGCACTTTAACAGTTCTAGACTCAAGAATCAGACAATTTGTTCGCCACTCATTCTCTCTTGGCCCCATATACTTAGCTTTATCTGGTATACATGTGTCATTCGCTATTGGCAACACTAGTAGACAGGCATAATGAAAACCAGATCCTCTTT
>OX104059.1:7229907-7247074 GCA_944474145.2 Dicrocoelium dendriticum
AAGCGCATTTTGATGTAAGTGGTTGTCGTACGCAAGGAAGATAAAGGATTATGATGATTTAAGTTACTGTATGTATTCAAGTTCAGTATTCAGTTGCGTAATCGCGTTTCGAAGGCGGCAGCGGCATTCGGGAAGCTTGAGTACCGAGTGTGGAACAACCATCAGCTTAGCATTGGCACGAAGCTGATGGTGTACAAATCCATGGTACTGTCCGTTCTTCTATACGGCAGTGAAACGTGGACGATGTACCGTCGGGATGTGCGATATCTCGAGCGGTTCCATCAGCAGTGTGTGCGACGAATTTTGCGGATCGGCTGGGGCGCCAGAGTTGCAGACACGGAAGTGTTGCGCCGAAGTGGGATGTATGCAGTGGACAGCATACTTTTACTGCGACACCTGAGATGGCTCGGTCATGTGAGCCGTATGGATTCGACGCGAATACCGAAACAACTTTTATACGGTCAGCTGAGTATAGGGAAGCGGCATGCTGGGAAACCCAAGTTACGTTACCAGGACATGATTAAAGTGAGCCTCACACGTTCTAATCTTGATTGCAGATCATGGGAATCGAAGGCGGTTGATCGTGGTGCATGGCGCGATCTAATCACGAAGGCAGTTGGTGAGGTGCGGGAGAAAGCCCTCATGCATGCAGAGAAGAAGCGGCAAGTGCGGAAGCGGCAAGCACCGATGAATTGTACTCCATCGACATCGAGCGCATTGTGTTGTAGAACATGCGGTCGCGAGTGCCTTAGTCAGGCAGGCCTAGTGAGCCATGAGAGAGGTCACTCGGGACCACTGCCGAAGCGACGACGGGTCCCGCAGTGAACGTAGGCAGCACCGGCGCAGCGTTTGTAGGCACGCTGAATTCGATTTACTAACCGCATGCTTGCATGCTAAGTCTCTTTATTTCAGGTGGTGGGTTTTCGGTTCTCTCCTAATGCCTTTCTTTCTCATATAAATGTCTAGTGGGCCATGAGCTAGGTCCTTTGGGGCCACTACAGAAGCGACGACGGGTCCTGCAGATAACTACGACGAGCCGGCGCAGCGTTTGTAGGCACGCTGAATTCGATTTACTAATCGCATGCTTGCATGCTAAGTCTCTTTATTTCAGGTGGTGGGTTTTCGGTTCCCTCCTAATGCCTTTCTTTCTTTCTCATATAAATGTCTAGTGGATAAATGTCTAGTGGGCAATGCGCTGTGCCATTTGGGGCCACTACAGAAGTGACGACGGGTCCTGCAGAGAATTACGACGAGCCGGCGCAGCGTTTGTAGGCACGCTGATTTCGATTTACTAACCGCGTGCATGCATGCTAAGTCTCTCTATTTCAGGTGGTGGGTTTACAGTTTGTGCCTAATGCTTTCCATTCTCATATGAATATCTCCATGTACTCTATTCCATTAACTTGCACACATAGCTTCAGCCAATTGTATTCGATTTCCATAACATCTTTGTGTTCGTGGCATTCCGTGAACTATACTTCCTGACCGCGTGCACTTAGCTAGGATTTGTTTGTAAACAACTTATTACGTATGCTATTTAATTAAGGTTTATGTCACCGTTTCCTTATGCATTAATCGAGTTTTTCTCTTCCTCTTTCTCTCTCTTTCAAGTTTTTGGCTGTTGTTTGATATCCCCGGTGTGGCTGCGCTTGATGTGCATGTTGACAAGGTGCCTACCTGTCTATTACCCACTACCTCGTCCATACTGGCTCCAGGAGACAGTTGGTCGTTGCTGGAGGGGACGGGGTGCGCGGTTCTTGTGGCCGTGTTAGGCTCGAAGAGTGGTTCCATGCACTCAGTATGGAGCGGACTACGGTCCAGCCACCGCCTTGTGTGCGGTTGATTCCCCAAATACAGCGTGCTTGTGTTTGCCTGTGAAGGAGTGTGGGCCGGCTCCGTTGATGAAACGTGGTTCCCATCCGCATGCCTCCCGGTCTTATTCCTTCGGGTTTACACTGGATATGGGGTATGTGGTTGGAGCTGTGGGTGGTGCAGCGCAAGCCATCCATGGTCCCTCTGTAGGCGCAGGCGTCCTGTGGCTTGCCACAGTGACAGGCAAATCCGAAACCGGATGCCGCCAACCATGTCTAGTGGGCGTGCCCCATGCTGAGGCTGATGTTGCATTCTTGATGCTTCTTCACCGCAGTTGGGCTAAACCAACTTACACTCAAACTAGGTCTTTTTAAGCTGGATAAATTTCATTCCGCTTTATTTGGTTTGTTCTGCCTCCCTGAATAATGTTCTATTAAGTGGCCACGTTGCTTACACTAATTGCGCTTATCTTCGGTAATTTTGTTGCGTTTTGTAGCATTTTTAAGTAACTTGTGGACATTTCTTACTTATCACGGATTTGTTGTTAGCGCACTTACTTCATATGGTAAATTAGCGAAGAGTTATGCCACCGTATCTGTATGCATTGTTGGATTTATTTTATTTCAACTTGTCGTTTAAAGTGAATGGCTGTTGTTTGATATCCCCGGTGTGGTTGCGCTTGATGTGTATGTTGACAAGGTGCCTACCTGTCTATTACCCACTACATCGTTCATACTGGCTCCAGGAGACAGTTGGTCGTTGCTGGAGGGGACGGGGTGCACGGTTCTTGTGGCCGTGCTAGGCTCAAAGAGCGGTTCCATGCACTCAGTGTGGAGCGGACTACGGTCCAGCCACCGCCTTGTGTGCGGTTGATTCCCCAAATACAGCGTGCTTGTGTTTGCCTGTGAAGGAGTGTGGGCCGGCTCCGTTGATGAAACGTGGTTCCCATCCGCATGCCTCCCGGTCTTATTCCTTCGGGTTTACACTGGATATGGGGTATGTGGTTGGAGCTGTGGGTGGTGCAGCGCAAGCCATCCATGGTCCCTCTGTAGGCGCAGGCGTCCTGTGGCTTGCCACAGTGACAGGCAAATCCGAAACCGGATGCCGCCAACCATGTATTCAATGGGCACATAAACTCTGTTTTTGATGGTGTGCTTTGTTCGTGTAATAAAGGAAGGATGGCTTAAATGGAATGCGAAAGATAAAGCACATGTGATGGGAAAATAGTGATTTGTTATAGCTGTTAATTGGTTAAAAATGGCATGACTGCTTTTGGGGATACTGCGAACGTTATTGCGGGAAGCATACGGAAACAATCAAGTATATCTAAGTCCTGCTTGTTAAGCGTTGATTCATACATGTAGATCCTTGAATTGTAGAACATGTTGTGGCCTTAAAGTGTGAACAACAAACTTAGTGGTATTCTATAAGGAACCAACGGGGTCAAATGATGGTGTTGGCTGGCCGTTTTAGCTGGGTACTGTGCAATGATGTGCTTGTTAGGAGTTATATTTTTAAATGTTTTTAACATGCACAATAGCATATTTTTCGAAGGTGATTAGGTAGTAGAGAATAAGGGTCAGGTAATTAATAAAATCATGTTGGTGTTATCGTTTAACTGTGCCATTAACTGTAGTAGTCCCTGTTCGCTGTGCCTACGCGGGCAAAGTTTATCACTTGAGAGGGTCGCTGTAGGAAGTCGATTGCTTAACTGTGGTGCGTTAGTTTACTGGTGTGCCATGTAGCTGCAATCGTTATCAGGCCATTCATGTGTTCACTTGGTTTACTTCATGTATGGACAGGCATAAGACCTTAAGCACTAGAATATTGTGTATATCCCAGGGGTTCTGAGGCAGTTCAGGGACCAACAGCTCTGTTCTACGAATCGGAACTGCTAATCCACACACCCGATATGTTGGCGGCGGTGGTAAAATCCCTGTTGGCACTCAGCACGTTGATCTAGGGGTGCACTCATCAGCACTTCATTATGGGGACAAATTGAAGTAGGCAGCTTATCCATGACGGCGTATAATTTTGTTTGTTTAACACTCGTTCGAAATGGTAACAGTTAAATTGGTTTTGAAGTTCTCTCAGCATTCAGCTGACCGCACGTGGAATATTGTATCCACGCTTATCGGGACGTTTGCTCCGAATGGGGATGTACTGCCTACACTACGGAGGGATAAGAAGGGACCTGGTGCTCACTTATCGAACTTTGGCGGGTAAGATCGGCACGGACTTGTCAGACATGTTTAATCCGGCTACCTACCCTGCTCTCCGCGGTCACCCCGCGGGAAACGCAAGCCGATGTAACCGGGTGACCAAAGGTTACATGAGCAGGATGAAACCGTAACGTTGTTGATAAGTTGGACCTCTTGAAGCCCAAAGGAGACAAGTGTGCAAGCCTCCACACACAGTGGTGGGAGTGATCGCGTTGAAACTGTAAATTACATGTCAAGCATATGGTCCATTAGGTGCACAGAAGGTGCGGGGAATAGAACAAGTCTTACGCAACACCTCCCCAGCAGCTTCCTTCTGACATGGATGATGCCACGCATAGCTGATGGGATGATTAACTGACAGAAATGCTGCGAAGCCAAGACCATAAAATGGTGACCGAGGGAATGACCCTTAAAATACCTTGTGTAAGCCGAATGTCTAGGTTTACTAGCGGTCAAAGTAATCTTAGCCGAAATGATTGTGTTGGTAGTTTAAGTAAGAGTATCTGGAAGCGGCACGAATGGTCAAGGAAACCATAAGCTGTTCAGTCTCACGCAAAATGCTCATGCAGGTATGATTGAGATCATGCACACATGTCCACGCAGCGGATCGTTAAGCAACTGGGAGGTAAGATGATATCCGAAATGCTGTGTGAGCTCGGGGAATGCGTGTATTGCAGATGATACTTCAAGCGTACTACTTATCTTTTCCATACGTGCTATCCTGGAGCTTGACAACGCCCAGCCGTTCTACAGGTTGGTTAGAAAATAAGGTTGTAATAAAGGAACCTAGAAGAGAAAGAGTATCTTCCCAACACGTCAGAATTGCGGGTGCTTTTGATGTCCTTAGGTACATTTGACCACTCCCATCCGGTATGATCCCGATGGCGAGGTAGGCATAATTGCCTTAACCGTCAAGCAGGAGAGGCACCGCATATGGGAGTAGTAGGTGTACCTAATGATCAAGCGGAAGCAATGGTTTGGTAATTAAGGAACGAAAAAATAGAAACATGAAAAGAAGGACTTTCGAACACTGTTGGCAGGTGAAACGCTCCTGTCTATTATACGTCGCGCCAAGCTGATGATAACAAAGACCGAAGTCGGAACACATGCCCCAGTCAACCACCTGTCCATCCTGTGCCCCGTAGCCTGCTTGAAGGCACAAAGCGCACTTTTCGTTGTGGTAATTGGCTGGGAGGTTTGCATGGCAATGACGCTTCCCACGAGGCTTATACACGCTGGCGGTGGTGGTGTGCTAATTGTTAAAACGACTTGGGTACCTTTCTTTTTCCTGACCGACGGACACAACTGGAATAGGCACTAAGGGTTGCTTACGTCTTGGGCCTTCCCTGGTAGGTTCACCCATCCCTTCTGCTGCTGATTTTTTTATCGTTGCGGAGACAGAAACCGCAGTGTAATCGTGATAACTACTTAGGTTGTGTAGAAGCTCCGGCAACTGATCCATCAACTCCCTATACTTCGCATCGCCAAGACTGGCTGGCTAGCCGAACAACCTCCTCGTGGTGCCAGCTGGGTGGTTCGGGCAAATCCAGTTCCAGCAAATGGTTCAGCGGCAGTGTTCCAGGATGTGGTGGGATTTCGCCTGGCAAGTGTTTTCCATATAAAAACCACAAGTATCCGTTTAACAACAATGCGACGTGGCGGATGTGATTTGCCACTAAATAAAGTAACTGTTTTTCCCTTTCCCGGAGGATAAGTCAAATAAATGTCTTAAGGTAGGATTTTGATCAAACGCTAGGTACATTGATTGTTCCTTTTCGGTCTTCTCTCGGCTTGTTACTCTCTCCCTATTCTCTGAGGTCGTGAACATCGGAGAGCTCCGGGATCGAACTGAGGAACTGCCTCCGCCTGGGATGGGACGAATTAACCAACAAGTACTTACCTGGACCATGGCCTCACTTCCACTCTAACTATTTGCACCCAACTACCGATATCCAATGAGGGTAGTTGGACACGAATTCTTCGCTCCCCGGCAAATATACATAATCAGAGAAGACTTCATGTGGTTCTGCGAAGGATCAACACATCATATTCAATAAAAATGTTTAGTACCCGACCTACCAATGGACAGGACCCAGGAACGCAATAGGCAACCAGTTATTGCATCAACCAGCGGAAAAAAATGGGACGCAACCTGACTGCGAATAACCGAGCAAACAGACTTTTAACAAGAAACATAGCCAGTTACAATTTGCCATTCAATGGATTGGTGGCAGTGTTCCAGGACGTGGTGGGTTTTCGCCTGGCAAGCGTTCTCCCTACAAAAAGCCACAAATGTCCGTTTAACAACACTGCAACGTGGCGTATGTGACTCGCCACCGAATAAAGTCACAGCCCATAACTTTACACTGGCAGGTCAACTAGCGTCACAATTCTACATAGGATCGTTACACTGGGACTTCTACATCTGTATATACTGTTGTCGTTTTACATCCTACGACACGTTGCCCTTTTCCTTCCATTACCTTTCAATGGATCATTCAGGATTCTCAATCTCTTATTAGCTGAGGTCCCGTATCTCATGACAGCCAACTTATTGTTTCGCATTTTCAACATTGTACAGTTCCAATCATGGATATTTGAACAATTTTCTACGTTACTGTTACAATTGCATTATAATGTTTGTACCGTTGTACATATCTGATCATGCCTCCATGAGCGTGCCTCGCATAGTCGAGAATAAAATATTTATTTATTTATTTATATCACGGCAGTCATCTGATTCAAAGCGTTCCATTGATTCCCCGTTGATGGTGAACACAACGAACAAAAGCACACACAGGCACATTTATCTACTCACATAACATGTCCCCTTCCAAATACACGGTTAAACATGCTATTGGTCAAAATGTACTAATTTGTGCAATGGCTGATCGTTCATGTCAGTAATACCATGATCACGCTCTTGATGGTGTGCCTAGCAGTGACGAGAATAAACTATTTATTTACTTATTTATTTACAAACCTGCACCTGAATTTCCTAAAGAACCTGGCTGTATTCGCGAAGCCTCGGCTCCCTAGTTACCGGAGCAACTATGGAACTCGGCGTCAGGGGGACGATGGCGGACGACGTGGATGAGGTTAAACGCGGACGCCGTGCGTGCGACACAACCCAGCGGTTGTTGTGTAATACCTCCTCCACCGGTCGACTTGCAGCGTGCAATCCATGCACAATTTGAGCGCACTACAGCAGCCATTGTCGACTGAAGCTGCACTGGCAAGTTACGCCCTTACGCATTAGCACGGTGTATTGCCTACTGCAACCTTGCACTTGACATCTACCATTGGATAAGTCAGTCATTGTCACCATTTCCCTTGTGTAATTGCCTCGCAAACACATCCTAGCAAAACACAAAAACTGATACGCAGCCTGCCCAAGCCTATCGACGCAAGAGTCTAATGCGTGCTCAGACAACTCTCTTTTTCCAATCAAATCTTGCCCCTGAGCTTGAGCATCAAGCACGCGGTTACTGACCCCAGTAGGCGGATCTAATAACGACGTACACTCTGGAAGACCACGATTTCAATGCTTATTTTTGTTCTCTACCCGGTTTGTCGTATAGCAGCCGAACAAACGGGTGGACGTCAAGCGGTGCGCTGCCGATGATGAGACCAACGGCAATCAAGTCCTTACCAAGTACCTGTGCGCCGGCGTTTCGCGAGATAATGGCTGTCAAGCACCTGGCAAACAACGAGGAGGTCCAAGTATACACCGAGCTCCCTACCCACTGCTTAATAAGCAACCTGTCCGTTGCAGTTTTCGCGGATACCCCCTTGCCACGATGGATGACATCCCACCGTAATTGGAAGCGGCACAATCCAGTGCGCGTAGACGGGCGCACGGTTTGCAAATCATGTGCCTAGGCCATGCACTTATCAATAACCACTGTCTTTGCTGTACAAGTCGCTGGTAACATGAGGCGCACGTTGCGTACTGCGTTCATTTAGGATGCGATTGTCTCATTCGGAAGCAACGCGTAGAAAAATGAACGCCCAATACCATGCACATCTACCAACATTCAGTGCCACAGTATGTAGCCACCGCAGTTCATCTGGTGTCTCGCATCAGCCAGCATTACCTCACTTTAAAGCTCCACGAATTCAAGTAGTACCTGGGAACGAAAAGTAAGAACCGTACCTTCGGTTCCTCCTACTCCACCTTATCTTGACCGACGCTCTCCAGCAACTGTACTACTGCTTCCACTGCGTTCCTGTCCACCTTGCCCCGCATCTTATGCCTTGTGTGTCGTAGGTCGTAACGATACAATCTTCTACCATATTGCGTGAAGACCTACCTCCTCAGCTAAAGTGTGTCCTAAAACGGCCGCATCATACGGAAGACGTAATCTACTGCGTGCCGCGAGAGCCGTCCGGTTCTCACGTTTGGAAATCGCTCTCCTACATGAAAGGTATGGCTGTGCACAACGCTGACGGGTACCGTGTCGTAGCACCAGCCGTTATGCCTATGAGAATATGGGCCTTAGAGGCATAGCTTTTGTACCTACAGTTCATAAGCGTTTCATAATGTTTATAAACCAACTTACGGTTTGCATTTTTACCCTCTTCGGCGGAAATGCGTACGTCTGTGGTGTACGGATCTGTAGCGCGCACCCTCAAACAACTCTTTACCGGTTCTCCTCCGGTACGCATCAGATGTCAGGTGATCTGCTTGGCAAAAGCATGATGCAGTTCGCAGTTGAGATCGCCTTAAGTCACTGTCGAAATTCTCAACAGTGCGATAAACACGCTAAAGCAAGACAACACGGTAATCAGCGGTATGGTCGACAGCCATGACAGTGACTGAATCCGCACTTAAAGCAAGCCAAGTGTCGTTGCTGGTCAGACCGTCTGACGGTTGTGCGAAGGCGAAGATTCCAGTACGCACTACATGTCAGCCGAAGTTTCAGGATATCTCGGTTCTCACCGAGAAGGCATGTTATGAAGGTATGCTCGCCTCTGCTCAAAGCGAAAATTCATCACGGGAACCGCTCCCGTTGTCAAGAAGAAAAAGCAGACCACAGCTGCCATAAAGCCTTTCCGTGGATCGATGTCCCGAAAAAGTGAGACAGCGAAAACGGAGCGAAAAGCCTACGCTAACGTTGCTACGTCATCGGAGGGGCTAAATGCAGTTTCATGCCCAGTGTTGAAGCCACCGGCCCCAACTATCGAAGCAAAGCCCTGTGGGGTTGATACACCCAGTCGTGGCAATTCTTTCACGGATAGTAGCGTTATATTCCGTAACACGGCTGAAGTTACTGCCCTCCTTCATGCTGCTCGCATGTTGGACGATCTTTATGGGTTTAAAATGTACGTAACGAAGCTACTCCCGCCTGATTTTCCAGGCGTTATTGTCAAGGAGCCGATTAGCCTTGGTAACGTCCCACGCACTGTACCATACACTCGACCGCGGCTACTTCGTGTAGTAGGCACCACCCCGAAGGAATGCAGTGCTCTCACGCATTTTGTATTTAAGCTAAAAGGTACAAATATTAGCTTTCTCCGGACCTTGTTTTTGGTGTTTATTAATGACCTTGCACAGGGAATCGCTTCAAACTTCCTAATGTTTGCCGACCATATCAAGATCTGGCGCAGGATCCAGGCGAACACCGACAAACATTTGCTTCAGAGTGATTTAGATACGGTGTATCAGTGGTCGACCCAAAACCTATTGCATTTCAACGTCAGTAAATGCAAGGCGCTTTCCATCCGACATCAAAGCAGCTACCCATACCGACTCGGAACGGACGTACTGCAACAATCAACTCTCGCACATGACTTGGTTGTCCTGGTTCAAGATGACTTGGGTTGCTCCAAGCAATCCGAAAAGGCCTCGAAGACCAGGAACTAACACGTCGGGCTGTTGAGGCGGGCGTTTGGACAAATAAACAGCTCCATATTTCGACAAATGCTCAGTGCGTATGTTCGCCCCCATGTCGAATGTGCAATTCAAGCCTGGCATCCATGGCTGAAACACGACCTTAATGCACTGAAGCAGCCACAACGCCGGGCATCTAAGAACGTAATTGGAATGCGCAATCTATCCTACCAGGAGAGGCTGCGACGAATGGAATTGTTCGGTGGAAGCTATCGCAGGCTACGAGGCGACCTGATTATGGCATACTTGATTCTGCGAGACCCACATTATGTGTGCCGCCCTTCACTGCAACTCCGCAGCAATACAAACCTGAGGGGCCACTCATTAACACTCGCAGAACAATACAGTCGTCTGGAGTGCCGCCAAAATTTCTTTTCCATTCTTGTCTGTCACCAATGGAATGCTCTCCCAGAATCGGTCGTCTTTGCACCGACACTAACAGTATTTAAACGACGGTTGGACGATGCACTCATCCACTTAGACTTTGTTACTTAACACTAAGACTCCATCCAACATCTGGAGTACACCATGGAATTATTTGTTGTTAACTGTGGATGCTGTGAATCTAAGAGGATCACAGGACTGCAGCGGAGCAAAAGATAAGTCCTTATTTTCATATTTAAAGTATTAACTATTTTACTATCCTTATCATCATTATTGTTATGTTGATATCCCCTGCAACTATCCAACGGGACATGTAAAGCAACGCTTCTTAACCCGTATAAATTCATTCTTCATTGTGCATTGTTCCGCTGGCAGATACGCTGAAGCTAAGGAAGCCATCAAGAACATCAAAAGCAGGTGAGCGGTCGGTGGACGGGGTCTCCGGTTTGTGGGTTTTCGGGTGGTCAGCCGGCGGTCCTATTCCGCCCTACCACTGCCCATTCTGGTAGCGCACGACCTAGGTCTGGATCTAACGAATACCGTCACATAGCGCTAAGTAATGTGCGCAGCCTGAAGAATAAGGTATATGAGTTAGGGCTGCCTGTAGACGGGTCTCATCCCGATTTATTCGCATGCACAGACACGTAATTGTCCCAGGACTACACGGATGGTGAACTTCGACTATCTGGCTACGCACCATTTAGATGTGATCGATCCGTTCTTTATGTGAGCAGTAAATTTGACCTTTTAAGGACCTACTTATTTGTCGACAGACGAAGCTGTTAAAGCTCTGTCTGCTGCGATTAGCACGTCCTCGGCTCAGGTTACAGTTGTAATTGTATATAGATGCCCTGGGAGCTTATTCAAAAAGGGACATAACCTCATCCTCTCCCAGTCAGCAACGGTTTTTAGTGATGGGCGACTTTCAACTCCCAGAGTTCTGTTGGACTGAGTTTGCATGCGACTCAGCGCCATGCACATTCGGCGTTGATCTGTTTTCGCTTACGCTCGAAGTGTCGTTGCTTCCGTTCACTGACCGCCCCATTAAGTACTCAGACGTCCAACTACCGCCGATCTTAGACCTTGTATTTGCTAAGTCACTTGCTTTTGTTGGTGACGTTAATTAACGACTTCCACTGGGTTCGAGTGATCATGTATGTTTGCCCCTCAGTTGTGCTCTGTCTAGACGCTACCAGAGTACTGTTGAGTCTCGCCCGAACAAGCAATGAGAGCCAAGGCTTCTGGTTTCCATTGTGAGATCTCAGACGACGATACTGTCCAGGTTGCCTGGGATAAATTTACGTCCTACCATACAGATGTCTCTGTTCTCTTTATCTCAGTCCCAAAGAGAAAGGAGGCACTAGCACAGCCGCCCTGAACAGATTCCCCTGGTAGGCATCCGCTCACACAGAGTTCTAGATGTTGGCGGAATTACCGAGGTGCTCTGTCCACCTATAATAATGACAGGTACCGTAAGGCTAGAAATAGGTGTAAGCAACCCCTTAAGGATGCTTGGCTCAATTTCGAGAAAGGGTCAGCGGACGAAACTTCAGAGAATCCAAAATGATTCGCATATGTCAAAAAGCGGTTCGGTTCGAACCTGTCAATTCCAGTATTGATGCCTGATGGCGGTACTCATGCACATTTGCATTATGAAGGTACCTACGTACTTAGTGGGCAATATACCACAACGTTTGTAAGGGAAACCTCTTTGACAGGCGTTGAACTGGTCTGCATGATCTCATAGGGTACAGGACTATCTGAATTTATTGTAGCGCAGACGGAAGTTCGCATGCTGATACAAGGACTGAGCCCTTCTAAAGCCTCGAAGTCTGCTTCAATTCACCCGAAACTGTTGCATGAATTGGCTGGGGACTAAATGGAACGCTTGTTAGAGTGTTACACAAATCGCTTAGCAGCTGTGCATTATCATCCGAATGGAAGGAAGCTGTCATCTGTCCCATCTTCAAAAATGGGGATAGGAGTCTGCCTGCAATTTACAGGCCCATTAGCCTCACGAGCGTAATAGTCCTCGAGTAACTGGTGAGAGATTCAATAGAAAGTCATCTACGTAGATTTAGTTTACTCAACAATGTACCCCACGGATTCCGGAAGGGATTTTCGTGTCTGACTAATCTTCTGGGGACTCGAGAAACTTGGGCGGATGTAGTGGATAACGGCCACCCACTGGACGTACGTTTCATCGACTTTCGAAGGCAGTTGTCAAAGAACCCCATTTGAGGATCACAAAAAAGCTGACCTACAACGGGGTATCTGGCCGCACTCTTCATTGGGTGACTGCCTTCTTGGAGGGTAGCGACCACTGTGTATTGGTAAGCCAGGGCCTATCTCTTAGGTAATCTGTCCTCAATGGCGCACCGCAGGGGTCTGTCCATGGACCGCTGCTGTTCTCCACCAACGTGAATGACTCACCTGCGGCGCTTGAGGCACTAACGCCGCTAGTTCCTGATGGCCTGAAGCTGTGGAACATTGTTGATGTTCCTGGGGTTCCGAAGCTATTCAGCGAACATTGGATAAGCTATGGAACTGGTCTACTTTATGGTTACTGCCCATAAATAAATCAAAGTGCAACATTCTTCCAATTAGCGGAGGTTGTCACCTACGAAGTACTTGGTCGGCGGGGTCGAACTCCCCCGTGTATCTAGCCAGGTTGACCTAGGCGTCGTACACTCTTCGGCTTTCCACTCCGACGATAACTGGAAGAAGACCGCAAGCAGAGGTTTCCGCATGTTGTGGTTACTACGACGTTCTTTCGCAGTCTTGACGAGCGGAATCTTTACGAGCCCGTTCTCTGCTTTCGGGTGGCCCCATCTGGACTACTTCGTCAAGGTTTGTCCGCCCTGCCTCGTCCGGGACAAAATGGAGCTAGAGAGGGTTTTACGAGTGGGTACCAGGTTAGTCGATGGGTTACGGGGACGGACGTACCCTGAGCGTTTACTTAGTTTGGGAATGCACTCAATGCACTACCGAAGGCTTAGAGGAGACCTAATCCTAACCTACCGTATCTTGTCTGGGAAGGTTGGTCCAGATTTATCTTGGCTATTTAGTCCCGCTAGGTTGTCGCTTCTACACGGTCACTCTTTACAGCTGGACAAACCGCGGACTGATCGGATTAGGGCGGAAACCCTGCTGTCACGCAGTCATCGACCACTGGAACATGCTTCCGGAAAGTGTTATCAGGGAATCTACGGTTAAGGGGTTTGAGCGGCAACTTGACGCTGTTGGGTGGCAACACGAAACCTTTCCATTTTCCTGAGTAACTCGCATCTTCGTACCTCGACTTTCTTTCCTCTACTTTTCTTCACTACTAGTATTATTTTCTTATTTAAGTGCACTTCCCTATTTTGTACGTTCTATTTCTCTTCCTATTCTTTGCTTACTTCACGTGATTGCCACTGCAGGGACTGCTAGGGCAGGAAACGTGGGCATTAACTGGTTGGCCGGGGTGCGATAAGGGTGTTCCGTTTTAAATCCATCAATAACTGAGCACCTGATAAATTCTTGGCTCAACGATCCACACGAAATGGAACACACGCGGGATTCTTTTATTGTTCCAGTCCCATCTGAACTTGAACTTGCACCTTATGGTGCATTCAAACTATTACCATACTTATATAACACTGTGTCCGCGTTGCAAACTAAAGCCTTTTTCTCTACATTACCAGTTCTTAGGTCCCAATGTAATCTTCTTTCTCCAAGGCAACCTCCCAGTCGCCTGCTAATCACCGACCGTTGCGGAGCACGCTCATTAGGCCTGAAACCTGTGAGTGCTACGCGGTGACTCGCTTTTTTGGCGTGCCATACTGATCGAGATTTTTAGCTGAAATAACGTGAAAAACAGTGTTTGAATAGACACTTAAAACGAAATTTGACTATTGTCAAATTTCCTCTGATCCAAGATATCTTGGATCGACTGAACTGGTCCTGGTCAAAGCGTCTACCTGACGCTTACTGGTTTACAGTTATAGTGGTATACAGAAGTCCTGGAAGTTCCTCCAGTTGGATACTTGACTTTATTCGCACTCAGTCTGCGAATATGTGTTTAGTTCTAGGGGATTTCAACCTCCCGGAAGTCTGTTGGGCCGATCTTTCTTGCAATTCGGCATTAGGAACATTCGGTGCAGACTTCCTTGAACTGACTCTCCAAGTGCCTTTGCACCAGTTCGTTGACTTTCCCACTAGGTATATGGATAACCAAATGCCATCTACTTTGGATTTGGTTTTCGCTAAGTCCCTGGACTTCGTGACTGACGTTTCATGCGGTGCACCTCTAGGGTCCAGCGATCACGCATGCATATCCTTTCGATGTGCTCTTTCAAGGCACCAAGAGACCGCTGTTGAATTACTTCCGAATATTTGGCGGGCGGACTTTAGTGCAATGCGAACTAAGGCTTCAGTTCTGAACTGTGAGATTTCGATGGCTGACTCTGTCCAGTTAGCCTGGGATAAATTTAAGGCATACCTTACGGAGGTTTCCGCACCCTATATTCCACTCATTAGGAAAAGAGGGTTAAGGGCACAGCCTTCATGGATAGATACCACAGGCAAGTACTTACTCAAGAAACGGTCTAGATGCTGGTGAACCTACCAAGCAGCTCCATCAGCCAGTACCTATGATAGTTATCGAGAGAATAGAAATAAATGTAAGCAACATCTCAGAACTGCTCGTCTCCAATACGAGCAGGGTTTAGCGGACTCGGCCGCAGCTAATCCCAAGAAGTTTTTTGCTTACGTTAAAAGACGCAGCGGGGCAAAATTGTCTATACCAGCTTTATTGCGAGTAGACGGGACCCCTGCGCAAACTGACTATGACAAGGCTTGTATACTGAGTGATCAGTATACTGCGGTCTTTGCTCGGGAGACCTCTTTACCGCAGGTTGAATTGGTTTCAAGAGTTCCAGAGGATTCTTGCTTAGCTGAATTTAGCATAACGGAGACTCAGGTCTTCGAGCTACTGCAAGGCATTAATCCCTCTAAAGCTTCCGGTCCTGATTCAATTCATCCGAAGCTGTTGCATGAACTGGCCACTGAGCTGAGTGGTCCGCTCACGTGCGTATTTTCAATATCGCTGGACAGCTGCAGCCTACCTTCGGAATGGAAGGAGGCAATCATCTGTCCGATTTTTAACGGCGGTGACAGCGCTCTACCCGCGAACTACCGGCCTGTCAGTTTGACAAGCGTAGTAGTCAAGTTGTTCGAGAAGCTGATAAGGGATTCAGTGGAGAACCACCTGGATCGATTCAACCTTCTCAGTGTTGCACAACATGGATTCCGCAAAGGATTTTCATGTCAGACTAATTTACTTGTAGCTCGTGAAAGCTGGGACGAAGCGGTAGACAGTGGCCACGCTGTAGACGTGCTATTCGTAGATTTTTCGAAAGCTTTTGACACTGTTCCACATCTTCGGCTCTCACTAAGGTTGAGATCTTACGGGATATCTGGTCGCGCCCTTCAATGGGTGTCTGCCTTCCTTGAGGGGAGGGAACAGTGCGTACGGGTGGGGCGTAGCCTTTCGCTCAGGCAAGCTGTCCTTACTGGCGTTCCGCAGGGCTCGGTATTTGGGCCATTGTTGTTCGCGATCTATGTAAATGACTTGCCGGGAGAGCTAGGGGTGTCATCATTAATGTTTGCTGACGACCTTAAGCTCTGGAATATTGTGGATATCCCGGGATGTCCTGAGGCAATTCAGCGTGCCTTGGATAGACTCTGGGAATGGTCTATCTTATGGTTGATGCCCATAAATAGGGCCAAGTGCTCTGTTCTCCGAATCGGAGCTGCAAATCCTCCCACCCGATATGTTGTCGGCGGTGGTGAACTCCCTGTTGTCACTCAGCAGGTTGATTTAGGAGTCGTACACGCATCAGCACTTCATTCTGGAGACAACTGGAAGAAGGCTGCTTGTCGAGGGTTTCGTATGATGTGGTTTATCCGCCGCTCTTTCGGAATCTTAACGGCCAAGTTGTTTGTGAAGCTATTTTCGGCATTCGTCCGACCCCACCTGGAATATTGTATTCAGGCTTGTCCACCATGTCTTAACCGAGACAAAATGGACTTGGAGAGGGTGTTACGAGTGGGCACTCGGTTAGTGCAGGGTCTACGGGGACGGACGTATCCTGAACGCTTGCTCAGTTTGGGTATGTACTCCATGCACTACCGAAGGATAAGAGGGGACCTGATTCTCACTTATCGTATTTTGACGGGTAAGATTGGCCCGGACTTGTCAGGGCTTTTGAGTCCCGCTATGTTACCTAGTCTCCGCAGTCACCCACTGAAACTGCATAAACCACGGTCTGATAGGATTAGGACGGAAACTCGTCTATCGCGCCGAGTTATAGATCGCTGGAATTCTCTTCCAGATCACGTGGTTAGGGAACCTACGGTTAAGGGTTTTGCGCGCCAGCTCGATGCTCTTGGGTGGCAACAGCAAACCTTTCCTTTTTCCTAGCTGACTCACCTTCATGTTTCAGTTCTTTTTTTATTGACTCAAATATCTTGGTATTCCACTTGCTTAGCTCTTACCACTTTCTCTTTTGCCTCCTGCGTTTACTTTTTTCTCTTTCTTACTTCACGTAACCAACCCAGCAGGGACTGCTAGGGCAGGATACGTGGGCATTAATTGGTTGGACAGGGTGTGATGCGGTCTTTGTTTTAGGTCCATCAGTATTTCAAAGTTCGCCAACTCCTGGTTCAACGACCCGCCGAAGAAGGAACACTCACGGGATCTATCCTATCGTTCTAGTCCCGCTTGAACTTGAACTTAATTTTGCGGTTGTTCCCTTTAGTCCCGTTTTACACCCTGTTTTGCCCTTTTATTGTTGTCGTTTCACGGTTGTAT
>OX104059.1:7247573-7292467 GCA_944474145.2 Dicrocoelium dendriticum
GTCCAATTGCTTATTGATCGAGTTCTGATTTGGATGCCAGGCTTCAATGAACTCATGTGCTTGCCGGCTTTTAGCCCTTCCGTAGATACTGGCATGCTCTAGGTCGAATTAATGGTTCTCGGCACCCATATGCACTGACATCGGGGAGTTCTGATCGCGGCGACGAATGGCTAGGTTGTGTTCGTATAGCCTTGTGCCAAGCTTTCTTCCAGTCTGTCCCACGTAGTACTTGTCGCAGTTCCGGCAGCAGATCTTATAACGAACACCACTTTTTCCTCTTTGCTACGTTTAGCTTTCCCTTTGTAGAGTTTACTGCGAATCGTTTCCGTTGGCTTTATTAACGGACGCGGAAAAAGCAGTCATTGTCCGAGGTATGCAACTCAATCTTAAGGACTGCAATCCTATCTACTTACTCGCTGCAATTGGATCGACGCTAAAATCGTACATCACCCCTGATGCGCAACACGTGGTCAGTCACATAATCATCCCGGCTCTCAGTCATAAAGCTGAAACCAACATATTCAACGCAGCTGAACGGAAAGCTCTGGAAAACCTCAAGCAAGACAAGAGCATAGTTCTACTGTCGGCCGACAAGGGACGCCTTACTGTTACAATGGACAAATCTGATTACATGATAAAAGCACAACACCTACTCAGTGATATCAACACATACCAGCCGATAAAGGAAGACCAAATAAAACGCTTAGAAGGCAACGTCAGACGCACTCTGCAAAAACTGGAACAATTGGGGAAATCACAAAATTGGAACACAAGATGATACGACTACCAGACTCGGTGCTACCGCGGTTCTATGGCTTGCATAAAGTACACAAAAGCGGAGTGCCGCTTCGCCCCATCGTGACGTTACCCGGTTGTGACAAAATTACTGGCCTCGATTATCGTTCGTCGCCTCACTGCAGAACGGGAATCTCGGATTAGAGAAGAGCAGGCCGGTTTTCGCCCAGGACGTGGCTGTATAGACCATATATTTACTTTGCGGCAGGTGCTAGAGCAGCGCCACGCATACCACAGACCGACAATAGCTGTGTTCCTCGATTTCAAGAGTGCGTTCGATTCAGTCGATCGATCGATTCTGTTCGAAATACTTGCGCGGAAAGGTGTTCCAACGAAATATGTAAACATCCTTCGTGCTCTATACTCGAACACTAGAGGCCGCGTCAAGGTCTATGGTGTTCTATCGGATAGCTTTTCGACTACAAGTGGCGTTCCACAGGTTTACCCGATTTCTGCGTTTTTGTTCAATTTCGTCGTGGATTCTATCATGGAGTGTTCCCTTGCGGAATCCAAAGATGTAGGTGTTGAAGTGCTGCCTGGTGAAAGGTTAGTTACCTAGATTATGCGGGCCATATCGTCTTGCTTTTCGATCATGTTGAGGCGGCACAATCAACCCTGAATAGCCTATCCAGAGTGGTCCCATTATTTGGTATGCACTTCGCACCTTCAAAGTGGAAAGTGTTGCTGCAGGACCACCAGCCACTTGATGACCCCTTGACGCTTGCTAACGAGGAACTCGAGGTGGTTGATCAATTCACTTATCTTGGCAGCTGCATCAGCAATGATGGGCGCATAGAAACTGACGTGAGCTCACGCATTGCAAAGGCCAGAGCTGCCTTCTTGAACCTGCGTCATCTTTGGCGACAGAAGGGAGTTTCCCTCCGTCTGAAAGGCCGTGTATACAAGGCCACAGTGAGGGCCGTTCTGCTCTATGGTAGTGAAACTTGGCCCCTTCGGTCTGAAGATCTGAGGCGCCTTCAAGTCCTTGATCATTGTTGTTTGCGAAGCATTGCTGGTATCGGATGGCACCAGCGTGTCCGCAGCGATGATGTGCGTAGGCGAGTACTAGGTGGTGATGAACATGCTAGCTCCCTAGAACAACAGATAGCACTGAATAAGTTTCGTTGGCTCGGGCACGTGCTACGCATGCCTGGTCACCGCTTACCTAGGAGTGCCTTGTTCAGTCTACCAGGTGTCGGATGGCGCAAGGCTCGAGGTGGACAGAAGTTGAATTGGCAGCGGGAAATGAAGTCACTGACGACCAAACTGGGTGACGTTGGTCCGTCTCGCCTTCCGGGTTGGAGTCCACGTGACTCACCTTGTGCTTGGCTTGAGACTTTGCAAGACATGGCTCGCAGTAGACACCAGTGGCGCGTCTGCTGCCGTCTCCTAATCGGATTGTCTGTTTAAAGTGTGTTTGGTGCTGAGTTATCTGCGAGGTAATGGCTGATTATGACGCGTGGCAGTGAAAGCCGCAAGGAAGCTGTCTCGCCGATGTCGCCTTATCTTTGCACGATAGCCATCTGTTTGTGACGGAATGTTGTCTACACAAGGTGTAGGCGCCTTGACCCAGAAAGTTTGCTTAGGGCATTAAGGTTTTCAGGTAAGTCCCCCTTCTCTCCCTCTTCTTATTCTTTATTTCATAGGTCCTCATGGTTGTATGGCATCGAAGCATCAGTTCAAATGGCTGATGTACTGCTTTTGATGATGATGATGCCGTTACCCGGAACACCAAATTACAGGCTTGCAAAGGAGCTCTGGAAACGGCTAAAACAACTAACCGCGGGATCGGAACGCTCGATCAACTCAGCAGAACAGTTCCTTAGGAAACCATTAAAGGAGACGAAATAATGGTCTCTTTCGATGTTACCACCTTGTTCACCTCAATCGACATTGGCTTGGCGAAACAAACAATTACGCGCCTGCTAGAGGAGCACATGTCGTCTGATACAAGCAGTGTACTTGACCCCAAACAGATGATGGACTTATTGGAACTCTGTCTGGCAACACATTTCACTTTCAATTTCCAAATTTGCGAACAGATAAGAAGCACACCAATGGGATCGCCGATCTCTGGTCTGGTAGCCGAGGCAGTGATGCAGGCGCTGGAACAAATAGCACTTCCAATCGGAGACCAAAACCTTGGGTACGATACGTAGACGACACCTTCGTTATCCTCAAACGTTCCAAATTGGAGAAAAAAACACGAACTAATCAACAGTGTGTTCGATTGCATCCAATTCACTAGGGAGGAGGAGAACAACGAGCAGTTACCATTCTTAGACGTTCACATACGACGGACTAATGCTGAACGATTGGAAACAACAGTCTACCAAAAACCTACTCATACGGACCAGATTCTCAACTACGGCAGCAATCACCCGGCAGTCCACAAACGCAGCTGCGTGCGAACCCTTTCCAAACGAGCACAGACCCATTGTAGCCCACAGCAGCTGAGACGAGCAGAAGAATACCATCTCTTCAATCTGCTCAAGCGGAACTCGTATCCAAAAGGCTTTATTCTACGCTGCCTCGCACCACAAAAGGTTGCTAGACACACCTCAACAAATGCAACAGTTGAAAAGAGAACAACGCTGCCCTATCTCAACGGAATCTCTGAAATGGCAGCGAGGCTTTTATTGCCTTTTGGAGTCAAAGTTGCACACCAGTCAACGGGAACAATTCGCAATAAACTCTTCAAAGTGAAGCTAAAGAGAAAAAAGTGGTGTGCGTTATAAGATCTGCCGCTGGAACTGTGACAAATACTACGTGGGACAGACTGGGAGAAAGCTTGGCACGAGGCTATACGAACACAACCTAGCCATTCGTCGCCGCGATCAGAACTCCCCGATGTCAGTGCATATGGGTGCCGAGAACCATTAATTCGACCTAGAGCATGCCAGTATCTTCGGAAGGGCTAAAAGCCGGCAAGCACATGAGTTCATTGAAGCCTGGCATCCAAAACAGAACTCGATCAATAAGCACTTGGACATTGAAGTCGCTTCCGAGGCACTGCGAACCAGGCCCCTGAAGCCGCACTGATGATGTTGCCTAGGCAGGCAATGAAACGTCTGCACAATAACCACTCAGCACGGACAACAGCTCAAAACCCGCATCCACACCCCGAGTTACGGATATTCTCATTTATTTCCAATTTGACATATTAATCGCCGTCAACAAACACTATAAAACTACCGCGGACCTTGGCTCTATTTATTGGTCTCTTACTGACCTACGACTTCTAGAATCGGAAGGTCAGCTACCAAGGTTAGTGGTTCCCCATACATTTTTGCTGAGGTTTCAGATGGCTTTTAGTCATCTGCAAAAGCTAGAACACTCCAGAACGTTCAAAATAGATGTGATAATCGTTAATTATCGATTACTCGCTAAACTAATGAATTTTCTAGGACACATACAAAGGTGGAAATCGTCAGGATCCTGGAAAGTATCTCCAGATTTGTTTAACATTCGTAGTGCGTAAAGTCATGGTGAGAGTTCTTCAGAGAGCTTTTCACCGCCACCCTCTCAGTATGACTTCCATAGTGCACCCTCGTGTGCCCCCAATCTACTTGTGACCAGTGGAAAATGGGCTAAATCCTTGGATGCCAGCAGTCACATGGACGTCATCTTTGTCGACTTCATTTGATTAAGTCACCCACGAACGGCTTCTCCTTAAACTTCGCGGGATTGGCATTTCTGTGGACTATATATATATATATATATATATATATATATATATGCCGGGAGAGCCTATGGTGCGCTGAGGCTGGTGGTGGCTAAATCCTGACAGATGGTCTACCCACTGCTGCTACTGTTGCGCCATTTCCTCATGTCCTGGACGTCTCCGCGTGGCGACCGCTGAGTAGGAGTTGCGTTTCGCCCTTCTGCCTGCTAAGATCTAGGACACCAATCCGCATGAGTCAGTGAACTGACCATGTGCTAGACCCACTGCCTTTCAGGTGTTCATTTAATCGAACGCTTTGGCTGAGGACCCGAGTCTTTCTCCTGTCAGGTGTGGGCGCCCTGCCAGTATCATAGTCCATCCTCTTCGGAGGTTGGGAAGTGGTCGATGGCTCACTTCCCGTAAAACCTAGCCATGGGAGACAACAGGTCTACGGGTTATAAGCTCACAGCTCGATTGGCGTAGAGCACGAGTGCCACGCATTGTCTCTGACGGTGGGAGGACACCTCCGGTTGTTCAATGGTTTGCTACTGCTCGCCTCAAGCCAGACAGCCGCTGGTCAAATTGGTGCAAACCCGCCAAAACCCACCTGCGTCTGGCCGTGGTCGCAGGTGCGTATCCTACTAAGGTCGCAAAATATATATAAATCGCTGAGCTCGGCAGGTTGACTGCAAACGTTTCGTCACCACTCGAGGTGACATCGTCAGTGCGAGTGTATTTAGCAGTATGGCGCGTACGAGGCGTCGGTGAGTGTGAGTGATCGATCTCCTAGCCGCTACTCTGAGTTTGGATTGTTCGACGAGCACATGACCATAGAAATCGATCTCTGATTCTCACCTCGTAGTGTACGCGCGTGGGACTCTTCGCTTGTCGTCGTTTGATGCAGTAGTCTAGCGCTCTTTTCCGTTAGATTTCTTCTAGTAATTCGGTGATCTTTCATTCGTAATGCCGTATATATAGCATCTATTTCAACATGTCGGTTTATTGAACTGTCGGTAGAATACCATGCCTCCAAGAATTCTCTAGCTTGCTTCGAATTTCCACGGGCTAGGATCTTAACGTTAAGATCCTAGCCCGTGGAAATTCGAGGCAAGCTAGAGAATTCTTGGAGGCATGGTATTCTACCGACAGTTCAATAAACCGACATGTTGAAATAGATGCTATATATACGGCACTACGAATGAAAGATCACCGAATTACTAGAAGAAATCTAACGGAAAAGAGCGCTAGACTACTGCATCAAACGACGACAAGCGAAGAGTCCCACGCGCGTACACTACGAGGTGAGAATCAGAGATCGATTTCTATGGTCATGTGCTCGTCGAACAATCCAAACTCAGAGTAGCGGCTAGGAGATCGATCACTCACACTCACCGACGCCTCGTACGCGCCATACTGCTAAATACACTCGCACTGACGATGTCACCTCGAGTGGTGACGAAACGTTTGCAGTCAACCTGCCGAGCTCAGCGAACAATCAGCCAATCAACTAAACAACCTGAGCTACCAACATTTGCTTCTATATATAAATCGTTCCAGTACCTCCAAGGCTGCATGTGACGGCCGTCAAGTAGATCCCTATCTGTGTCTGCAATCACATTCCCGAGCTGGATCTGCTCCCCACTGCCTTGTGGGTCAGGCTATTGAGCCAAAGGCTCCGGGCGGAGTCCCTCAAGCAAACCTCCGAAGCACAAGGAGCACCTCGCGTGCGGTTGCCCACCAATGCAATCGTATGCCTGCGCGCAAAGCACTCAGCGTCGGGTGCTGGAACGTGCGCATACTAATGGACCGGAACTCCAGCGAGCGTCCGGAGCGACGCACTGCACTCGTCGCGATGGAACTGGCGCGCTACAACATCGAGATTGCGGCGCTCAGTGAAACCCGGCTCGCTGAGCAAGGTAAGTTGCATGAAGCAGGTGCTGGCTACACATTCTACTGGGTGGGCAACGCCGCCTCAGCATCACGTGATCAGGGGGTCGGATTTGCAATATCCGATCGCCTCCATGGCCAGCTTGTGGGTGAACCAACGGGCATCAGCGCGCGACTGATGACTGTTCGCCTACGACTCGGAAGAGGTAAGCTTGATACTTTTATAAGCACGTACAGTCCGACCATGTGTTATCCTGATGACACGCGTGATCAGTTCTACACTGAGCTATCCTCCGTGATACGGTCTGTGCCGAGGAGCGACCGACTATTTCTGCGCACATTGGGCGTGATGCATCGGTGTGCACAGATGTCATCGGACCGCATGGCATTGGTTCAGCGAATGCGCACGATGACAGACTGCTCTCACTGTGTGCCACTCACGGCCTGACGATCACGAACACTCGGTTTGCACTGAGTGCGAGTGATATAGCAACTTGGACGCACCCACGGAGTGGTCACGCTCACCTGCTCGACTATGTCACCGTACGTCAGCGTGATATGCGTGAAGTGCGCATGACACGTGTACTGCGTGGAGCTGAGTGCGGCACCGATCACAAATTGGTTCGGACCAAACTGTACATATATTTTCGTAAATCTGTGTATTGCTCTCCCGCCGTGAACCAGCGTAAATTTAACATTCTCTCCCTCGGTACAGTGGCGAAACGCACTGAGCTGGAGAAGGCGATGGCTGCACGCCTGTGTGATGTGGACTGCATAGCCACAGTGGGCGACCTGTGGCACCACATTCGCGACCAGGTGACAGCTGCTGCCGGGGAGACCATCGGGCGCGCAAACTGCAAGCGGCCTGATTGGTTTGATGACAACAGTGCGACGATTGATGCATTGGTGTCGGAGAAGAATGCAGCATTTGCTGCACATGTTGCAGACCCCAGTGACTTGGGGAAGAGTAGTCAGTTTCGCAAACTTCGACGGCGACTGACCCGAGAGCTCCGTCGCATAAAAAATGCATGGTGGACGGAGAAGGCGAAGCAGATGGAATGCTACGCCGAACGCCGCCAACCCAAGAAATTCTTTGACTCCTTGAAGGCGGTGTATGGACCGAGATTGGAGCCGCTGATGACACTGATCGATGGTAGTTCGGGCGCTACCTGCACACAGACTGTAGACATAATGCAGATCTGGCGAACGCACTTCGACTGTCTCTTGAACAACAGTTCAGAGATCGACTGGCCTACATTGAACGGCCTCAAGCAGCACGCTGTGAAGGTGAATCTGGCGGACACGCCGACACTGGATGAGACACAGAGAGCACTTGGTCAGCTGCGCAACGGCAAGTGTGCTTGGGCCGACGGGATCCTGCCTGAAGTATTGAAACACGGTGGACACGCGTTGGTGACTGCGCTGCACCACTTGGTGCAACGCGTGTGGATTGAGGAGGAGGTGCCTCCTGAGCTGAAGGATGCCCTTGTGCTACCACTGTACAAGGGCAAAGGTAGCAAGCAATGTTGCACAAATTATCGTGGCATCAACTTGCTGAGTTGTGTGGGCAAGGTGATTGCCCGAATCCTGCTCAACCGCCTCGTCAGTCAGGTTGTGGAACCTAACGTGGCGGAAGAGCAATGCGGATTCCGTTCTGGTCGCAGCACTATAGATATGGTGCTTGCGGCTCGTCAGTTACAGGAGAAGTACAGAGAACGACACCAGCCATTATACTCGCTTTTTGTTGATTTCACCAAGGCATTTGATACGGTGAACCGCGAGGCATTGTGGCTGGTGTTGGGTAAGTTTGGTTGCCCGCGTAAGTTTGTAAGTTTAATTGAATGTCTGCACAGTGGTATGCGAGCGAGGGTGCAGCTGAGTGAAGAGATCTCGGATGACTTTGCAGTTGTCTCTGGTGTGAAGCAAGGCTGTGTGTTAGCTCCTGCCCTGTTTAATATATATCTTCATGCAATTTTGTCCTGTGTTTTTGATGCCGCTTATGCTTACGGTGTTCGTGTGGAGCACCGTATTGATGGTGGGTTGCTGTACATCCGTCGTTTCGGTGCGAGAACTCTAGTCTGTGAGACAACTATCCGTATGTTGCTGTTTGCTGACCACTGTGCCTTGTTTGCGCACAGCGCGGATGAGTTGCAACACATGACTAGTGTTCTGGCTTCGACAGCGGCAAAATTTGGGCTCACCATCAACACAATCAAAACTGTCTGTCTTTTTCAGCCTTCACCGGAGGTGCAATCTTCAATATTGTCGCGAATCAGCATTGGTGCTGAAGTATTTGAAACCACCTCCCGGTTTTGCTACCTTGGGAGTATGATGTCGACTGATCAGCAGCTACACAGTGAGCTGCGTATTCGCGTGTCGAAGGCAGCGGCGGCATTCTGGAAGCTTGAGTACCGAGTGTGGAACAACCATCAGCTTACCGTTGGCACGAAGCTGATGGTGTACAAATCCATGGTACTGTCCGTTCTTCTATACTGCAGTGAAACGTGGACGATGTACCGTCGGGATGTGCGATATCTCGCAGTGTCTGCGACGGATTTTGCGCATCGGCTGGGGCGACAGAGTTGCAGACACGGAAGTTTTGCGCCGAAGTGGGATGTATGCAGTGGACTGCATACTTTTGCTGAGACACCTGAGGTGGATCGGTCATGTGTGGCGTATGGATTCGACGCGGATACCGAAGCACCTATTATATGGTCAGCTGAGTATTGGGAAGCGGCACGTGGGGAAACCAAAGTTACGATACCAGGACATGATTAAAGTGAGCCTCACACGTTCTAATCTTGATTGCTGATCATGGGAATTGAAGGCGGTTGATCGGCGTGCATGGCGCGATCTGATCACGAAGGCAGTTGCCGAGGTGCAGGAGAAATCCCTCATGCATGCAGAGAAGAAGCGACAAGTGCGGAAGCGGCAAGCACCGATGAATTGTACTCCATCGACATCAAGCGCATGGTGCTGTAGCACATGCGGTCGCGAGTGCCTTAGTCAGGCAGGCTTAGTGAGCCATGAGCGAGGCCACTCGGGACTACTACCGAAGCGACGACGGGTTCTGCAGAGAACATAAGCAGAACCGGCGCAGCGTTTGTAGGTACGCTGCATTCGATTTACTAACCGCGTGCTTGCATGCTAAGTCTCTTTATTTCAGGTGGTGGGTTTTCAATTTTGCCTTAATGCTTTTCTTTCTCATATAAATATCTACCTGTACTCCATTCCATTAACTTGCACACCTCGCTTAAGTCAATTGTATTCGATTTCCATAACATTTTCGTGTTCGTGTCATTTCCGTAAAGTATACTTTCTGACCTCGTGAGTTTATCTAGGATTCGTTTGTAAACAACTTATTTCATATGCTTATTAACTTAAGGTTTATGTCACCGTTTCCTTATACATTAATCGAGTTATTTTCTTTGTCTCTCTTTCTCTCTCTCTCTCAAGTGATTGGCTGTTGTTTGATATCCTTGGTGTGGCTGCGCTTGATGTGCATGTTGACAAGGCGCCTGCATGTCTATTACCCGCCACCTCGTCCATACTGGCTCCAGGAGACAGTTGGTCATTGCTGGAGGGGACGGGGGGCACGGTCCTTGTGGTCGTGCTAGGCTCGAAGAGTGGTTGCATGCAATCAGTGTGGAGCGGACTACGGTCCAGCCACCGCCTTGTGTGTGCACTTGTTTCCCAAATACAGCGTGCTTGTGTTTGCCTGTGAAGGAGTGTGGGCCGACTCCGTTGATGAAACGTGGCTCCCTTCCACATGCCTCCCGGTCTTATTTTTCTTCGGGTTTACACTGGATATGGGGTGTGTGGATGGAGCTGTGGGTGGTGCAGCGCAAGCCATCCATGGTCCCTCTGTAGGCGCAGGCGTCCTGTGGCTGGCCACAGTGACTGGCAAATCCGAAACCGGATGCCGCCGACCAGATTATATATATATATGTATATATATATATATATATATATATATATATATATGCGCGATGCACCAAATGGTGCAGCGCAGTCAACAACGCAGTTCCCATTATTTTGGTATGCACTTCGCATCTTCAAAGTGCAAAGTGTTGCTGCAGAACTACCAGCCACTTGATGAACCCTTGATGCTTGCTAACGAGGAACTCGCGGTGGTTGATCAATTCACTTATCTTGGCAGCTGCATCAGCAATGATGGGCGCATAGAAACTGACGTGTGCTCACGTATTGCAAAGGCCAGAGCTGCCTTCTTGAACCTGCGTCATCTTTGGCGACAGAAGGGAGTTTCCCTCCGTCTGAAAGGCCGTGTATACAAGGCCACAGTGAGGGCCGTTCTGCTCTATGGTAGTGAAACTTGGCCCCTTCGGTCTGAAGATCTGAGGCGCCTTCAAGTCTTTGGTCATCGTTGTTTGCGAAGCATTGCTGGTGTCGGATGGCACCAGCGTATCCCCAACGATGATGTGCGTAGGCGAGTACTAGGTGGTGCTAATCATGCTAGCTCCCTAGAACAACAGATAGCACTGAATAAGTTTCGTTGGCTCGGGCACGTGCTACGCATGCCTGGTCACCGCTTACCTAGGAGTGCCTTGTTCAGTCTACCAGGTGTCGGATGGCGCAAGGCTCGAGGTGGACAGAAGTTGAATTGGCAGCGGGAAATGAAGTCACTGACGACCAAACTGGGTGCCGTTGGTCCGTCTCGCCTTCCGGGTTGGAGTCCACGTGACTCACCTTGTGCTTGGCTCGAGACTTTGCAGGACATGGCTCGCAGTAGACACCAGTGGCGCGTCTGTTGCCGTCTTCTAATCGGATTGTCTGTTTAAAGTGTGTTTGATGCTGAGTTATCTGCGAGGTAATGGCTGATTATGACGCGTGGCAGTGAAAGCCGCAAGGAAGCTGTCTCGCCGATGTCGCCTTATCTTTGCACGATAGCCATCTGTTTGTGACGGAATGTTGTCTACACAAGGTGTAGGCGCCTTGACCCAGAAAGTTTGCTTAGGGCATTAAGGTTTTCAGGTAAGTCCCCCTTCTCTCCCTCTTCTTATTCTTTATTTCATAGGTCCTCATGGTTGTATGGCAGCGAAGCATCAGTTCAAATGGCTAATGTACTGCTGTCGGTGATCATGATGATGATGTGTTTCAATACTTCAGGCGGGATCCCGTCGGCCCAAGCACACTTGCCGTTGCGCAGCTGACCAAGTGCTCTCTGTGTCTCATCCAGTGTCGGCGTGTCCGCCAGATTCACCTTCACAGCGTGCTGCTTGAGGCCGTTCAATGTAGGCCAGTCGATCTCTGAACTGTTGTTCAAGAGACAGTCGAAGTGCGTTCGCCAGATCTGCATTATGTCTACAGTCTGTGTGCAGGTAGCGCCCGAACTACCATCGATCAGTGTCATCAGCGGCTCCAATCTCGGTCCATACACCGCCTTCAAGGAGTCAAAGAATTTCTTGGGTTGGCGGCGTTCGGCGTAGCATTCCATCTGCTTCGCCTTCTCCGTCCACCATGCATTTTTTATGCGACGGAGCTCTCGGGTCAGTCGCCGTCGAAGTTTGCGAAACTGACTACTCTTCCCCAAGTCACTGGGGTCTGCAACATGTGCAGCAAATGCTGCATTCTTCTCCGACACCAATGCATCAATCGTCGCACTGTTGTCATCAAACCAATCAGGCCGCTTGCAGTTTGCGCGCCCGATGGTCTCCCCGGCAGCAGCTGTCACCTGGTCGCGAATGTGGTGCCACAGGTCGCCCACTGTGGCTATGCAGTCCACATCACACAGGCGTGCAGCCATCACCTTCTCCAGCTCAGTGCGTTTTGCCACTGTACCGAGGGAGAGAATGTTAAATTTACACTGGTTCACGGCGGGAGAGCAATACACAGATTTACGAAAATATATGTACAGTTTGGTCCGAACCAATTTGTGATCGGTGCCGCACTCAGCTCCACGCAGTACACGTGTCATGCGCACTTCACGCATATCACGCTGACGTACGGTGACATAGTCGAGCAGGTGAGCGTGACCACTCCGTGGGTGCGTCCAAGTTGCTATATCACTCGCACTCAGTGCAAACCGAGTGTTCGTGATCGTCAGGCCGTGAGTGGCACACAGTGAGAGCAGTCTGTCATCGTGCGCATTCGCTGAACCAATGCCATGCGGTCCGATGACATCTGTGCACACCGATGCATCACGCCCAATGTGCGCAGAAATAGTCGGTCGCTCCTCGGCACAGACCGTATCGCGGAGGATAGCTAAGGGCGTAAAGCTGATCACGTGTGTCATCAGGATACCACATGGTCGGACTGTACGTGTTTATAAAAGTATCAAGCTTACCTCTTCCGAGTCGTAGGCGAACAGTCATCAGTCGCGCGCTGATGCCCGTTGGTTCACCCACAAGCTGGCCATGGAGGCGATCGGATATTGCAAATCCGACCCCCTGATCACGTGATGCTGAGGCGGCGTTGCCCACCCAGTAGAATGTGTAGCCAGCACCTGCTTCATGCAACTTACCTTGCTCAGCGAGCCGGGTTTCACTGAGCGCCGCAATCTCGATGTTGTAGCGCGCCAGTTCCATCGCGACGAGTGCAGTGCGTCGCTCCGGACGCTCGCTGGAGTTCCGGTCCATTAGTATGCGCACGTTCCAGCACCCGACGCTGAGTGCTTTGCGCGCAGGCATACGATTGCATTGGTGGGCAACCGCACGCGAGGTGCTCCTTGTGCTTCGGAGGTTTGCTTGAGGGACTCCGCCCGGAGCCTTTGGCTCAATAGCCTGACCCACAAGGCAGTGGGGAGCAGATCCAGCTCGGGAATGTGATTGCAGAGA
This sequence comes from Dicrocoelium dendriticum, assembly GCA_944474145.2. Taxonomy (NCBI): domain Eukaryota; kingdom Metazoa; phylum Platyhelminthes; class Trematoda; order Plagiorchiida; family Dicrocoeliidae; genus Dicrocoelium; species Dicrocoelium dendriticum. The sequence continues at coordinate 7,260,714 of OX104059.1, forward strand.
CAGATAGGGATCTGCTTTACGGCCGTCACATGCAGCCTTGGAGGTACTGGAACGATTTATATATAGAAGCAAATGTTGGTAGCTCAGGTTGTTTAGTTGATTGGCTGATTGTTCGCTGAGCTCGGCAGGTTGACTGCAAACGTTTCGTCACCACTCGAGGTGACATCGTCAGTGCGAGTGTATTTAGCAGTGTGGCGCGTACGAGGCGTCGGTGTGTGTGAGTGATCGATCTCCTAGCCGCTACTCTGAGTTTGGATTGTTCGACGAGCACATGACCATAGAAATCGATCTCTGATTCTCACCTCGTAGTGTACGCGCGTGGGACTCTTCGCTTGTCGTCGTTTGATGCAGTAGTCTAGCGCTCTTTTCCGTTAGATTTCTTCTAGTAATTCGGTGATCTTTCATTCGTAATGCCGTATATATAGCATCTATTTCAACATGTCGGTTTATTGAGCTGTCGGTAGAATACCATGCCTCCAAGAATTCTCTAGCTTGCTCGAATTTCCACATCTAGAGAACGTTAAGATCCTAGCCCGTGGAAATTCGAAGCAAGCTAGAGAATTCTTGGAGGCATGGTATTCTACCGACAGTTCAATAAACCGACATGTTGAAATAGATGCTATATATACGGCATTACGAATGAAAGATCACCGAATTACTAGAAGAAATCTAACGGAAAAGAGCGCTAGACTACTGCATCAAACGACGACAAGCGAAGAGTCCCACGCGCGTACACTACGAGGTGAGAATCAGAGATCGATTTCTATGGTCATGTGCTCGTCGAACAATCCAAACTCAGAGTAGCGGCTAGGAGATCGATCACTCACACTCACCGACGCCTCGTACGCGCCATACTGCTAAATACACTCGCACTGACGATGTCACCTCGAGTGGTGACGAAACGTTTGCAGTCAACCTGCCGAGCTCAGCGATTTATATATATTTTGCGACCTTAGTAGGATACGCACCTGCGACCACGGCCAGACGCAGGTGGGTTTTGGCGGGTTTGCACCAATTTGACCAGCGGCTGTCTGGCTTGAGGCGAGCAGTAGCAAACCATTGAACAACCGGAGGTGTCCTCCCACCGTCAGAGACAATGCGTGGCACTCGTGCTCTACGCCAATCGAGCTGTGAGCTTATAACCCGTAGACCTGTTGTCTCCCATGGCTAGGTTTTACGGGAAGTGAGCCATCGACCACTTCCCAACCTCCGAAGAGGATGGACTATGATACTGGCAGGGCGCCCACACCTGACAGGAGAACGACTCGGGTCCTCAGCCAAAGCGTTCGATTAAATGAACACCTGAAAGGCAGTGGGTCTAGCACATGGTCAGTTCACTGACTCATGCGGATTGGTGTCCTAGATCTTAGCAGGCAGAAGGGCGAAACGCAACTCCTACTCAGCGGTCGCCACGCGGAGGCGTCCAGGACATGAGGAAATGGCGCAACAGTAGCAGCAGTGGGTAGACCATTTGTCAGGATTTAGCCACCACCAGCCTCAGCGCACCATAGGCTCTCCCGGCATATATATATATATATATATATATATATATATATATATATATATATATATTTGCGTCGGTCTACAAATGGACATGAAGTTGTCAGAAACCATGGGGTGCAGAAATAGTAAAAGAAAACACAACCCAAAACATCAAAGTCCATGGTTTTATCAGAGAGCGAAATACTACCCGGTTGCCCAAGGCGAAGTATGGTGGTGACTTAGGGGACACCACCCCGAGCCTTTAGCTGAATAGCCTGCCCGCAAGGCAACGGAGCGAATTTAGTGAATTGCACCTATTTGGAGCCGGTGATCGATTGTTCGTTTGTCCCTTTGTCAAACAGGGGCCTAATGCTCTCCAGAATTATAGCATAAGGTTGCTGGAATCCAATGCTTAGCCAGCATGAAGCAAGGGGTGGTGACTCTATTTAGTGCCGAGTCACTTCCGCTACTTGGAGACACCTGCTGACATGGCAAGGAGCTGACCTCAGTGGCGTTTCTGGTGTGAGTTTCTTTGTCCCACCCCATCCCTCTTAGCCTCCCCCTCCAACCACGATCTCATCATTTAGCCTTATATAATTTTGCATTGCAATTTTCTTATGCACAGTAGCCGGCTGGTAGCTTACCGGAACGATGCCCATCCGTTATCGGTAGTTTAGCCGGCTTGCACTAGTTGCTTTTTCCCCTTTTTTCTATGTATTGCGGCACAGTAGCTGAGGTGTTCACCACCTCTAGCTAACGTGTATGATGATGATGATGACACGTCCGCTACGTCACAGAGAATTTGGGACTGGTATGCTTTGTTGCTACTGCCCATTCGGATAGGAGCAACTTTCCCACCTTCGAGGTACGTTCTCGGTGGTGTCGAACTCCCCCTTGTCTCCAATCAACTAGGCTTATTCGTCGTCCATGCCTCATCTCTGAAAGAAGGCTGCAACTAGAGGGTTTCAAATGTTTTGGTTAAAACGCCGTTCTTTCGGAGTCTTAACTGCCGACATTATTGTGAAGCTGTTCTCAGCTTTCGTTCGTCCCCATCTGCAATATTGCGTCCAGACTTGCCTGCTGTGCCTCGTTCGGGACAAAGTGGAGCTCGAGAGGGTTTTGTGAGTAGGCACCAAGTTGGTCAAGGGGTTACGAGGGCAAACATACCTCTAGCGTCTACTTAGTTTGGGTATATATTCAATGCACTACCGACGGTTTCGAGGTGACCTGCTCCTCACTTACTGCATCATAACTGGGGAGTTTGGACCGGACTTGAGCTGGCTATTTAGTCCCCCTAGGTTGTGTTTTGACTTCGCGTCTAGCCCATAAAGACACACAAGCCACATTCCGACCGGATCAGGGCGAAAACAGTTATCGTGTAGAGTTATCGGGCGCTGGAACTCGCTTCCAGAAAATATAACCAGTGTCTAGTTGATAGACTTCTGAGATTACTACGACTACCACTACTTCTACTACCACTATTACTACTACTAATACTACTACTAGTAGTAGTCCTACTACTGCCAGTGAACCTGCGATTAAGTGTTTTGAGCGCTAGTTAGACGCTCTTGTGTGGCAACACGAAACTCTTCCTTTCTCCTATCCATCTTCCAACTTTGCTTTCATATTCTGTGCTTCTCCTCACTCTTTGGTGTTATCCTTCATTTAAATGACTTTCCTTCCTCTTTATCTTCCATTTTCCTTCCACGTCTTCCTTACTTCACGTGACCTGCACAGCGGGGATTGCTAGTGCAGGAAATATAACCAGTAATTGGTTGACCAGGGTGGGGGTTAGGTGTTTTGTTTTAAATCCATCAAGACTTCGGAACACTTTATCATTTCCTGGTTCAACAATCCGCTGAAGATGGATCAAACGGAGAATTTTCCCATCGTTCCAGTCTCATCTGAAGCTGAAAATTCGTGTCGCCCTACTTGGACACCTGCTGCGCCTTGTTCACCGATTGTCCACGCCGCTTAGCGAACGCTGCATTCCCTGACGTTCGTGGGCAGCCGTAGACAATTCGTGGACCATTGCTAGCAGGGGAAATGAGGGAAATCGTACTAAATGTAACGGATATCCTCTCTGTCTTGAAAGACTTAGACCATTGGCTATGATAATGTGCATCCATCCATTAAGCCAATTGCCGATATTCTCCAGCTTCCAGTTCTTGTCGGCCGGTGGCCGTGTGGTCTGCACGCCTGGCTTGCAGTCATAAAGTCACCGGTTCGAATCCGCGTAGTGGTGGGCGTCCTCGAGTTATCCTCAGTCCACGCGCAACTGGTGGTGGTCACACGGCAGCGAAGCGCCATTACAACGTACAGGAGACGATTATCATTATTATTTATTACATATCTCTTCGTGAGGGAGGGCTACCACAAAATTGGAATGAGGTATTTGTGGGGGCTAAAAGGAGGGTTCTACATCATCGCCAAACAATCACAGGCCTGAAAAAATGTGTCCCCTTAATCCATTTGCTTATTACTGCTTGGAAGCAGCAAGTAGATTTTGCGCTGTGTAACTGCATCTAATGTCACTCAGGGACAAAGATCCATTATATTGTGTTGCGCTCAACATATTTTGCATCGGCAAAGTCTTTGTCCAGGAACTGCTTAAATTCCGACACCGACTTTGCCTCAACTACGTGCTGCGGCAGATCCTTCCATACATTCACTACTCTGCGTTCGAAACAGAGTTGGTGAGCGACCCGCTTCAAATCCGGTACGACAAGCTTGTACCGGTGTCCTCGTGTGCTGCTTGGTGTGCGCAGATGAAGCAGCGGTCTCAACATGGGGTAATCTCCCAGATGTAATATCCGGTGCGTCATGATAAAGTCAGCCAGCATTCGACGATAAGGTAGGGTATACAGCTCTAGTTGCTTACACCGGTCTTCGTACGGCACACCTCGTAAGTTGGGAATCAGCGTGGTGGGTACATGCTGTACTGAGTGCCGAAAGAAGACATAAATCGCTCTTATCAACCGCGAACACAATACATTCAGGAATCAAACAGAAGTAAATATGTTGAACCCAAATTGAAATAAAATTATCAATTAAAACCAAGGCATTCTAACAGATTGCTTCATTGGCTTCTGCGCACACAACACCGAGCCTTACTTCGAGATAAGTTAGGCATCGGCAAGCGTTGGTGCAACAAACTGTTGCGGATAAACTAACGGATCGTAGTCCTGCCTCGTTCATTGCGAGCCATCTTGTATCGACTCGTCATCGCGTGGATTAATTGACTGCGTTCAAAGTACTGTTGCGCGATCAGAACCCACAAGGTCGCTATCACCGGTGCCTCACTTATTTCGAAGTATCACCCGGTGTTTTGTGCACAGAACCAACTGAAACAATCTGTTAAGTTGCCTTGGTTTTGATTGACCATTTGGTTTCATCTTAGGTTCCACATGTTTGTTTCTGTTTGATTCCTATTTGTATTGCTTTCGCGGCTGATGAGAGCAATTAAACATTCCGCGACTTATGACTTCTTTCTCCGCTCAGTAAGTCACAGACATGTTAGTGTGACTAGCATACTTTTGAACTGTCTGGAAAAGCTTACTAGTGATCAAATCCGTGAGCATCTCGCTGTTCATAACTTGATCGGTGTGGAACAGTATGACTTTACCAGGTAAAATTTATGCTCTACTAACCTGCTGTACAGCAGGGAACACGTTTCATTGATGAAATAACGGTGTCTTGATGAAGGGATTCTGGTAGAGGTATGTTATCTTGACTTCAGTAAAGCTTTTGCTTCGGTGAACCACCGCTTTCTGCTAGAAAACATGACCTGGGTTGAATTTCACGCTCAGTTGCTTTCTTGGCTGTCCGCCTTCCTCTACGGTAAGACAATGGTCAATGGTGAGAGGTCAGACAAACCCAGTCTCCTGGTCCTCCAGGTTGGGGGTTTGAAATGGGATGGCGTCCATTTCTGTAAAACTAAATCACTGCCACCCCGCTGCCTTGCGGACAGGCTTTTGAGCCAAAGGCTTTGGATGAGGACCCTAATCGTTCTCCTGTCTAGGTCTGGGCGCCCTGGCAGTATCCCAGCCCACATACAACCATGACATTTTCTTCAAACATAAACTTCATCCTGCATCGGCCGTCGCGCAGATTATCAAGGGTCGCCTTATCTGCAGCATACAGCATGGCGGATAAGCGAAAGCATGCTACTGCTGGCGCCTCCCTTCTTTCTTTTCCACCTTTTTCTCTTACTCCCATCCTGGCCTCCATTACTAACCTTCCTTCTATAATTCCCAGCTTAATTGACAGCAACCGAAGTGCTACTGGAGTAGAACCATCTGCAGCCACCATCCCACAGCACCTATCGGACGCCTATCGGCAAAAGTTCCTTATAAGGCCACGCTGTCCCGTTTCCATGGCGACATTCAACGTCCGCACTCTAAGACAAACAGGTCAGCAGGCTGCACTTGCACGCGCCTTGGACACACTGGGTGTTGATGTGTGTTGTGTGTCCGAAACTAGGATCAATGACCCTAACGGGGGTTATTGAATTGACTGCACCCGGCTTATCCTCTCGTTATTGGTTGCACGCATCCGGAGACGCCGATGCGGCACTCACGGGTCAAGCTGGTGTAGGTATCATTCTCAGCTCCAAGGCTGAGTCATCGTTGGTTGATTGGATTCCGGTGAACAGCCGTTTATGTGCAGCCCGTTTGACGACATCAGCTAAGGTGAATTCGCGAAGTAGAACAAAACGCTGTTTGTTTGTGATTTCTGCTTATGCTCCCACGGACTGCAGTTCTAATGCAGTTAAGGACACTTTCTATCACGAACTGAACACGCTGCTACGCAGTGCTACTACTTCAGATATTATAGTACTTGCAGGGGATATGAACGCACAAGTAGGGCGTCTGAGCTCTTCAGAAGCTCAGCTGGGTGGTAAGTATTGACTTAACGCCGAACGGACTGACAATGGCGAGCGTCTGCTGCAACTGTGTGCGGAGCACCAGTTGTTTCTTACTAGCACTGCTTTTAGACACAGTGGGCGCCGAAGTGCCACTTGGCGTCCACCTGTAGCTGGTCAGCGATGGACCCAAATTGACCACATAGCCATAAGTTACAGGTGGCGCGGTTCCATTCTGGATTGCCGCTCGTACTGGAGTACCTGTGTCGACTCTGACCATGCCTTGGTGCGCTGTCGTTTCTCCATGAACTTTACCGGAAGGCGCACAAAGCGTCTCCCCCGATTGGCAACGGAGAAATTGTGCCAGTCCTCTGTCAGGCAAGCCTATCAAGAAGCACTGCATAGCGAACTCTCGCTGTCTTGTCCTAATGACACTGAACTTCAGTGGAATAGGATCTCGGCCACTATGCACGACGCAGGAGCATCTGCTTGTGGCACTATCAGTCGTCATCGCACCAGTCACTGGATATCCGAGAGGTCCGTTAACCTTTTGGAAGCTAGAAGGCACCTCCCGGCTGGTTCTGAACACAATGTGATCAGACGGGCTATTATGCGTGAATTAAAGCGGAGCCTACGTGCTGACAAGGAAGCCTGGTGGACCAGTCGGGCTCAAGAAATGGAGGAGGCAGGAGCAGTAGGTAATTACCGGAAGCTCTTCCAGCTAATCCGCACCACTGGTCCCAGAAAACCAAGCGTCAGTGAGACAATCAGGGACAGCGCGGGTGCGCTGATACACAATAAGGAGCGCCGTATGGCTCGTTGGGCTGAGCACTTTGAACATCAGTTTAGCTGGCCCCCTGCTCCCGGACGTCTTCCTACTCAGGTGATGCAGGACGAGCCATGGACGGTTAGTTTAGAGCCTCCGTCGGAGGCCGAGGTCCGAAACGCGATCACAGCCCTCAATCGTTTTCTTGCCGCTGGCCCGGATTCCCTACCACCTGCACTATTTAAGGATGGAGGTGAGGTCCTCTGCAAAGCACTGACCTCCCTATTCGAACGTATCTGGAACGAAGAGAGTGTGCCGGCTAATTGGAGCGAATCGATTGTAGTGGCAATATACAAGAAGGGCAGTCGCACAGACTGTGCGAACCACAGGGGTATTAGCCTAATGCCAGTTGTGACAAAATTACTGGCCTCGATTATCATTCGTCGCCTCACTGCAGAACGGGAATCTCGGATTAGAGAAGATCAGTCCGGTTTTCGCCCAGGACGTGGCTGTATAGACCATATATTTACTTTGCGGCAGGTGCTAGAGCAGCGCCACGCATACCACAGACCGACAATAGCTGTGTTCCTCGATTTCAAGAGTGCGTTCGATTCAGTCGATCGATCGATTCTGTTCGAAATACTTGCGCGGAAAGGTGTTCCAACGAAATATGTAAACATCCTTCGTGCTCTATACTCGAACACTAGAGGCCGCGTCAAGGTCTATGGTGTTCTATCGGATAGCTTTTCGACTACAAGTGGCGTTCCACAGGTTTACCCGATTTCTGCGTTTTTGTTCAATTTCGTCGTGGATTCTATCATGGAGTGTTCCCTTGCGGAATCCAAAGATGTAGGTGTTGAAGTGCTGCCTGGTGAACGGTTAGTTGATCTAGATTATCCGGACGATATCGTCTTGCTTTTCGATCATGTTGAGGCGGCACAATCAACCCTGAATAGCCTATCCAGAGTGGTCCCACTATTTGGTATGCACTTCGCACCTTCAAAGTGGAAAGTGTTGCTGCAGGACCACCAGCCACTCGATGACCCCTTGACGCTTGCTAACGAGGAACTCGAGGTGGTTGATCAATTCACTTATCTTGGCAGCTGCATCAGCAATGATGGGCGCATAGAAACTGACGTGAGCTCACGCATTGCAAAGGCCAGAGCTGCCTTCTTGAACCTGCGTCATCTTTGGCGACAGAAGGGAGTTTCCCTCCGTCTGAAAGGCCGTGTATACAAGGCCACAGTGAGGGCCGTTCTGCTCTATGGTAGTGAAACTTGGCCCCTTCGGTCTGAAGATCTGAGGCGCCTTCAAGTCTTTGGTCATCGTTGTTTGCGAAGCATTGCTGGTGTCGGATGGCACCAGCGTGTCCGCAACGATGATGTGCGTAGGCCAGTACTAGGTGGTGATAATCATGCTAACTCCCTAGAACAACAGATAGCACTGAATAAGTTTCGTTGGCTCGGGCACGTGCTACGTATGCCTGGTCACCGCTTACCTAGGAGTGCCTTGTTCAGTCTACCAGGTGTCGGATGGCGCAAGGCTCGAGGTGGACAGAAGTTGAATTGGCAGCGGGAAATGAAGTCACTGACGACCAAACTGGGTGCCGTTGGTCCGTCTCGCCTTCCGGGTTGGAGTCCACGTGACTCACCTTGTGCTTGGCTTGAGACTTTGCAAGACATGGCTCGCAGTAGCCACCAGTGGCGCGTCTGCTGCCGTCTCCTAATCGGATTGTCTGTTTAAAGTGTGTTTGGTGCTGAGTTATCTGCGAGGTAATGGCTGATTATGACGCGTAGCAGTGAAAGCCGCAAGGAAGCTGTCTCGCCGATGTCGCCTTATCTTTGCACGATAGCCATCTGTTTGTGACGGAATGTTGTCTACACAAGGTGTAGGCGCCTTGACCCAGAAAGTTTGCTTAGGGCATTAAGGTTTTCAGGTAAGTCCCCCTTCTCTCCCTCTTCTTATTCTTTATTTCATAGGTCCTCATGGTTGTATGGCAGCGAAGCATCAGTTCAAATGGCTGATGTACTGCTGTTTGTGATGATGATGACGGTAAGACATTTCGTGTTTGGATTGCTAATGGTATTTCGAGCACAGGTACTGTCCTAGGGGAACTATAGAAAATTGCTAATCGAAAGAGAAAGGCTTCAAAGTGGGGTCTAAGAGTATGGTACACTAACTGTTGTAACGTCAAGATTAAGTGGGATGAGTCGACGCTACGTCACAGGCTCGCCAATGTTATCGCCTTGACCGAAACCTTGCTATCGTCCTCTGATCAAGTTAGCGACTTATTGGTGTATTTCTCGTCATTGAGAGTGGATTGGCCCAGGTTTGCAATTTGGTGAAAGGATGGTTTCGCTTATTAAACACAACCATAAGGAGTGGGCAGCCCTTTTCTTCATGGCAACGTCAAATGTTCAGGTTGTCTTTTGCTTTTTGTGGGTAGACGATAGTTTGGGAACTTTCGTCTGTGTATACCATAGCCCTTCCTCCACGAGATTGCAGGACAATAGCTCAGCAGCATCTCAAATCAGGCAAAAGTTGTTGCTCCGAATTTTGTTATACTTGGTGACTTAAATCCACTACATGCAAACTGGGAGCACTCCGTCAATGTGACCTTTACCTTGGGGTGGGAATTGGTTAAATGAGACACGAGAATGCGTTCGTCCAACACAACCTTCCGACGAGAAGTCGAATTAGGACTACTCCCTCGGCTTTAGATGTTGTGATTGTTAGGCATGACCGTGTATCAGATGCATGCGGAGGGCCCATAGGTATAGGAGTTCACCGTCTTCTTACCTTTGTGTTGAATGTTCAGAAGGTACCATGGAAACCTTGACTTGTGAGGAAGTTTGGTCGAATCGATATGAGCCTTTTACGGAACTGGGTCCTCCTGCTCCTTTGGGCTTCTGTTCCAGTACAATCCACATTAGAACAAAGATGGACATGCTTAAGTCTGGCCTCGTGCAATTGCCCTAATGAGTTCGCTCTCGCGCTCCGAAAGAAGCAGGAATAAGCCCCGCTGGTAACAATGGAGAATCGTCCGAATGCTTCGGAGACGTGATGCTTAGTGGTAAAGGTTTCAGGAATCCGGGGCTTTAGACAATGGCTACCGATATTAAGGGTGCCGGAATAGAGCAATTAAATTGCCGAGGCGAGCTAAATATCATCGTGAGCTCAGCTTAGCTCAGAATGTAAAAAGAAATCCGAATTTGTATTACAGTTATTTGCAGTCAAGAGCTTCTTTCAGGGAGGGGATTGGTAGGCAGGTTGTGGAAGATACGACCAAGGCAGAGATGCCATTGCGTGTCTTTCAGTACCTGCACCATGCAATCCCTTTACAGTCGCTGCTTATGTGACATTGAAATGCAAGAGGTAATAACCCAATCAGAGGTCGTTGGGGTTCTGACTGGCTTGAATCCCTATACATCGGCAGACCCCGACAACGTTCATCCAGCGATTGTTAACCTGCTCGCTGACATTCTCCAGTATCTTGTCTTTGAACTTTTCAACTGTTTTCTCCTGGTAGGCAGGCTGCTATAGGACTGGGAGGAGGCCACTATTGTAGCAATTCCTGAGGAGGGCTCCAAGTCTGGGCCGTCAGTCTGACAAGTGTTCTACTCACATGTCTGGAGAATCTTATTAATCACCGAAGTTGCGAACATTAGTTGTTAACAACTTACTTGGAGCGGAACAGTATGGTTTCAGTAGAAAGAATTCATGCCTTAAAAACCTGTTGTGTTTATTGGACGAAATAACTCGGTGCCTCGATATCGGGGTTCCAGTGAAGGGCTGCTACGTAGACTTCAGTAAAGCGTTTGATTCGGTTGATCACTGACTTGGTTTGGGTTGCATCCCAAACTAAGGACTTGGTTGTCGGCAGAACGTTCAGTGTCAGAAGTGGGGAGGTTAGCTCTAGCATGGGTACTTCTCATAGCGTGTCCCCTAGGGTTCAGTGTTGTTTCTTATTGGTTCTTATATTTATAAATGTTCGAGACCACTCCTCGAGAACCCTTGTTATGTTTTTGCGGACTATGTAAAGCTTGTCAATAGGGGAGATAGATATACGCTATCTCAAGATCTGCTCAATGTAGCAAAGTGGTCTGAATCATTAATCTTGCTATTGAATGCAAACAAATGTCAGCTTCTATCACAAAGCAACGTTGGGGGGTGCACACATCCACTAGGTCCATGACTTTGCAGTATATAGATGAGGCGAGGGACTTGAACATCGTCATGGTAGATAGCTCCAGGTCCTCGGGGCAGGGCCAACGTGCTGCTAGCAGATCGCGACAGGAATGTTGCGTGCTATTAAACGTGAGGTCTTTCTCCCTTTATACAGAGCGGTGGTTGCGGCTGCGCTTCGAGTACTGTGTTCAGGCTTGGGCACCGTATCTTTGAAAGGATTTTGCTTGCTTAGAGAATATACAAAAACTGGCCACCAGAATAATTGAACGCCAACATGAAAAATCGTATATTGGCCGACTGGCTTGTTTGGGCTTGTTCTCATTCGAACCTCACAGACTGTGGAGACCTGATAGAAATGTTCAAAATTAGGTAGGCTCTCAGTGGCACTAAGCCTATTGATTTCTTTGGACTAGCTGCGTCGGACCACCTGCGGGGACACCATCTGAAGCTCATGAGGCAGAAGTCCAGACCGGATATACGAGCGAACTTTTTCCTTTACCGCTAGTACGTAGTTGGAATTTACTGCCTCTTGCACCAGCGGTGTGTAATACGATATAATCCTTTACAAGAGGTGTATATGTGAATTGGTACACTCTCCGGAATCGCATTAAGATTAGTGGGTAATGATTAGTGCCAACTATTCTATGGTCGGTTTAATGTCATGGTTTCATGAGATTATGTGACGTTGCTCTTACGCATTATTTTTTCTCTGCAAAAGTAAAAATTTTGGACGTCGAAGTACTGGGGCCCTTTGCTTGCTTACCGGCCCGTGAAACGACCCGCTCGTTAGGTGAAGGCCTGTTTCGTCTTTCGAGACCTGACCTGACTTACTTCACATGGTCCCTTCAACCCCGTAAAAACGTAAAGCGTTACTGCGCTCTGCATTCAATTCAAGGGTAGTAATGTCAGCGTACAGCGGGATCTCGCACTGTCAGATACACTTAATCGTGGTTGTCCCTGGATATCACGGACGGTAAAGTATATTTACCTGGGTACGCGCTGCTTAGAGATGAGCGCTTTGTTGGCCTTGATAGCAGAGGCGTTTATCTCATTTTGAGCTGTATATTGGATGTGTTGAGGACCTGTGTTTTTCAGTCACTCAAGCAAACTGTTGAAGCCCTATTGGCTGTTATATGCACCTCCTCGCATTTTACAATTGTAGTGGTATATCGAAGTCCTGCAAGTAACTCCAAGGATGTCATAGTTTATACGTAATCAGGCTGCCAATAAGTGTTTAGTACTGGGGGGGGGGGGTTCAACCCCCCTGAGGCCTGTTGGGCGGATCTGTCTTGCAGTTTGGTGATGGACACCTTCGATTCGGAACTCCTCGAGATAACGTTGCAACTGCCTTTATACCAGTTCGCAGACCTCCCGACTAGGTACATGTGCTACCAGCTGCCGTACACTTTGGCTCCTATTTTTGCGTATTGACTCAATCACCTAAGTGATATTGCATGCGGCTTGTAATGGACCGTTAAGTAAAAAGTTTGAATCCGGAAACAAAATGCAACCTTAGGCAAAAGTTCACAGTTGAAACACCATCTGGCACACTTGCGTTAAAATCCTTCAGTTACCGTCTGCCAGATGCCGACCGATACTTCGAAACTATATATCCAACTACTGAGAAGACGTGGCAACAACCCAAGCATAGGCTGCACCAAACGAAGCAAGCACGATGCGAGGGCGTTCGAGGATGTGTAATCAAAATTCGTTGCTTTAAACAAATGGTACGAAATGGTCAGTAACGAAGGGATAAAAAAAGAAAAAAATATGGTGCATTCACCACAGCTACAGGGTCTCCTCTAGGGGTCAGTGGCTATGCCTACATATCATTTCGGCGTGCCTTCTAAATATCATCGGGCTACCACTGAGGTATGCCCAAATATTTGGCGGGCGAACTTCAGCGCAATGCGAAATAAAACTGCAGTTCTACATTGTGTGATCTTCGGGGCCGGCACTTATGAGTTACACCAGGTAAAATTTAAGGCATATATCACCGAGGTCTCTGCTCCTCATGCCCCACTCATGAAGAACTGATAGACACTAGCGCAGCCTCCATGGATAGATTTTACTTGTAAATACCTGCTCAGGAAGTGGTCTAAGTACTGGGGAACTTACCATGCGGTCCCATCAATCATCACCTACGAAAGCTGTCAAGAAGTTTGGAATAAATGTAAGCAACATTTCAAGACTGCTCGTCTTCAGTACGAGAAAGGTTTAGCTGAGGTATCCGCAGCAAATCCCAAGACGTTCTTTGCTTACATAATGTGGCACAGCGGTACAAATTCATTTATACCAGCGTTACAACGCGCGGACGAGACTCGTACGCATACCGACTATGATAACGCTTGTATACTTAGCGAGCAGTGTACTGGTGTCTTTTCTCGTGAGACCTCTACTATAGCTGGAGCTGGTCACAATAGTTCCGGAGGATTCTTTCCTAACTTGAGTTTACATAACGGAGACCAAGGTCTTCGAGTTATTTCAAAGGCGAAATCCTTTTAAAGCTTCTGGCTATGGTACGATTCAGTAGAGGCTGATGCATTAATTGGCCGCCGAACTAAGTGGGCCTCTTGCATGCATGTTCACAACGTCGCTCTACAGCTGTGCCTTGTCTTCGGAATGGAAGGAAGCAATCCTCTGTCCGCTTTGGCGGTGACACTACTTTGCTCGCGAACTACCAGTTTGTCAGCTTGACAGGCTTAGTAGTCGAGTTGTTTGAGAAACTGGTGAGGGATTTGGTGGAGAACCGTCTGAATATATCTTTCCTTCTCAGTGCTGCACAACACGAATTCGTAAGATTTTCGTGTCCGATAAATTTACTTGTGGTTCGTGAAAGCTGAGATGAGACAGTAGGCAGCGGCCACACTGCTCTTCGTTGACTTGTCTAAAGTTTTCGTTACTGTCTCTCATCTACGACTCTCATTACAGTTGTGATCTTATGGGATATCTGGTGGTGCTCTTAAATGGGTGTCTGCTTTTCTAGAGAGGATAGAACAGTGTACACACCTAGGGTGTAACCATTCGCTTAGCAAGCTGTTCTTGACGGGGCTCGGTTTTAGGGCCGTTACTTTTCTCAATTTTTGTCAATGACCTAATGCAGGAGCTATTGTTGCTACTGTTTACTAATGACCTCAAGCTATGGAATATGGTGGATATCCCTGAGATTCTAAGGCTGTTCGGAGTGCCTTGGATAGGATGCGGTATTAACCAACCTTATGGTTGACGCCCGTAAATCAGGCGAAATGTTCTGTTCTCCGGTCCGTAGCCTAAAGGTGACGAGCTTATCTTGTAATCTGACGGCACGGGTTCGAGCCTGCGTAAGGGCAGGGCGACCCCGCAGTATCTTTAGCCCGCGTGCAACCAGTCGTGGTTGCCTGGCAGCGAAGCGTCGGTACTGCGTAGTGGTGTACTGCTTATGCCTTTTCTTCTTCTGTTCTCCGAATATGAGCTGTTAATCTCCCTACTTGTTATGTTGCTGGTTGAAGTGAAATCCCTGTTGTTACCCAGCCGGTTCATCTAGGCATCGTCCATACATCAGCTCTTCACTCTGGGGACAATTTGAATAGGACTGCCTGTAGGGGGTTTCTTATGATGTGGTTTATTCGCCACTTCTTCGGTTTCCCAACGGCCGGAATGTATGTGAAACTTCTCTCAGCTTTTGTGCTATCCCCTTAGAATGCTGTACCCAGGCTCTTCTACCTTGTCTTGCAAGGGACAAGCTGGAACTGGAGAGGGTTTTGCGACGGGGTACAAAGTTAATGCAGTATTTATGGTTACAGGCATATCCCGAACGTTTGCTTAGCTTCGTGATATACTTAATGCACTGCCAGAGAATCAGAGGGGACTTGATCCTCACTTACCGTAAATTGACGGGTAAGATCGGTGCAGTCTTTTCCTGACTGTTTAGTCCCACTACCTTGTCTAGTCTCCGCGGTCACCCGTTGCAGCTGTACAAACTGCGTTCCGACCGGGTTAGGACGGAAACTCGTTTGTCGCGCCGGATTATTGGTTGTTGAAACTCGCTTCCGGTACACGTCGTTGGAGGGTTTGAGCGTCAGTTAGATGCTCTTGGTTGGTAATACCAAATTTTCCCCTCCTAACCTACTTGTGTCTTTACCTCCCTCCTCTTTTCAATTCATCATTCCTTGGTATTATCAGTTGTTTTAGCTGCCATTCCTCTTCTTGCTTTCCTGAATTTACCATTCACTCTTTTTTACTTTACCTAACTGATCCAGCAGCGACTGTTGGGCAGGAAAATGTGGGCAGCAACTGGTTGGCCAGGATGTGATGCAATTTTTGTTTTAGGTTTATCAACATCTCAAGTTACCCCATCAATTCACTGTTCAACCATACGCAAAAGAGGAATATTCACAGAATTATCCTTGTGTTCCGGTCCCAAGTGCACTTCAGCGTTAATTGCGCTGCTGTACCCAGTCTGTGAGGTTCGCCCGGACGCATCCTTTTTCTCAATTGCTATTTCTGGGTAGCATGGTTAGTTAACTTCTGACCTTACTCCTATTCGTGATTCCTTTAGACGGTGCACAATGTAAACAGGCAACCAGTCTCAATCAACTCATCAAAAATTATTGGTAATCACCTATTATTACGAATGAGCGATGTATGCTTTAGACTGGCTTGTAAACCGGAAGCTCCTGCGCAAAGATTATCCTCGGATACTCAGCTCGCTCAAGAGGCAAATTGAAGACCTCTCAGTATCCACTAATCTGGAATTGGGAGAATGTCCTTACAAGCACCGTGTGTTTGCCTTCAGACATTCTTGACATGCCTTTCTCAGCATCTTATTTGCGCTCACTTAAGCTGGCCGAACTTGTTGCAAGTCAAGATACACAGACCGATTTTTTTGGTCGTGCCAGTCAATCCGTCCGGGTAAGCCTGTTCTACGACCGCTTAATTGTTGATTGTTTTCAGAGTTGGCGAGACCTCATCAATTCATACGAAAGAGACAATCTCTACTTAGGTATGTGCTTGTTTTTATCATGTTTTCAAGCCGAACTGGGCGAGGACATACATGAACTCGCGTCAGATCATATTCCGCGGTGTAAAACTGTAATTTCCGACCGCCAGAAGCTAATAACAGTATGTGAGAATGCCCATCACTATTTCCTCGCTTCAAGGGACTCCGTCAAAAGATAAAGGAGCTCTGTTTAAATGTTTCAAAGCTGGAAGATTCCATGGATAAAATGTTGAAAATGCTTCACCTTACAGTGAGCCTGATCGACTTCATTTAAACACTGTAGCCAGGAGAAACCAATGTGAAGGTTAGGCTTTTGGAGGAGGCTTCTGGCGTACCCGCTTATCTAGACGCATTCATACCCACCCTCGGTGAACTTGGAAGTGCCGTTTCCTTCTATGGCTCCATGAGAGGATACACCCACAACAGGTTGGTTTTACTTGAGGGGTGTGCAGCTTTTCTCCTTCCTAAGTCACTATGAACGGGATCTCTATCTCGAATGCCTTCATTTTGTTTCTTCCATTGGCATTTTCAGGACGCATGGCGCTGAGGATGTAGAAAATTCCCTGGACACAGCCTGTTGTTTAACTTTGCGGCTTTTGATCTCTTCCGGTCATGTGCCATTATACCACTGGAAGACTGGACATCCACCCGAGCAACTTGGTCAAAATGATGACTTCGTTCCTACTATGTTAGCGGAGGAACGACAGCTGCTCAATGATGATCTAGGTAACAAGCTTGCCTCCGGTCAGGATTCACTATTTTTGGATATTGATGGTCCTGTCGCAGAAGACGTGAGTTAACTGCCGTTTACTGGCAGATTTTTGGATTTCTCAACACAAATTCGACTTAGCATCACTCGCATAGTCATTTCAAAACACAACAACATTACTCCACTTTTATCAAACCTAGGCATTGCCTATCGCATTTCTCACTGCTTTCGCGATTTACGCTGTCATCTTCCCGCAGTCTATTTGCTGCATTAAGTTTCCCTATTTTCGTCGAGATGTCCGCGGTCGGGATTATTTTTCGACTGTCTTCCATTCACCTCGAGGTTCGGATGCACCGTGCAACCTAGTAGCTCAGCTGGCGTGCATCTGTTGTGTATTTTTTCTAATGTATTGCGACACTAGCTGAGGTGTTTCCCATTTCTACCTAAAGTATATATATATATATATATATATATATATATATATATATATATATATATATATATATATATATATATATATATATATATATATATATATATATATATATATATATATATATATATATATATATATATATATGGTTGGCGGCTTTCGGTTTCGGATTTGCCTGGCACTGTGGCCAGCCACAGGACGCCTGCGCCTACAGAGGGACCATGTGGATGGGAGCCACGTTTCATCAACGCAGCTGACTCACACTCCTTCACAGGCAAACACAAGCACACTGCATTTGGGGAATCAAGCGCACACAAGGCGGTGGCTGGACCGTAGTCCGCTCCACACTGAGTGCATGGAACCACTCTTTGATACTAGCAATTGTTCATTTGTTCTCCGAGCTTGGCGGTTTTCTCGCAAACGTTTCACCACCATGCGAGGTGGCATCCTCAGTGCAGTGATATGCAGCGTGTAAGTTTACTAAATGAGTCCTCCAGCCATGATCGACCTGCAGGTGACTTTGAACGTGGCAGTGTCGATTTAGGTCCCGTGACCTCCACCCACTTCCCCAAGGCTAAAGTCGGCGCCCGAGTTGTTCTGTCTCAAACCGCGTGACAAATGGTTCTTTAGGTCTTTCTGTCGTAGTGGCTCGTATACTGAATCGATGTCCATGTGCATGTTGATTGAATGTTTCGTTGAAAACCAAGCTTCCAAGAATTCTCTTTCTTTTCTTGTTTCACCTCGTGCCAGGACTTCCGCTTTGCTCCAATCGAAGCTATGTCCTTCTTCATCTACATGCATTGAAACTAGCGACGATGCATAATGCTTTACACAGGCTCTCTTGTGTTCTTGTATCCTTGTTACCAATTTTCTTCCCGTCTGGCCAACATAATCCCTTTCGCAATTTCGGCAAGGTATTTTGTATACTACATTGCGTTGTTCATGTGCTTGCAGTTTTTCTTTTGGTTTTGAAAGGGTTTTTCTCAACGTGGCAGTTGGTTTGTGTGCTACGATGAGATGATGCTGTTTGAATAGTCTGGCTGCCATTTCCGATATGTTCTTCATATAAGGCAGAACAACCCGTTTCTCCGTTGTCGTTGTTGTTGCCGCTGCCGCTGTTGTTGTGCTTGTTGTCGCCGCTGTTGTTGTTGTTGTTGTAGGCTGTATGTTGACGTTGTTGTGATTCAGACACCTTCGGATGAAACTTCGTGGGTATCCGTTGAGTTGGAAACATTTAAGTAGGTGTTTTTCTTCCTTTTGCTTTGCTTCTGTTGTACTGCAGTGTGTTTGCACTCTGCGAAACAGTGTCCGCACACAGCTTACTTTGTGGCATTTCGGGTGGTTGCTGTTAAAGTTCAGAATTTGGTCTGTGTGTGTGTCTTTTCTGTAGACCGATGTTTGCAGCTCGCCTTCCATAGTTCTTGTTACTAATACATCCAAGAAAGGGAGCTGTCCTTCTTTCTCCAGTTCCATTGTAAATCGGATGCCTTCCATGGCGTTATTCAATAGCTGTTGTGCGACTGTTATTTGGTTGCGTCTGATTATCACAAAAGTGTCGTCCACATACCGAACCCACAGTTTCGGGTTGACGAGTGGTAGTACCTCCTCCTCCAATTTCTGCATAACCATCTCTGCCATGAGCCCTGACACAGGTGATCCCATTGGTGCGCCTTTCAATTGCTCATAAATCTTTCCATTGAATGAGAAATGGGTCGACAAACACAAGTGGAGCAGTTTACATACATTTTCGGTCGTCATTTTGCCGATTTGTTGTTCACCGACCTCCAGCCGTTCCGTGATGACCGCTATTGCTGTCTGCAAGTTGACAGACGTGAAGAGTGCAGTCACGTCGAATGATATCATTGTTTCATCATTATCTAATCGCAGGTCTTTGATCTTTTGCAGAAACTGCTGGGCATTGGTTATGGAATATTGCGATCCATAGGTTAAATGTTTGAGGCGTCTCCACATTTCTTTCGCCAGGTTGTAGGTGGGTGTTCCAGGGAGAGACACGATAGGCCGCAACGGTGCATTATCTTTGTGTACCTTTGGGAGTCCGTAGAATTGCGCGATGTTCGAGTCGCGGGCTCTCATCCTCTCGCGCTCTTCTTTCGTGATTTGCTTCAATTCTTGAAGTTGCTTCAATGTCTTGTTTACTTTGTTTGTCAGCTGCGAAGTTGGATCCGTGTCGATGCACCTGTAGGTTGTTGTGTCATTCAAGAGGCGTGTGGCCTTCTCAATGTAATCCTCTCTATTCATTATGACACTCATTCGTCCCTTGTCAGCTGGTAGGATAATGATGGTTTCATCAGACTTCAGGGTATTCATTGCCTCTTTTTCTTGTCTGCTTAAGGCGTTGTATTGCTTGTTGTGCGTTATAGCAGGAACAATTGTGTGTCTTATTTGCTTCTGAGTCTCTTGGTCTAATCCATTGGATTGTAGGACGCTTTCGAAGGCTGCTAAGAAGTCGGTAGCCGTTGCATCTCTGTAGTTGTAGTTTAATCCCTTGATGAGTACTTGCTTTTCGGCATCGTTGATTGGTCGGTTGGAAAGATTTCTAATCCAGCCGTCACTGATATTTTCATCTTTAGGAGACGTCAATTTTGATAACTTATCGAGAAGCGCATTATGCTTTTTTGTCCTGGTGTTTGCTACCCGACGTTGTATTGCAGCTTCCAGTTGTTCTGTTAATTGTTGTCCAACGGCTTGAAGGCAGCTAGATCGATGTTCGTTCATACTTCTGTCATATTTTCTGAGACGATTGTGAGCGTCCGTGATCATTAAGCGTATCATACGCCTCCCGAATTGTCGAGCAGCAGTCCACGTTTCTCCGTTGTCGTTGTTGTTGCCGCTGCCGCTGTTGTTGTGCTTGTTGTCGCCGCTGTTGTTGTTGTTGTTGTAGGCTGTATGTTGACGTTGTTGTGATTCAGACACCTTCGAGTGGGTATCCGTTGAGTTGGAAACATTTAAGTAGGTGTTTTTCTTCCTTTTGCTTTGCTTCTGTTGTACTGCAGTGTGTTTGCACTCTGCGAAACAGTGTCCGCACACAGCTTACTTTGTGGCATTCGGGTGGTTGCTGTTAAAGTTCAGAATTTGGTCTGTGTCTCTCCCTGGAACACCCACCTACAACCTGGCGAAAGAAATGTGGAGACGCCTCAAACATTTAACCTATGGATCGCAATATTCTATAACCAATGCCCAGCAGTTTCTGCAAAAGATCAAAGACCTGCGATTAGATAATGATGAAACAATGATATCATTCGACGTGACTGCACTCTTCACGTCTGTCAACTTGCAGACAGCAATAGCGGTCATCACGGAACGGCTGGAGGTCGGTGAACAACAAATCGGCAAAATGACGACCGAAAATGTATGTAAACTGCTCCACTTGTGTTTGTCGACCCATTTCTCATTCAATGGAAAGATTTATGAGCAATTGAAAGGCGCACCAATGGGATCACCTGTGTCAGGGCTCATGGCAGAGATGGTTATGCAGAAATTGGAGGAGGAGGTACTACCACTCGTCAACCCGAAACTGTGGGTTCGGTATGTGGACGACACTTTTGTGATAATCAGACGCAACCAAATAACAGTCGCACAACAGCTATTGAATAACGCCATGGAAGGCATCCGATTTACAATGGAACTGGAGAAAGAAAGACAGCTCCCTTTCTTGGATGTATTAGTAACAAGAACTATGGAAGGCGAGCTGCAAACATCGGTCTACAGAAAAGACACACACACAGACCAAATTCTGAACTTTAACAGCAACCACCCGAAATGCCACAAAGTAAGCTGTGTGCGGACACTGTTTCGCAGAGTGCAAACACACTGCAGTACAACAGAAGCAAAGCAAAAGGAAGAAAAACACCTACTTAAATGTTTCCAACTCAACGGATACCCACGAAGTTTCATCCGAAGGTGTCTGAATCACAACAACGTCAACATACAGCCTACAACAACAACAACAACAGCGGCGACAACAAGCACAACAACAGCGGCAGCGGCAACAACAACGACAACGGAGAAACGGGTTGTTCTGCCTTATATGAAGAACATATCGGAAATGGCAGCCAGACTATTCAAACAGCATCATCTCATCGTAGCACACAAACCAACTGCCACGTTGAGAAAAACCCTTTCAAAACCAAAAGAAAAACTGCAAGCACATGAACAACGCAATGTAGTATACAAAATACCTTGCCGAGATTGCGAAAGGGATTATGTTGGCCAGACGGGAAGAAAATTGGTAACAAGGATACAAGAACACAAGAGAGCCTGTGTAAAGCATTATGCATCGTCGCTAGTTTCAATGCATGTAGATGAAGAAGGACATAGCTTCGATTGGAGCAAAGCAGAAGTCCTGGCACGAGGTGAAACAAGAAAAGAAAGAGAATTCTTGGAAGCTTGGTTTTCAACGAAACATTCAATCAACATGCACATGGACATCGATTCAGTATACGAGCCACTACGACAGAAAGACCTAAAGAACCATTTGTCACGCGGTTTGAGACAGAACAACTCGGGCGCCGACTTTAGCCTTGGGGAAGTGGGTGGAGGTCACGGGACCTAAATCGACACTGCCACGTTCAAAGTCACCTGCAGGTCGATCATGGCTGGAGGACTCATTTAGTAAACTTACACGCTGCATATCACTGCACTGAGGATGCCACCTCGCATGGTGGTGAAACGTTTGCGACAAAACCGCCAAGCTCGGAGAACAAATGAACAATTGATTCATCAACCCGAGCTACCAGTATTTCGAAACATCTTTGATACTAGCACGGGCACAAGGACCGTGCACCCCGTCCCCTCCAGCAACGACCAACTGTCTCCTGGAGTCAGTATGGACCAGGTAGTGGGTAATAGACAGGTAGGCACCTTGTCAACTTGCACATCAAGCGCAGCCACATGGGGGATATCAAGCAACAGCCAATCACTTGGAACAACAAGATGAAATAAAATACATCGAATAATGCATATATATATATATATATATATATATATATATATATATATATATATATTCACAGTCTGTTAATAGCCATTTTGCCATCAGAACCGTGGTAGAAAATGTGGAGTAGAAACACGAATTGCGATTAAATTTGGAGAACGATTTTTTTGTTTTTACACACCATTTTGAATTTTTTCCCTTTTGTTTTGTGAGTTTTTATATGTATTAAAGGGGGGATAAGATGGCAGAACAACATTGACGCCACTGATGTCTGTTGCGGGCCATGACATCCAATGTTTCCAACCACTGGGAGTCGGAATTTCGTGGTCACCGACCTAGAAGACGGATTGGTCCGATTGCCGCCAAACTGGAACTTGCCTTCCTCATACTCCTTCTCCACGTCATTAGCTGTCCACGGCGGCACTTTTTCCAATCGTTCCCTTGGCGTGCAAATAGCGCTCGACGTGAAAGGCAATGGGCTGGCATTCGCAAAACGTGCTCGAGCCAACGCATGCGATGTCGGAGAATAACGTCCTGAAAACTGGCACTACTTGCTCCAAGCGCTCGATCTCACACCTGCGTTGCTCACGTGGTGTTACCACCACACCCGAGCAATCCTTCGTAGACAGCGATTGTCGAAGATTGATAGCCGCTTCATGTTTTTCGAGCGAATAGGCCGTATCACAGCCGTACAAGAGTACTGCACTGACGGAAACATTGCACACCCTGCCCTTGAGCTTAACACTGACATCACAACGACGCCATAGGTGTCTCAATTTAATGAATGCAAGGCGGACCTGTGCAATCCGTTGTAAGACTTCATCTCCAACACCGCCACCAGCCGTGATGCAACTCCCTAGATACGTAAAGTAAGGGACTTGCTCCAGAACATGTCCAGCAATGGTGAACATGGGTCCAGGCACCTACCAGTCCTGGAGCAGCGTTTTACATTTTCCCGGAGTGAAGCATAAGCCGTACTTAGACGCCTCCATCGCCAAGCGGTCCAAAGCGCTCTGGACGGATTGTGGATCGTCCCCCAGCAAGGCGATATCACCGGCGTAGTTCATGTCGTGACTCTGTCTCTAGGGAGGAGCTCAACACCGCAGTTCTGGACACCTTCCACTGCTCTTTGGACAACATCTTCGATGGCGAAATGGAAGAGGAAAGGTGAAATAGGGCAATCTTGGCGAACACCGCTGGTCACAGCAAATGAAGAAGAGAGCGTGCCGTAAGCCCTCACTTTGCCTGGCCTGTGACTGTAAGTTCTTTCAGGATGGTTACAAACTTGTCGGGCATACCTTTCTCCAATAAACAGTTTCACAACGCAGATCTATCTACACCTAAGGTGTATAATGTATAATGTTTGAAACGAAGTCAAGCCCATGGTTTTTCTCAATAGGCGTGATACTACCCGGTTTCGCAGGCGGAGGTAGAAACTTGACATAGGGAATCTGCTCCGAGCCTTCGGCTCAATAACCCACACGCAAGGTAGCGAGGCGAAGTCGAGAGCTCACGTCCACTGGGAGCCGGTGCCCAATTGCTCAGTTCATACGTCTTTTGTTTGGCGATCTGCCCAACTGGGGCCTAGTCCGTCCAGAGAATTGGCATCCAATTGAGCGGTTACAATGCCTTGCTGAACCAAATCAAAGGGCGGCCACTAGTTAGTGGCGAGTCACATCCGCCTTACCACAGTATTGTTAAACGGAGAATTGTGACTTTTTCTAGGGAGATCGCTTGTCGTCCGAAGATCCACCACGTCCTGAAACACTGCCCTCGAACTTCCTGCGAGAATGGGGCAAGCCCGAACCACGCAGCTGGCACCACGAAGAGGTGATCCGGCGAGCCAGTCAGAAAGTTCGGCAAGCTCACTGAGGGTTTTGAAGGAAGGAGATTCTCTAACCGATGCCGAAAGCAGCTGCGGTGCCGTAAGCCCATCAACAATGCAACGAATTTAGTCGCTTCCTATGTGTTTCTTTCAACGCTACAGCATCCGTCAATTTTGTAGGCGTGTAAACTCGCAATGCGCCTAGCCTGTCCATTGGTCTGGTAGTGTTCGAATCTTTTAATGCTCCATATGAAACTATGTCCTAGATTTCGGAGGGGGTCGTTTTCTTGTTGCGCTAGCGGACAAAACCTTACTTAATGTCTTGCTTTCTAACATTAGAGGAGAAGCAATTGTGTAAGCAGAAGATTAAGAGTATACTGTTGGCTGGATCTTGTGGGCTGATGCTTATATTTTGTTGTTCGGTGTTTCCCGCATCTAGCCATTTATTTGATGTTCTAACCCACAAAACACATCATCGGAGGCCTATCTTGTGCATTTTACCCAGACCCTTTGATCAGTAATATCGTCCACGTTATAGTGGAACGGAGGTCTAACTCGAGGGTGTAACTTCGTAGCCCGACAAGCCAAGTTTATGCAACCTTATGAGGTTAATGAGCATTTTTACAGACTTTTCCACTCTTCATCTGATGTAACTGCGAACACTATCATTCACAGATAACCTTCGACCGGCTTACGCCTGTCCCGAGCCTATCTGGCTTAGTTTGGAGAATAGCAAGCCTGTGGACATCAGCTGCACTCTCCCACTTTCAGAATCGAATCAGCACTCCCGTTGCAATACTCGTCGGAACCACAGGGATTTGTCTCCGTCGGATTTGTTTGTTTTCTCTAATTTCTAACTACACCTCTGCTGTTGTCCTCTGATTAAGCGCTTGATAATCTGCCTTAAGCATCTCGTTTGCGAATTTTCAGCTTTTGTTCCACCTTATCTTAGATCCGTGCTCAATGTGCCCTCCTTACTCGGTTTCACCTTCAATTGCGTTCTTTCAAGACAAGTGTTTGCGTGAAATCAATGCCAGTTGGCTGGCTTTGGTAAATTTTCTCAAATCACAGAAATCGTCTCCTTTGATCTACGGAATTTTGTCATGCGTCTGGGCACATTTTTCATCGTATGGTTTGTCTACCGGCCTTCCGATGCTTCAATGGGGCAACTACTAAGTTTGAGTCACCTTCGTTGACTCGATCACATGCTCCGGTTGCCTCTGTACACTGTTGGGTGAAACCCCGATTCGGTGACATCACTTCATGGTAAAGAATTCTTTTCGGTAAACTGCCATGAGATCTAAACGTTTACATAGCGTTGATTGTGGGGAAAGCGTCAACTCGGTCTGCGATTGACTTCTGGGCTGTTTGAACGATCAGTATCGATAAGTCGACAGATATAGATGTTAAACCAAATGAACTAAATAAACATGCAAACACAAAGCATTGCCCGTGATTCATTGAAATTCAGTGACATGGATAAAGCGCATGAAGAAAACCATCGAAATGCCGGTTTGGTGGGTTCTTATTGCCTACCTGGGTGGTGTCCACGAGACCGATAACATCAGTGGTTGGACACTTTACTGAATCGAGAACGAAAGACCATCTGGTGAGCAATTGCTTTCAATGATTCGTCATCAAACCATTACAATCATATGGATGCTAAAAATAATATTCAACCAAGTTAGTCCAAAACGAATAGATCATGTGAAAGTCTATGTCAGAGAGCAGAAAACGTATTAGGTCTTAGTGGGCTAGTTGTTTGCTACCGCCTCTGACCGAAGGCAGTCGACCTGGGCATATTCCGTCCTCGCTGGCCAGGGAAGTTGGAGAGCCTGGACTAGCTTCTTCTGTGAGCATAAGGACGGCTGGAACAATTGAATGCATATTGCTTCAGTTGTCGCAAGTGTACGAAGGTGGTAACCTTTCGTTCGGTGCGGCGGAACCTTGTACACTATTCGGAAAGCGCATTTCCAATCCACCTCATGGCCGGTGTTCACAATGTGGGCCAGAATGGTGCTACTAATGGTCCCGGGGCCTACTTGACGCAGCCAACGAGGGCAATGTTCGTTCGCGCGTTTGGATAATTGTCGCGCCGTTCGACCGGTATACATTTCGCTATAGACGCACGCGAATTGATAAATTACCATTGAGTTGATCAGCGTCGTTCCTATGAGGTACAAGCGCAACTTGGTTCACTGTCTTACCTCAAGAGCACGTCGAATCTGTACGGAAGACACTCTAGACGCGGAGTTAATATTCATACAGAATACTCTACGAGAAAACGGTTATCCCTATAGATTTATTTTAAGGAACTTCCAAGAAAAACCCAAACAAATACCAGTGTTAACAACAGCAAAGAGAGAGCTATTTATTTGTTTAACATACAAAGGGATGTGGCTACCGAGTGTCTAACCAGAAGCCTTTCGGCCGCGGTAAGGTCGACCTTCCAACATCCTCCTTGAAGCGCGTGTTTTCAACGGAACCACTCATCCGTTCACAAAACAAGGACAAAGTGCCGACGCTGACCAACTCAATGGTAATTTGTCAATTCGTGTGCGCCTATAACGAAACGTATATTGGTCGAACGGCGCGACAATTATCCAAACGCGCGAACGAACATTGCCCTCGTTGGCTGCGTCAAGTAGGCCCCGGGACCATTAGTAGCACCATTCTGGCCCACATTGTGAACACCGGCCATGAGGTGGATTGGAAATGCGCTTTCCGAATAGTGTACAAGGTTCCGCCGCACCGAACGAAAGGTTACCACCTTCGTACACTTGCGACAACTGAAGCAATATGCATTCGATTGTTCCAGCCGTCCTTATGCTCACAGAAGAAGCTAATCCACGCTCTCCATCTTCCCTGGCCAGCGAGGACGGAATATGACCAGGTCGACTGCCTTCGGTCAGAGGCGGTAGCAAACAACTAGCCCACTAAGACCTAATTCGTTTTCTGCTCTCTGACATAGACTTTCACAAGATCTATTCGTTTTGGCCTAACTTGGTTGAATATTATTTTTAGCATCCATATGATTGTAATGGCTCGTTGCTGAATCATTGAAAGCAATTGCTCACAAGATGGTCTTTCGTTCTCGAGACTTAAATGGGTGTTTTCAGGTTAATTTGCTGAATATTGCGCGGTCACGAGGTCATTGACGCTCTTGCATACTTTTCTTAACTTCTGACTCTTGACCATCCCATCTGGTGATTTAATTTCTTGTCCATTACTTTTCCACTACTATTGTTATCATTTTTGACGGACATAAGGGTAATTGGGCGCACCGCACCTTAAGGCACAGACAAAATTGGTAACAGGATTGAATTAGAAAATAAAACTTGGTTTGCTTGTGTAATGTACTGTCAGTGTTTTTGTCTGTCGCCCCCAACATTTTGCTAGTATACAATGTTTTTGTAATGCCAGCAGTAGTGACTCTTAAAGTGTTTTGATCAGACGAACCGACAACTGCGTGAGTTCAAATATATTTTCCCACTATCAATTCGGCGCCTAAATTGTATTGGTTTGAGATTTGAAAGGTTGTCGGGTTAGTTAGGCTGAAACTCTTAAACCCATGGTTTCTTGGCCTGTCTACCCCTGTCTTGGCAGTTGGGATGGAAGGGGGCGGTTGCTGTGGAGATAATGACTTGTTTCCTGAACTTGGTAGGTCCTCTGCAAAATTTTCGTTAATAAACTAAGTCAACTCCGTGAAAGTCAATTGGCGCTGAGAACCAAGCCATGTTATGGCTCGTCTTGGCTAGTTATAGCTATCTCACAGAAGTACACGTCTCGACGATTAGCCTGTCGTCTTTACCATGGGGTAGGAGGATCTCTCAGTAATTACATTCTTGTTTTTGCACAACGATCTGCCTATGCAGTCAAACCTGTTGCTTGTTAACAGTGGTCTATGTCTTGCTCTTTCTTAACCTACAATTCTTAGCTCACTTTGAATCGTAGTCCTTTTGTGGTGCAATACTTATGAGTAGTATGGCTATCAACGAGGGCGCACAAGGGAAACAGGTAAATCATGAGATGCCGGCAGACGGTGTGGTGGAAAATCAACCGGACGACGTACACGAGGGGCACGAGGCAATCTAGACAGATGCTCGGTGAATGCAAGGTTGCAACGGCGCATCGCTCCGGAAAGGTGCCGCGAAAGTCATGCGCAAAGTGGACTCGCGTTCCTATGTTCGAGTTATTATGTTAACCAGACATGCGTTCTCCAATCAACAACTTGTCCGCCCCTCATTGCGTTCTCAACACTTTGTTTTGCAACACAACTCTCACTGTATTCGTTTGGTTTATAAACTAAAATGTGAATGATGTCTCACGTTCGTGATAGCTGTATCCGATTCGACCATGTACCCTTCACTGCATCCGCATTCGGTCGTTTCCCTTCCTTTCTTCCAGATCAATTGGGATGACGACATTCCATGTGATTTGATCGAACTATCCGATGATGGTCAATCGCAAACCACTTTGGTCGACCCGCCCCTCGATTCAGATCCTCCTCATTTGCAAACTGCAAGCCACCAGCCGTCTGTGTCCACTATCGTTGTTTCTGGACATGATGCACGCCCTCTGCTGGACACCATAGAAGGTCGTAACGCGCTACTTAACGACCTGACAGAGCTATCGGCCTTCCTCAACTGCTTCATTGAAGGCCAGATCGCGCTTCACGATCTCGATTGTGAGGATTTGAACTTTCATGGATCAAAGATACGCTCATTTGTCGGTTCTATTGGCGGTTCGACTACCTTGCAGAATATAATCATGCAGGTGTGTGTTTTCGTTAGATTTCCCCCATCACTTCTGCCTTTTTATCCGCGCTATTGGTATGGTCTATCTGAGCTATCCAGAGTGACAAAGTGCACCCGGTTTTAATCAAAATCGTCCCGTCTTGATGTCATACATCGACTGGGTATCATACTATCTCACGCAACCAGTTATAATGTAGACAAACACACACATTCAGGTGCGTAATGAGCATACATTCAGTTTACTTGCTCTAGCGTGCGTAGGCGGTGCAATTTCAGCAGGCGATTCGGGGTGCCACTAGATGGTTTGTTGTGAACCACCAACTACCGGATCCAAGGAGGGCATTAGTAATACACCGGTACAGTGTATCGACGCTTCGTTGTTACACAACCTACACCAGTCTCGCGAGGGCTGTGTATATTGCGACGTCGCCTGCTCCTATACGGACTCGGACCGGGGACTTCAGCATTGCAGTGCACACGGTCACCGGCCGGACCCCCTTGTACTCATTAAGTGCACCAACTAGAGTTAGGTGATGATTTGAAGGCACGGATGCTGATGTGTATCGGCACAGGGTGGGAGCTGACTGACCTAATAGTTATAGATGGGGGTGTATTGGAACTTCCGTAGGGCCGAAAGTAGCGTGTACTCGGAAGGCTTTGATGGAGATATGCTACAAACCGTTTTCGGGGTCACCAGCAACTGAAGTAGTCCTACTGTCTTCGGCCAGATCCGTTTGATTCAGCTGCTTTCGGAAGCTACACGTGCAATGCATTGAGAAGATGGATGTCCGAAATTGAAGAAAGGAATCTGTAAACCTAATGCAGATACACGTGAGAAAAACATCTTCCCTGGAATTTACTGCAGCTATTTCCCCAAGTCAGAAACTCGTTTACAAGCTTTTCTCTGTAACTAGGGTATCAACCAACCAGTTTCCTTTAGCATACACCAGTGCGAGCTAATCTGATTAATCGCGGGAAATAGACTACTACTTACTACTAACTACTACTACTACTATTCGCGGTGGTACGACAATTACAAGAGGTTTCAGAGCTGTGCAATGAATTTGGAGGTAAATTCGACGTGCCGTTATTCCACACAGACGTGCGCTGATTTTCACGAGGAAGGTGTTCACCGAGTACTAGAGTTTCGAGAAGTAATCGCTGTGTTTTAATAAAGAGATTGCTCAAAAACATGTTTTCTTTAATTGAATGGTCGAAATTAATTAGAACATGTATTCCTTTTTTACTTTATTCAAAGAAAAATGTTTCACACTTACGTGGAAGGACTGGGCGCGGCTGTGCCCAGAGAGAAATCGCCAAGTACAATCGCGTCTCAGATGTCAGTGGCTCCTTCACAGAAGGTGTGGGATGTATCATTTATCCTTCGAGAGTGTAGGTTCGGCTATCACCACCCTTCCCCAGGCTCGTGAATACCGACTTTGGATAGGTTAACCGGGGTTCGGACTTCTGTAGATCACATGGAAAGCCGATTCAGGTCTCATTGTGGTAAGCCACAGTCGTCGGATGGGCTTGTCACTCTCTACATCTTTAGGTCAACCTGCAAATAGGGCATACGGTGACCGAAGAAGCTGAGATAGATCGTTGATATTAATGAGGAACAACGTGGGCCCTTGCATCATGCTTCGGGATATGCCACTGATCGAAGGGTGCCAGTCGGTCAGGTGGCTATCTAATTATACCCTCCACATTCGTCCAACGAGAAAGTCCTGGATCCATTAGTGCAGAGATCCACCGACACCACATGCTCTCAGCTTTAGGAGGAGGACCTCATGGTTCACCTTGTCTAACGCTTTGCTGAAATCGATGTACATCAACGTCGACAGAGCTTCCTATGGCTCCCTGCTTGCAACCATTCATGCCTCTTCACGAGCAGGTTCGTGATGCTTGAACGACCTGGCATGAAACCTTGCTGTGCGTCGTTTGATCACTCAGAGTGACGTCTTCATATAAACAACTTCTTGCTATTCCTAGCGCCTCTTCTTTGGGTACCTTGGTGAAAGTGCTGTCACATCGAAAC
Organism: Dicrocoelium dendriticum; assembly: GCA_944474145.2. Classification (NCBI taxonomy): domain Eukaryota; kingdom Metazoa; phylum Platyhelminthes; class Trematoda; order Plagiorchiida; family Dicrocoeliidae; genus Dicrocoelium; species Dicrocoelium dendriticum. The sequence continues at coordinate 7,291,708 of OX104059.1, forward strand.
TTACCATCAACTCATATGACTCGATTTCGAGACTTGCTATTTTTTGAGCGAACTCATAAGAGATTTTCACGAATGTACGCGTTCCGCCCTGTTAGAGGCTGAGATAGTCTTGCCAAAATTTAGGCTCAGCCGATTCGCGTCGATGCGGATCTACAGACCGACATAACGCCTCTCGACTTCGACCGAATTTGCAATATGGCCTTCAGACGTCAAATCTGAAACAAGGGCAGGATGCAAAGAACAGACAAATGCGTAAGTTCGTGCGTTTAATGTCTATGCATCCTAATGCTACCGGTCCTACTGACAGGTCCAGGATCTATTGGTACCTATTGTAATGTAGTTACTACTGTCATCTGAGGTTTTGAATGAAACGGAATGTGGATTGTATGGAGAAAGCTTTGACATTTACATTCAATAAATCTAAGATATATGCGAAAGAGATTATCCCAAGCGTTGTGGGCGCGGTGACAAAGTTGCCCGCTACAAAGGCAGAGAATATTCGAGCACAATTAGTAAATATCATTAAGTTTCAGCAACCGAGTGAGCCAAAGCTTCCGCAAACTGAACGTATCACATTAATTTTCTTGAAGGGAGATCGCAGCATTGTACTTACAGCGGATGACGAAAGGATAACCCTGGTTGTAATGAATAGGGCGGAATATTTGGTAGAAATTGGGGATAACATTTGGACTTGAGTGCCTATAGAGTATTTGCTGATGAGACTCGTGACGTCAGTAATGAAATTAGAGTAAGACGGAGG
>OX104059.1:7292965-7317439 GCA_944474145.2 Dicrocoelium dendriticum
GAAGCAATTGTGTAAGCAGAAGACTAAGAGTATACTGTTGGCTGGATCTTGTGGGCTGATGCTTATATTTTGTTGTTCGGTGTTTCCCGCATCTAGCCATTTATTTGATGTTCTAACCCACAAAACACATCATCGGAGGCCTGTCTTGTGCGTCTCACCCAGACCCTTTGATCAGTAATATCGTCCACGTTATAGTGAAACGGAGGTCTAACTCGAGGTTGTGACTTCGTAGCCCGACAGGCCAAGTTTATGCAACCTTATGAGGTTAATGAGCATTTTTACAGACGTTTCCACTCTTCATCTGATGTAACTGCGAACACTATCATCCACAGATAACCTTCGACCGGCTTACGCCTGTCCCGAGCCTATCTGGCTTAGTTTGGAGAATAGCAAGCCTGTGGACATCAGCTGCACTCTCCCACTTTCAGAATCGAATCAGCACTCCCGTTGCAATACTCGTCGGAACCACAGGGATTTGTCTTCGTCGGATTTGTTTGTTTTCTCTAATTTCTAACTACACCTCTGCTGTTGTCCTCCGATTAAGCGCTTGATAATCTGCCTTAAGCATCTCGTTTGCGAATTTTCAGCTTTTGTTCCACCTTATCTCAGATCCGTGCTCAATGTGCCCTCCTTACTCGGTTTCACCTTCAATTGCGTTCTTTAAAGACAAGTGTTTGCGTGAAATCAATGCCAGTTGGCTGGCTTTGGTAAATTTTCTCAAATCACAGAAATCGTCTCCTTTGATCTACGGAATTTTGTCATGCGTCTGGGCACATTTTTCATCGTATGGTTTGTCTACCGGCCTTCCGGTGCTTCAATGGGGCAACTACTAAGTTTGAGTCACCTTCGTTGACTCGATCACATGCTCCGGTTGCCTCTATGTACACTGTTGGGTGAAACCCCGATTCGGTGACATCACTTCATGGTAAAGAATTCTTTTCGGTAAACTGCCATGAGATCTAAACGTTTACATAGCGCTGATTGTGGGGAAAGCGTCAACTCGGTCTGCGATTGACTTCTGGGCTGTTTGAACGATCAGTATCGATAACTCGACAGATATAGATGTTAAACCAAATGAACTAAATAAACATGCAAACACAAAGCATTGCCCGTGATTCACTGAAATTCAGTGACATGGATAAAGCGCATGAAGAAAACCATCGAAATGCCGGTTTGGGTGGGTTCTTATTGCCTACCTGGGTGGTGTCCACGAGACCGATAACATCAGTGGTTGGACACTTTACTGAATCGAGAACGAAAGACCATCTGGTGAGCAATTGCTTTCAATGATTCGTCATCAAACATTACAATCATATGGATGCTAAAAATAATATTCAACCAAGTTAGTCCAAAACGAATAGATCATGTGAAAGTCTATGTCAGAGAGCAGAAAACGAATTAGGTCTTAGTGGGCTAGTTGTTTGCTACCGCGTCTGACCGAAAGCCGTCGACCTGGGCATATTCCGTCCTCGCTGGCCAGGAAAGTTGGAGAGCCTGGACTAGCTTCTTCTGTGAGCATAAGGACGGCTGGAACAATCGAATGCATATTGCTTCATTTGTCGCAAGTGTACGAAGGTGGTAACCTTTCGTTCGGTGCGGCGGAACCTTGTACACTATTCGGAAAGCGCATTTCCAATCCACCTCATGGCCGGTGTTCACAATGTGGGCCAGAATGGTGCTACTAATGGTCCCGGGGCCTACTTGACGCAGCCAACAAGGGCAATGTTCGTTCGCGCGTTTGGATAACTGTCGCGCCGTTCGACCAGTATACATTTCGCTATAGACGCACACGAATTGACAAATTACCATTGAGTTGATCAGCGTCGTTCGTATGAGGTACAAGCGCAACTTGGTTCACTGTCTTACCACAAGAGCACGTCGAATCTGTACGGAAGACACTCTAGACGCGGAGTTAATATTCATACAGAATACTCTACGAGAAAACGGTTATCCCTATAGATTTATTTTGAGGAACTTCCAAGAAAAATCCAAACAAATACCAGTGTTAACAGCAGCAAAGAGAGAGCTATTTATTTGTTTAACATACAAAGGGATGTGGCTACCGAGTGTCTAACCAGAAGCCTTTCGGCCGCGGTAAGGTCGACCTTCCAACATCCTCGTTGAAGCGCGTGTTTTCAACGGAACCACTCATCCGTTCACAAAACAAGGACAAAGTGCCGACGCTGACCAACTCAATGGTAATTTGTCAATTCGTGTGCGCCTATAACGAAACGTATATTGGTCGAACGGCGCGACAATTATCCAAACGCGCGAACGAACATTGCCCTCGTTGGCTGCGTCAAGTAGGCCCCGGGACCATTAGTAGCACCATTCTGGCCCACATTGTGGACACCGGCCATGAGGTGGATTGGAAATGCGCTTTCCGAATAGTGTACAAGGTTCCGCCGCACCGAACGAAAGGTTACCACCTTCGTACACTTGCGACAACTGAAGCAATATGCATTCGATTGTTCCAGCCGTCCTTATGCTCACAGAAGAAGCTAGTCCAGGCTCTCCAGCTTCCCTGGCCAGCGAGGACGGAATATGCCCAGGTCAGACGCGGTAGCAAATAACTAGCCCTATAAGACCTAATTCATTTTCTCCACTCTGACCTAGACCTTCACATGATCCATTCGTTTTGAACTAACTTGGTTGATTGTTATTTTTAGCCTCCATATGATTGTAATGTTTGATGATGAATCATTGAAAGCAATTGCTCACCAGATGGTCTTTCGTTCTCGAGACTTAAATGGGAATTTTCAGTTTAATTTGCTGAATATTGCGCGGTCACGTGGTCATTGACGCTCTTGCATACTTTTCTTAACTTCTGACTCTTGACCATCCCATCTGGTGATTTAATTTCTTGTCCGTTACTTTTCCCCTACTACTATTATCATTTTTGACGGACATAAGGGTAATTGGGCGCACCGCACCTTAAGGCACAGACAAAATTGGTAAAACGATTTAATTAGAAAATAAAACTTGGTTTACTTGTGTGATGTACTGTCAGTGTTTTGTCTGTCGCCCCCAACATTTTGCTAGTATACAATGTTTTTGTAATGCCAGCAGTAGTGGCTCTTAAAGTGTTTTGATCAGACGAACCGACAACTGCGTGGGTTCAAATATATTTTCCCACTACCAGTTCGGCGCCTAAATTGTATTGGTTTGAGATTTGAAAGGGTATCGGGTTAGGCTGGAAGTCTTAAACTTACGGTTTTTTGGCCAGTCTAACCCTGTCTTGGCAGTTTGGATGGAAGGGAGCGGTTGCTCTGGGAACAATGACTTGTTTCCTGAACTTGGTAGGTCCTCTGCAAAATTTTTGTTGATAAACTAAGTCAAGTCCGTGAAAGTCAATTGGAGCTGAGAACCAAGCCATGTTATGGTTCGTCATGGCTAGCTATAGCTATCTCACAGAAGTACACGTCTCGACGATTATCCTGTCGTCCTTACCAATCTTGGGGTAGGAGGATATCTCAATAATTACATTCTTGTTTTTGCACAACGATCTGCCTATGCAGTCAAATCTGTTACTTGTTAACAGTGATCTATGCCTTGCTCTTTCTTAACCTACAATTCTTAGCTCACTATGAATCGTAGTCCTTTTGTGGTGCAATACTTATGAGTAGTATGGCTATCAACTAGGGCGCACTAGGGAAACAGGTGAATCATGAGATGCCGGCAGACGGTGTGGTGGAAAGTCAACCGGACGACCTACACGAGAGGCACGAGGCAATCTAGGCAGATGCTCGGTGAATGGAAGATTACAACGGAGCATCGCTCCGGAAAGGTGCCGCGAAAGTCATGCGCCAAGTGGACTCGCGTTCCTATGTTCGAGTTATTATGTTAACCAGACATGTGTTCTCCAATCAACAACTTGTCCGCCCCTCATTGCGTTCTCAACACTTTGTTTTGCAACACAACTCTCACTGTATTTGTTTGGTTTATAAACTAAAATGTGCATGATGTCTCACCTTCGTGATATCTGTATCCGATTCGACCATGTACCCTTCACTGCATCCGCATTCGGTCGTTTCCCTTCCTTTCTTCCAGATCAAATGGGATGACGACATTCCATGTGATTTGATTGAACTATCCGATGATGGTCAATCGCAAACCACTTTGGTCGACCCGCCCCTCGATTCAGATCCTCCTCATTTGCAAACTGCAAGCCACCAGACGTCTGTGTCCACTAGCGTTGTTTCTGGACATGATGCACGCTCTCTCCTGGACACCATAGAAGGTCGTAATGCGCTACTTAACGATCTGACAGAGCTATCGGCCTTCCTAAACTGCTTTATTGAAGGCCAGATCGCGCTTCACGATCTCGACTGTGAGGATTTGAACTTTCATGGATCAAAGATACGCTCATTTGCCGGTTCTATTGGCGGTTCGACTACCTTGCAGAATATAATCATGCAGGTGTGTGTTTTCGTTAGATTTCCCCCATTACTTCTGCCTTTTTATCCGCGCTATTGGTATGGTCTATCTGAGCTATCCAGAGTGACAAAGTGCACCCGGTTTTAATCAAAATCGTCCCGTCTTGATGTCATACATCGACTGGGTATCATACTATCTCACGCAACCAGTTATAATGTAGACAAACACACACATTCAGATGCGTAATGAGCATACATTCAGTTTACTTGCTCTAGCGTGCGTAGGCGGTGCAATTTCAGCAGGCGATTCGGGGTGCCACTAGATGGTTTGTTGTGAACCACCAACTACCGGATCCAAGGAGGGCATTAGTAATACACCGGTACAGTGTATCGACGCTTCGTTGTTACACAACCTACACCAGTCTCGCGAGGGCTGTGTATATTGCGACGTCGCCTGCTCCTATACGGACTCGGACCGGGGACTTCAGCATTGCAGTGCACACGGTCACCGGCCGGACACCCTTATACTCATTAATTGCACCAACTAGAGTTAGGTGATGATTTGAAGGCACGGATGCTGATGTGTATCGGCACAGGGTGGGAGCTGACTGACCTAATAGTTATAGATGGGGGTGTATTGGAACTTCCGTAGGGCCGAAAGTAGCGTGTACTCGGAAGGCTTTGATGGAGATATGCTACAAACCGTTTTCGGGGTCACCAGCAACTGAAGTAGTCCTACTGTCTTCGGCCAGATCCGTTTGATTCAGCTGCTTTCGGAAGCTACACGTGCAATGCATTGAGAAGATGGATGTTCGAAATTGAAGAAAGGAATCTGTAAACCTAATGCAGATACACGTGAGAAAAACATCTTCCCTGGAATTTACTGCAGCTATTTCCCCAAGTCAGAAACTCGTTTACAAGCTTTTCTCTGTAACTAGGGTATCAACCAACCAGTTTCCTTTAGCATACACCAGTGCGAGCTAATCTGATTAATCGCGGGAAATAGACTACTACTTACTACTAACTACTACTACTACTATTCGCGGTGGTACGACAATTACAAGAGGTTTCAGAGCTGTGCAATGAATTTGGAGGTAAATTCGACGTGCCGTTATTCCACACAGACGTGCGCTGATTTTCACGAGGAAGGTGTTCACCGAGTACTAGAGTTTCGAGAAGTAATCGCTGTGTTTTAATAAAAAGATTGCTCAAAAACATGTTTTCTTTAATTGAATGGTCGAAATTAATTAGAATATGTATTCCTTTTTTACTTTATTCAAAGAAAAATGTTTCACACTTACGTGGGAGGACTGGGCGCGGCGTGCCCAGAGAGAAATCGCAAAGTACAATCGCGTCTCAGGATGTCAGTGGCTCCTTCACAGAAGGTGTGGGATGTATCATTTATCCTTCGAGAGTGTAGGTTCGGCTATCACCACCCTTCCCCTGGCTCGTGAATACCGATTTGGATAGGTTAACCGGGGTTCGGACTTCTGCAGATCACATGGAAAGCCGATTCAGGTCTCATTGTGGTAAGCCACAGTCGTCGGATGGGCTTGTCACTCTCTACATCTTTAGGTCACCTGCAAATAGGGCATACGGTGACCGAAGAAGCTGAGATAGATCGTTGATATTAATGAGGAACAACGTGGGCCCTTGCATCATGCTTCGGGATATGCCACTGATCGAAGGGTGCCAGTCGGTCAGGTGGCTATCGGCTTATACCCTCCACATTCGTCCAACGAGAGATTCCTGGATATACTGGTGCAGCGATCCAACAACACCACATACTGTCAGCTTGAGGAGGAGGACCTCATGGTTCACCTTGTCTAACGCTTTGCTGAAATTGATGTACATCACGTCGACAGGCTTCCTATGGCTCACTGCTTGCAACCATTCATGCCTCTTCACGAGCAGGTTGGTGATGCATGAACGACCTGGCATGAAACCGTGCTGTGCGTCGTTTGATCACTCAGAGTGACGTCTTCATATAAACGTCTTGCTATTCCTAGCGCCTCTTCTTTGGGTACCTTGGTGAAAGGTGCTGTCACATCGAAACTTACCATCAACTCATATGGCTCGATTTCGAGACTTGCTATTTTTTGAGCGAAATAAGAGATTTTCACGAATGTACTCGTCCACCCTGTTAGAGGCTAGATTAGTCTTACCAAAATTTAGGCTCAGCCGATTCGCGTCGATGCGGATCTACAGACCGACATAACGCCTCTCGACTACGAGCGAATTTTCAATCAGGGTTCAGGCGTCAAATTGAAACAAGGGCAGGATGCAAAGAAAAGACAAATGCGTAAGTTCGTGCGTTTAATGTCTGTGCATCCTAATGCAACCGGTGCTACTGACAGGTCCAGGTCTATTGGTAGCTATTGTAATGTAGTTACTATGTCAGCTAAGGTTTTGAATGAAACGGAATGTGGCTTGTTGGAGAAAGCTTTGACATTTACTATCAATAAATCTAATATGCAAAAGAGATTATCCCAAGCGTTGAGGGCGCGGTGACAAAGTTGCTCGTTGCGAAGGCAGAGAATATTCGAGCACAGTTATTAAATATCATAAAGTTTCAGCAACCGAGTGAGCCATAGCTTCCGCAAACTGAACGTATCGCATTAATTTTCTTGAAGGGAGATCGCAGCATTGTACTTACAGCGGATGACGAAAGGATAACCCTGGTTGTAATGAATAGGGCGGAATATTTGGTAGAAATTGGGATAACAGTTTGACATGGGTCCATATAGCGTATTTGCTGATGAGACCGTGACGTCAGTAATGAACAAGAGTAAGACGGAGGTTGCAAACTATTTAAGAACCGTGGAAGACGATTTTGGGGGCCGGCAAGTAATACAGCATCTACCCAGAATCGACTTCACCTTCGAGGGTTTATGGCCTGCCAAAAGTTCACAAACCCGATTCCTGTACAACCCATAGTCGACGGTATAGGCTCACCGACCCATGAACTCGCTAGATATTTGACAAGACTATTTCAGCCTCTAACAGGGCGAACGAGTACATTCGTGAAAATCTCTTATGAGTTCGCTCAAAAGATAGCAAGTCTCGAAATCGAGCCATATAGGTTGATGATGTACCCAAAGAAGAGGCGCTGGGAATAGCAAGACCTTGTCTAAATGAAGACGTCACTCTGAGTTATCGAACGAAACTTACGGTTAACCAGATAGTCGATGATATGGCAATTTGTCTTAACATATCTTCCTTCATTTTTCAGTCGAAGCTGTACAGTCAAACACAAGGTCTCGTCATGGGATCGCCAACGTCCTCTGTACTGACGAACTTGCATATGAACGACTTCGAGGACAATGCGTTAACAAACAACATTAACTGACCAAAACTTTGGTGGTGCTATGTAGACGATACCTTTGTATTTCTAAATAAGAGAATGAGGAGACTGGTATTTCTAGATGGAACCATTTCGTGTTATCTGCTCACTCGCAAACTGACAACCTAAATATGAATCATGTGACAGAAAAATAGGTTTGAAACTGGTCACAAAGGAAAATTACGTAGACGCAAGTATAACAGATCAACGAGTTTGATCTTCGGGTCATGAGCCCCAAATAAGCTTTAGGGAGACTGTTAATTATTTTGTGTACACGAAGGATAGGGCGATGCCGGTTAACTTTCACCGCTTCGGCAAACCCCAAAACTTTGGGGTTTTCATTTCGATAGATAACTGTAGATGTTGACGCAGGATCACCCTGATGGTCTGTTTCGAGTAGATATCTGGCGATAGATTATACCGGCAGCTTAGATAACTCTTCTCTTTCAGCTGCTTGTTGTGTCGATAGTTTAGCAATCCGTTTTGGGATATGCTCTCCAATGCGCTTACCCAAGCATCGATCTGTTCTGCCAATGTAACTACTTCCGCAGTTACAGACGAATTGGTAAATACAATGGATTGTGGCGAAGATCGGTTGAGTAGGCTTCACTGGAGGCATAGGCAACTTCCTGGTCTCCCAAATGGAGTAGAATTTGGCGGCATTGAATGTCCGATGGGATAAGATAAACGAGTTGCTTGATCACTTAAACTCCATTGACGAGAGGATAGTTTACTGTTGACTTGGAATCTTATGGCGGTACAATACCATTTCTTGACTTCGTGGTTCACAGGAATGAGGGAAATTTAAAGAGGACCATATATCACAAGCCAACTGGTGCTGACGGCGTACTTTACTCAGTGCTGTTCTACAGGGCACACCCCGTGCACGATGGAGGAGGACAAAATGGCTGCGCGAAAAGTGACGATGAGCAAACTATTAGGAAGTGGTAACCCACGGCGGCTAGTCAAACGCCAATTGCCTAAAGTGATAAGCCCACAGTCAAGACGACAACCGAGTAGATAAGGATGGCAGGAATTCCGTATAGGTAAGACACCTCAGAGGGTACTAAACAAGAAACATTTTATGGGTGATCTTTCAGCGAGGTCAAACGCTACGTTCAGCGCTGGTACACCTGAAGGATCCCCTTCCCAAGGATAGGAAGGCTAACAGTGTTTATAAAATTAAATGTAAGGACTGTACATGTGTGCATAGGCCAAACAGCGAGAGAATTACACACACAAATTTCAAAACACTGGAGGCGCATTTCAAGACTACCAAAAAACGAATACCAGACAATAGTAGGAGACTTGACCGTGGCTGTGCATGCATTAGACACGGGTCGCCAGATAGACTTGGATAACGTAGAGGCCATTAGGAGGGGTATACGATCAATGCCTCAGCGGTTGATTGCCGAGGCGGGGGGAATTACCAAATCTGACAAATGCATGAATAGCATAGAGGGGGTAGAACTCTCTTGTGCGTGGCGAGCGCTCTTAAGCCGGCCAACCTGACGTGCATCGGAGATTGGGATATATATATATATATATATATATATATATATATATATATATATATATATATATAATACACAATCTCTGGTGCAGATATTGTGCCATCGGAATCATGGCTGAATAGGAAAACAATATGAATAATAAGAAAAGAGCAACAAGAAATGCTTTTTTTGTCAAGTCTACCACTCAGTTTTTGAAATTTTTTCAGTTCGTTCTTTTTTAGGGGGAGGAAGAAGGGACACCGCAACACACTGATGCACACGTCCGCCATTGACATCGATCTTGAGCCATAACTCCCAAGGTTTTCAACCAGCAAGTATCCGCATCTCTCGGACCCCAACCAGGTAGTCGACAACAACCGACCGAGGCCAATTGTTTCGTCAACTTTTTTATGCGGCTTCTCCATGTTGTAGGCTGTCCACCAGGCCGTCTCTTCCAACCCTGTCCAGCTACCGCAAATAACGCACGACACGGGTAACGCTAAACAGGCATGCGCAATACATGTCCCAACCACCGCAGTTGATGCAGTGAGACGAGCACCTTGAGCGTGTGGCTTCCTCCTCCACGACACTGTATAACTTCCACATTACTTACATGGTGCTGCCACCACACACGGGCAATGGACCGCAGACAGCGGTGCTCGAAGACGGATAGTCTGCGCAAGTCATCTTTACGAATGGGCCAGGTCTCGCATCCGTACAACAGTACAGCACGAACAGTTGCACAATAGACGCGCCCTTTGACGGAGAGACGAATCTCGTGGCGACGCCACAAATGCCTCAGCTTAGAAAAAGCGAGGCCTGCTCTCGAGATGCGCATCGAAATCTCGTCCCCAACAGCCCCGCCAGCAATGATGCAACTTCCCAAGTAGACAAAGCTCTCCACAACCTCTATTCTCTCACCAGCAAGCGTGAGTGCAGGAAGAGGCACCTGCCAGTCTTGGAAAAGTGCCTTGCATTTGGATGGCGAAAACTACATACCTTTGATGCTTTGATGCTTTAATCGCCAAGCGGTTTAATGCAAGTTGGACGACGTGTGGATCGTCACCCAGCAAGACAATATCATCAGCATAATCCAAATCAACAACTCGACTACCTTGGAGGAGCTCAACGCCAGCGTTCAACGAATCGCTCAGAGCGTTCTTCAGGACATCCTCAATGGCAAAGTTGAATAGGAACGGAGAGATAGGGCATCCTTGTCGAACTCCACTGGAGACCACAAAGGTAGGCGAAAGCATGCCATAAGCCCTAACCCTGCCCGAGGTCAGACTGTATAGAGCGCGCAGTATGGAGACGAACTTCTCGGGGACACCGTTCCTCAGAAGGCACTGCCACAGTATTGTACGATCGACAGAATCGAAGGCTGCACGGATATCCAGGACCACAGCAATCGTTGGCCTCTGATACACATGGCGGAGCTCGAGGATCTGGCGAAGTGTGAAGATTTGATCGATGCAGCCGCGACCATGGCGAAACCCAGCTTGTTCTTCTCGTTGCAACGATTCGCGTGTTGGGGATAGCCTGCGAAGTATGATGGACACCAGCAGCTTGCAAACGACGGGGACTAAACTTATTCCTCTGTAGTTGGAGCAGATTGTGCGCAGGCCCTTTTTGAAGATGGGTACGACTATCGATTCACCCCAAGATGATGGAACCTTCTCTCTCGACCAAATTTTCGAGAAAAAAGCGGTGAGTTCTCGGACCAGCGATGCGCCACCATCTTCAAATAGAGTTGGGTGAAGACTATCAGGGCCGGGAGCTTTATAACGCTTCATGTAGCGGAGCTCCTGCTCGATTTCCTGGGAAGAGGGAGGGTCTGTTGGGGTAGACCACTCGGCCCCAGCGCGAGCGTCAGATGGAGCTGGAGGCCAACAAAACTGCAAGCCAAAATGTTCGGCCCATCGCTCCAACCGTCGTTGAAGATTGGTGATTAAGGTGCCATCCTCTTCGCATATTGTTTCACTTATACCAGATGGGACACCTTCGGTGACTCGAAGGAGATGTAAGAGTTTCCTGGTATTACCAGAGAGACTAGCAAACTCCATCTCCCTAGCACGTTCACACCACCAAGCTTCGCGGTCCATTTGCAGACTCCTGCTCAACTGTCGACCAAGGTATTGGCGTTCTTAAACGTGTCTGGAATCCGACGGGATCAAGCGGCGTCTGTCCATCAGCGACAAGGAGTCGGCGCAAATCCAATGTTTCGGTGGGTGACGGGTAACTCCACAAATGTCGATACTGGCGGAAACTAACGCATCTTTGATATGTGCCCACTGCGAATCGAGATCACCGTCAACAGTTGAGCCAAGCAAAGTTGACAGTGAGGCTTGGTACCTGGTTAAAACCGCAGCGTTTTGTAGATTCGCGACTTCCAGTCGGTAGTGGGCGCGCTTAGGTGATCCTCCGAAACGCATGCAAATCTTAGCACGAACCAATGCGTGATCAGAGTCTAGAAAAGTTTACCAGTACGATCGGCAGTCCGTTACGCTTCCGCGGCATATAAAGCTGATTGCTATGTGGTCAAGCTGGGATCACTCTTGCGTTTGTAAGGGCGGGCGCCAGGTAGCAGTGTGTCTCCTCGAGTGTCGAAAACTAGTGCTCGAAAGAAACAAGCGATGATCAGAGCAAAGAGCAAGTAGTCTGTCTCCATTGTCTGATCGACTGCCACCGAGACCAAAACTACCCCCAATGTGGTGCTCGCTTGGTGGAAGGCGGCCAACCCGTGCGTTAAGGTCCCCGGCAAGAATGACTATATCCGTTCTTTTGGAGGAACGCAGAAGTTCATGTAGTTGTTGGTAAAAGCTATCTTTAACTGCATCCGGGCTGCAGTCTGTAGGGGCGTAGGCGGAGACGACAAATAAGGCACGCTTAACATCTCGACGCCTGCTTACGTTACATGAACCTCTTAGTCTGACTGCACATAGTCGGCTGTTGACTGGGATCCAGTCAAGCAGAGCTGATTCAGCCCTGGCACTTAATACAACCCGAACACCAGCTTGACTAGTGGCGGCAGATTCTGGGTCTCCGGAAAGCCGCAAGTAGTATTTGGCGTCAGAGTTTACCGGAGAGGCCATTCTGATGACGGCGCTAGTCTTGTAATCTGGTCTCTGAAAGGCAACAGATGTCTACTGATAGCGTTTCAAGACGTGCTTGTCGTCCGATCTGCATCAGAGTTCGAACATTAAACGCTGCGAGGATGAGTGGAGAACCAGGTCGAAGAACAGCTAGAGCTTCGGTGGAGTGAGAGGCAGTTGCGATCGCAGGAGAATGAAAACCGGGAGTTTGGCTGTTGCTTCCATCAGTTGCAAGACGCGGGTCGTTTGTGACGGGAACCGTAGAAGACATAAGAGTACATGTATGTGAAGGACGGGAGGTGCGGTGGTCTGTGAGTGGACGTTGAGCGGTTGAGTTAAGACAGAAGAGCGGCATAGCAGTAGTAGTAGTGAGCGGTGTAGTCCATGATTGGGAAGTGCAAACCGACTCCCATTGTCAACACTTTGAGCTTACTCATCAATATCATGACGTACAAAGAAACATCTGGACTATTCCCACTGTGATTGAACCATCTATGACATCATGAACTGTGACTGTAATGACATCTTGGCTCAAGTCTCGGGTAACGCGGTTATCGCCCCTATTCTCTATGAAGTCCGGTAGTGTTCCACCAGTCTGTAGCGCGAATTCAAGTTCAACTAACAACTGATAAAAGGACTAGTTCTTCTGTATACAATTTTATTGTTCCATTCCTTGCAATGGACATTTATTTTATGTTGTTTTTCCTTTATATACGAAATTTTGGAAATCGTTCCTTAAAACAAAATTAAGCTTATCTCGGGGATTCGAAAATTTTTAGCTCGAATAGCTATTGTCCATATCCTAAATGTCTGTTATATTTGTTATCACACCAAGAATTTAATAAAAATTCCTTTCTTATATCCATTTGAAATACAGACTGGTAGACCACTGTCATAAAATCCCACCCCAATTTTATACTGATTCACCTGGTCTGACAAAGGTCTTGTGTCAAGAGCGAAGCGTTACCAAACTACTATACCAACCGGTTGTTTCCAAATCTCTGAACTCATGCCTACTCGATCGGTTCCAAGTATCTTGCAAGAATTTGAAATTGGCCTGTCGTTGTCCACTTTGTTGGGGTCACCGCCTTTCGGAATCGGCCTTACCGCCGAGCAACCGGCAATGAACCTTCGGGCATAGACCTGTTAACCAACTCAGTTACGGCAGGCGAAATAATGGCCGATAAAAGCTTGGTGATTGGTGGGTAGAGCCCGTCCGGCCCATCAGGCTTGGTGCCGTCAAGTTTGGCGAGTGTTCGACTCACCTCTTCCATACCACAATCCGAACTGCTGAATTCGGTCGGAGTGGCGAACACCGAACTCGGTACAGACACTTGATGATTCAGAGGTCGCGGATTCAAATCCGTGTAGGTGCACACAACCGCGCTGTATACCTAGCGCCGGCGCAACTGGTCGTGGCGATGGACGTCAGTACAGTTTGCCGACGTACTGCTGATACCTCAGTTAGTTCTGAAGGGACTCTCTAGGGTGGGTCCATCATTTGGTATGCGCCTCGCACCTGTATGCAAGGTGTTGTCTCACGACCAACATTCATTTGGTAACCCTTTAACTCTAGACGACGAAGAACCAGAATTAGTTGACCAGTTCACCTATTTTGGTAGCTGCATTAGCAGCGATGGATATGTGGCTGCCTATATTGGCCCACGTATCACGAAAGGTGGGGTCGCTTTGGCTTCAGAAAGGAGCTTTCCTTGGTCTGAACAGCTGTGTATGAAAATCCACGGTGAGGGCTGCTCTAGCGGATCTGAAGCTAATCTCAGATGGCACCAGTTTGTCCACTCCTCGTCACCACTGCGGAGTACTATTTACTTATTTTATGCGCTGTGCCAAAGAGACAAGTGTGTCTCTGATCATCACATCCTCCGACTCCGTGTCTGCTGTTTGTGAATTTTGTTAGGTGAACTGAGAGCACCACACATACACCGCGGACTATCTCACACTAAATGCTCCAGTTGTTTGCCGCTACCTTCGGGTCGACTTATTACGGTTGAAAGGGTACATCTATGCTGTTGTTAACCTCGTACCTTGGTAGAAATCAGATTCTGAAGGTAGTATGGCAGCGTTGGAGAAATGTTATTTGGCGAGTGTTCTCATCTAAACTCAGCGACAGTCCCCTTCCGTCGTTTTTATCCAGATGAGTTGTAAACGTGGTCATTTTCACTGGGCCGACTGGAATCTATACCGAAAATGATCCACTTACGCACATGTCAATAAGTGATTGTAAATTTGCTTCCTTAGCGCCCGAACATTACATACACCGATATTTACGCTGGAATTGTTGGGACCACCTCTGGTTACGTGCTCGTCAGTTCCGGAGGTCGGTTTACATACATAAAATAAAACGGGTATCAGCGGTGCACCGTTGGGTTGTGTTGTTGCGTCGCTGCCACGTAAATCCTTCGGTAAATGAACTTTACTTCACCTCTTTCCCATCTTGGGGTCATTAAGCGACCGCACACGCATGTCGTTCGAATTTGTCCGGAATG
Organism: Dicrocoelium dendriticum; assembly: GCA_944474145.2. NCBI lineage: Eukaryota > Metazoa > Platyhelminthes > Trematoda > Plagiorchiida > Dicrocoeliidae > Dicrocoelium > Dicrocoelium dendriticum. Next base: position 7,307,777 of record OX104059.1, read on the forward strand.
CTGGTAGTCGACATCATGTATCGTCTTTATGCTTAGTTTCCTGAGTCTAGCTATCTGTCCACAAACGTTTAATCACTAATTATAGATGAAACGACGGCCACTAGGTTTTTATAACGTCACTGTTCTCTTTGTTTCATCTGCCGAAGCCAACTTTGATCGCGAACGGAAGCCGGGTTTTCCAAATGTTAAAGATCGGCATGTTTTGCTTTGTGATACACTAGGGCTCACAGCTGATTAAGTTGTCATTCTTACCTTCTCCGTATATAAAGGGTTGTTTTGTGAATTACGTCGGAAGAACTATCCACAATACACGCTTTTGTCAGATAGAAATTGCAGCGCACAGCTGTCAGTCAGAGAATACACAATGTTTATTTCCCCACAACTCTCCGAGATCGCAGTGCTTGTGGCACAACTGGATGGGTCATACTTTTCAAAGTACCACTTTCTATCCTTTCTCTCCATTGTTTCAGAACGCACCACCCATCGTACAATCTGTTTCGGCTCATGACGCAGTGAAGATGCTTGCCGCTGTCGAACGTGCTCGTGACCACTTGACCAACAGGTGTGTTTCCTTTCGCGGTCGTTTTTTTTACTGTACAGTCTGCAACACTGTGTTACCGTCCACTATACTCTACGAATCAGAGATGTGGCCACCGCGTGTTGAAAGCAATCAAGAGACTACTAGTCTGCAGGCAGTACGCGGGGACGAAGTCAGTTATGCCCTTGTGTTCGCCTCTTCCATGTGACAGTTTTTACTTTTTCGGTCCATCTTTCGATGGTCATTGTCATAGCGACTGGATTTACCGTATCATGATGTGCACGTACCATAGTTAACCAATTTACTCGTACCCAGCTTGCGTTTGCAAACCTGATCGTCACTGTATTTTTGTTTGTGTTCTGTATATTTGAACCCTTTCTATCCTCTTGTTTCTCATCGCTGGCTTGCCGAACAACCTCGTGGTGCCACCTGGGTGGTTCGGTTTTTTCCCGTTCCAGTGAGTGGTTCGGCAGCAGTATTCCAGGACGTGGTGGGTTTTCACCTGGCAAGCGCTCTCCCTGTAAAAAGCCACAAATGTCTGTTTAACAACACTGCGACGTGGCGGATGTGACTCGCCACTAAATATAGTCACTGCCCCTTTCCCCTCCCTGAGAGGCATTGTACTTTAAGGGTGCGTTGGGCCCCTGGTCCTTCACGGACCGAAAGGCGTATGAATCATCTATTTGGTCACCGGCTCCCAACGGGTTGCGACGCCATCACATCGCCTGCTGCCTTGTAGGTTAGATCTTTGATCAAAGGCTCGGGGTAGGGCCCCCTAAGACAACACTCTACTTCGGTCTGGGCAACCGGGTAGTATCACGCCCACTGACGAATCATGGACCACACCGCTTACTACCGCTCCTGCTATGCCTATCTTCTGTGCTAACTCAACTGCTCAACCTCCACTCACAGATCACCCCACCTCCCGTCCTTCACACACCTGTACTCTTCTGTCTTCTACGGTCACCGTCACAAATGACCCACATCTCGCAACTGATGGAAGCAACAGCCAAACTCCCGGTTTTCAATGTCCTGCGATCGCAACCGCCTCTCAGTCCACCGAAGCTCCAGCTCTTCTTCGACCTGGTCCTCCACTCATCCTCGCAGCGTTTAATGTTCGAACTTTGATGCAGATCGGACGACAAGCATGTCTGGCCCGTACTCTTGAAACGCTTTCGGTAGACATCTGTTGCCTTTCAGAGACCAGATTACAAGACTCTAGCGCAGTCATCAGAATGGCCTCTCCGGTAAACTCTGACGCCAAATATTATTTGCGGCTTTCCGGAGACCCAGAAGCTGCCGCCACTGCTCAAGCTGGTGTTGGGGTTGTACTGATTGCCAGGGCTGAATCAGATCTGCTTGACTGGATCCCAGTCAACAGTCGGCTATGTGCAGTCAGACTACGAGGTTCATGTAACGTAAGCAAGCGTCGAGACGTTAAGCGTGCCTTGTTTGTCGTCTCCGCCTACGTCCCTACAGACTGCAGCCCGGATGCAGGTTAAGATAACTTTTCCCAGCAACTACATGAACTTATGCGTTCCTCCAAAAGGACTGGTATAGTCATTCTTGCCGGGGACTTTAACGCACGGGTTGGCCGCCTTCCACTAAGCGAGCACCACCTTGGGGGTAGTTTTGGCCTCGGTAGCAGTTGATCAGACAATGGAGACAAACTGCTTGTTCTTTGCTCTGATCATCGCTTGTTTCTTTCGAGCACTAGTTTTCGGCACTCGATGAGACACTGCTACCTGGCGCTCGCCCTTACAAACGCAAGAGTGCTCCCAGGTTGACCACATAGCAATCAGCTTTATATGGCGCGAAAGCGTAACGGACTGCCGATCGTACTGGTCAACTTTTCTAGACTCCGGTCACGCATTGGTTGGTGCTAAGATTTGCATGCGTTTCGGAGGATCACCTAAGCGCGCCCACTACCGACCGGACGTCGCGAATCTACAAAACTCTGCGATTTTAACCAGGTAGTAAGCCTCACTCTCAACCTTGCTTGGCTCAACTATTGACGGTGATCTCGATTCGCAGTGGGCACATATCAAAGATGCCTTAGTATCCGCTAGTATCGACACTAGTGAAGTTACCCGTCACCCACGGAAACATTGGATTTCCACCGACTCCTTGTTGCTGATAGATAAACGCCGCTTGATCCCATCGGATTCTAGACACAGTGAAGAACGCCAATACCTTGGTCGACAGTTGAGCAGGAGTCTGCAAATGGACCGCGAAGCTTGGTGGTGTGAACGTGCTAGGGAGATGGAGCTTGCTAGTCTCTCTGGTAATACCAAAAAACTTTTTCATCTCATTCGAGTCATCGAAGGTGTTCGATCTGGTATAAGTGAATCAATATGCGAAGAGGATGGCACCTTAATCACCAATCTTTAACGACGGTTGGAGCGATGGGCCGAACATTTTGGCTCGCAGTTTTGTTGGCCCCCAGCTCCATCTGCTACCTCTGGCGCTCGTGCTGGGGCCGAATGGTCTACCCCCACAGATCCTACCTCTTCCCCGAAACTCGAGCAGGAGCTCCGCTACATGAAGCGTTATAAAGCCCCCGGCCCTGATGATCTACCTCCGGCTCTATTTAATGATGGTGGCGCTTCGCTGGTTCGAGAGCTCATCGCTTTGTTCTCGAAAATTTGGTCGAAAGAGAAAGTTCCATCATCTTGGAGTGAATCGATATTCGTCCCTATCTTCAAAAACGGCTTGCGCACAATCTGCTCCAGTTACAGAGGAATAAGTTTAGTGCCCGTCGTTTGCAAGCTGCTGGTGTCCATCATACTTTGCAGGTTATCCCCAACACGCGAATCGTTGCAACGAGAAGAACAAGCCGGGTCTCGCCTTGGTCGCGCCTACATCGATCAAATCTTCACACTTCTCCAGATCCTCGGGCTCTGCCATGTGTATCAGGGGCCAACGATTGCTGTGTTCTTGGATATGCGTACAGCCTTCGATTCTGTCGATCGTACAGTACTGTGGCACTGCCTACTGAGGAATGGTGTCCCCGAGAAGTTCGTCTCCATACTGCACGCTCTCTGTAGTCTGACCTCGGGCAGGGTTAGGGCTTATGGCAAGCTTTCGCCTACCTTTGTGGTTTCTAGTGGAGTTCGATAAGGATGCCTTATCTCTCCGTTCCTATTCAACTTTGTCATTGAGAATGTCTTGAAGAACGCTCTAGGCGATTCGTTGAACGCTGGCGTTGAGCTCCTCCAAGGTAGTCGAGTTGTTGATTTGGATTATGCTGATGACATCGTCTTTCTGGGTGACGATCCACACGTCGTCCAACTTGCATTAAACCGCTTGGCGATTGAAGCATCAAAGTACGGTATGTAGTTTCCGCCATCCAAATGCAAGGCTCTCTTCCAAGACTGGCAGGTGCCTCTGCCTACACTCACGCTTGGTGGTGAGACACTAGAGGTTGTGGAGAGCTTTGTCTACTTGGGAAGTTGCCTCACTGCTGGCGGGGCTGTTGGGGACGAGATTTCGATGCGCATCTCGAGAGCAGGCCTCGCTTTTTCTAGGCTGAGGCATTTGTGGCGTCGCCACGACATTCGTCTCTCCATCAAAGGGCGCGTCTATTGTGCAACTGTTCGTGCTGTGCTGTTGTACGGATTCGAAACCTGTCTCATTCGTAAAGATGACTTGCGCAGACTATCCGTCTTCGAGCACCGCTGTCTGCGGTCCATTGCCCGTGTGTGGTGGCAGCACCACGTAAGCAATGTGGAAGTTAGACAGCGTGTCTTTGGACGAGGAAGCCACTTGCTCGAGGAACTCGTCTCACTGCATCAACTGCAGTGATTGGGACACGTATTGCGCATGCCTGTTTAGCGTTACCCGTGTCGTGCGTTATTTGCGGTAGCTGGACAGGGCTGAAAGACGGTCTGGTGGACAGCGTGCAACATGGAGAAACCGCATGAAAATGTTGACGAAACAGTTGGTCTCGGCCGGTTGTTGTCGGCTAACTGGTTGGGGTTGGGGTTTTTGGTTGAAGACCTTGGAAGCGATGGCTCAAGATCGATGTTAATGGCGGACGTGTGCATCGGTGTGTTGCGGTGTCCCTTCTTCCTCCCCTTAAAAAAGAACAAACCGGAAAAAGTTTCAAAAACTGTGAGTGGTAAAACAAACCAAAAAAACTTTTGTTGTTGCTCTTTTCTTATTATTCATACTGTTTTCCTATTCAGCCATGATTCCGATGGCACAATATCTGTACCACATATTGTGTTATACATACATATATATATATATATATATATATATATATATATATATATATATATTCTGTTTAACACTAATCCCGAATCTCTGTCCTACCTGAGGTCATTAAGAAGGCACGCGATTTCGTTACTTTTTGGCTAACGATTTGGTATCCGTGAACCTTCGGGGGCTACCCATTCACCACTCACCAGAGTGTTACGGTCAGGTGCGAACCTAAACACACTGGGCTTATCAGCGTATCTCACGTTTCAACTCTTTCTAGGCATTTTCATGGCTGCTCTCCTCCAAGAGCTACGCTCCGAATTCAGCCATGGAAAGCAAGTTTTCCGGTTTGCAGGCCTCAGCAATAACCACGCTTCGCTGCCGCGCGATCACCACCATTCACGCGTGGGTTAAGAATACTGCGAGGGTCGCCCGGTCTCTACATAAGCTTGAATCCGCTCCCTCGAATTACAACGCTGGCTTATGATTCTTAAAACTACTGGCTGGCGACACCCAATATGCATTTGCTTCAGCAGTTACGGCCGCAGTGATCGAAACATCCGCGGTTCACTTCGATGCGAATCGCGGTCCACGAGCGTGTATGACTCAAAACCTGGTCATTACAGAAATTCGCCGAGACTGGATAAATATCTTGTCGTAATAAGGAAACAGTAATCACGGTGAATGCAAAAGATTGGTCGAAACCGCTCGCGCACGGGTGAGTATACGTTGATATTGTGGGATCTTTTGTGACATTGATTCCCACATGTAGATGTTGTACACTTTAATGGATTCTTTCATGCTGGACACAAGTCGGTTATGTCAAGTTTGGTGATCCCCAATGCCTTGGCATAGGCTGGGGACATAGGACCCCGGTTGTTGATGGTTATTGGATGACGCATGTTATTTAATGCTGTGGGGAATTCCGAGTGCACAAAGCCGGCTGTCTTCCGCACGAGCACCTACATCGTATTTGTCGATTTTTACTTGGTTACTGCGAGACATTATGTAGATGTCGCATATTTCCACGTTCATTACGTGTGTTGTGGAGTTCTTGATTGCGATTAAATCCGATTTGATATACCTTGATGTCGCTGGAAAGGTTGGTTCCGGGATGATTTGGGCCCCCTTGCGACGAAGTATGTTGGTTTGCTGCTTCACAGCATTGTCGTGTCTCCTACATCGTGCGTCGTGGGTTATTGCACAAGGCGTTGTGACGTGGGTAAGTGTTTCTTTTTGTCTGCATGCGCCCTGGCAGTGAACGTCAATTGGATTTGAGAGTGATCGTCCCATGCAGCATCGGGATTTTGTCGACAGCCGACTTAGTCGAAGTTATGTTCGTCTGATGTAAAGTCTGGGGAAAAATCATTTGAGGTTTCTCATCCATTTACATGATGCCGGTTTCATAATTGACCCACTGAGCAAGGATGCGTCCACAGATTGTAGTGATGAGTTCTTCCATGCTTCCATCGTCTCATTTTTGTCAAAAACGACTGGATTCCCAGTAATCACAGGTTTCATGCTGAGGCGCTGGATGGTAGCCACTGCAGATTCCCGTGTTGCTCAGCTGCTAATGGATAGGAGAGTGCAAGATGTCGCTTTAGGCATTCCTTCCGAAGCAATTGAATTATACTAGAAAGAGACGGGGCCTTAAGGCCGTGATTCTACATTGTTGCGTGAAAGAAAACGACGCTGGTGTTTTTTGGGGGTCGCAGCCATTTTCGTACACTTGCCGGGACCAACCTATATCCATTGATTCGAGGGTCTGCCGATGGACCACCACCAATGAGAGGCAATATGTATGACGTGGTAAGAGATTAGTTCGCAACATGTTCATGCAGTGGTATAGCTTCAAGAAAACTGGAGATGTCTTCCGCAGCTGTGCTTTGAATGGGTCTAGCGGGTTTGACAGGCGTTTGCCCTTCCAGTCAAATGGCTGCCCACAAGTTTGCCGGTTACCGATTCATTTTAACTAACATAGAATAGTAGAACTGGGAAGTCCATCACATCCAGACTCAGTCAGACAGCCATCACACACCCCTTCACTACAGTAACGTGCAACTCAGTGAATAGTGTACGGGGCTATATCACATCTAGTAACTTAGTCACCTCAGTATTTACCGTTTTCTGTAGCTCAGTGATCATAACCACAGACTATCAACTGCCGGTTTGCGAGTTCTAGCCCCACAGGGGTCAGATGGAGTGCGCGCTTCTATCGAATCCCGAAAGAATGTAACAGCCATATAGTGCTTTTCCGGGTGCGCCCTAACTTCTACTTTACCATTCGAACACCCTACTTTCTTGTTACTGAATATTTGGGATTTCCTCCGTAGTTGCTTCCAAATCAGTTCTTCCTTCACATGCCCGGGAAGGCACTAGACGGCCGTTTCCACCCGCTGGGTCTCGTCAGTAGTGTGCACCGATTGAATTCATAAGGATCCGAACCCAAAACTACTAGTAGCTTGTACCGCTAGTCAGCAATTTATGATCCTTTTCATGAGTACATCGACATATCCGCCCTAACAGTTTTTAAATGTTATGGCAAATATCGGCAAAAGTCTCGTCTCTCGGGGCCAACCCCGTCCCCTGTAACGTCCGTACTTCGGGTGGCATTGAAGGATGAGACGGGTTATATCGCTGTTGGCATGTATAGCATAACGGCTCGCCGTTGTCCCCTATGGCTTAGGGACGTAAGCTGCTGCCACGCGGTGCAAGCCGCTGGTATTCGTGGGTTCGGATCCCGATGGATGCGCACCACTGACGAGGTCCAGCAAGTCGGAATGGCTGCGAAGCAACTCCCAAATATTTACACCAAAAATCCCCTACTCATGAGTATAAAAGAATACCAGTATCGTGACGTTCCTGATGAAGGAGAGGCATACTTCTTGCTTATCACTTCGCAACCCCCACCTAACGAATGTCACCTACGATGGCCGAAAAGCGTATGCCACCTGTTCTGAACCTACTACTAAAGGCACATTCGGCTGTCCTGAAGCGCATTCTTCTCCCTCGGAATTCTGCAGCCACACTTTCGTACTGGAGCTGTTCCCCACCGTCTTACGGGTTAAGTTATTGAGCCATGGGCTCTGAATATTGTCCGCAAGACATACCTTTTTGTGTTGACCACCTATAGGTCAAACTTTTCAGTCCAACGTCAGGAGTCTGGCCAGTTGCGTTTTTCGTCGTTTTGATACATCATCAGCGGTGCGGGAAGTGAATGTTACAAATCGAACTCGCTTCAATTTGAAACTGGTCGGAAAATGAGCATTTTGCTATCTTATCAGGGATTTAACAGTTACAACTAAGTCTGGGCGGTCATCGACAGTCACTCACATCGTGCACAAATTTGGATTATTCCACAAACTACTACGTGTTTTCTGCTCTACACTGCGATTGGCCCGCACTCGTGATTAGATCGTTGCCCATGCGTTGCGTACATGCTTGAAAGAACCGATTGCGCGTTGTTCTTATCCATCTTATTATGGTCAGTTGGAACGAATGGCGCTTATTTGTCCAGTGACCCCGCATATTTTCCGTTCTTTCCCAAATTACCGCCCGCTCGTAGTTTAAAGGTAACAAGCTTGTCTTGTAAGCTGGCAGCGCAGGTTCGAGCCTGCGTATGAGCAGGGCGACCCTTGCAGTATCTTAGCCCACGTGCAACCGGTGGTGCTTGAACGGCTGGGAAATGTCGGTACTGCGTACCGGTGTACTGCTGATGCCTCCCACATTACCAGTTACTGTCGCAATGCGGTTAACCGAACGCAAAGTCATCAACAACTCCAATGTGCGATGCCCATCATCACTGACACACTCGATGTTAGGACTTATTGTTCCCGGAAATAACACGCACTTACTCGACACGATCCCTCCGCCAATTTATTTCACCTTTTTGCCACGTCAACCATTTATTCCAACGCTGCCCCTCTCATCAGACACCACGGACTGGTCGCTTTTCTCCCACATCTGCGCAACCGTTGAGCATTGGTGGGATAGCTACCTGTTCGATTCCATTCGTATAAATTCACAAGCGAAAGTACTGGTAACCGACGCGTAATTTTGTTCACTTTGTTGAAGGAATGCAAGCGTATCGCGTGTCTCCTCTCATTGGTGAGGTACATCATAGTGCCTGTTGGGCTGTAGCGTGTCTGGTTCACCCAGTCGCGTCAACAATGAGAACTCGAACCGGCTCTGCACGCAAACGCTCTGTTTACAAGCCTGAGGTAAAGTACAACTAACTGTGATTTTAAAAACTCACTTGCCCACTCGATCTATCCCCTAATCGACCACACTGCGGCAGGCGGTTTCATTAGCCCCAGCTGTCAGCCCCATCACATTCTTTCCTTTTTCTATTTTTTCGTTGTTAATGTTGCAGTTTCCGTAACGTCTTCCACTGCGGCAGAGGTTTCGAACCTGGGCTGCGATCTTAGTTGGCTTATGCTGCTGATACGGCTTCTCGTCCTTGTGCACAGCATGTTCATCACACCGTCTTTTCAGCGTCAACCGATAGCTTCCCTTTCTTTTCCGACCCACAGCTGTAGTTCTCTTCGGACGCCGTTCAGCTTTAGGTATCTGTTTAGAACATACTCCGACTCTAGGCGCTAGATTATGAGGCTTCCTTGGCTCATTTTTGTGGCCCATCTTTCGCCACCGTGAGCGTTTTCGAAGAGTGTATCGCAGATGATTAGTGGAAATTTTTTCCGGTTTCAAATGTTCGGTGACTCTAGAATCGGCTTGCGGTTAAATTCGTTGTCCTTGCTTCGGCACTTTTGCATCAATGCATCCCTCCCCGACGTGATTCCCCTTGTTATTTACTGCAATTTCGTGCGCTTCTTACGGATTTACGCTATCAAGTGAGCTATTGTTGGTCGATGGATGGCAACGAGCGAAATGGCCTAACCGGCCTTCACAATAATCACCAAATC
>OX104059.1:7317938-7335287 GCA_944474145.2 Dicrocoelium dendriticum
CGCCGCCGACCGCTAAAAATGCAAATATCTCCATAACCATTGCACCTAGCTTAATTATTTTTCCTTTGTCGTAACCAGCGCCTTGGGTTTGTCCTAGACCGCCCATGGTTGTCTCGTTTTAGTTAATATTTCGGCTCCAAAACGGCGTTGGTTCCGCTTGTTTGGAGATTTACACTTTGAAGTTCGCGCCAGGTTTGCGGTTCTGGTATGCTGTTTCTGGGCTATACTTTGGCACTATTTTCCAATATTAGTGTATTTTCTAGTTAAGTGGGCCGGCCTTTCAGTCGCACTTTTCTAAGAAAGGCTAACTTGTTAGCCACTACTGTTATTTCCCTTGTTTCCACCCTCCAATTTTACGATCTAATTTTGGCTTGCTTATTCCTTTCCATGAGCCCGCTACTAATGGATGCTCGAAATGCGGTGATGTGACCAAAGAAAATGGATCAAATTTCCTCTAATTGATAGTTTACTAATGGAAGCAAACACCTCAAGGTTTGGCAGCGGTAGCCGGTGAAAAGCGCAGAATTCGTACATAAGTTACGGAGACCCAAACTACCGCCTTCAAAAATGTCGAGGCCCAAACGTTTGTATTTATCCCTGCTATACTGTTCGGAGAGATAAACACGATCAAAAGCAGTTGTTAACGATATTTCTTCTCCATGCATGAGCATGGATGCTATGTACAATTTGATCTGATCCCACGCAGGAACAGCATCTAGCGCTTGTCTAGAATTATACCTATATTTATTTATATTTATTTATCTTAAGCAATGTGCGTATCCTGCGAAACAAGCTGTGCGAAGTCGGCTGCCTTGTCGACTACTGCCGTACAGACGTTCACGCATTCACTGTTACGTGGTTGTCCACGGACGTCGCTGATAGTGAAGTGTGCTCGCCAGGCTACGCACTGCTGAGATGTGACCACACCTCTGATCAGCGCGGAGTTGGCGTTGCTCTGTACGGTAACTCCGCACTTACTGTCTTAAAGACTTATAGTTTCAGATCATCAGAGGGTGATGTTGACTAGCCAACAGTTAAGCTGTGTATTGCCTTTGCGCAACTTAAAGTTGTGCTGGTCTATAGAAGCCCAGACAGCGTTGCTAAGCAGCTTGCTGATTTCATCCGCGAGCACTCGGCAAATAGGTGTTTAGTGCTAGGGGAATTAAATCTTCCCGAGGTTGACTAGCAGAATTTTCCTTGCGACGCTGTTACATGGTGTTAGGCTACCGAGCTTCTCGAGCTGGCCTTGCATGCTTCCCTGCAGCATTTGTCGATGGGCCTACTAGATTTATGGTGGATCAAAACCCGTCCCTCTTTGATTTGTTCTTCGCTAAATACATTGCTTTTGTCACGGATATGGTATACAAACCACCTCTCGGTGCTAGGGACCACGCATGTCTCTAATTTAAGTGTGCCCTTAGTCGTCAGACTAATAATCATCCCGACCGAGTTCCAAATATATGGCGCGCGGACTTTCAGACAATGAAAGCCAAAGCCGCAAAGTCGCCTTGTGTCATTTTGGAAAGTGACGACATTCAAACGGCCTGGGACAACTTTAAATCATACTGCAGTGAGCTCTCTCTCCCCCATATACCCCTATCTGGCAGGAATGAAACTAGGGCAAAGCCACCCTGGTTTGATTCTGCTGTACGCAAACAACTTAACGGACGTGCCAGATGCTGGTGTACTTACCTATCTGCTCCTTCATTACATACCTTCAAGCGATAACGGGGGTTCGAAATGCCTGCAGGCAGTATGTACGAAGTGCTCGTCTACAGCACGAAGTAGAGCTTGCTCGTATAGCCTCATCAAACCCGAAACGCTTCCCCGTTTATGTCAAAAGGCGAAGTAACATGAAATCGTGCCTCCCAGTGTTGTTTGGCCCGGACGGCACTGCTGTTGTCACGGATCACGAAAAAGCTTGTTTTTTCGGAGAACAGTAAGCTTGAGTTTAGGTTCCGAGGTCACAGTAGCTGCATTGCAGTCTCCAGGCGAAAGTTCCTGAGGGTTCCCACTTCGAGGAGGTTTCTATAACCGAGGCTCAAGTGGTCCGGCTTCCGAGGCAATTAAATCGCAATAAAACTGCCGTTGGGCATGCTATTCATCCCAAACTCTTGTACGAGTTGGCTGCTGAACTTTGTCGTCCGATTACGCAACTTTTTGTGAAGTCTCTACGAGGCTGCTCTCTACCCAAGGACTAGGAGGAGGCTATTGTTTGTCCCATTTTTAAGAAAGGTGGTAACCACCTCCCTGATAACTATAGACCGGTCATTTTAACGAGTGTGCTGGTCGAGTGATTAGAAAAGCTCGTGAGGGACGCTCTCAAAGGACAATTGAAAGCGTTTGAGTTGCTTTATGCCTCAGCATGGTTTTCGTAAGGGATATTCTTGCCTTACTAACTTTTTAACCGCTCGTGAACACTGGGCCGAAGCCGTTGATTGTGGGAAGGCAGTGGACGTGCTGTTTAATGACTTTTCCAAAGCTTTTGACACCGCTCCACATTCGCGCTTTTTGTACAAGCTGAATTCCTGTGGTATTTCCGGACCAGTCTTACGATTGATTTCAGCTTTCCTAATCGTAAGGGAAATGTGTGTGCGGGTGGGTTCAAGCCTGTCCTTCCACCAATGTGTTCTCAGTGGCGTTCCACTAAGTCCGGTTCTTGGCGCTCTTCTCTTCACTATACGTTAATGATCTACCTGATGAATGTGCGTGTGCGATCCCTAATGTTTGCGGATGACTTGAATCGCTGGTTCACGATAGACGATCCGATTGGTCCACTGACTCTACAGAGGGCTCTGGATAGACTTTGGGACTGGTCGATTTTGTGGCACGCCCGTTAATTTAGCGAAATGTTCCGTTTTGCGCGTTGGTCCGAATGACCCGACGACGAGTTATTTGTTTGGCGGCAACGAGGTACCGGGGGTCCAATTACAATCTGACCTCGGTGTTTTGCTGTCATCCGACTTTAAGTCCAGTGAACACTGGACGACAGCTGCTCGCAAAGGTTTCAACATGTTGTGGATGATCCGCAGGTCATTCGGGATCATGACCACCGAAAGGTTCGTCAGACTGTTTTCGGCTTTTGTAGGGCTGCACTTGGAATACTGTGTCCAGGTTTGTCCTCCATGTGCGGTCCCTGATAAGATGGCAGTTGAACGAGTCCTGCGGTCCGGGACGAAAATGGTGCACTAATTAAAGAAGCTGACGTACCCGGAGAGGCTACATAAGTTGGATTTGTTTTCCATGTATTACAGGCGGCTTCGGGGAGAATCGGTCCTCACATATCGTATATTGGTGGGTCAGATTGGTCCTGATTTGACTGGACTGTTTCGCCCAACTCGACTACCAGCCCTTCGTGGCCATCCATTAAAGTTGCACGAACCCCGGTCTGACCGTGTCTGGACAGCTTTCCGGTTATCGCGTAGGGTTATCGCTTATTGGAACGCATTGCTTACAGACGTCGTGATGGCACCCACGGTGTAAGATTTCGAGCATCGACCTAACGCTCTCGGTCTGCAGGTTAAAGTCTTCCTCTTCATGCCTTAGTTTCCTTCGTCTACTACGGTCTACCTTTCTTTCACTCCTTTTAACTTACATCTTATTATAGCATGCCATATTCGATAACATAACCATAAGTTAAAGATGGCGTGCTTCCATCCTGCATTGTTGGTCATACTAGAGTACCTGTGTCCACTATCATCATGCCTTGGTACGCTGTCATTTCTTCATGAATTTTACCAGAAGGCACACCAGGCTTCCCCTGATTGGTAACTAAAGATTGTCTCCCCCAGGTCAGGCAAGCCTATCAAGCCACACTGCATACCGAACTTTTGCGGTCGCGTTTTTATGACACTGACCTTCAGTGGCACAGGATTTCGGCCGCCTTGCACGACGCCGGAGCACCTGCTTGTGGCACTTTCAACCGTCACGGCACCAGTCACTATATCCAAGAGGTCCGTGGACCTGTTGGCATTTAGAAGAAACCTCCAGGCTGGATATGAGCACAAAGTGACCAGTCGGCCCATTAGGCGGGAAGTAAAACATAGCGTACGTGCTGACAAGGAAGCCTGGTTTACCACGGTCTAAGAAATGTAGGAGGCTGGAGCAGTAGGCAATTACATCATGCTCTTCCAGCTGATCCGCACAACTGGGCCCAGGAAAGCAGGCGTCAGTGAGACAATCAGAGGGCACGCGGGTGCACTGATACACAATTACGAGTGCCTTATGGCTCGTTGGGCACCAGGTAAAGCTTGTTCAGTAAGGCAGCGCTGTAGTGACGTAATACTGTGGAAGCCGTTTCTAAAGATGTATGGATACGATACTGCGCGATAGAATTACCTTTCTCTATATTCCTTAAGAATATCACGTAAGTGAACACGTCATCCCTGTTTTACTGATTGCACGACATTTCCTTCTTACCTGATTCTTCTCTTCGTAGGATTCATGATTTCACTTCGGAATACAACGGGCCTCCTTTCACAATGTGGCACATGGAAGCGGACGAACCTTAGGGTTTGACGGTTCGATTCTTCCAATTAAAGCTCACGTAGCACACTCGTTACATGCTCCCTCATGTCGCCGTGTCGCCCGTATGCACCCTCTTCTCCTGTTGATCGTTGACACCGCAATGAAAGTTATCAAACGTTTATCACCAAACTACGTTATTTTTTATTTCCTGCTAATATTGTCTAAGACCTAGATGACGTGAACCATACACTCCACTATCGGGAGGTGCGCTACATCGCTTCCATGTGAATGAAAAATAGAACAATGGAACAATGATATATGACGGTTAAAAAGCATATACTTAACGAGTCCCGCAGGTTGGCAATAGAAATACTAACAAATTGGCAAACCACATAAGTGGTTGAAGTAAGGAGCGTCAGTGAGATAAAAGGTAGAAGTATAACAGTTTTAGGGGGATAAAGTGGTACGACGCAAAACTGGCTAAGAAATTGTTATCGTTGGTGATGGCAGCAAATAAAAATGGAGTACTCACCAGTTCGCACAGATTTACGACCGTAAATTTGGGGTATAAATCCAAAGAGGCTGGTCAGCCTAAATATATACAAGCGTTTTCGTTCATAAAACAAAGCGCAGGGCTCTCAGTGCGACGTCCAGTCGTTTTTTAAACGTATCTAATGTGGGGGCACAAACAACTGAGTTTGGAAGGGCGTTCCAGGGCCCGCAGTCCCGGAGGGAGAAATAGGTTCTCCGACAGTCTAGACGACTGTATTGTTGGCTCAGCTTTAAACTGGTACCGCGAAGGTGTGTTCGGCCTGAGCTTCAAGAGGTGGCGGCATACTTGACTGGGATCGCTCAATATCTGGTACACTAGTATGAGGTCTCAACGAAGACGCCGGCACCGTCCGCTGAACACTCCGAGTATCTCCAGTCGTTCCTGGTAAGGAGTGCGGCGCAAGCCCTTGACGATTTTCGTTGCTCGACGCTGTGGGGTCTCAAGCGCTGCAAGGTCACGTTGTAGCCAGGGTTGCCAGGCCTGGATTGCATATTCGACGTGAGGACGCACGTAGGCATTCAGCATCAAAGAGAAGATGGATGGATCCAAAATTCCGAATGCTCTTCGCAGGAGTCCAACGTGCTGGTTTCCCCTTTTAGAAGCGGAATCTGACTGTTTGGAACACCCGAGGTCTTCCTGTACTAGCACACCCAGGTCGCGTTCCATGAGTAAGTCAACCCCGCTTTACATCTATGCATATGGCTTTCATGTGTGTCTACGGAATAAATTTCCATTTACCATTCCTCAGTGTTCGCGCGTTGTGGGTCAAGAGCACCTCACGCGCTCCCCATGATGACGTGAATATTCGGAATCGATACAGACGTCAGCGCTCCAGTTGTGTCGCTTTTTCGTTACCACTTCCATATTGTCACGATTACTTAACATAATGCATTCAACGCAGTTGCATACAATGACGGACACAAATGAACAGCCAGGTGACTCCATTCCAGTTGCATCAGTAGCGTTGACAAAACCCAGTACTTACGAACTCTTTGTCGCAATGCCTAAGGTTACCACTGTGGCTTCCCTCCTAGAAACAATAACGCCTTCTATACGACCTATATGCATTTCCTAACCACTGATTATGGAGGCGCGCTCCGCCTATTATTATGCTGCCACCAACGTGAGGCCTACGAAAAGTTATGTACTGTCAGTCAAGAACGCCTGGGAGATCAGTCATTGCTAATTCCATAGTGGCAGAATTGATGAAGCTTTGCTGGGAACAGTTAAAATCATTCCTGTGGGCGTGCAAATGCATTCTCTTTTCATTCGTTAGCAGTGCTTACTATACCGCCGCTGCTGGGCCATTATGGTATTAGTAACCGCCCGCATTTAAGGACTATGGTTCCAACGACGGCGATTACGCTGGGTCCCATAACCACACCAATGCTCTGCGAGCAATATAGCACCACTAATAAAAAGCCATCAAGACATGTGCAGTAAGTATATGAGGCTTCCCTAGAACCCATATGGAAGCAAATATCATGGAACCCAATTAGCATAAGTGAAGGCCGTTCATGTAGCCTCCTGGCGCCGATAACATAACTGTCGCTGTAGGCCATAATTAGGCTTTCCTGTGGAACATACATAGGCTTACTAAGCGTCATCCCTTTACCGCAGTGAAGTCAAAAATATCTACCCGTTTAATTATCTTTATGACACTGCTGCTATAGAACCCATGGAACTTATCCATGCATCGCTCGTGCAACCAAACGCGGCCAACACTGGAGGGCGGTTCAGTGAACAAACAAATGCCACCCGTGAGGCCATCATATGGCCTTACTTTGTACCCGTCACGTTCGCAGGAACATAAACCTACCTATGGTCTTGCGTACATATATGTGGGCTACTTGTATGAAAACATCAAGAAAACGTTCATTGATTTGTTTCTTCTTCGTTTTGCTATCCTATTATTCCCTATGCTTCCTATAACTTCCGCATATACTGGGTGCGATAAATCTCTCTTAGTATTATTCATTAAACGGTGGTAGCTTATGAATGAACTGCGTAACCTACTTACTTTACTCCTGAAATCTTGATGTGCACCATTACTGATACCTGTTAAACTCCATGAAAACTGACAGCCACATACTTATTTAGTTACTCATTTACCTACGAATAAGGTCATTTATATCTCTGTAATGAAAAGAATGTATACGTTGGTCCACTGACATCCAGTTGCGGGGATTTGCATTAGGTATTCATAGCGGGGACTAATAACGTGCCCTCCCCTTAAATGGCATAGAACTGATGATCAGTGTTACCGTAACACGCGTACAAATATATCTCTACATAAGGAAATAAGCATGGATAGATTGGAGGAGCAATACCATGTCTAAGCACGTTAAAGCTGCAAAATTAGGAATGTATATATTTGTAATTACATATATCCATTCGCTTTCAGACAGCAATATGTATACATAAATGCACGCATTACGAACGTATGTATATATATCTTTATTTCAGGTAGTGGGTTTACAGTTTTTACCTTAATGCTTTTCTTTCTCATATAAATATCTCCCTGTACTCTATTCCATTAACTTGCACACATCGCTTCAGCCAATTGTATTCGATTTCCATAACATTTTTGTGTTCGTGGCATTCCGTGAACTATATTTCCTGACCTCGTGCACTTAGCCAGGATTTGTTTGTAAACAACTTATTACGTATGCTATTTAATTAAGGTTTATGTCACCGTTTCCTTATGCATTAATCGAGTTTTTCTCTTTTTCTTTCTCTCTCTCTCTCTCAAGTGTTTGGCTGTTGTTTGCTATTCCCGGTGTGGCTGCGCTTGATGTGCATGTTGACAAGGTGCCTACCTGTCTATTACCCACTACCTCGTCCATACTGGCTCTAGGAGACAGTTGGTCGTTGCTGGAGGGGACGGGGTGCACGGTCCTTGTGGCCGTGTTAGGCTCGAAGAGTGGTTCCATGCACTCAGTATGGAGCGGACTACGGTCCAGCCACCACCTTGTGTGCGCGTGATTCCCAAATACAGCGTGCTTGTGTTTGCCTATGAAGGAGTGTGGGCCGGCTCCATTGATAAAACGTGGTTCCCATCCGCATGCCTCCCGGTCTTATTCCTTTGAGTTTACACTGGATATGGGGTGTGTGGTTGGAGCTGTGGGTGGTGCAGCGCAAGCCATCCATGGTCCCTCTGTAGGCGCAGGCGTCCTGTGGCTGGCCACAGTGACAGGCAAATCCGAAACCGGATGCCGCCAACCATATATATATATATATAGAAAGTTTCATCAACAATGTATGTACCCTATGAAAGCTCATTCCGCTGTTGTGAGCATTTACCCACCACATATTGACCAGGGACCGACATGCATTTCCACTTCTCCTTCACTTTAGATCACTTAACTTATTGCTCCCCAGGCATTCATATATGCAACTGACGCTTTCGCGTTACTTTTCCTTTATAAATACGCCTTCCGTAACAAGTCCAATACGTAAATAGGTGTGCGCGTATAGCATGGTTATTTGCCTATTCGTGCCACATCCTTTTACCCCGTTATTTACATATTATTCTCACAGCCATTTCCGGCTGGCTAGCCGAACAACCTCCTCGTGGTGCCAGCTGGGTGGTTCGGGGTTAACCCGTTCCAGCAAGTGGTTCGGCGGCAGTGTTCCAGGACGTGGTGGGTTTTAGCCTGGCAAGCCTTCTCCCTATAAAAAGCCACAAATGTCTGCTTAACAACACTGCGACGTGGTGGTTGTGACTCGCCACAAACTAAAGTCACTGGCCCGTGGACATTCGGAAAATGCTATCCAATCCACGAAAATCAATCGCTTATTCCCACATTCCTGACGATAACAAACAGTCAAAAATTCTGCGGCGCATTCAAAAACACAAGCTACATTCCTACACAATTACATACGTATATACACCCATATACTTACATACACTGTTATGCTAAACATGTCCTTTTGTACAATTTGTTCGCACTATGTTAGCTAAGTATGATCATGCCTGTAAAGGTGTGCCTCGCATTGTCGAGAATAAAAATTTATTTATTTATTTAAGTACGCTGACCAATCTGCCCAGGCGTTTCCCAAAAAAGAAATCACATAGGAGCATGTGGGGTAAGCAAAATATTCATTTTCCCTTCAATTTAAGTGTATCACTCTTCGTATACTCCCTTAAAATGGCTATTCTTTATTTTCTGACTAGTCGAGTGCACTATTTACCTATCCAATAACATAGGTCCAATTTGGACTCCTTTATGCAATTGGAAACTACGGGCACCTGCTACCAAGGTTACAGTAAACTATGGTACCATAAAAGCTACAGAACCGCGATTCCGTTATACATCCGCTACTAGTTTAGTTATAGTATTTACAAATTATTTAACTACACCTCAGTATCCTACGTTACCATTATACTCCCGGCTGTGCCGGTTGATCTTGGTCCGCAAACCCGTTCCCGCCAGATGTGAGAATCCTGGTCACGAAAACACACGGCGTTCGCTAGCGGTGACCTTGGTGAGGAGGGGGCTGTGTAGCGACCTGGAGATTCCCCCTTATGACTGTGTAGACTATTCTAAAATATTCAAATTATAGCTTTCTTATGTATTAAGGTACTATTCGGTTTGCCTGTTGGAACGTTGTTCCCGTTTGTTGGAAACAAGAAAACGGTCTCCGCCTTTGGCGCGCGGCTCGACTGAGAACGACGCTTCGTCTACGCTTTTGACGCCAACGACATTCTCCGTATCGTTTTCGACACCCTCCACAATACCGCCCACCCAGACATTAAAGCTACTGCTAAGCTTGTCTCTGAGAGATACGTTTGGCCGGGATGCAACGCGATCTTACGCGTTGGGCACGCAGCTGTCTCACCCGTCAGCAAGCCAAGGTTCAGCGGCTCTCCGGGTGCCCTATTTTTAGCCTTAGCTAACGCTCCTCCCGTCCAATAAACTTCTTCCCTAGCTTACTTTTGTGTCTTCTACCCACTGCTTTTTGTTGGCCGTCTAGTCGCGTACGGGATATATAGCCCACGATCATTGCGCTATAGGAGGATCGTCCGACCTGAGACATCAGATAGTGCCGAAGTGAGAACCGGGTTGGTGTCTGACCAGGGACCATCCGCGTTGTTGTCACGACATGCTGTGTCATGTTGCACTCGTGAACGGTATCAAGGAGATCAGCTTCAAAGGAGCCAGGTGAGAGAACACTGTGAAGAATGTCCCAGATTATGTCGGGGGCGTTGAAGTCACCCATAAGGAGACAGTCTGTTCCTCTGAGAGGAAATTTGACAATAGTCAAATCCCGTTACAAGTGTTTATTCAAACAGCGTTTTCCACCATACTGTAGCTATAATGCTCGAACAGTATGGCATGCCAAAAGTCGAGTTACCGCGTAGTACTCACAGGTTCTGCTTCTCCCTTCGGTTGGGCTAGAAGTTTTGTGGAGCAATACAGACCGGGACTCACGTCTGACAGAGCGCCGGATGCGCCAACTGCGATCAAAGATATTTTGACAGTGTGATTGCGGTACACAAGGCTGTTTGTTGATAATGGAAAGGTTGGGCGTTTGGACGCATGTATATGTATATTGTTAAGTTATTGTCGTTGTTAATATGCTAAGAAGTGGATTACATATCAATATACTGATCGGATTAAATGCGTTACGGTGGTTAAGCAAGTTCCCGCTTCTGGCGAAAGCAGCCATGGTGGATGACCCTTGAGCATTCCGATATAGTTTTAAGGGTCCATTTCTGGACCATTCAGCGATCAATGAGGATCTGAAACGTTTTCAGATTGAAACGGCTACATTGTTCATTCGTCGGGCCGTTCAAGTTCAAGTTCAAGTGGGGCTGGAAAGATAGGATGAGTCCTGTAAGTGTTCCTTCTTGAGCGGGTCATCGATCCAGGAGTTGATAGGGGTGCTACGACTTATTGATGGGTTTAAAAGGAAAGCACCCGAAAAACACCCTAGTCCACTAATTTAATGCCCACATTCCTTACATTGGCTGTCGCTGCTATGTCAGTAACGTGAAGTAAGAGAGAAAGAAAAATCGACGGTAAGAGAGTAAGGGGAATCAGTTTAAAAACAGCGAATACTACCAATGGAGAGGAAAAGTAAAGAAAGTGGAATCGAAGTATGAAGATGGGAATTAGTCAGGAAAAATACATAAATAACTAAATATTTTGTTCTCGACTCTTCGAGGCACGCTCATTAACCCTGGTAGCACATGTCCATCTCCTGTCCAGTTTAGCATCCTAAACGTTCCTATGAGAGCATTAGGCTAAGCTGGACAGGAACTACTACCGTGAGACGGCTAAAAAGGGAATTTGTCCAGTTTACGGCGGGCCAATGAAAATGATGCCAGCGTTGACCAATAGAATATCACCACTATACGCGAAAATCCGGTAGGTCCAGATCCCGTCATTGCCTACCCTGGGCATCCGAATACGGACATCACCCTACTACGCACTTAGCACCTAACGAATATATGGACGTTTCGGACCTAACGTTCACTCAGTACCTGTTGCCGTAGTTGTTGGACGTGGGAACCCACCTAGGCGGCGCTTCAAGCTGTTGGTCAGAAAAGGAAATGGATGTTACCGCGCACCTGAGAACATCACAAGGCGACAGAAAAGAAAACTGGGGTACTTGAATGCTATATGTACATGAAGGGGTGTAGTACGAGGAGCGCTAGTATCAGAAAGAGGCATTGTCAATATGGATAATCCGCTTCCGCGAGTGTCAACGTAGGAGGCTAAAGATGTGTATAAGGAAGCAGGGGACTCACCTCATTCGCACTGCATACTTTACTTCGCTCAACAGGCAGTCTCTTGCGCCGTGAAGAATGCAACTACGTTTTGATGTGGCGCGTAATGTCAGCATCCGGGGCTGCATCACCCATGCGTTGCCGAATGATGCCTTGATAGTTTATATGGATTACTGTATGTCAACCTACATTGTAGAAGACCATTCATATTTGTTCGCCTGAATGCAAACAAACCTCCTGCGCCGGAGTAATTTATCTCCGCGGCAATTGACCTTATGATTAGCCGCTCCACTGTACCCCGGACGACGATTTGCACGTTATCACCGTGCACATCATCATCATCATACACGTTAGCTAGAGGTGGGGAACACCTCAGCTACTGTGCCGCAACACATAGAAAAAAGGAGAAAAAATTGCAACTGGTGCAAGCTGGCTGAGCTACCGGTAACGGATGGGAATCGTTCCAGTAAGCTGCCATCCGGCTGCTGTGCACCCAAAAAAATTATTATGCAAAATTATATAAGGCTACTCACCGTGCAGAGCACAAAAATGCTTGACCTGAAAGTCGTGCAATAATAAGACGAACTTACGACTCTGTTTTTGAAACCTGGGTCCTCCAGCCGTTCATCATATCTATTAAACCCATTGAGAGAGAAGAATGGCAGCGAAAGTCTCAGTGCAACACTTTGGGACTGTCGTTGCAGCATCTGCAAAATTGCTTCGGACATGCGGCGATTGCCGACCAGTTCTGATCGCATGGGACATAACTCATCTAAAAATAAAGCCGTGGGCAACGCAATGCCTCTGTGCCGTCTTACATTTAATGGCCTTCAGTTCCTGCAGCACCTCCAGGTTGCATGGTGCAATGTCAGCAATAACAGCGGGTGCGATTACTGGTTAATAGGGCCGTATGAAAGCGATACTTACGGTTGCTTGTTGAGGGCCCTGGACGTGGTGGACTAATGCCACGGAAGAGAGAAGTAGGCGCACGTGCGAATGTTGCTGCAGCAGGCCTTTTGGGTTTAGTTGGACGCGCGGAATCTTCGTCATCGGAGGTAAAACGTGGCGTCTAAGGGGAAATAAAAATCACCATACTCACATTGCGCGCTTAGCTGGAAGGCCCGTCGGAATTGTACCGTCTGTGGATGGCAGCATGCCGCGTTCTGATTGACGTTCCATTTCCCGGGCATGCTGGAAGCTAACTAACGAGGTGGGTTAATATAACAAAAAGACCTACTCGTGCTAACGATGGTGGACACTGCAGTACTGGCCACATCAACATTGGGCGCAGTGTGGTTTTTCACCGCTGCATAGTAATGCGTACCCCGCACGGAAGGTATTTGGCGTACGCACCTTCTTCTCTAAGCCAGGTATTACTGACAATAGTTAATAAATCCTAAGAGTCAAGGAGTTTGACAACGCTGCATCTTTGAAAAGCCATCGGTGCTGAAAAAGAAAGACGTTAATAGTTAGGGCGTATAACTCTGTGGCGTGCCCCATGCTGAGGCTGATGTTGCATTCACGATGCTTCTGCACCGCAGTTGGGCTAAACCAACTTACACTTAATCTAAGTCGCTTTTTAAGCTGGATAAATTTCATTCCACTTCATTTGATTTGTTCTGCCTACCGGAATATTCTTCTATTAAATTTCCACGTTGCTTACGGTAATTGTGCTTATCTTCGCCAACTTTATTGCGTTTGTAGCATTTTCTGAGTCACTTCTAGACATTCTTTACTTATCGCGGATTCGTTGCTAACCAACATACTTGATATGCTAATATAAGGAAGAGTGATGTCTGCCTAGCCGTATGCTTTAACAGATATATTCTAGTTGTTACTGTTATTTCAAGTGATTGGCTGTTGTTTGACATCCCCGGTTTGGCTGCGCTTGATGTGCATGGTGACAAGGTCCCTACATGTCTATTACCCACTACCTCGTCCATACTGTCTATAGGAGATAGTTGGTCTTTGCTGGAGGGGACGACGTGCACGGTTCTTGTGGTCGTGCTAGGCTCGAAGAGTGGTACCATGCACTCAGTATGGAGCGGACTCCGGTCCAGCCACCACCTTGTGTGCGCTTGTTTCCCAAATACAGCGTGCTTGTGTTTGCCTGTGAAGGAGTATGGGCCGACTCCGTTGATGCAACGTGGCTCCCCTACATATGCCTCCCGGTCTTATTCCTTCGAGTTTACACTGGATATATGGGGTATGTGTTTGGAGCTGTGGGTGGTGCAGCGCAAGCCACCCATGGTCCCTCTGTAGGCGCAGGCGTCCTGTGGCTGGCCACAGTGACGGGCAAATCCGAAACCGGATGCCGCCAACCATAACTGTGTGGCATAGGGTAAATTGCAAGGAAATCTTTCAAAGGGAAATTGATGCACTTGAATAGAGTATGACAGGCTGAGAAGCTACATACCTCTGTTGACAACTGCGATGCACGGAAGATGTACGCCGTTGAGGAATCCGTGCTATGCGTGAACAGACTACGGAGATTCATAAATTACTGGCATTGCACGACCATGTTCCCTGACTCATTCAAAGACACATCTGTTAGCACTCTAGGTTTGGCATCAATGATGACCACGTTATCCGGCTTCTCTGTGGAAAACAAACTGCCTTGCAAACGAAACGCTTTGTGACCCTTATACGTGCACATCACTACCTTCCCAACAGTGCTTGCGTTGCTGAAATTAGGAGGAAGGTGTTCCTCTTCCGACGTACGCCGCATGCTTTGAGCAACCGGACGCGGTGAATTGTGAATCATGCGCTTGATGGAAAACAAGTGAGCCTCAAATGGAAATGCTGAGAAGCTGTCAAAAGTCTCCATTTTCTGTACGTCAGCGAGCAGATGAACAAGTGAGTGCACGTTCCACGTCATCTCACTAGGACCATAAAGCTCAAAGTAACCATGTAAAAATACATGAATTAAAGGAATAAGGAAATCCAATAAGGCAGTGTGAAGGTGAGGGTGGCACATAATACAAATAGAGAATGTGAGATCGAGAAAGTTATGATAGAAAGCCTCAGGCAATACCCCATTAAACACGCTGGTCCGGCGTACAGCAAAAATTGACGCAACTCAGTTGCCTTCCAAGATCGGTATTCATCCAGTGATCGAAGCTTACGTGGAAAGTCCGATGTCCAAGAAGGTCCCAAGTCTTGCAACCGTTCGTCTGCAAAAATCAATCGCTCCCTGCGCAGTCGAAATCCACTGTCCACGGGCGAAGTAAGCCAGTTTTTGTCAATCTGCTCGTTACAACCAAACATACTGAATGCATATAGTCAACCAAATCTACATGCAAAGCAGCAAAAGGCGACGGTTGGCTGACATTCCTTCGAACCGATGCATTAGTCCGCAGTGTGCTATCCGTAAGTGGGTGTTACCTTCCGGCTCATATAGTCATCACTTTGGGTGCATTTGTCACAGCTGTAATAACCGGAGTGTTCTTTTTTTCGTTTCACATAAACGCGTGCAGGGGTATCACCGATAACGGCTTTAAGGTGGAATAATCCTTCGCTTTGCAAAGAACGGATCTCCTTGATTGTGTCGTACAAATAATCGTCCACGTCATTTGGTTTTGAGGTCCACCATAAACTCCAACAATGAATGGCTTTGTGACCACTGGCTTTATGACACTACACAAGCTAGGCCGTATATGCATCTTGGATGCATTAAAAGGTTAAAACCCGTCAATATGCAACTGATAGTCAACAGTGTCATCAGCGGCGAGCGAAAGAGCAGGGCATGCACGCTATAAACCTCTCAACAGACTTACTTGACCGTAAGTGCCCGGTGCAACAACACGTATGCGGGAGTTCCGTGGGGTGCGCATCAGCGTCCTGTAATCCTTTGGCAAATATGGCATCCATGGTAGCACAAGCCCCAACAGTGGACGAACAACTGACGCTGGTACTTGAGATTTTGCAGTCAATTTCTCAAGTTATTGACCAATTCATCTGGGTCCCCGTCATCTTCACAGCAGTTGGTAACGTTAGTAGAGGGCTGGACTGTGTAAGCAATCATATTTAATATATGTTAAAGTTCCTCTTACCCTTCTATCGTTCAGCTGCTGACAACAGAAGCACTTCTTCGTAGCGGAATCCTGATGTCATTCTTTTTGCTGCACGGTAAATGGTGCTACGAGACGGAAACTGTGCAGTTACTTTGTAACTTTGTCGACGTGACATGCTGAAAATAAACACATTTGTGGTAAAAAAGCTATAACCGGAAAACCTGATAGGTACGCCTGCGGAAACGCAATTTCAAAGAAGCTACACAATAGAGTAAAACCAAGCGGTATCAGCGACCAAGGTTACAAAACCGAAACTGTGCAAATAAAATGACCTGCCGATACATTTAAACCACTGTGGTTATGGTCAAATAATATCAATTATAATGCATACCAACCATTTATTTATTAACAAATGTCAAACTAACTGCATTTAGCTGCAAGTAATACATTAATACCTGAACTGGACATCTGTCCAGTTTATGTCCAGTTTGCTACGTTTACTGGTACGATTGTGCTACCAGGGAAGTCATAATCAGGTATTTACAACTGTACAGACATTTTATTGCGACTGTAACAATGACAGTAGAAAATTGTTCATATGTCCGTAATTGGAACCGTACAGTGGTGAAAATGCGCAACAATAATCTGGCTGTCATGAGATGGGGACCCGTTTGTTTGGACATAATCGGTCTGCCATACCTTGCAGTCATACCTCAGCTAATAACAGATTGAGAATCCTGAATGAGCCACTGGAAGATAATTGAAGAGCAGGCTTGAGAATATGACAATGCAGTGAGTTCGTGCATAAGTAACGTAAAGGTCAACGGTGAGATCGTAGGAAGTAACAAGACGACAATATATGCGTGAAATCTACAAAGTGGAGACGACCGTATTTGCAGATGTAGAAGTTCCAGTGTAACAAACCTATCTAGATTGGTGATGCACGTTGACCTGCCAGTGTGAAATTATGGGCTGTGACTACATTCGGTGACGCGTCGCAATCGCCACTTTGCAGTGTTGTTATACGGACACTTGTGACTTTTTATAGGGAGAACGCTTGCCAGGCGAGAACCCACCACGTCCCGAAACTGTTGCCAATCCATTGAATGGCAAGTTGTAACTGGCTATGTTTCTTGTTGGACGTTTGGTTGCTTTGTTATTTGCAGTCAATTAGCGTCCCATTTTTCTGCTGGCTGACGTAGTCGCAGCACCGTTACCCCGCAAATCCTAGTGCGCAATAAACAGTTTATGGTCATTTTATGGCATGATTCCCGGCTACCTTTCTGCCTTTGCTGTTTTATTCATTTCTGTGCAAAGCTGCCATTGCAATTGTTTGAATGTGTTGGAAACCAGATACGCGGTTAGAACAGTATTTTCGAATCCAAGGTCAAGTTCAAGTTCAGTTGGGACCGAAACGATAGGATAATCCCGTGAATGTTCCTTCTTTTGCGTATCGTCGGATCGGGAATTGACAGGTCAGCTTGAGATGTTAAAATGCCTAAAACAAAGACCGCATCACACCCTGTCCAAAACATTATTGCCCACTTTTCCTGCCCAGCAATCACTCACAGTCTGTGTGT
>OX104059.1:7335787-7554588 GCA_944474145.2 Dicrocoelium dendriticum
TGAATGGCAGCCATGGAATTCGGATGAAGGCATCAGTTACTAGTGGATCCTACAGTGGCACAGAATAGGTCAACAAGCAGCTGAGCTGTGACGCAAACAGTCGAAGAGAATGAACATTGTAAGAAGGGAGCGAGCTCCGAGTATCCGCAATGTTGAATTAAGGCTATGGCAACTGGCTTCTGCTAGGCAGAATTAGTGGCTCTAAGAAAGGATTTATCAGTGGCTTGTGAAGCCATATGATTAAGAAGTTTGACCACTACTGAATACTAACTGTTTCGATGAAGAAATCAACATGCGGGCGAAGCTTAGAGGGACAGACTGCAGAAGAAAATGAAGGCTGGATATTCCGGGAGTGGCTCCTTTCAAGCGACATGGAGCCAACATTGACTAGCTGATGTCAAGAAGATTTTACATTAGTAAGAGGAACGACACATAACGGCGTGCTAGGTAGCTGGAGCTGTGTAAAAGCCGGTAAGAAAACTGAAATACAAATACTTATGTGTTACAGATAGGCAAGTGACAGCTGGGCGTCTATCAAGCAGCGGCTGTGCGTTGGCCTGATGACATAAGGAAGGTCAACAGAAGAGAACTAAGAGGGTACAGCAGACATGAAGACTGCAAGCATACAGTGAGTTGTCTGAGTTAGTCACATCACCTGAAGCGAGCTAAAAAAGATTGAGTGAAGAGTGAACAGAAAACGGAATGCATACTACGGTAGACTGAGCCGGAAAAAGCAGATGAGAGAAGTGGACTACAATTGGACTAAATTGGAGCTGAGTGAGATAGGATGGGGAAAACGCTTATATGTGGTCAGGACCATTTTCCCACAGGTCGTCTTCAAGTTTGTTAATACTTAACAGAGTAGAAACCTGACTGACTGTGAGGTACCTATTAAGTGCTGTACGGAAGTGGATTATGTTATCAGATGCCCGCACATTATGTGGAAGCCTATTCCACACATACGCATATCTGTAAAGATAGAAGTTTGCACGGGTACTACTGTGGGCTTTCGGCAGGATAATGGAGTGCGGTCTATTACGAAGAGGGTACGAAATGTTGGCTGATGATAGGAAGGGAGTTATTGAGTTCGCAAGAGACTTATTGATAAGCTGATATAGGAAGATGAGGTTAGTTTTCAGCCTGCGCATCCATAAAGGCTCTAGCACGAGTTTGATGCACCGACCACGATAGCTGAGAGTGGAGTTACCCAGAAGACGTTTGGTAAACGATCGTTGAACCTTTTCAATGGCTACTCTATCGCATTTTCTGGAGTTGGTAAACACAATGGAGCAGTATTCTAGAAGAGGTGGGGCGCAGATTTTGTAGAGAGCAAGCCTAGATTCTTGCAGTGTCATCGATTTAAATATGTAACTTATGAGGGAGCGTGCTTTTGCTGAGCAATGGCTCACTTGCTCTGCGAAGTTCAGAGAACTGGAGTAATGTACACCTAGGTCTCGAACTGTTAGGCTGTTAGCAAGCGGAGTGCCTTGAAGCGCTAACGCCTTGGGCGGAACGATGCATCGGTATGAGAGGACGTTGCATTTCGCCGGTGAAAAATGCCAGGTTCCAATTGTTGCACCAAACATCCAGAGCCCTAAGGTCGCTTTGAATCAGGGAAAGACCGGCTTGCATGTTTGATGGGTGAATGGAAAACACCATTTTTATGTCATCAGCAAACAGATAGGACTTGCCATATTGTATTACCTGGAATACGTCATTGATATATAGCAAGAATAACAGTGGGCCTAGTACGCTGCCCTGAAAAACACCACTTGTGACTGGTTTGGGGAGTGATATAGACTCGTTCACCTTACTGATTGCGTGCGAGATGAGAGATAAGATTGAAACCATGAGAGCAGGCGGTCTGAGATTCCATAGGATTCTAACTTTACTAATAATTCCGCGTGTGGCACTCTGTCAAAAGCTTTTCTCATATCAAGGAAGATAATGACTAGTGCTTGTTTAGCCTCAATCTGCGCAGTCACATTGTTAAGAAACTCAAATTGGCAAGTCTGACAAGATTTGGACGGTAAAAATCCGTGTTGTTGTCTATTGATAAGGTTGCGACTAAGCAGAAAGTTCAGCAGGTTCTCCTTAACAATCCTTTCCATTACTCTGGAGGCAATAGGCGTATGGCTGATGGGGCGGTAGTTTTCTACGTTTGACGGCTACCTTGTTTATGTCTAGGGATGACTATAGAATGCTTCCACGTGTTTGGATAGACGGCGAATTGCATTGAGAGTGTAAATAAGTTAAGCAGCAGGACAGGAATGTCCTGACAACCCGAGTATCAGCAGTGCAGATGGGAGACCATCAGGGCCAGGGTGTAGTGATAGCTTAAGTGATCTGATTACTCGGGTTATGGAACGTAGGTCGAAGGTAATAATGTCTAGCGAGTCGTGGGTAAGTTTGGGCACAGCAGTTGGCAAGATCGGTTGATGTCAGTGAAGCAATCACAGAAGTGGCGATTGAAACTCTCAGCTATTTCCTTAGGATCGCTGATTACGGACTCATCAGAGAGTCTTAGGGAGGTGATGGATGCTGCTGTGCGATTGTTTCTATATTTCAATAGCTGAGTGAGGGACTTGGATTTATTGTGGCTGTTATAGGCGGCGCGATCTTCAGCTAGCTTAACCATCACCTGAGAGTGCTGCCAGTTGTCTATGACTCTGTTCATGCGAACAAGTATATGGGAAATCATGCGTCTTAGAGTATTAATAGGCGCATTTTACGGCGTACATGCTTCATCAGCACCGTGTTTAGATGGGATAAACGCTTTATCAGTTTTGACCTGCGGCTGTGCTCATGAGCGGAAAGCGACCACGTCTAGACAGATTGGCGACTGTTGTGTTGAAGAGTACATGAGGGGCTGTGTCCGCCCATCATGTGGACAAGAAGAAGGTATCCCAGTTAGATGATCGGGACAAGTCGGAGGAAAAGTTATCCAGTTAATGGCGTTTTAAGACATTCCGCGATTCACCAGTTAGTCTAGTTGAGCGATAGGATGAGGCAGAGAGCGGTAAATGAAATAAAGTGTAACTACCGATAGGTGTGTCTCTGTCCTGGGGATGTTGTCTTTAATGCTAGGTAACAGCAGCCAAGATGCCAAGCGTAAGAAATTGATTAGTCAAGATTTACAGCAGCCGTCGTCGGAACATGGACAGTTTTGAATCCAATTGTTCGATAGATGGTGTCAACAAAGCCTCTGTATTTGAGAGGTGCACTCTGGCCATTCTGGGGGGGGGGTGGGCGGGGGGGGGGGGGGGTGGGGGGGGGGAGGGAGTGGTGGGGGGGGGGGGGGGGGGGGGGGGGGGGGGGGGGGGGGGGGGGGGGGATTTTGTTTAGGGGGGTGGGGGCGGGGGGGGATGTATTGGGGGGGGGGGGGGGGGGGGTTGTGAGTGGGGGGTGTAGGGTTTTGTTTTTTTTTGGGGGGGGGGGGGTTGTTGGGGGGGGTATGGGGTGTATGTCGTTTGGGGATAATAAAAGTGAGGGTGAGGGGGTATGGGGGGGGTGGAGATGGGTGTGGGGTAGTGGAAGGTTGAGGGTGATGTGATGGGGGGGGGGGTGGGTGTAATTAATTGTGGTGGGAATTGGTGGGTAAAAAGGGGGGGTGTGTGAAATGGGTTGAAGTGGGGGGGGTTGGGGGGATATGGATTGGATGTATAATTTGAGGAAAGGTTGTGTGTGGTTGGGATTAAGAAGAAAGGGAGGGGGGGGGGGAGTGAATTGGGATGATGTGTGGTGTACAGGGGGTGGTGGGGAGGGGGTGTGGATGGTGGGTGAGGTGTTTGGGTGGGAAAGGGGGTTGGGTGATTAAGTAGTGGGGTGTGTGAGTGTGGTGATTTGGTCATTGGGGTGGATGGGGCGGGGGGTGTGTGGTGTGTAGTTGTTTAGGATGGGTAGGGGAGGGTATTTGTTGTGGGTGTGTGGTGGAGGGGGAATGGTTGTGAAATGATGTATTTTAGGGTTGGTGTAAGTTATGTGATGGAAGAGGTTATAGTAATGAAGGATTATATAGGGGGCAGTTAGGAAATAAAAAGAGGATGGGAGGGTGGCATTATGAGGTGGAGTGAAAATAGGTTTTTAGTGATAAAAAAGGGGGTATATTGGGAGGGTGTTGGTAGAAGGAGATATATGCTTCGGGAAAGGAATGGGGTCTAACGGCTCATTCCTTTGCGCAGGAACTTTTATACTGCCACGTAAGGAGGTTGTTGTAGTAGGAGCATTACCATTTTCGTCGGCATGTAGATCATGCGGCAGTTTATTGTCAGTTCCTGTGCATGGTTGGGTTGGTGGCAATAAGACGGAGATGGGGGGCTAATGGGGTCCCTAGGATGGACCGAGAGTGGATGGATGGAACATCGCGATGGGAAAAAGACCGGAACAACAATGTACTTTGAGGGCGAAAGCGGATCGTCATATGAGAGCTTTGACTGCGGGCAAACGTAGGCAATTAACATTTTCGTGGGAGAGAAGGAGGGCAGCGTGGTGTTGGGGGAGATAGAGTTGCGTATATCAGGTGAACGCTGCGCATATGTGAGACCAGGGGGTGACAAAATTTGATACTGCTGAGTATTTGCCATCGAAATGCCAAGAGGAAACTTGGGAATTGCTGGATCTACCCGAATGGCTGAAACCAGCGGTTTGGAGAGGGGCTGAAACCAGCGGTTTGGAGGGGGCTGTAATGAACATAGAAGATTGCGGAGATAAAGTAGGGAAGGCGCTAGCTCTTGATGAGTTGGGTGCAGTGGACCATACCCTGTAGTGTCCCATAAAAAAGGGACGGTGGTATAGGGGGCCGTGTTGTGTGCGGTTATGTCATGTAGATTCACAAACTGGGGTTGTCCAGATTTTGGAAAGTGGTTGTTTATAGTGGCGCCTGCAGCTTTGGTACTTCTTGTACGATGGGGAGTACCGTAAGAACTATGGCCAGGAATAGATGGTATCGAGCCAGGTGTGTTGGGCGATTGTTGGTAAGTCGGGGCGCGGGCTCCTAACTTGGGAGCTTCAAGTAGGTAACGGTTTACTCGTGGCTGTTGTAGCCTAGCCATGTTCGCAGACCCCATCGACGACTGATATCTTGGGGAAGATGGTTTCTCAGTTGCTGGCTGCCTCGCATGAGTCCAAGCGTTGGCGGGTACCATCCGGTGCTCAGGTTCATTCTTGTTAACATTTTTGTGAAGCTGGGTTACGTGGATCCTGCGGATCTTTGCTCGGTTCGTTGTAGGTGTGGGCAGCAGACACCTTTGGCGTGCATTACAGGGTATAGGCGGATTTCCGCAAGATTCTTCTGCATTATTGCGTTCACTCCTGATGATGGGAGTAATGGGCGAAGCGATAGACAGAGATGCTGGTTCCGTGTCAGTATCGCACATATCAGAGTCACTGTTCGATAACGCTCTGAATGTTTCGCTTTCTGAAAAAGTTGCAGTATCTTGTTTTGAGCCCGATTTGGGTGTAGTCACTTTAGGGGAGACATCCTGTCGTTGTTGTGATGCATCTAAATCAACAGTACACAGTGGTGTAAAGCAGGTGACAAGCGATGCATCTTTAGTTTTGGGTCGGGCTTTCATGTTGGATGTTGATGTAGAGGTACGTGCCATTGATCTTTGCAGGGGGGTCATGTCTTCTCTGATCTGTAGAGCCCCGAAATTAACCTGTTGTTTGATGAGAAAGCTGGAGGCCATGAAGCGTGATGCAAGCTCAGGACCTATAAATCTAAGCATGACAGGACAAGTACGTCCGGGAATCTTTCTTAATCGTTTAGCAGTGCAGCAATCTAACGGCAGCTTGCAGACGTTTAGAAGCTTGCGTAGCAAATTTCCAAGTGGTAACCGGTCAGGGACATTAAATAGTATGGCATTACTGGCGCGGCGCAAACGCTCTTTTGCCTCTTGGGCAATTACGTTCAGAAGCATACCAGCTTGGTTTAGATCTGATGAGTTTTGCGGCTTTAGTATGCCCGATAGGTGTACTAGGGGCATCACCTTCATCAAGGTCTCATTGATGTTCTGTATGTCGCTTTTTAGCGAATTCACTTGGTTTTCAAGTGCGTGTATTTTTAGCATCGCTTCATTAAGAGGGTCATTAAGCATGACCTTACATTCCTGAGAAGGAATGATAGCGGCTATGTCAGGAATTGATGCATGATTTACAAGCTCTATATTACCAATCCCTGTGCTGGAACTATTGGCCACCACGATGGTGTCAATTTGGTCCATGTGTTCGACATCGCCCACATCCGCTAAAGCCGAGTTGTCTTTAACAGTGTGGACTGTAGCCGGTTTCACTCTTTGTCTGTTACGCCTCATAGCTGCGAGACGTTTAGGTACCATGATACAGAAAAATGGAGCACTATACCACAACGTTACAAGTGAGGACTTGGACAAAAGTCCAAAAGAAAACCCGATGTACGGTTATAAGATGACGGTGTGATATAATTAAATATCACAAACGGTATGATAGGGTTAATGGAAGCGATATAGCAAAACTGAATAGCCAACCAAAAATTTTCGACTTATTCGAATTTACCGCGGGTGTGTGTCTAGACCATTTGTGTCTCTGTAGCATAGAAGCAATCAGAGATAAGGAACTAGAGTCTTGGCAGGGCACTGAGAGGTGGCCGTTCGATTGAGGAAGGAAGGAAAGCTACAAGCGCCATAATGAAAGTACCGAGTCAAGATAAATGGTGAAGAAACTAAGGAGGCATATATAGCGATCCGTCAACCAAACCTTGACCGTTATCGTAACGGTGTTTTGAGATAGTTAGGAGAGTAAAAGATCTTTAAGGCGATGCTTGATTAATCGGCGTACAAGGAAGACAGAGTGCGAAGTACGGAAATAACAAGGGCAGAATCGAGAGCTTTACTGATTAAAAGGAGCTATACTAATAGTGTGTAAGCTAATCCAGCAAAGTTCTCGGGGTGAGGGAATCGGTGCGTTGGATATATAATGCCTAGATCATTTAGGTCTCGGTAGTATGGATACAGTCAGAAAACAGGGGACTGGTCAGATGAGATTAGATTAGGGTAAGGTACAGAGTTGTCTGTCTAATTAAAGAAACGCAACCAGACATGACGACAAGGATCGGGCAGGGTAGGGATGAGAACGGTTTTATTGATAAAGGGTGTAAAAGTTGACGAGGCTTCCGAAGGAATTTGAATAGTTTCTTAGATCAACCAACACAAAAGAGGCGTGGTCTCAGTAGTCTGAATGAATCCGGAGAGCAGGAGGCGGATCTGGAAAGACCAGATTACTCGGTGTGTTAGGATTAGGACGTACAATAAAGATGGGAAGAGATCTATTACAGTAAAGGGTGAATGGGTCTATGAGGCTCATAGAGTTAATAAGTAAATAAGGGTCAAGCCATTCTTGAAGGCGCTTGAGTTGTGGGGAACACAGCACTGAGTCAACAGAGCCCAGCGTGTTTGTATCTTTGTGGTTTTATAGACGGTCAGAGGGAAGTAGACTGGTCGGATGAGACTCAGTCGGGGCAGGGTACTGAGAGTTAGCAGTTCGATGGAAGGAGGAATGGCGACAGCAAATTACGGAAATAATAGGATCAGAATGAAGAACTCTTTACTGATTAGGAGTAGGTAAGCCAACGATACTCTCCAAGGTAATGTGGACAAGGTATTTGGTCTGCTTAATTTTGGCCGGTAACGTCAAAATAGTCAGCGTGGTAAGAAAGCAGGGGCCGAAATACACGAGGCTGTATCAGTCGGCACGTTGAACCTAGCAGTACAGTTAAGTTGGGAAGGTAGAATAGAGAGTGCCAGCAGAAATGGACATGTTCGATATGAGAGAGTTTAAATTAGTTAGGTATAATCACTCGAGTTGAGGGAAATATTTTTTTGGTTGTGCCGAGTCTATGCCGTTTACAGCTCGGTACTTAGTAGGCAGTCAGAAAGTAGGAGACTGGTCGGAGGAAACTAGGTCAACACACAGCGCTGGGTTACTGATAAAGTGGGGAAAGGCAACAGGTGGGGGAGCAGGGTGTTCGGCCTTCTGAACAATGACCGGTACCGTCACAATATGCCGAGAGGGTCAGCAGAAATGGACAGGTTAGAGGTGGTTTTTCTCGACTATACGAGGCACGACCATGGAGGCATGACCATGTAGGTGCAACTGTACAGAGATTTTGTGGCAGTTGTAAAGGTGACAGTTAAAAATTGTTCAACCGTTTATGATGGAACATGTAAAATGGTGTAAACGTGAAAACTTAATTTGGTTGTCCTGAGATCGGGAACCGTTCGTAAAGACATACTCAATCTGCCACACATTGCCGTCATACATCAGCCAATAATGGCTCAAGAATCCCGAATAATCGATTAGAGGACGATTAACGAAAAAGGACGAAAAATTTGGGATGATATACTGAGTTCGTGTGTAGGTAACGCAAAGCGCAACCGTGAAATCGTAGGAAGAAATGAGGCGACATTACATGCAGAAGTAGAAGTGCCAGTGCAACGAAAGTAGCAAGAATGGTAAAATGTCTCGCTTGTTGACCCGCCAGTGCCAAGTCATAAGCTATGGCTTTATTCGGTAACCAGTCACATCCGCCATGTCGCAGTGTTGTTAAACGTATATATGTGACCTTTTATAGGGTGGACGCTCGCCAGGCGAAAATCCACCGCGTCCTGAAACACTGCCTCCGCTCCATTAAATGGCAATTTGTAACTGGCTATGGTACTGGTGAAAGGTTTATTTGCTTGGTTATTCGCAATCAAGTTGAGTTCCGGTTTTCCGGTGGCTGAGGCGTTAAGCGAGTGCTTAGTTCGTTCCTGTGTCCTGTCCTATCCTGACCGAACGGCTGGGCCCGGTTGGTAGGTCGTGAATTGATTACTTTTTGAATGTGACGCCATGATCAGCTGCGGAACCACGTAAGTTTCCGAGGTCTATCTGATGAAAAAGCTGGACTTTTGTTGAAGCCATGAAAGATAGGATATTTTCGCGGAAAGCAAATCAAAGAGCCACATAGGATAAGTTAGAAAATGGATTACAATTACTGACATCCACAATTAATTGAACAGTTAAAACATGGTGAAAGCTCCAGCTGAGTGGTAAGCAAGAGAAATTAACCCAGCTGCGATAAATAGCCAAAGCCAATTGTCTTGGCCTTGCCTCGACAGCAGATTGTGCCTTCTGAATTCAGCTGAAGAGTTCCAGATAAGAAGTATGTGAAAGAGATATTGTTAGG
The DNA here is from genome assembly GCA_944474145.2 of Dicrocoelium dendriticum. Lineage (NCBI taxonomy): Eukaryota > Metazoa > Platyhelminthes > Trematoda > Plagiorchiida > Dicrocoeliidae > Dicrocoelium > Dicrocoelium dendriticum. The sequence goes on from OX104059.1 coordinate 7,344,987, forward strand.
CGCACTGCGCCTAATTTCTTAGGCCTCGGGAAAGTTGTACCTTTGAAAGATAACGAAGAATTCGTCCAACCTGCACGTTGTAAAAACGGCGGATAATCTTCCAATTACATCCAGACGAAGAAACTTTTTGCCTTGGATTGTATTATTGCCGCAAATTTGCAGAATTACTTGGGTGTTCCGCGTCGGAGCTGTGACTAGCGCGAAAAAACGAACGAATGCAATTCCACCGACAGTCGAGAGAAACGCCTCCGGAACGCAGGCGATCAATTTTAACGGTGACTTAACTATTTTACCCCTATACAAGGTAATTGTTATTGAAATATTTTATAAACGTATGTAGCGTAAGTGACGAAATACAACGAAAGCCGAATGGCGCACTGATCAGTAGTGAATGAACGGTTGTCCCAACTTAGAGGTGGAGAAGGGGCAGCGAGGGCCTGAGGGTTCTAAAGCGCAGATTCCCAATCCGTGGGACACCGGATAGAGGCGAATGAGGTGTGCTGAATATGGAAAACTGGTAACGGTCGGAAGGGGCGACAGATGCACTTTGCCTCAGTCCTACGTTAATAGGGTTGCAAAGGTCACGGGAGACGGAAACTAGTAAGTTAACATCAACCGAGAAAGAAAGGCAAACGAAAAGCACGAGACGGAACACATAGGGTAGGCAGGGAAAGGGCGCTATTGAGGAGTAGTGGTAAAGCCAACAATGTCGCCAGTTGACGAGGTGTTGATATATCCTTCTTATTATTAATAAGGATGAATCCTGACAAGCACTGCGCTCACGGTTAGAGTTACAGAACGTTGCGTCCGCGGAGCCTAGCTCATTTGGGTCGCAGAAGTCCGAGAGAGGTCAAAAAGCAGGAGACCGTTCAGACGAGGCCGAATAATTCAGCGCCTTGTTGTTAGGTCTCCAAACTAGGGTAAGAATAAAAGGAATATGCCATCAGAAAAGGAACAGTTCCGGACGATTGTAGCTTTATGCGTTGGTCGTTAGCATGCCGATCATAACTCTCAGGATGAGGGTCACACTGTCTTAGGACTGCAAAGCCTAAATCGTATAACACCTGGATGTCTGGAAACAGTCAAAAAGCATGAGACAAGTCAGAAGATGCCAGACATTGCTGGGCACGAGGAGTTATTCGTCCAATTAAAGGAGGAATGCAAACTGAGCGTGCGGAAGCGAAAGCGAAGGGTCTGGATGGTAGGGGCTCTATTAAGGAGAAGTAGAAAAGCCAACTATCCTTCAGGTGATGTGACCACACCGCTGGGACTGCCGAATCTTGATTATTAGAGTCACCGTAGCTGGAAGGTAGGAAATTATTGAGACAAGACCATAATGTCGGCTCATATGGTGAAAGCCTTATTATTAAGGTCGGAATATTGGCAAAGAGCTTCGGATGAAATAAACCTGGTAGGCATGAATGGGTGTATATTAATAAGAATGGGTCACGACCAGCAATGAACTTGTGATGAGGGTCACAAAGCGTTGTGCTGGCAGCGCCTACATTATGTAGATATCAGAAGTCCGCGAGAGGTCTTAAACCATAATACTACGCAATCGATGCCAGACAGGACCGGGCACGAATAGTCATCCCTCCAATCAAAGAAGGGATGCGTTAGAGTGTGTGGAAAGGAAAGCATAAGGTCAACAAAGAAAGGCTCTATTGAAAAGAAGTGGAAAGGCCTACAAAGATCTCAAGGTGTTGTGAACTGACTTCTGGATCTGTTGATGGCTCCTCAGTAAGGTCTCAGTAGTCGAAAAGCAGACCATTAAGACGAGACAAGGTCAGCTTATAGCGAGAAATACGTATTATTATGGTCGAAATACCAACAGGAAGCCTCGACAGCAATAAACATGTTAAAGATGGAAGGGAGATATAAGAATACGGATGACTTGGCCAGCAATGCGCTTGACGTGAGCGTTACAGTGTGTTGGGTCAGCAGAGCCTGGAACATTCAGGTCTCAGAAGTCTGAGAGAGGTCAGGAAGCAGGAAACCGTTCATCCAATTTGCCTATACACCCATAAACTCTAGCGATGCTTTGGTAAAAGACGACTTCTACTTACAACTAAACGGTCTTTTGTCCACAGAAGTAGCTGGGACATTGTAGTGCTGGCTGGAGATCTGAACGCTTGGGTTGGAAACTTATCCACTGAGAACTGCACTTGGGCGGCCAACATGGTGTAGGCTCCCGTAGTGACAATAGTGGATGGTTGCTTCATTTGTGTGAAGTTGCCCGCTTATATTTTGGGGACACTAGCTTCCGACACAGCACCCACCAGTGGGTGATTTGGGGCCTACCAGCTTTGAACCAGCTTTGGAAGCAAATCGCTCAAATTGCGATAAGTTACCGCTGGACAAGCTGCGTCCATAACGGTCGCTCGATTTGGTGCACAGGTGTGGACACCGACCATGCACTTGTACGTTCGGGACTTGTAGATGAAGGTTGGCAGAAGCCCACGACGCCGTGAGCGCAAGGATACCAGCCAGCTGACGGAGCTAGCTGTTCTGAACGCCTTACAAGATACGCAGGCATGCAAGTTGTGTAAGTGCTCACTGGATATAATAGAAGCTCACTGTTCTCATGTTTACCAGACCACACTAGCAGCAGGCAAATCTGCACGTGCTGTTTAAGCGCCAACATAGACATGGGGTCGCAAAGCAGCCTCTGGAGCTTATCCATACTCGCCGGCGTATTCCGGGTGGAAGCGAACACAATGAGACTCGCAGCAACTCTCCGGGCAAAAATCCGTGTTAGCCTGAAGGGAGACCGTAAATACTGGTGGTCTTATCGTGCATCAGAGATGGTAATAGCCGCTGCCCTTGGTAACCATCTAAAATGATCTCGTCTGATACGGGTAAAGGGCGGAAAAATACCTGGTGTTAGTAAAGATATAGATGACAAGGGTTGATAGCCTATCCACTGCTTGTCCAAGGGGCTCGGTGCCTTGGGCTGAACATATTACCAGGCAAGTTAATCAGTCCGAATCGTTAGATTTCTCGCCAAACACTGATCGTCATGCTTTGTGCGCTATCCATTCGGATCCGCCATTTAATATAGAATTTAAAAGTGTGATCAGGCTGCTAAACTTAAAAGAATGCCGCGGGGGCAGGTGGTCCATATTCCGCCCTCTTCACTTTCGGTGGACTTGCTTTATAGTGAATTACACGAGATAATAGTGAAACGGTGGGAGATGGAAACCGTCTAAACTGACTGGAACCGACCCGTCATAGTTCCAATTTTTGAAGGATGCTCGCGATCGAACTGAGTCAACCATAGAGGAAACAGTCTGACCTCAACTGCCTCCGAATTGCTTGCCTCTGTCATCATTCACAGATTGAATGGCGCTGGTGAAAGCAAGATTAGTGCGCAGCTAGCCTGGTTTCGTAGTAGCCATGGCTTCACTGACCATATCTTCTATATAGGGTCAGGTTTTGTAGCGTGGTCACATATATTGGCGGTCCAATGTTGTCGGGTTCTTCGATAGTAGTGGTGCATTCGATTCGGTGGATGAACGTGCCCCTTGTGACTGTTTAGTCAGGAAAGATGGGCCCGAAAATTATGTAAGGCTTATCAGAGCATTACATGCGCGTAGCAAGGGCTGGGGAGGGCTTACGTCCAGCTGTCTTCTCCCTTCAACATCTCCAGCGGTATGAGACAAAGAGTATCAATGGCACCTTTCCTCTTCAACTACGCTATTGGTGAAGTCAGGACAACCGCTTTCACAGAACACGACTTCGAAACTTTGGAATTGCTCCCAATGGAAGAGCTACTTGACTTGAACTGACGATATTGCCATTATCTGTGACAGCTCAACAACGTGCCTTGTTGCACTGGGCAGGTTTGCACTGGCTGTCCTTCACTTTGGGCTTTGCTTCGCAGCTTTGAAATGCAAAAGTATCCTCCAAGATTGACATAGACCGCCACCTGCGCTGACCATTGGTGAGAGCCAGGTGGAAGTCATTCAAATATTTTACTAGCTTAAATGTTGTAGCAATGCCCGTGGGATTGAAGATAACTTTATGAAACTTCTAGCAAAAGCTCGCTGCGCTTTTGCTCACCTGCGCCACCTATGGCGCCGGCGCGACCACACTCTTGCTCGGAGGGGTAGAGTGTACAATGCAGCGGTACGTTCGTCTGTACTGTACCGCTGTCAAACCTGGACCCTTAGACCAGCCGACATAAAGAGACTAGTTACCTACTACCACCAGTGCCTTTACAGTTTGGCTCACATCTGGTGGGAATACGCTTGAGAAGCTAGAGTGTTCAACGCCTTATTTAAGGCACAGGAAAAGTCGATGAACTGTGCAGCACATTTATTGCACGCGCCAGTCTCTAATGGCTTGGCCACGTGTCCTGCACTCTAGTCCATCAACTCTCGCGACGTGCGTTGTTTACGCGCTGAGCGTGGATGGAAGAACTGGAGTGGTGGCCAAGCCATGACTTGGTCGAGGGAAATGCAGGCTTTCATTTCGAAGCTGGCCCCGCTTGGCGCTTCTCGGTTATCGGCTTGGGGTCCGAATCCGGATGAACACGTTTGGCTGGATACACTTGTTGATATAGCTAAGGGCCGAGCACAATGGCGTTCATGCTGTCAGTTCTTTGTTCTACCCCATCCCTCTTAGCCTCCATACCTTCCAGGATCTCACCACGTAGCCTTATAATATAAAAAGTAAATTTTTTGCTACATAGTAGCCGCATGGTAGCTTACCAGAACGATTCCATCCGTTACTGTCAGCTCAAAAGGTTTGCAGCTGCTGCGTGTTCCCATTTCTATCCATTGCGGCTGGGTGGCTGAATTGCTTCTCGTATCTAGCCAACGACTACTCTAAGGTTGCTGATAACGTTGCTTCAAAGGACGGGAATGAACCAGGGGTTGTAGTATAAGATGGGCAGCAGCACACAATTGTGAAAACGTGGTATGGGCCAGGGAAGGTGGGGAGAACTGTACTCCTGCAAGGGCAAATGTCGGGGACATTGCAGCGTGTAAAAGATAACCGTACACCTGAAAATCAGAGGCTAAGGAGCCGTTCGGCGCTGACCATTTGGGTTATGTTCGCCCGATGGAAGGAGACTAAGAAAAGTGCATAGATGAAAAGACAGTGAACTGGCGAGATGCAAGCATACAATAAATAAATAAATAAATATTTATTCTCGACTATGCGAGGCACGCCAATTGAGGCATGATCAAGTAAGGTTGTTGGAGACGTCGGAACATATGAGACTAAACTGCAGTGGCGCGCAGCTATGCAAGTCATGCTATAGTGCTAAGGTACTTCTGCTAAAGTAGACTGAGCCACAAGACGGCACACAGGAAGCCGGACTGCTGCGTGAACTAGCTTCGAAGACGTTGCAATGGGTATCGTATACTTGAAAGTTCAAAAGAAAGACGTCCTAAAGCTAAGTAGGGACAAGCTTTGAGGAAGAAGACTTGTATCTTGCGTTGTATATTGTCAACATCTAGATACCTTTGTTTCTCCTCCCTTAATGCCTGCATGTTTTGGAAGTCTCTTAGTCTGGAAGGCAACCTGGTTCATATGTTTACGTACAAAGCTGATAAGAAAAACCTTCGCAGTCGCTTCTTCACCCTTAGCGCAATAATGGAGTGGCCATTGTTTCTGAGTTTAGGTTCAGATGCGCTGCTTGGTTTCAGCTATGTGCTAATACTGTGCAGCTTATGTTACCTAGCTTAGGCAAGAAGCAAAGAGTAAGGATAATGTGACTTTGCCCAATGGGCCAAATTTAAGGTGTTCGCACCTTTGTCGATAACTCAAAGCTTGCTGTGATTGGGTCAACACCTTCGTGAAGCGCCGCTAAGCTTTTAAAAGGGAACACGGTCCGACTTCCGTAGTAGGCTGCTTATAAAGGAGCAGTATTCAAGGTGTGGATGGACTTGGCTTCCATCAATTTCTAGCTTGTAGTCTGCGTGGTTTATTTAACGGCGTATATAGAAGGATAATCTCCTTACGCTTGCCACTTGATAAAGCGTTTACGCTGCAAAGTTTTGGCTCATGGAGTAGCTCAAGCCAAAGTCCGTTGCCATTACATCTTGCTGGATATAGGTGTCCTTTAATGCTAGGGACGCAGTAGGTAGAGAAAAGTTTTGGTGTACTACATTACATTTTTGAGCGGCAAAAGTCATTTGCCAGTGTTCACACTACCCTTCCAGAGGTAGAAGGTCCTCACAGCTTTTAGCATTTAAGGGTAAATCATTATTAGGTGGAAAGACATATACAAAGTTTTCGTCATCAGCAAAGAACTATGGGTGACCGTGCTGCCGATTTCTGCAGAGGTTGTTGATGAAAATCAAAACTAGGGTAGGGGCAAGCACCCTCCCTTGCATTAGCCAATATAGGAGAAGGTCGGGGTGGACACTTTTTGTTGTAATCTTAACAGACTGCGTGCCCTCTGCTAGAAAGGAACCCAGCCAGTCTAATAGAGGACTGTCTACTCCGTACGCTTGCACCTTATGCATCGGCCGCATGTGTGGTATCCCGTCGAAGGCGTTCTGCATATCGCGGTACGGCATAAATGAAAATTGGGGTCAATCGCTTTGGTGAATAAATTGTGGAAAGTCAGCTGGCAGGTTGCACAAGACAGAGCACTTAGGAATAGTTGCTGTGATTTTTATAAGTGCTCGCATGTATGTACGTAACTCATAGGTGCTACTGTACTCAGCTGCTCCATTACTTGCGACATGGTAGAAATGTGGTTGATTGGGCAATTTTACTAACTTTCACCCATATGCCGTGGCATCGTGATGGCATGTTTCCAACCAGTGGGGTAGTGACCCCACCGCATGGATCAATTGAAGTTTCAAGGGAATACTAGGGATATCTTTGCCACTATGCTTACTTAGAAGGTACGATATACTGTCTGGACCAGGGTTCGAGGATGACTTTGTGGTTGAAATCTCAGAACAGGTACTATTTATGTCAAACTGTACAGAAGACAGGAACGGGATACCGAGCGATTGCAGCTCCTGAAAGGTTAAGCCTTTTTATAGGCACAGCGCTTCTTTATATTGTGAGCTGAAGATATCACACATAATGCTTGCGTCACTGGGAGCGCTGTTGAGGTTAGTCGTTAAAGTAGAGATCTGTCATCCATAGTTGTGGGTCCGGCAGCACAGCAGCCAGCTTAGGTTTTTAGAGCTGTTTGGATTATTTCGTGCGGCACTTGTTCGGTCAATTTTCTACTGCATAGTTCTGGCAGAAAACGCATTCACAGTCACATTCACTAGTTGGGCAAATTGGTATGATTAGATGTAGGATCGTCTAACTTGGTGCAATCTGTTACGCATTTCATATTGGGCTACGATTTCAGACAAACGCCATAAACAAGGCGATATAAGAGTCAAAGCATCGAGACATTAACGCAACCCCCGTAAAATGGTTCAGCCGACCCATTCACAAAGTCAGATATAGAGAAATCATCCATATTTCCTGCTCAGACGAGTATACCAAAGGTTGTCCAATAAACGAGGTGCATCAGGCATTAAATAACAAATGCATCTGCCTCTTTGGGATAAGCAATAAGTCGCAGTGCACTAATCATGATCCCCACCGCCCGCTCTTGGTCATTGGACTCATATTTCTGGTATGCCGTTAGTAACTATTAAGCTAAGAATATGTCACGCCCCGTTTGGTAAAGATATCAATCACTTCCAGCTGCCTAACAGTTTAGCTGCCAATAGACCCACAGAATTCGTAGTTGCAGCAGAGAAACCAGTTTACTACATGCAAGTTGTAATCTCCCGCGACCAGTTTGTATTAACACGAATGATATGAGGCCTGCGCAAAACTAAAAATGAATGTGTTAAGAGAGGTTTGGAAACAATCGTTTGGTATAGTAGTTGGTAACGTTTCGCCCTTGACACAAGAGCTTCGACACACCAAGTGAATCAGCGTGCAATTGGTGTGGGATTTTATAGCCAACAAGAGGCGATAACCGCCTTACCCGAGACTTGACCCATGATGTCATTACAACAACAGTTTGTGATAACACCTTGGGTGGTTTGATCATAGTGGGAATAGTCCATGCGGTTACTTTGTGCGTCAAGACAATGACGGAGAAGACCATGTTGTGGACAATGGGAGTCGGTTTGCACTTTCCAATCTGATCCACGCACCGATGCTCGTCAAGCTGGCTGGATTAAGGCCGCCCGCCAGGCATCGGGGAGCTCCATCCCCTCCATTCCACTCACACAGTCGTCATGTTTGGCAAACTTTACCGCTTCGGAAATCAACCGTCGTGTGGTTTATCGTACACCCATCCCAATTACCTCCACGTTTTCGAGGTTTATTTGGTGTCTTGTGTCCAATGCATGCAAAGCTACGGCCTAATCTCTTACCATTGCTTGGTATTCAACCTCGTTTCTGGTTAGTCTTGAAATGCGCCTCATATGCTCTGAAATTGGCGTGCGTACATCTCCCGTAATTTGGCCTAAATACACATGAGCACAGTTCTTACATTTAATTTTATAAACACAATTAAAAGTCCTATCCTTGGGAAGCGCGTCCTTCAAGTGTAACAGCGAACACATCCTTAGTAGTTGATTGCCGAAACGGTAAATGTTGCCAAATCTGGCGACTTTATGAATGGAATAGAAGTAATAAAGCTCCCCAATGCCTGGCGGGCAGTCTTAATCCAGCCAGCTTGACGAGCATCGGTGCGTGGATCAGATTGGAAAGTGCAAACCGACTCCCATTGTCCACAACATGGTCTTCTCCGTCACTGTCTTGACGCACAAAGTAACCGCATGGACTATTCCCATTATGATCAAACCACCCGAGGTGTTATCACAAACTGTTGTTGTAATGACATCATGGGTCAAGTCTCGGGTAAGGCGGTTATCGCCTCTTGTTGGCTATAAAATCCCACACCAATTGCACACTGATTCACTTGGTGTGATAAAGCCCTTGTGTTGAGGACGAAACTTTGCCAACTACTATACCAACCGATTATTTCCAAAACCCTTTGAACTCATGTCTATTCGCTCGGTTCCAAGTAACTTTCAAGAATTTGAAACCAATTACGGATTCCGTGTTTGAAATCTGTGGTAAATTTGTTCGATTGGCTGGGCTTCAATCAAACTGGGTGAATCATCGCGTTTTCAAAATGAGAAATCTTAAGAATAACCTGTTCCCCAAATGTCTCAGTGAAACCTCTGGTCAATACAAAACACCTCTGCATGGGTGGCATTTAATGCTTCCAAGGCCTTTCGGAAACAGCGGATCTACCTAGTGACCAAACGTTTAAGCGAGATCCGCATCGAGGTGAGTCGGCTGAGCCCGGATCTACTGACCGCCATAACGCCGCTCGGCTACAACCGAAGTTTTGATAAGGCTTCAGACGTCAAATTAAAACAAGGGCAGGATGCAAAGAAAAGACAGATGCGTAAGTTCGAGCGGTTAATGTCTGTGCCTCTTAATGCTACCGGTCTTACTGACAGTTCCGGATCTATTAGTACCTATTATAATGTAGTTAAGCTGTCAGACTCTGCGGATATCTAAAGCTTTGTAGGAGGCGCTCCCTTCTTACAATGTTCATTCTCTTGGATTGTTTGCATCACAGCTCAGATGGTTTGTTGACATATTATGTGCCACCGTAGGATCCACTAGTAATTAAAGGCTTAGTCTAAACTCTATTGCTGGTCACTCTCCTCTCTCCTAGCGCGCCAATATTTGTCGTTCGTCCTACTCGAGTCAACTCCTCTTGACAACAGCTGGTCATTATTTGCCCATGTAGATTACAAGGAGCCACCCCCTGACTCTCCAACCTTCATTCTCTTCTGCCGTCTGTCTCTGAAAGCTTCGCTCGCATGTCGATTTCTTCATCGAAACTGTAGGTATCCAGTATTGGTCAAACTTCTTAATGACATGGCTACAGCAGCCACTGATTCATTCTTTTCTAGGGCCACCATCTCTGATTAGCAGCAGCTAGTCGCTATAGCTCCCATCTAACATTGCGGATATCCGGAGCTCGCTCCCTCTTACAACGTTCATTCTCTTGGATTGTTTGCGTCACAACTTAGCTGATTCATTGACCTATCACTTACCTTCACTGGCCTATAGATACACTCATCGACCCTATAGGCATCCACTAGGGACAAAGCGTCTGATTAGGATAGCTGCATCTGGCGACTGAGTCTCTCCTAGCACCACCATCTGTCGGTCGTCATAAATTCGGCATCTCTCTTCAGAAGTAGCTAATGGCCATTGGCCCCATGCATATGCGATGATCCAGTGCTTGTTAGTAGCCACCCCGTATCTCAATAAACCTTTACTCCTTTAGAATATCTGCATCCAGTACCTCCGCTGCCCTGCCACCAATTGATCTTTAAGACTCACTTGCAGCAAACTACTTATTTCCGCTTATTATGCCCCCCCTCTCAGATTACACTAACTACGTGCTGTTCATGCACCTGACAATCACTAGCAACATTCTAACTCTTTTTGCTCCATCCCCACGCAACTATCGACTCATATCAAACGGATACTCGTACTTTACTTACTGGTGAAACGCCCTTGTCTCTACGCAGGCGATAGCAATCCACCCATACGACTAATGATTCTATAGGATACTCAAAAGACATTTTCAGCATAATTATTGTTGCACAGTGTACATGCTTTTGTCTCAAGCCCGAATGTTATAACACAAGACATTAACAATGTTCAACTCCATGCCTGTTCTTGCGGTCTTCTCTCGGTTGTCCCTCACTTTCCCTTTTCTCTGAGGTCCGGGACATATTGTAGATCTGGGATTGGACTGAGGAACAGTTTTGGCCGAAGGCGGACGTAACAACCCACAAGGACTGACATGGAGGATGGTAAAACTCCGCAAGGACCGACCCACAATCACCATAACCCTTGTCCAGTATGGAGAAGTGGACATATCCTCATACTCCCATACATTATACATCTGAAAAATCTGGACAGTAAAAAAATTGAACCTTTTGCTCACCTGGACATACAACAAGAAGAAAAATCGCGATGTCCCTCTCCTCCACCGACCTCAAAAATCATGGCGACCCAGATCAAAATACCCGTCCAACTAACAGAGGAAATTAGAAGCCATTACTCCGCGAAAAACCGAAGGTGATACCAGTCGTCAAGCGGATTTGCCAGTTAAACATTCATGTTCAAAATGCCTTACCGCAGTAATGCAGGACGTGGTGGGCATAGGCCTGGCAAGCGTTCTCCTTATATTAACCCACAAATGTCTGTTTAACAACACTGCGACGTGGCGGATGTGACTCGCCACTGAATAAAGTCACAGCACACAACTACATACTGGCAAGTCGACTAGCTTCACATATCAACTCTTCCCGACACCGTTTCAACTACACACGATTGAACCCGATGTATCATCGTGATACACAACAGTTTTTAAACCCTGATAATGCCTAAGTTGGTGCGTCTCTATGAAACTGAGAATAAACTATCTATTTATTTATATTGTCATGGACATCCGAACAATTTTCTACTGTTACTGTCACAGTTGCCATAAAATGTTTATACAGTTGTATATATCTGATCATGTCTCCGTGGGCGTGCCTCGCATAGTCGAGAATAAAGTATTTATTTATTTATTTAAATATAACTTGTTGGAGAAAGGTGTGACATTTACTATCAATAAACCTGATATATGCTCTAGCGATTATCATAGGCATTGAGAGCGCGGTGACAATGTTGCCCACAGCGAAGACAGGGAATATTCGGGCACACTTGAATAAATAAATGAATAAATAAATAGTTTATTCTTGTCATTGCGAGGCATACCATCAAGGGCGTGATTATGGAATTACGGACATGTATGAGCGGCAATTGCAACAATCAGTACATTTTGACCAATAGCATAGGAATTTGTGTGTGTTGAGATGTTACAATATGTTTAACTGTGTATTTGAAAGAACATGTTGTGTAAGTAGGCAAATGTGACTGTGTGTGCTTTTGTTCGTTGCGTTCGCCAGCAAAGGGGGGAATCAATGGAGCGCTTTGAATCGGAGGACGTTCATGATGTGTGAATGATCCTCCGGAAAAGAGAGGAGGCAGTGAGTTTATTTAGTAGCGAGACAAATCCGCCAAGTCACAGTGCTTTTACCCGGATACTTGTAATTTTATATGGGGAGAACGCTTGCCAGGCGAAATCCCACCACATCCTGGGACACTGCCCCCAAACATTTGCTGGAGCAGGATTTACCCGAACCCCCTAGCTGGCACCACGAGGAGGTTGTTCGGTTAGCCAGAAACCGGGAGAGCCAAATATTCCGCAAAATGAGCGTATCGAAGTACATTCCTTGCAGGAAGAGCGCAACATTGTACTTACATAGGCTGACAAGGGTAAACCCCTGGTTGTAATGAATAGGTCAGACTACTTGCAAAAATTGGACAACGTATAGAAACGGGTCCATATAGAGTAGGTATTGATAAGACCGTGGCGTCAGTAATGAACAAGAGTAAAACTGAATGGTAAGTATTCAAGGACCGTGAAGGACTATTTGGGGGCAGGCAAGTGATACAGTCTATACCCAAACACAACCTTAACTCCGAGGGTTTATGGCTTGCCAAAACTCCACAAACCCAAAGTTACCCTACGGCCCATAGTCGACGGTATAGGCATGCCGACCTATGAACTTGCGAGATACTTGGCAAAGCTATTGCAGACTCTCACAGGGCGAACGAGTACATTCGTGAAGCATTCTTAGTATTTCGTTCAAAAGCTAGCAAGTCTCAAAATTGAGTCAGCTTCGATATCACATCACTTTTTACAAATGGATTTAAAGAAGAGGCACTAGGAATAGCAAGAAATCGTCCAAATGCAGGAGCCACTCTGAATGATCGGATGACACTAACAGTTAGCCAGACAAGCGAGGGCATGACAGTGTGTCTTACTGAATACTGAATACTGAATACTGTATTATAGAGCAAGTAGAAATGGATTCTGTACAACTCTTTCGAGATATGGCGAAAAACGTTATAAAAGTTGTCAACCTTGAATATCATTGTCGTTCTCATGTAATATTTAAAATATGCGACTTACGATATTTCAGGATTCACAAATGTGATGTCATCGTAAGTGTGCAGTCGTTCTCTGAATCGAATAGAGGCAAAATGCAAATCTAACAACGTTTTGAACTGTTGCACCGATGTTGCCTCAATCACATGTTCGGGCAAACTATTCCAAATGTTTACCACTCTCCGTTCGAAGCACAGTGGGTGGGGAACACGTTTCATATCCGGCACAACAAGTTTGTATCTGTGTCCGCGTGTGCTGCATGGCCCTCGTAAGTGCAGCATTGGCCTTAACATGGGAACTCACCGAGATGTAGAATTCGGTAGGTCATAATGAGGTCAACTCGCACCCGACGGTAGGACAAGGTGTAGAGTCCTAGTTTCTCGCACCGGTCTTCATATCCAAAGCCACGTAAACTCGGGATGAGCCTGGTAGCAACGTGTTGGACCCGTTCGATTTTTTGTGCCTCGCCTCGGGTAATCGGAAAGTAGGCGGGCGAACCGTACTCTAGCATTGGTCTAATGATAGAAGAGAACAGGCGAGTGGCAACCTCTTCAGACCATATGCAGAAGCTACGTTTGAGCGCCCAAAGCATGCGCAGTCCGTTCCGATATAGCCTGTTCGTGTTGTCCACGGACTTCAAATCGTAGCGTGAGAGTACCCCTAGGTCCTTCACGGAGGGTGTGGGATATAACGTTTGGCCGTCAAGGGTGTAGGTTCGGCCGTCTGCACCCTTCCCCAGGCTCATAAATACCGACTTGGCTGGGTTGACCGGGAGAACAACTTCTGCAGACCATGTGGATAAGCGGTTGAGATCTTGCTGAAGTAGGCCACAGTCATCGGGAGCGTCGATTTCTCTCCAAATCTTCAGGTCGTCCGCAAACAAGGCACACGGCGACCGGAGAAGTTGCGGTAGATCGTTGATGTGGATCAGGAACAGAGTGGGCCCCAGCACAGTGCCTTGAGGCACGCCACTTGTAGAGGGGTACCAGTCAGTTAGATGGTCGTCGACCTGTACCCTCCACTTTCGTCCAACAAGAAAGTCGCGGATCCACCGGTGCAGTGAGCCACCGACGCCACACATGCTGAGTTTGTGAAGGAGAACCTCATGACTGACCTTGTCGAACGCTTTACTGAAATCGATGAATATCACGTCGACAGACTTCCCCTTGTTTATTGCCTTCAACCACTCATGCCTCGTTACAAGCAGGTTAGTAATGCATGAGCGACCTTGCATAAAACCGTGCTGTGCGGGCGTCAGGACCTCGTTTGACTGTAGCAACTGCAGCAATCTCTTCTTCACGATTTTCTCAGCAACCTTTGCCAATATAGGTGTCAGACAAATTGGCCTGTAATTGTCTACTTTGCTAGGGTCGCCGCCTTTCGGAATAGGCTTCACCACCGCACATTTCCAGTCAACCGGCAACAAACCTTCGGAGAGCGACCTGTTGAAAAGGTCAGTCACGATAGGAGAGAGGATGGTTGAAAGTGACTTGAGAACCAGTGGGTGAAGCCCATCAGGTCCGGCAGGTTTGGTGCCGTCAAGGTTGGCGAGTAGTTGAGCTACCTCTTCGACGCCACAATGCAGACTATCGAGTTCGGTAAAAGCGGTACACGTCGAACTTGGAACAGACACCTGGTTATTCGCAAATACAGAAGCGAAGTGCGCCGCCAACGCGGACGCACGCTCAGAGCTGGAGGTTAGGGGCTGTCCATCCGTGCCATCCAGCACTGGCACATCACCCGCCGGCTTCAGGCGTCGCTTCACGTATGCAAAGATTCTCTTTGGGGCGGTCTTCGCGGCTAATGCGAGCTGCTCTTCAAAGTGTCGGCGTTTATTCTTTTTTGCACTGTTGCAGAGATTCCGCTGACATTTATACTCTTCGTAATCATTGGCAGAGCCAGAGAGAAGGAATTTGTCCCACAGTCTGCGCCGCCTCCGAGCCAGGTTTCTATACTCCTTGTCAAACCAATGAGGCTTAATCGGTCCAACCTTTCGACATTTCAATGGCACAAATTGAGAACACAATAATGTCAATCTCTCTTTTATAAATATCCAACAATCTTCCACAGATGCAGTTTGTGACAGAGACCAATCCAGTTGGCTCGCGGCTCGAGCAAGACCATCGAAGTCCGTTTTCCAGTAGTTGGGAGCTGGTTGCAGCGGATGTGAATACGGCAAAGATAATTCCATATCAGCTATCAGTACTGAGTGGTCGCTAGTAGCCAGGGGCTCCAGGATCCTAACGTCACGCACTCGTTGTTCGTAGCTCGTTAACATCAGGTCGAGACAAGACGGGGTTGAACGTGTTGATATGCGTGTTGGCTGGCATATGTGTTGCGATGCACCAGTTTCAAGTATCAAATCCACGAACTTTGCTTCAACCTCACTATGTCCAGGCATCAAATGCACATCAGGCCATCGTATTCGAGGACAGTTAAAATCGCCCATAAGCAGAAAGTGTGGACGACTCATTTGGGTCCGAAGATGGGGCAGCCAATCCAAACAACGACTCAGGGGACTGCGATAAACTGCGCCCACAAGCAGTTCTCCGCGCCTGAGGCGGATGGAGCACCACAGTACCTCACACAGGCCATCGTCACTTCGGTAGGTGCTCACAAGTCTCCCACGCAGGGAAGACCGGATGTAAAGTAAGACACCACCGTGGGCATTCTTTAGTCTATCGCATCGGAAACACGAGTAACCGTTGAGTTCAAGTTCTTGGGTGTATAACTCTGCGTGCAGCCATGTCTCTGCGAGTCCCACTACGTCTGGCCGCTCAGACGCAACGAAACAACAAAGCTCATCGCGCTTATTCATAATACTGCAAACGTTTGTGAAGGCTACTCGCAGGCCGCAGCAGGAGCCACCGGGCGTGCTTGAAGTGTGAGCAGCCTGTTTATCCTGATTCGCGGATTGTTGGAAACCACCCGAAAATTTACGATACGAAGATTTGTTTCTCCCTCACCAGTGCGTCTTTTCAGCTCAATGATGGCAGACTTGAGCCGCTCCCTGTCTACTGGGTCCAGATCGGGACGAACATGGATCTTCAAACCTTTCAGCCTACTTAGGCGAGACATGATAAGTCTTGGACTGGCTTCGTCCACAAAAGTGATTCTCATAGGCCGATTTTGTTGATCACCTTGCTTTCCAAGACGGGTAATCTGCCTCACTTTTACCGAGTCCTCACCAGCGTCGAAGAGTCTATCAATTAGACCCTGTAAAAACTCGACATCGTGATCGTAGCGCACTTGGGGTGATGGATCACTGGACTCCGGTGCGTGAAAGATCACGAGATTATAACGCCTCTGGTCGGACGAGGTTGGCCTTGCAGGGCGAAGTATACTACCAGCCTCACGTGGTTTGGCTAACTGTTGACTTACAGAACGTAAACGCCCAACGTTCCTTCGTAATTTCGTCCTCTGATCTTTCCACTGGTCTTCAGCACTCAGACTTTCACCTGCTGGGACATCAGTGTCCGGTGGACACAACAAAGGTAAACAATTTAGCCCAGGTGCAACTGGGCTTCTCACAACGGTTGGACTTCGTGTCAGTGAGTTTGCACGGGTAGAGGAGGAGGACGACTGAGCCGAAACCTGAAATCTCTTCGCGCTAGGTTGTTGGGCCAAACACACGGAGCTGTTCGCAACGAAACGCTGAGGACTACACGTCGGCTTTACTCTTTCTGGCTGTATCTGATTTCGGCAATTTTCACATATAGTTTGGACGAAATCGTGTTGGATCTCGCGAAGGCGATGAAAATGCTCAACTGATAATCCAACACATGAAATATGGTATTTAACTTGGCAAAATGCACACGTGAGGGCATTTGCACGGTATCCGACTAGTTTGGAGCAAGTACCACAGGATGACTGCTTCGGCATTGCGAATAATCCGAAAACAAGATGGCGGCCAATTGACGAAGAAAGTGGCGATAGCAAGATCGCCGAAACCAAACGATGAAATACAAGTATTTCTGGTCGGAAATTTCAGAATCGGAAATGAAACTGAATTGTAGCTCAATTTCCACGAAATACTTCCAATGAACGCAGAAAGTTAACACAAAGTGATCTTGTCAACACAGCCAAAAATAACCGACCGGAGGACGCTATCCGCTTAATCTGTCTTACTTCGTTTTTCAGTCGAAGCTTTACAGTCAGGAACAAGGTCTCGCCATGGGATCGCCAATATCCCCTGTACTGGCGAACCTGTATATGGAAGACTTCGAGAACCGAGCGATAACAAACACTATTAACACACCAAACGTTTGGTGGCGTTATGTGGACGACACCTTTGTGCTTGTTAAACGGGGTAAGAAGGGCGGTTTGCTTGACTACTTGAACTCCATTAATGCGAGAATACAGTTTACTATTGAGTTGGAACCTTGTAGCGGCGCAATACCATTTCTTGACTGCCTGGTTCATAGAAATGGGGGAACGTTAAAGACTACGATATATCGCAAGCCAACGGATACTGCCGGCGTACTCCACTACACTTCGGGTCATCCGAAACAGGTTTACACTGGGATAGCCTCAGCGCTGTTCTAAGGGCGCAAATCTTCTGCACGATGGAGGAGGACAAAAAGGCTGCGCGGAAAGTGGCAATGAGCCGGCTATTAGAAAGTGCTTACCCACGGCGGCCAGTCAAACGCTAGTTGCATAAAATGCTGCACCGGCAGTCAAGAACCCCAGCCTAGTGGATAAGGACGGTCGGAATTCCGTACAAAGAAAACATTTTGAAGGCAATTCGGAATTAAAAAAAGGAAAATATAGGCGTGATCGTTCAGCGAAGTCCAACTTAACGTTCGGCCCTAGTACACCTAATGGACCCCCTTACCAAGGATAGGACTTTTATTTGTGTTTATAAAATTAAATGTAAGAACTATGCTCATGTGTACAAAGGCGGAATTACGATAGACTTACACACACGAATTTCAGAGCATATGAGGCGCATTGCAAGACTAACAAGAAACGAGTTTGAATAAGATGCAATAGTAAGGGACTGGGCCATAGCTGTTCACGCATTAGACACGTGACACCAGATAAACCTCGAGAACGTGGAGGTCATTGGAATGGGTATAGATAAAACACTGGGCGGTCGATTGCCGAAGCGGTAAAAATTGCCAAATCTGACGACTGTGTGAATGGAATGGAGGGGATAGTGCTCACCAGTGACTGGCGGGAAGTCCTAACCCAGCCAGCTTGACGAGCATTGGTGCGTGAATCAGATTGGAAAGTGCAAACCGACTTCCATTGTCCACAATATGGGCTTATCCATCATTGTCTTGATGCACAAAGTAACCCCATTGACTATTCCCACTATGATCAAACCACCTGAGGTGTTATCACGAACAGTTGTTGTAATGACATCATGGGTTAAGTCTCGGGTAACGCGGTTATCGCCCCTGTTCGCTATAAATTCTCACACTGGTTGCACTCTGATTCACCTGGTATGACGAAGCCCTTGTGTCGAGGGCGAAATATTTCCAAAGTACTATACCAAACGACGTTTTCCAAACTTCTCGGAACTTATGATTACTCCATCGGTTCCAAGTGTTTTTCGATTATTTAAAACCGTAAATTTGTTGTCACTCTTCGTTGCGGTAGCTTTTGATCTATAAACCCACCTGAGTTGCGCCGTCGGTCCCACGATATCAGCCGTTGTCCATGCAAGTCATTTGTTTCAGCTTTGTCTATGGTTTCGGATATTTTGGCTGGAAAGTTTACACACATGAAGCTTTCGCTCCCTAGTTTATTCATACGAGATTGCATAGACATCCATATAGAGAAAGCGGGTAGACCTCTTCTGTAGCTTAAAGGAAAATCCAAGTTTCCGTGACAAAGTTTGTATCTTGGTCGGCTGGATAGACGGCTGACTCAGGACGTGCAGTTTATTGTTTAGGGACTCAGCACTTAGAAGTATTAGCAAGAAAGAACACTTGGGTTAGACCAGCTTGCAAACGACGCCATGAAACGGTTTATAATTACTTTGCTATTTAGAAGCTGTAGGAAGTGTTTGAGACATTGCAGTCGGTATTTGAGCTAAGCAATGTTTGGTGCCGGGATTCACCTTAATGGTACATCTCTACCTAGTCTCACAAATGCGCAGGTTGCGGGGTAGGAAGCAGCGGATTATTTGGACTAGGTAGCTGAACCGACAGCATAGTTCTGACGGATGTAGCATATGCACAGCAGCCTGGATGTGCATGAAGTGGAACGGAGCTGTGTAGATTGCCAAATGTAATGCCCGCTATAGATGAATTGATTGTGGTAGTAGTACCCGAGTCCGGTTCACTACTATCTGGGGTGAGATTCGGCGAAGTCCGTCTTGGTGAACAGAAATACAATTACATTAAGTTGGTAGCACTGCGACGTTGTTCGCAGTACAGTATTATATTGCGAAAGCCTCCATTATCTACTGTTCGCAATTAATAAAATAACTAAATAAACACCTTATTCTCGACAACGTAAGACATAACTATACAGGAACGAACATGTTAAGAAAAAATTGTAGTCAAAATTAAAAAATATAGGTTTTCTATGTAACTAAACGTATGTGTATGGTTGTATTTATGAACGTACTTGTGTATATGCGTATAATTGGTGCTGAAAATTTGCGGCCTATTTTGTCCATCCTTTCAACCTGTACCAGATTTTTTGCAATAAGGGTAACTGTAATGATTGTGCTATTAAACCTGCCCGTAGCTATGCTATCCGAAGCCTTAAACCCGCTTACGCTGAACCCCACTTTGTCCTAACTAGATTGCGGAGGGGGCTTATCTATGGATCATGATATGTTTAAGAGGACATAACATTCATAGGTGAATGTCTAGTTGTGTTTCGTTCATGATCCCGTGTAGCACTAAGTGCCATCCTACGTCGATACGGTGCTGCGTATTAGTTCATGGGTCTCTCGTTGCTTTAATTATGGCGCACTGGACGCTCTTTGATGAAACAACAGATACTTGATGCGCGGCATTTGTGCTATCCTTAGCTAGAAATCTGGCCTTCCCGTCTCTTGGATGGCGGATGGATCAATTGCACCATACGACCAGGAGCTAAGGCTGCAAATCCCAGTATTTGACTAATTTCCCTTAGCTTCATTCTAGATTCAATCGTTTCTAGCTCGCCTACAGTCAACTAGCTCCTAAGAACCCATGCAGCAGTAGTAAGTGCGGCTGCAAAGCTGGCCTACTAGGCCCAAATAAGTAAATAAATATTATATTCTCGAATTTGTCGAGACACAACAAACCAGGCATGATCAACATTTACATGCAATTTTGTTTCGCAACCAATACGTTTCTATGTATGTAATCGGCAGTAAGCCGAAAGTTGTACAGGCTTTGGAAATTGTAAAAGTAATCGTGAGGAATAAAGTCGTCAGTGCATGGCGACACGTTGGGTTCTAGCGTGCGTAGTGTAAACAGTCTGGGCATAACATGTGTAGTGTAAGCGATACATGTAGGCAGAGAGTATCTTACTCTTGAACGTGTCAGGAAAATATTAAATTATGATGCTAGTCGACTTGCAGTATGTAGTTGTGGGCAGTGACTTTATTCAGTGGCGAGTAACATCCGCCACGTCGCAGTGTTGTTAAGCGGACATTTGTGGCTTTTTATAGGGAGAACTCTTGCCATGCGAAGACCCACCACGTCATGGAACACTGTCAGAAATCCGTTTATACACTAATGTAAAACCGGCAGAGCAGGTTGCCGACGGAATTCGTCTTCGGTTATCCGCAGTCAATTGACTTCCAATTTCCTCTGTTAGTTGATCAGGTATCTTTGGTCAGGGCCGCCATAATGGCTGAGGCCCATGAAGGGTGAGGTTCACGTAGAGTCGTCTTTGTGAGTGTCCAGGTGAGCAAAATGTCAGTTTCTTGAGTCTGTATTTTTCAGGTTTATGTATATTTTTCAGGAGTGTGAAGGCCCCGTGTCCAGCTATCATTACTGGATAACGGTCGTGGTAGTGAGTGCAGCTGTATCCATTTGTTGTACAGCCATGTTCTTTGTAGGTCCTTGTGGGTTATGTCCTGTTCCGGGCAAAAGCACTTTCTCGGTCCAATCCCAAATCCCCCAGAAGTTCCGGACCTTGGAGAAAAGGGAAGGGTTGAGACAAACAAGGCCGCAAAGAACAGGCGTGGAAGCAAACGTTGTTAAAGTCCTATGGTATAACATATAGTGGAGACAAATGATGTACAATGTGCGACAATGATTGTGCTGAAAGTGTCTTTTAAATGTTCTACGAAAGCAACGGCCGTATAGGTTGGTTGTTACCATCTACATGGAATACAGAGCTTTACGCCATTGATCAAAAAACGCAGTATCGGTTTGCTATGATGCAACTAATGCATGGTTAGACAGAAAGCAGGCTTCAAAGACCAGCGGCGTTTGTATGGTGGATGAACAGCTGGTAGCCAACCTACTTCGATAGGGAGCGCAGGATAAGTAAGTGAAGGTATAAATGGCTTACGATGAAAGAGATTCAATGGTCAATTGGTGGTAAGTCAGTGGATAGCTAGGATTCAAGCGCTGAGTAAAAATCTTCTGGGGATCAAGCCAGAAAGACGACACGAGGGTATCAAGAGTATAGTGCTATGGCCAACTGAGGTGGGAAAAGCCTGTGAGAGAGCTAACCTCCTACATATGTAAGTGTCGAGAACGTTGCTGCAATAACGGACACAGAACAGTGGGTGATAAAGGATTGATCGATAGAAGTGAAATAATAAAGATCAGTTAAAAGAAAGCGAACGTGCGGAACTAATGTATACTTAGCGTCGCGCAGAGAGACGAGTTATTCTAGGGTGCTAAAAATAGTATTAGGGTACGCTGACCTGGGAAAAGCCAATGAGGCGGTTGGACTAATAGGTGGGTAAGTGTCGCAAACATAGCAGCGAGTAAGTGAGAAATGAACACTTATAGATGAGAAGCTAACGGGCGTCGGTGTACTGACCAGATGAGAGGAGTGATGAACTAAAACGCTAAGAATGGTTAATTGACGGAATGGCAGCGCATAGCTGGAATGCAGTCGTACATAAAGATTGCTGAGGATATCCGAACATGAGACCTAACGGCAGCAGCTGGGATGCTAAGCTAATAGTACCAAGCTGGATAGAGCCAGGGAATGCTAGCCCGAGAGCTGGAGGATTTCAGGTAAATAAGCCTAAGACAACACAGCGAGCGAGGTATAAATGAACATCTAGAAATGTGAAGCAAAATAGCGGCTTGCGCTGAGTACCTGGCTATGGTTGCACGACAGAGGAAAGCTAAAAGAGGTTTCGTGATATATGGGCAATGGACGAGGGAAGCGCAAGCGTACAATGAGGTTGTTAAATAGTGTAGAGCATAATAGACTAAGACGCATCGACCTGCAGCTAATCAAATCATGCTGGGGTTCTAATGGGATATAACTAAGGAAATCTGCGCCGAGTGAAGCCAGTGAGAGAGCTGAACTACAATTAATTAGGTGTCGCAGATAAGTAGGTGATATGTGTGCACCTAGCAAGGAAGCCTATGCCGGGAAAAGCCGGTGAGAGAGCTGGACTTCAATATAAGTAGGTGTCATAGACGTAGCGAGTAATAGATAAATGAACGTCTAGAAAGGAGTGCTGTGCGCGGACTACTTGCGTAATATTTGCTCCACAGAAGAGAGTTAAGAAAGGTTTCATGAAGCAACGACAGCGAACGAATGATGCGCACGCATACAGTACGGCTATTAGATAGTTCAGCGCGTTGAGGCTAAGACACAGCGATGCTCAGATAAGCATATTATACTAGGGTGCTAATGAGCCATTACAATGGCAGCTGGAGGTGGGTAAAGCCGGCCGTCCGAATAAAAAAGGAATGAACACAGCAAGCGCCATAAGAAAATTTTAGGGTCTGGATGGGAAGGGTTTATTGGTAAAGAGTGGAAAGGCCCACGAAGCTTTCCAAGTGATGTAAACAAAAAGTTGGGTTAGCCGAACCATGATTTGTAGCTTAGAAGAACTTTGAAGGAAATTTGATAACAAGTGGCCGATCCGGCGAGACTGGATTAGTCAGCGCGTAGGGATAGCACGCACAATAAATGCAGAGAAAAGGGCCGCAACAACAGAGGGTGAACGAGCCTAGCAGCCTCACGAGGTAGCGGAACAGGAGCGTTGAGACTGCGTTGGGTATACCGCTTAAGTCTGACTAGCATAGGAGCAATCAGACAGAAAGAAACTGATCAGTGGGGCTAGGTCACCACAGGGCAGTGAGGTCTGGCACTCCAGTTGGGAAAGAATTGTAAAAGAGCGCGATAAAAAATAAGTGAGCGTCAGGATGAGCAAGGTTTATTGACGAAAGGTGGGAAAAGCCCATAAGGCTCTCCGGGTAGTGTAAAAGGGTGGTAAAGTCAGCCGAACCAAGAGAGGTGACATCTCAGAAGTCTGAAGGAATCCGGAGAGCAGAATGCCGATCGGGTAAGACTGGATTAGTCGGCGGGTTTGCATAAGGGCCTATAGTAAGGTAAGAAAAGAGCTAACAATAAATAGTGGGCAAGTCTAGCAGGCTCTAGATGTAAGGGAAACGTCTTGCTTAGTCTGCGGAGCGTATACCGCTTAAGTCTCAGTGGCATGCGAGCAGACAGAGAAACAGACTAAGACGCAACTAGGATGATACTTGGCATACCACCCTTGAACGAAGTGACAAGTCCGCGTGTCAGGTGAATATTGTCTTTCCACTCACGGATGTTCATTAATCGGCCATCATTTAGCTAACCCATGTTCTCTTTACTACAAAGAGCACTGCTCAGAAATAATAACCTTAAACTGTAAAGCTTACTTTCACGCGGTGCCATCACCTACAACGCCTGGTTTTCAACTGGGATCAACCGTAAACCTTAAGAATTATGCCGCAGCCTGTTTTAAACTGGACGGTAATACATCTCCCGCAAGATGCTGATTGAGCCACGCCCCTTATTTCCTCATCCTCAAGTGCCACGTTTGAAGGCCACCCTCAGTTTCCACTGCATTCCTGTTCTCCGTTTTCCGTTCCTTTATTCTATAATAATAATAAATAATATTTTATAATAATAAAATAAAAATAATAATTTATTATTATTTTTTATTCTTCCCCAAATCCACGGACATTTTTCCGCCACGGTATTTCCTAAGCCATGGAGCACTTTTCGAACTGTTTATGACGCACATTTTCTTATCTAGCATTCGCTTTTGCTATAAATGTTACTGCGCGTAATCGCGAAACTCTCTGAGTTGACGGATTATATACGTAAACCATAACATCACCAACATTTCTTTAGCTCCGTGTTTGCAATTATTACCATCCCTTAAATAGTTTGTCTTGCGGCTCAGAGTAAGTAGACCACACTTATTAAACTCTTAGTTTGCAGTACGTTCCGCAACTGAGACACCAGTAGGCTAGCAAAAGTGCTGGTAGTCCGTGGAGTCCATCTCGCATCTGTTCTTATTAGAATCCAACTGAACCCATCGGTATTGTCCAACGCAACTCTGCTCTTTTACCTCCAAACCTAGTTGCCTACGTGGGCGCTGTGTACCAATATAAGGAAACCCCACTAGCCCTTAACCTCATGGTGATGTTAGCATCGCGATAACGCAGTCATTGGAAGTATACATACTTCCAAATTAAGTAACTACAAGGAAAGGACAGCACTAGTTAGTCACGAAATTTCTGATTAAAACTTACTAGTATGCGCACCGTCAATTGAGTCACGGTCTCCTAAACCAGGCACCTTGCACTCCAGGTTAGCTTCTCTTGGCCCCATATCTCTTAGCTTTTATCTGAATTGTGCATTCTCCAAGTACTATTGGAAAAACTGGTAGACTGGTGGCATGATGAACATGATCTATTTTCGATCGCCACTCATGCCGCCCTAGCATTTACCATTTCCGGTTCTATGATAGTGGCACGAAAGCTAGCAATTTGCCAGAGAAGCCTTGTCACACAGGCTAGCTGCAACTTTAGGTATTTCGAACCACTGCTTGCCTTATCTTGGTCAACAGGACAACATTTATCTTTTAACTGGATCCATTGCCCACCCTGCGTCGTGCGTAGAGGTAAGTGGGAAATTAGCTCCCATTTCCTGCGTCTTTTGCTGTTCCTGAATCCTACTATTATTCATATATCCTGTCTGGTGAACTAGAATAGCGCTCACCAGAGCATCCACCGACGTAAGAAATTGTGTGGCATTAAAGCCTTGTTTTGAATCAATGGCACAAATATTGAAACGCCAATACTGGAGATAGAAAGCTCACAAAGTGCATATAGTTGCACAGTTGGGCCTTCCAACACAAGGGACACAATACTGCTTCACGTCCGGAAATCCATAACCATAGAAAATTAAGTTCTTGAAACCTTACCCATGCACGCTCTAGCTAAGTACACGTTTAGAAGCATGTTGCCAATTTTTCGGTTACATATTGTTTTATTCTTGACGATAGAGTTATGTGGCTTACTGGCAGTGTGGGTCTGCGTATGGGGAGTCCTAACATGTGCTAAGATTGTTAAATCATGCGGGATTTATCTCATAAATTGATGGATTTGCAGGTTAATTCAAGTCAAATGCCCACTGAGCTGTCCTGGCTAATCCATGTAACTCAGGAGGTCTAGGAACCACACCCATAACCGCTTAAGATTAAATACTTTTGGAGCTTTTACTAATACAGTGGCTTCTTCGACTAAGTAGCCTCTTAAAAGGACACGCGGAGGTCGTATGACCATTACCTAATTATAAAGGTTCACGCAATTCCGCGTGGGCAAACCGTACTATTATGCCTTTTGAGCTATGCCTCATATAGTTTTTGCATATCCCTCCTGGTTTTAGTACGTACGTTTTGTTAGTGTTTTGTGGCCACTGAGATTTACATAGTAAGTAATGAAGCAGCGGGGTGGCAGCAGAGATATATCGATCACTACCCTTCTACTTCCTGATAAAACTATAGTTACTGATGCGGTCGAGCTCTGCGACCGCATTAACACTCACTTCTGTAACTCCTTCACCAGCAATGACTCGGCATCGCCAACTACGATTCACAAGTTCACTGAAGATCAAATACAAACCATTGACTTTGACTTAAACAACATCAAGCGAGCACTTTGCTCCTTGAAAATGTCCCACTTTCCAGGTCCGGATGGTGTACCATCTTCCGTATTAATACTTGGTGGATCGGATATTCCAGTCCTTCTCCTCAATATCTTCACCCTCTCTATGAAGAGTGGACAATACCCGTCTATGTGGAAACACGCCACCATCATACCAAGACACAAAGGAGGCTGCCGACAAAATATTGACAATTACCGCCCTATTAGCCACACACCCATTGCGTCGAGACTCATGGAAAAAATAATAAAGGACGGGATGCTTCGTTTTCTGTTGCAACGCAACCTCATTAATAGGTCCCAACACGGATTTCTGCCTTCTAAATCTTGTCAAACTTGCCAGTTTGAATTCTTAAACAACGTAACACACGCCATAGACCTGGGTCGAGCGCTGGTCATCATATTCCTTGATATGAAAAAAGCATTTGACCGGGTTCCACACAATGGATTGTTAGCAAAATTGGCTGCATTCGGTGTTTCCGGCCGTCTCCATGCTTGGTTCTCTTCTTACCTTTCTAGCCGAACGCAGTCAGTGCTGCTGGGGGACGTCTTTTCTAAGAGGGCCTCCGTAACCAGCGGAGTGTTCCAAGGCAGCGTCCTAGGTCCTTTGCTGTTTTTACTCTACATCAATGATGTATTCCAGGTCTTCCAATATGGCACTCCCTACCTCTTTGCTGACGATATAAAAGTGGTATTCTCATTTGATCCTAGCTGCCTAAGCGATGGCCTCTCCAGCATTCAAAGAGATCTCGGCGCTCTTAAAGCATGGTGTGACCTGTGGAAACTAGAGTTCTCACCAACCAAATGTAACGTCCTTTCCTACCGGTGCTCTATACCGCCCAATATACTAACTCTTAACGGAATACCACTAGATAACAGCGTTACCGTGCGCGATCTCGGTGTGCACTACTCAAGCTCACTAAATTTTGCGGAACAAGCGAGTTATAGCTCTGCAAAAGCCAGGTCTATCGTTGGCTATATACTGAAGTCAATGAGCCTGTTAGAGTCGCGACTCACGCTCTACAAGTTGTGTGCTCGACCTATTGTAGAGTACTGCTCCATAGTGGTTACTAATTCACGCAAATGTGATAGGATGGTCATCGAGAAAGTGCAGCGTTCGTTCACTAAGCGCCTTCTAGGATCAACAACGCTCAGTTATCAAAGCCGCTGCAAGCAGCTTGGTCTTGATCCACTTTGGCTGCGGAGACTTAAAGCCAACCTAGTTTTTCTGTATAAGCTAATCAAAACATCGGACTCAAGTATTGAAAGATATTTTCAACCGCTGGGCGACACACGCTATCCTCTACGCAAAAAGCCATACTCATTCTCACTGCCCAAAACGCGTTGCTCCATACGCTTTAACTTCTTCCTCTATAGATATGCACATGTATGGAATAAGTTACCAGAAACCATCAGAGCTTCTAATAGTATCCTGCAATTCTCCGCGGCCATAAATAGACTACTAAATGTCCCCACGGTAGCAGACATCTTGGGCATCTGCATCCCTGAGGACGAGCTATGGGAGAACGGCCCTGATCACATATAGAATTCCATACAAAGCGCTAACGGTGTGGAATAATCTCAACGCGCCAAGAGCTTGCTGCTCTACACACGCAGCACCAATAAGGTTCCTTACAAAATGACCCTGTCCTCTCCTTATTATGCACTTCGCTCTTAATTCTTCTTCTATCGGACGGTCACTTGTCCGTGCCCTGCTCTGTCCTAGTCTCATTTGACTGGCCTGCCTCTTTTTGACTTACTCCAGACTACGGTTACGAATTTGTAGACATCTGGCTATGCCCCCTCTTCACGAGAGTCTTCTGGCCCTGCTCATTCCTTTCTAACACAGCCACCTCTATCTCTAATCTGTCCAGTTCTGCTGACCCTCTCGTAATATTGTGACGGTACCGGTCATTGATCTGAAGACTGAACACTGTTCCCCTCCCTAGTTGTTCCCCTCACTCTATCAGGAACCCAGAGCTGTGTGCTAACCTTATTTCTCCCACCCCTTTGTGCTTATATCTAACTAACCAATTCAAACTCTTCTACATCTAACATGTCCATTTCTGCTGACGCTCTCTATTTTTCTTCCCAACTTCACTATTAAATCGCAATACTCCGGCTAATACAGCCTCGTGTATTTCGGCTCATGTTTTCTGACCTCTGAATATTGTGCCGTTACCGGCCAATATTAAGATGATTAAATACACAGACCACATTACCCTACATGAGCCTCGTTGGCTTCGCTACGCCTAATCAGTAAATCTTTCCCCACTGACCCCGTTCTTCCCTTACTTCGCTGTCTTCATTCCGTCTTCCATCGGATTGCATTTCTTTAACTAGACAGACTGGCCTGTCCCTTACATTAATCTAATCTCACCTGACCAGTCGCTTGCTTTCTGTCTGCATGCATACTACGGAGAACTAACTGATCCAGGCACTACATATCTAATCAACCGATTCCTTTAACCCAAGAAGCTACTGGGAGACCAAAATACTAGTGACCAAACTGCCTAATGGAAAGGTTACATATGACCACTGAAAGTTTCCGTAGCGCAATTTTCTGTCGATCCTCTTTACCTCGGAGCTACTAGGAGACATTCCTTGTTTCCACATCCTGTAATCTCTCAGATTGTATGTAACACTTACCCTCACTGGCGTGTTGATGTGTTCTGTGACACTGTAGGAATCCACTTGTGACCAAAGTGTCTAATGGAGTGGCTACATCAGGCCAGTGAAAGTTTCTCGAAGCACCATTTTCTGTCGATCCTCTTCACCTCAGCACTTCTACTTAGTAGCAACTAGTGGTCGAGGGCTCCGCGTATCTCTCTGCATACCTGGAGCTTGCTAAGTGCCACCCTCTTTCATCCCCAACCTTCATTCTTCTTGACTGTCTGCTCAAATTCATTTGCAGTCCGTTGATTTATCCGGGACACTTAAGGTATCCACTAGCCACTAGAAGGCTCCACCCCAATGCCATTGCTAGTTGCGGATACTCTCTATCTCACCTTGTATCATTATCAGTTCTTCGCGTTACCTACGTCACCAATTTCCAGCTGCAGCTAGTCATTATAGGTAGTATACATCTTTGTGATAGGAGCCACTCCGTATCTCTCCAACTTACTCTCTTGAATTGTTAGCATCACACACCTTCACTGGTTTGTTGGCTTCTACTGTCACTGTAAGTATACAATGGAAAAGCTAGAACGCTTAATAGAATTCCGTTGCTGCCCACTGGTTCTCTCCATTAGCACAAGTATCCTTCGTTCTTATCTTCATTACGTTTACTGCAGAGACTCATTGTACGCTCCATATATCTCTGAGCTTATCTGGAGCTACTAGGAGACATTCCTTGTTTCCACATCCTGTAATCTCTCAGATTGTATGTATCACTTACCCTCACTGGCGTGTTGATGTGTTCTGTGACACTGTAGGAATCCACTTGTGACCAAAGTGTCTAATGGAGTGGCTACATCAGGCCATTGAAAGTTTCTCGAAGCGCCATTTTCTGTCGATCCTCTTCACCTCAGCACTTCTACTTAGTAGCAACTAGTGGTCGAGGGCTCCACGTAGCTCTGCATATTCGGAGCTTGCTAAGTGCCACCCTCTTTCATCCCCAACCTTCATTCTTCTTGACTGTCTGCTCAAATTCATTTGCAGTCCGTTGACTTATCCTGGGACACTTAAGGTATCCACTAGCCACTAGAAGGCTTCACCCAAATGCCATTGCTAGGTGCGGATACTCCCTATCTCACCTTGTATCATTATCAGTTCTTCGCGTTACCTACGTCACCAATTTCCAGCTGCAGCTAGTCATTGCAGGTAGCATACATATCTACGCTAGAAGCCACTCTGCATCTCTCCAACTTACTCTCTTGAATGGTTAGCATAACATACCTTCACTGGTTTGTTGACTTCTTCTGTCACTGTAAGTATCTAATAAAAATCTAAATGGTTCAATGGAATTCCGTTGCTGCCCACTGGTTCTCTCACTTAGCACAATTATCCTTCGTTCTTCTTATCTTCATTACGTTTACTGCAGTGACTCATTGTAGGCTCCATATATCTTTGAGCTTATCTGGAGATACTAGGAGACATTCCTCGTTTCTTCATCCTGTAATCTCTCAGAATGTCTGTATCACTTACCTTCGCTGGCTTGTTGATGTGTTCTGTGACACTGTAGGAACCCACTTGTGACCAAAGTGTCTAATGGAATGCCTACTTCTGGCCACCGAATGTTTCTCGTAGTACCAGTTTCTGTCGATCCTCTTCACCTCAGCACTTCTACTTAGTAGCAACTAGTGGTCGTAGGTTCTATGTATCTCTGCACATATCCGGAGCCTGCCAAGTGTAACCCTCTTGCATCCCCAACATTCATTCTTTATGGCCGTCTGTGTCACATTCATTTGCTGACCGTTGACTTATTCTGGGACACTTTAGGTATCCACTAGCCGCTAGAAGCCTACACCCCAATGCCACTGCTAGTTGCGGATACTCGCTATCTCACCTTGTATCATTATCATTTCCTCGTATTACTTATGTCACCACTTTTCAGCTGCAGCCAGTCATAGTAGTTAGCATACATATCTACGCTAGTAGCCACTCTGTATCTCTCCCACTTACTCTCTTGAATTGTTAGCATCACATACCTTCACTGGTTTGCTGACTTCTTCTGTCACTGTATCTAATAAATAACTAGAAGGTTCAACGGAATTCAGATGCTGTCCGCCGGTTCTCTCCCTTAGCACAATTACCCTTCGTTCTTCTTATCTTCGTTACGTTTACTGCAGATATTCATTGTAGGCTCCACACATCTTTGAGCTTATCTGGAGATACTAGGAGACATTCCTCGTTTCTCCATCCTGTAATCCAGATTGTCTGTATCACTTACCTTCGCTGGCTTGTTGATGTGTTCTGTGACACTGTAGCAATCCACTTGTAACCAAATAGCCTAATGGACTGGCTACATCAGGCCACCGAAAGTTTCTCGCAGCGCCATGTTCTGTCCATCCTCTTAAACCTAAGCACTTCTGCTTAGCAGCAACTAGTAATCGTAGGCTCCACGCATTTCTGGAGCTTGCTAAGAGCTGCTCTCTTCTATCTCGAACATACTTTGTGGCTGTCTGCGTCACATACATCCGCTTTTTGCTGATTTACTATGGGTAATTAAGGGCATACACTAGCAACTAAGAGGCTTCATGCAAATTCCATTGCTGATCACTGATACTCACACTTACAGCGACCCTAACTGTTCCTCGTCTTACCTCTGGCTCCCGTGTTTAGCAGCAGTCCTTCTTCATAAGCTACTATCATCTTTGTGCATATACTGAGCTGCCAAGGTCCACACTTTTTCCCTCCAAGCTTTAATCCCTGGGACTGCGTGCATCACATACACTTGCTGTCTGTTGCCCTAATTAGGTGTCCACTAGCAATTATAAGGCCACACCTAAATGCCATTGCTCATCCGCGACACCTAATTGGCCGTAGTACAGCTCTCTCACGGGCTTCTCCCGGCTCAGGCCTCCTTAATTATACTCCATTAACACCACCGCATGATTTGATTAGCTGCACGTCGATGCGTCGTAGTCTATTATGCTCTAACTATCTAACAACCTCTTTGTATGCTTGCGCTTTACTTGTCCGCTGCCATTCTACCACGAAACCACTCTTAGCTTTCTTCTGTCGTGCAAACATATCCAGGTATTCAGCATAAGCCGCTCTTCTGCCACACATTTCTAGACCTTTATCTACCCACTACTTGCTGTATTGTCTTAGGCATTTTTTACCTGCAATACTCCAAGTCTCGGGCTAGCAGTCCATGCCTCTATCCAGCTAGGCACTATTACCCTAGCACTCTGGCTGCTGCGGTTAGGTCTCAGGTTCTGATGTCCACAGCAACCTTAATGTACGCATATATTCTGGCTATTCGCGGTCCTTCCGTCAATTAGCCCTTCTTAGCTTTTTAATTCGGCACTCTCTCACCTGGTCAGTACAGAGACGCCCCTTAGCTTCTCATTTACAGGTGTTCATTCCTCAATTATTCGCTGCTATTTTTGCGAAACTTACCCATGTATGAGTCCAAAAGACTCACTGGCTTTCCCTGGGTCAGCATATTCTACGCTCCCCAGCGAAACTTCCCACGCAACAGTTGCATCATAGCAAACGGATCCTGTGTTTTCTTTGCTTAACGGCGCAACGCTCTGCATCCAAGGTATACGGTAGCAACCAACCTATAGGGCTTTGCTTCCGATGAATATTCAAAAGACACTTTTAGCATAATCATTGTTACACATTGTACATCATATGTTTCCTCTAAATGTTAGACCATAGTACGTAAATAATGCTTGTTTCCACGTCTGTTCTTTGCGGCC
The DNA here is from genome assembly GCA_944474145.2 of Dicrocoelium dendriticum. Taxonomy (NCBI): domain Eukaryota; kingdom Metazoa; phylum Platyhelminthes; class Trematoda; order Plagiorchiida; family Dicrocoeliidae; genus Dicrocoelium; species Dicrocoelium dendriticum. The sequence continues at coordinate 7,377,473 of OX104059.1, forward strand.
CTGTTTGTCTCTCACCTTCCCTTTCTCCGAGGTCTGGAACTTCTTGGAGATCTGGGATCGGAATGTGAAAGAGCTTGTGCCTGGGACAGGACATAGAAACCCCCAAGGACCTACATAGAACACGGCTGTACAACAAGTGGATAAAAATGCACTCACTACCATGACCGTCGTCCAGTAATGGTAGCTGGACATGACGCCTTTATACTCCTGCGAAGTATACATAATCCTGTAAATTCTAGAAGCAAGAAACGGAAGTTTTGCTCACCTGGACACGAAGATGACGAAGGTCTAACCCTCCATAGGCCTCAGCCATTATGGCCGCCGCGAGCAAAAATAACCTGTTCAGCTAACAGAGGAAATTAGAAGGCAATTGACGGCGGTTAACCGAGTGTTAAATCAGTCGACGAGCTGCTCTGCCAGTTTTACATTAGTGTACAAACGGATTTCTGACAGTGTTTCAGGACGTGGTGGGTTTTCGCCTGGCAAGCGTTCTCCCTATAAAAAGCCACAAGTGTCCGCTTAACAACACTGCGACGTGGCGGATGTGACTCGCCACTGAATAAAGTCACTGCCCACAACTACATACTGGCAAGCCGACCTGAATCCTAATGTAATATTTTCCTGACAAGTTTTCTCTACAAACGGAATGCCCAGCCTGTTTACACTACGCCCACTATAACCCAACTTGTCGTCATGTTTTGACGAATTTATACCTCAAGATTAATTTTACAATTTCCAAAGCTTGGACAACTTTCGGCTTATTGCCGATTACATACATAGCAACGTGTTTGTTGCGAAACATAAATTGCTTGTAAACGTTGATCATGCCTGGTCAGGTGTGTCTCGGAAATTCGAGAATATACTATTTATTTATTTATTTATTTCCATTGTAACAACCGAAACCCGGCAGGAGTTTGACTTTTATGATGGCAGCCGATCTTGTTGTTTTCCACTTAGATTTAGGCAACTTAACTATTTCGGCGTTGCCCCTTCGCAGGGAAGTCTTGCTCTATGCGTCACGTTGTTGCTAGACACGAAGTTGTTCAAGTGGCTACGTATCAACACACCCTGAATGTTTAATATTGTAGACGATCGCAACACAAAATTTGGTCTGTTGATCTAGTAAGCCGTCCCAAGTTTTGAAGGCTCGCATAACCTACTTCGTTTCAATAGCCCGAAGTATAGCTTCCTCCGCATGGTAACTTGCAGCAGCCTTTTACAAGTTGTCACAATACTGCATAGAATTGGCTCTGCTTTATTACACAAGTTGAGTGGTGCAGCGGATTTACTCATTCCTTTGCTCATTCGCTCAATCTCTAGCGAGGTTTCCGCGATTCCAAGCATCCAATCATCGCTTGCCTGAAGGCCCCTAAATAGGCGTCATTAGGAAGGTTAAGGACAATGGTACTAAACGTCACGCTACTCTCTACGGAAGCCGAATGCAGTGACGTTTCCACCTTGGTTATTTCTGTCTATGGTAAGAGGGGCGACTCCGCAACAGGTGCGCGATGTAGTGAAATCCACTCACGAGGTCGTTTATTCGGAGGACCCAGATTGTGCCGACTCCGGATGGGAGTTAAGCTAGTCTCTCATTGGCCGCGTTCAGGTAATTCGGCTTTCAGTATGCAGCTATCTTTGTTTGTTATGTGCACAGGTGTTGTCCCTAAGACTTGTCGTTCTAGTACCGTGATACGATATGTATAACCGGTTCGGTCATTGGGGTTGGTGAACAGGCTTGGCTTTTTTCATCAAGAAAGCTACTGGTCTCCCCATACGCTTGGAGCGCTGGAATTTCATGGTCGCCAGGTCAAGCCATTTTGTTATCAAACAATGTTTGTGACTTTGCACTGCTTTCTTGCTCTTACCTACGTTTCATTAACTGCGGTATCTAAAGCAGTGGTGCGGCGACAGCCGGGGTGAACCTATCTTTCGGAGAATAAAATGTTTGTTCTGCGCCCTGCTTATGAATAGCATTGGACTGGACTAATTTGTCTTGGCGGCGTTGCATGGCAACTTTGCAGTCACTAACGTTGACTTGACAACATTGTGCGCGACCGGACTGCGCTTTGTTAATACAAGAATACGCCAGCCGAACAGTTTGTATCAAATTTGTATAGCAGAGAACATTGGTGGTTATTAGCCGTTTGCTTCAGCCTAGTGCAACTTATTTGCTTTTGCTTCAGGTTTCATATGTTCATCAATTGCTTCCTAATGGTATGGACTTTAAGGCAGTCTGGCCTATTATAAACGACTACTTCTGGTAAGCAATTTATCCGCCCCAGGACCTCGACACTAATTACATTGATGAATCACCCCGTAACCTCTGCCTAAGTGTCACCCATTACGTTTCCGGAGTGAAACAGGATTGAAATAGCCACTAACCCGTCGGAGAGTGGATGGAACATGTTATAGGTTCTTTTCAGTTTTTCTAACTCTTCTTGCGGTTCCGCTCTTTCTAATGGCATAGAAGGAAATACGCCCATCACCGTAACAGAGCATGGCACAGTCAAGACATTTGCCGTTTTGGCCGTTCTATTTACACTCAGGTAAATCGATTTAGCTCCATTTACCGCGGTCAGTTTGAGGCAAAGAGGCGGGGCAAGCCTCAAAGAAAAATGATGGTAAATCAGGGACTAGCGAAAAGGGTGGTCATAAATGGAGCCAAGACAATCATGGATGGTCAGCAAGAGTAAGCATATCAAGGTAGAATCAGATATGGAACTAGGAAAATCGCAAGCTGTACAAGAACCGCAAGCCTGTGCAAATCCTACAGTTACACAATGTCGAGAGAGAAACCGGTCAGCCTTTCGTGCTGACCTTGAAATCAGGAAGCCGGTGGAACGAGTGGCACGCAGCCTTTCGTTTAGACAAGCTTTTCTCGTGGTTTTCCGCAGTGCCTGGTTCTAAATAAATAAATAAATATTTTATTCTCGACTATGCGAGACACGCCCATGGAGGCATGATCAGATATAAATAAATAAATAAATAAATAGGTATATTTCTAGACCTGCAAGAGGCTGCACCCTAAAGTGTTCAGATCAATGCTTACATTTATCCGATGCTCTTGCATGGAAGTTGGCAAAATATATGTTCATCATTAGCAATTGCAAATGCATTGGCACTGTTTAGTATACAGCTACTGGGTCGCAGGCGCCCACCTTGACATTTTTCTGCCTCCTTCGGGCGATATCGAGCTCCTCGAATTTTATTGTGAATACTTCGCGGAGGTGTAGTTTGCCTTTTCTCCTTGGAACAGAATCCAATTTGCCAAAGTTCACTTTAAATTGATCGAACAATAATTGGCCACTCAGTTGCCCCAATTGCTTTTGCGCACATGGAAGAAATGAATGAAGGGATTATAAGGCATACGAAAAATAAAAACAATTCCGAAAAATGCAGACATAAGTAGAAGCAATTTGTTAAGAGAGAAAATAAATCTGCGTGCTTCAGTAGAAAAATACCAATTAACAAAAAAATATAGCACTACTTTTATTACGCTGATATTGCTCTCCGGCGCAAAATTTCAACCTGAGTTATTCTCAGATAAAAGGAAAAGCCTTGCTACAGTTGCAATACCGCTTAAAGTAGCACAAAATTACACTGGTCTGGACCAGCTTTAGCGCCTGAATACGATGAACGTAAAAGCAACACCATGCGTGCAGTAGTTTGCGAGTTATTCGCAATTAAACGATGGTCTACGAATAAGGCCATTTTTATTTTTCGCTAAAAATGGCTTTCTGCTTTGCAGGCAGATAGCAGCAAAAAATAAAAGAAAATATAAAAAGTAGGGAAGCGGTGTATGTTCTAGATAGGCATAGCTATCCAGAAATGCTCTAATTAGCCCGTAATACCCTGCGACAACTACGGACTGCGCAGGTGGCCGAAAAGTAAACTTTGCAGGCAAGCATGAAAAATATATACAATTAAGGGATGAGCTTGCGCAAAAGCGCTAGAAAGCCAGCAAGGAATATTATATCTACAAGGGAATTCAGGGGAGCTTGTAATTAACTCACGGTTAGAAGGCCACAGCATACCAATTTCAGGGGATACTGAGCCACATAAACAACCAATAAAATAGAGTTTAGCATTTTTTAAGCCTGTAAGCTTTTCTAAAGCTTACAGCAAGGCCGCATGAGCCAGATCTACCTGAGTAACTCAGGGGATCTTTCAGATCCGTTGACAGATTTCGGCCTGCAAAATACACACATTACTTAGCTAAACATCACAAGATTTATCCCTTAGAGCCGATTTTCTATATTAATGAGGCTCTGTCTCTAACATCAGTGAGCTATAGGAGCCTGTCACTAATAATAAAGAACTGAGCATGGGATAATATAGTAAAATTTAGCTAATTGCATTTGGGCGTGAAATCCGTTTTGGTCTACATTAGTTGGGCTTTAACAACTCTACTTCTTGTGGTTGAGCTTGCTTATACTTGAGGTCTTGTTATGCTTCATTTGTAGATGCACACTATTGTGCAGCTCTTTGATGAATTTCGATTTTTTTCTCTCCATTTTTAGGTTCCGAAGATAGTGCATGCGGTGTTCATCCAGATGGCAATGTTAGCTGGCACTCTAATGTCACACCGACTATTTCTTTTGTGATTTTCCTGGCAAGAGCTGTTCTAGCTTCCTAGGCAAAGAGCGATAAGGTAAATCAGGAGTAGAATAGTAACAAAAACCAGTGGGAGCTGGTCGTTCACCCGCCATTACGCATAACGCATGGTAGGCTTTGGAGCCAGCTAAAAGATAAATGACACACGGGCGGCCAAGAGAAGAAAACTGGTGATGGAAAGTTTCTGGTGCTCCAGCCAGCCAGTGTGACAGGGGCCTCTCTGTCATTGGTTAGCTTTCGTGCCAGTGAAATGAAAGCTGAAAATGCAAAAACAAAAGCAGTTAAAGAAGAGGATCTGATTTTCATTATGCCTGTCTACTAGTGTTGCCAATAGCGAAAGGCACATGTATACCAGATAAAGCTAAGTATATGGGGTCAAGAGAGAGTAAGTGGAGAGCAAAATGTCTGATTCTTGGGCCTAGAACTTTTAAAGTGCGCTCTTTGTCAACAATAAGAAAGATTATTTTTTTATTTTGCAGTTTAACTACTGATAGTGTTTGGAAACTGCTGAGTATAGTAACTAGCGCTCAGACTTAATGAAAAAGCTTTTATTAGGGCCCGCAGGCAACCGACATCTAGGAAGACACATAAAGGTTCATTTAAAGCCGGCATTTAGACAATTTTGGACAATTCTAATGCTACGCTTAGGTGCATCCGCAGCAGAAAACGTTTTCAACATTCTATGCAAGGATTAGGTCTGGTAGCATGCCTTTACTAGGGGTACCATAGAGGTCATAAGCCTAATACTTTTTCCACGGATCCAGTGGTCAAGAAGTTGAAAAGGGATGAAAGTCTGAAGAGAAGGGATGAAGATGTAGATAAAAAATAAGGATTGAAGGAAGAGGTCGGTGAAGAATAAGATCATCTTGTATTCAGTTTGCTATTCTTAAACCCTGGAAAATGGGTGCGACGGATACCGTTCAAGTCTCTTAGGTGCTAGAACGGTAACCACAATGAATGTCGATGAGTTTTGAGCTGAAGGTGCTTAGATGTCTTGCACTACATCGTGGGCGTCCTCAAGCTATATCAGGGCCAGTTTCAAAGAAGTGGTCTTGCGAATCGCAGATATGGAAGATGCTTTGTAGATTGCCAAAACATAGGAATTTTTGTATCTCCTTCCTGAAGACCTGCAAATTTTGGATTTCTCTTATTCTGGAAGGCAACCGGTTCCATATGTTCACGTAGACAACTAAGAAGAAACGAGACCGCAGTCTCTTCTTTGCCTTTAGCGGAGTAATGGAATGGCCCCTGTTTCGGAGTCTCGATTCAGACGCGCTCCTTAGTTTAAGACAAGTGATATTACTGTGCAACTTTCTATGAATTAGCTTGTGTAAGAAGCACATGTTAAGGATAATGCGCCTTTGCCATAGGGGCTGAATTTTAAGGTGTTCACACCTTTGTCGGTAATTCAGCGCTTGCTGCGGTGGAGTCAACATCTTCGTAAAGCGTCGCTGAGCTTTCTCAAGCAGAACACGGTCCGACTTACGTAGATTGCTGCATATAAAAGAGTAATATTCTAGATGTGGCCTGACGTGACTCTTATAAAGTTCTAGCCTAGCATCGGCGGTTTCTATGCAACGGCGTATGTAGAACGATAATCCTCTTACCCTTGCGACTTGATAATGCACTTGCTCTGCAAAGTTGAGGCTCATAGAGTAGCGCAAGCCCAGATCTGTTGTTATGATATTCTGTTTGATAGTGATACCGTTTATTGTTAGGGACCCAGCAGGTATAGAGAATCTGTGGGTCATGACGTTAGATTTTTGAGCGGAGAAGGTTATTTGCCAGTGTTCGCACCACTTTTCAAGTGCATTAAGATCCTCGCGGATACTATTAAGTGCGGAAAATTCATTACCACGGGGAAAGTCGTAGACAACTTTCACATCGTCAGCAAAGATAAAGGAGCGACCGTGTTGCAAAATCTTGCAGAGGTCATCGATATAAATCAAAAATAGGGTAGGGCCAAGGACACTCCCCTGCACCAGGCCACTGGGGACGGCGGTCGGGGTGAATATAGTACTATTGTAGTGGCTATTTCAATCCTGTTCACTCCGGAAACGTAATGGGTGACACTTAGGCAGAGGTTACGGGGTGATTCATCAATGTAATTAGTGTCGAGGTCCTGGGGCGGATAAATTGCTTACCAGAAGTAGTCGTTTATAATAGGCCAGACTGCCTTAAAGTCCATACCATTAGGAAGCAATTGATGAACATATGCAACCTGAAGCAAAAGCAAATAAGTTGCGCTAGACTGAAGCAAACGGCTATTAACCACCAATGTTCTCTGCTATACAAATTTGATACAAAGTGTTCGGCTGGCATATTCTTGTATTAACAAAGCGCAGTCCGGTCGCGCACAATGTTGTCAAATCAACGTTAATAACTGCAAAGGTTGCCACGTAACGCCGCCACGACAAATTAGTCCCGTCTAATGCTATTCATAAGCAGGGCGCAGAACAAACATTTTATTCTCCGAAAGATAGGTCCACCCCGACTGTCGCCGCACCACTGCTTTAGATACCACAGTTAATGGAACCCTGGATAAGAGCAAGAAAGCAGTGCAAAATCACAACCATCGTTTGATAACAAAATGACTTGACCTGGCGACCATGAAGTTCCAGGGCTCCAAGCGTATGGGGAGACAAGTAGCTTTCTTGATGAAAAAGCGAAGTCTGTTCACCAACCCCCAATGACCCAACCGGTTATACATATCGTATCACGGTACTAGGACGACAAGTCTTAAGGACACCATCTGTGCACAAAACAAACAAAGATAGCTGCACATTGAAATCGGAAGTACCTGAACGCGGCCAATGAGAGACTAGCTTATCTCCCATCCGGAGTCGGCACAATCTGGATCCTCCGAATAAACGACCTCGTGAGTGGCGTTCACTACATCGCGCACCTGTTGCGGAGTTGCCCTTCCTACCATAGACAGAAATAACCAAGGTGGAAACGTCACTGCATTCGGCTTCCGTAGAGAGTAGCGTGACGTTTAGTACCATTGTCCTTAACCTTCCTAATGACGCCTCTTTAGGGGCCTTCAGCCAAGCGATGATTGGATTCTTAGAATCGCAGAAACCTTGCTAGAGATTGAGCGAATGAGCAAAGGAATGAGTAAATCCGCGGCACCACTCAACTTGTGTAATAAAGCAGAGCCAATTCTATGCAGCATTGTGACAACTTGTGAAGGGCTGCTGCAAGTTATCATGCAAAAGAAGCCATACTTCGGGCTATTGAAACGAAGTAGGTTATGAAAACCTTCAAAACTTGGGACGGCTTACTAGCTCAACAGACCAAAGTTTGTGTTGCGATCGTCTACAATATTAAACATTCAGGGAGTGTTGATACGTAGCCACTTGAACAACTTTGTGTCTAGCAACAAAGTGACGCATGGAGCCAGACGTCCCTGCGAAGGGGCGACGCCGAAATAGTTAGTTTGCCTAAATCTAAGTGGAAAACAACTAGATCGGCTGCCATCTTAAAAGTCAAACTCCTGCCGGGTTTCGGTTGTTACAATGGAAATGGAATGTTGTTGGATGGTTTTAACCGAGCGATCGCTGCAGTTAACGGAATTGTAGAAAATACGTTTCAGGTACAGCGGCTGTACAAACGATACCCAAACAACCGGGTAAAAATTGAACTGAGTAGCGCTAACGAAGCAGTATTACGATTAGTAGGATCACCTTGCGAAAAAAAGCTGCAATGTCTCTCAGCTAAAGCGGCTGCTATTTTGACAGCCAAAGCGTGCTTAAACGAAACGCACTCCAACTACTAGCAAAAGGACCTCACCTACCCACCCAACAGGTCTTACGCGTGTGAGGAGAATTAGGAATAACCTAGCTATCCACTTGCAACCACGGCCACGTCAAAACCACAACGAATGTAACCCACCTAGCAGCTCAATGGAACCCAGTTCCGGTTTGGGCAATGAGGGTACAGTAATTTAATGTTCAGTTTTCCACACGCTATCTTAGTGGAGGATTTCAAAGTAGCGTTAATCGCGGTCAACGGCTTTGCGACCGACTCTGTAAGGGTTGAGTGGCTCACGAAACGTTTCAATTAATTTGCCGCTCCAGTCCAAGTCACCGTTAAGGATGAAGCTGATCTGAACAGGCGTATGACAAAATGTGATCAACTCCGCAAAGCAACCATGCTTAAACAGCTGTACCAAAAACTGCTAAAACGCGGCACACTACAATCTGCATTGGTCAATGAGAAAATGATCAGACGTGCAATGTAAGTAAACCGTGCACATAAGCTTAGCAACCTAGTCCGTATCGCTTCAGGCGATCATCAAACGGGCCGCATATGTTCAAGCTTCAGTACCATGTCCACAGCCTACAGTAGGAAGCAAATGAATCGGACGTTTAGGCCAAAGAATTCACTTGGTAAAACCACAACAGAAGCCTTTATTATATCCATTACGGATGAGTCCGGACAAGCTTATCCCGACGTCCAACAAGTCAGTACCGAGCAACCCGTTCCTAAGAATGCTCCTCCAGTTCCCGCATCTTCTTCAGATGGCTCAGCAGCAAGCAGTGACTACTTTGTGTCATCTTATGGCTAAGAGACCCCAACAGTTCCTTCGACCACCTACTTAGCAACGCGAGGTTACGTAGTAATATGTAGCACGTCCCATATCCATTGACCATCCTTACCGCACCGGCCGCAGCTTTTATCACTGCAAGGTGGTTTACTCCATGCAACTTCGTTGATTCCCACACATTTCCTGCGTGTCGGCTGTTTATGCAACCTCGAATACACTGACGAGGTGCAGGAGGTGTTATCTACCCGAAACAAAATTACCTGCGAAGGACAAAAGGTATTACGGCTGCAGCGACCATGGACATCGTATGGCGTGCACCCGAATTCTGAGCTCAACGGTCTTATTAGGAGCCGTTTGTATAGCTCGTGGTGCCTCACAAGTGAGCGATAAGTCAGTCAAGACAGCTTTTGAGCATGAATCGAGCCATCTCTGTGAATACAAAATTGTCGCATGTGATTTCAATTTGTTTGAGTTGGAATGGTTCCCACCCACTGCTCATACGAAGTCCGCAAGTTTACCAGCCTGCATCAAGGTGGGCCGTTCGGAGCAACAGGTTTCCGCCCATGCTAGAACAAAGTATATATTAGATTTGGTATTTACTATAGGCATCAGAAAATTGTGCAGATTTAGGCCAAGAGTTCCGTGGAAGCTGTCATCGAGTAGCACACTGCCCGTTGTATATAAAATCCCCGTCAGCAATCCAGCTCGACCAGACGCAATGCAACTTCGACGGTAAGTGAATACCATAAAAAACCAATAAATAAATAAATATTTTATTTTCGACTATGCGAGGCAAGCCCATGGAGGCATGAGCAGGTAAGTGCAACTGTACAGACATTTCATGACGGTTACAAGAGCGACGGCATACAATTGCTCATACATTTATGCTTGGAACCGTACAATGGTGGAACTGTGAAATAATAATTGGTTGCTTTGAGATCAGAGTCCTAGGTAAGAACATAATCGGTGTGACATATATGGCAGTCACACCTGAGTTAATAATAGATTAAGCATCTGAATGACCAATTAGGAGATAATTAAATTACGTGATCGAGAGGTGTGACAATATGCTGGGTTCCTGCGTATTTAACACAAAGATCAGCGGGGAGATTCTAGCACGTATTGATGACAGTACATGCGTGAAACCGCAGAAAGAAGAGCCTACACTCTATGTAGATGTAATTTCCAATATAACGTATCTATAATGGCGTTCCAAGTTGCTCTGCCAGGGTGAAGTTATTGGCTGTGACTTTATTCGGTAGGGAGTCACATTCGCCACGTTAAGGTGTAGGTAAATGGACCTTGGCGGCTTTTTATACACAGAAAGCTTGCCAGGCGAAAACCCACCACGTCCTGAAACCCTGCCGCCTATCCATTGAATAGCAAGTTGTAAATGGCTATGCTTCTATTTGCGCTTTTGGTTGCTTGGTTATTCGCAGTTAAGTTGCGGCCCATTTTTCCGTTGGCTGATGTGTTAGACGCGAGCCTATTTCCTTCCTGGGTCCCGTGCTGTCCTGACTGATGGCTGGGCCCGATTGGTAGGTAATGAATTGAATATATTTTTGAATGTGATAGGTTGAGCGTCTATAGAACCACGGAAGATCTCCACGGGATATCTAATGAAATCATGAAGGGTTGTTGAAGCCCTGACACATGGGATATTGTCCCGTAAAATGGATCAAAAGTCCACCCGGGGGAATTTCTAAAATGAGTTGGAAATTTAAGCATCCAAGGCGAAATGAACGGGCAAAGCAAGCTAAAGAGCTTCGGCTTTGGCAAGCGAATAAAAAGTATCCAGTAGCTAAAAACGGCCGAACCCAATTGTCTGCGTTTTGCATCGGCCCGAGAATGTACCCTGAAGTCAACAGGAGAGCTGCAAGTAAGAAGTATGTGAAAGCGGTATTGTTTGGCGAAATCAACCCAATTGTTCGGGCCTTGGGAAACTTTTCTCCTTGTGAGATAACGAAGCATTTGCGTGGTCTGTAAGTTGTACAAGCGGCGGATTATCTTCAGCCCGTCTTCAGGTAGGGGAACTTTGTGCCTCTTGTTGTAGTATTGTGGCAGCTGTGGTCGATTACTTTGGAGTCTGACGCCACGTCTGTGACGATCTTGCAAACAAAGGCAACGCACAAAGACAGCCACACAGACCGGAGAAAGCAGTGCATCCGGAACGCAGTCGATCATTTGCGGCGATGACAGAACTATTGTAAACCCTATATCAGGTAATTAATGTGTAACTATTGCATACGCACCTGTACTATAAGTGGCGAACTGCAACGAGAAGCGAGCAGATCACGTATCAGTAGAGAATAAAAGATTATTCTAGATTGAGGAGAAAGAGGGGACAAATCGAGTTCGAGGGGTCCTAAAGCGCGTATGCCCAATCTGTGGGACACCAGAGAGAGAAGAACGAGAGGTGCAAATTATAGAACAAATATAGCTCAGTCCTAAATTGGTAAGAATGTAAGAAGTCAGTGTTGACAAGCACACGTAAGTTAACATCAAATAAAGCAGGAATGCAACAGAAAGCAAAGGAAGAAAAAGAAAGGACAGTTAAAATAGATTCTATTGATAAGAAGTGGAATAGCCAAAGTGGTTTTTTGGGTGATGGTCCATTCTTGTTATACAAGAGAGCTGAATGAGGTCCAGCAAAGTATTTGAGGTAGGAGTTGCAGAGCGTTGCGCTGACTTAAAAAGATAGTATACCGATCAAAACAATAAGGATGAGGGGCGCAGAGGTTTGGGACTACAGAGCCTGAATCATCCATGTCTCGAAAGTCTAGAAGTAATCAAACACAGACTACTTAGACAAGGCTAGCTTAGAGCCAGGCCAGAAGATTTATCAGCCTTATTGGTAAAGGAATGCAAACAGATAGCGCAAAAAGGATAGCATGGGGTCAGGAAGGAAGTGACCCTATTGAGGAGAAGTGGAAAGCCTACAAAGATCTCGTGGTCCTGTGAACAGAATTTTGAAGCTGTCAATGGTGCATCAGTAAGGACTCAATATCCGGAGATCAGGCAACCATTTAGACGAGACTGGAATGCCGGCAAGTAGAGCGAAAGCCGTATTTTTACTGTCGGAATGCTGTCAGAGAGCTTCGGTAGAGTAGACATTTTAACGATGACAAGGGATCTTATAATATAGATGAATCATGACCAGCAATGCACTTGAAGAGAGGGTACCGGAGAGTTGCGTCGGCTAAGCCTAGAACATTTAGATCAAAGAAGTTCGAGAGAGGTCGGAAAGCAGGTTTCCGTTCAGCCGGAACCGTCTAAGTCAGCAAGCAGAAGCTAAATTGGGAATAAAAGTAATGCGTGCCAGCAGAAAAGAGGCAGTTTGGGAAGAAAGTTGCTATCTAAGAAGGCAGGTAGCATTCCGAGTGTTACTATCAGGCGGAGGGACGGAGTGTGTTGCGACTGCATAGCCTAGATATTTAACGTCTCGTATATCTAGTTGCAGTCGGAAGGCAGAAGGTTGGTCAGACAAGGATAGATTAGATCCAGGCCGGAGGAGTTATCCACCTAATTAAGGAAACAATAAAACAGTAGGTGCCATAACGTACCCACGGTTCGGGATGGAAAAGGCTCTATTGATTGGAGGTATAAAGCCCACAAAGTTCTATAGGTGTTGTGTACAGACCTTTGGAACTTTCGATAATTCATCGATAGGCGCTCAGTAGTCGGAAAGCGTGAGACCATTTAGACAAGTCTAGAAAGCTGGCTCATAGAGAAGAAGCCGTGTTATTAGTTTGGATACTGTGGACTACCTAGTGTTTGGAATACAGGGCCCAGATTGTTTGTCTCTGAGGTCTAGAAGCAGTAAGATAGTAGAAGGCTGGTCAGACCAGGCTAGATCACAGTCTGGAACGAAGCTTTATCCGTCCAGTGGAGGAAGGGATGCAAAAGGAGAAAACGCAGAAACAATTGAATAGTGGTGCGAGGGAAAAGATGCTACTGCTCGGAACTAGAAAAACCAAACTTATTCTCTAGCTGCAGTGAACAGACCGCTGGGTCTGCCGATTCCCCATCATTAGGGTCCCAGTAATCGGAACGTAGGAGGGCAATGCGACGAGACCATAATGTCGGCCTATTGAGAGAAAGTCGTATTAGTTAGGTAAATGTACTAAAACAGCATCGCTTTTCAAATGAACGTAACTAGAGGAGGTGTAACTGGTTATGGAGCACCATGCTGGACAACACTACTGTTTTCTAACCTATGGTCTGCGACCGCCATAAAAGCTGACAGGAGGTTGAAGAAGCTGGTTTCTCAACTTCCAGCTTGCGACTGCCACCAGTTGCTTCAAATATGGTGCGCTAATTGCAAAGCAGCGTAAGAAGCAAAGTGAGGTGAAGGTGGCTGCAGTCTTTCGGTACCCGTATGTGCCGTTGCGGTGCGTACATTCCAGACGTGATGGAACATTTGAAAAACGGTAGGTGGAGTATAGAAAACTGCTTCGTTTGTTTAACGGATTTTATAATTGCCCTGTGGTGAGCGGGTTTTATTTAGTTTGAAAGGAAAACGTACAAACGGTACAAATTCAACTTACCGCACATCTACAGTCTTCAAAGTAGTCAGACCTGGCCATGTCCCAGCGACAGACTTCTGACTGCTGATCAAGACTCTGTGCTGTGCGCTTTAATTAGACAGGCCTAAGGAAAGCCGTGAAATTCGGAATCATGTGTGCAGGGCTGTTGGACGACGGATGATGAAGGCTAACGTGTAGTACATAAAGCGGTGCCAATGCGGAAAACAAGGAAAGAGGTGTTAGACGTAGTTCGTTTGTTGGAACGGCACGACAAGTGCTGGGTGAACAGGAATGGTGATCAAATAAGTTCGGTGGGCTTTCACTCTCTCATGCATTGATGGCTTGGTACAGTCATAATGTAAGTTCTTGTTGACAGACGCGACGCACCAGTTCATCTACGGGTGTGCATCATGTGGCAGTACATGCTAGTCGACGTTACTGGCTTTGCAATATCCATTTTCTGCCCTTTGCTGCAGGATGAAACACCGGACAGTTACACGAAAGCGGTAGAAGCGACGCTGGGCATAGTTTTCGCGCCTTCCTTGGCACGCGCAAGAGTGATAGAAAAAGGTGCGGCTCAACTGGGCGCGTCTTATTTGTTGTACCCACAAGCGCATGTGGTATGTTGTCAAGTGAATGCAGTTCGAGTTATGACCAAATGTTGCTTACCCATGCATAACTTGTCAACCAAAGATAGAACGCTTTTACATCAGTGCTTACATAAGCTGATTTGTACCAGAGCTGGTGATTAGTTTGCTAAACGTTTGCATGTCATAGAGGTGAGAAAAGCTGAATGTTTGAATATTTGAGGCGCACGTGGATAACGTTTTCCCCATCATGGGCGCCGCAGATATTGCAGACGGTTTCCACATTCGGTTGCTTTACGACCAGCAGGGTGGCGAACGAGAACAGGCAGCTGAAGCGGCAACTGTGTGAGAGGTCGGCGGTTCTCCTTCTGTTCAATGTATTGTTGGATCCCTTGCATGCGGTTATGGAAGAGAGACCGACGAAATCGTAGAGGTGCTATATGAACCACTATGTGCCGCCGGTGAAATTATGGATGCTCAACGGATGGATTGAATGTGTAAAGCCGTACGCCAGGGAACAGTTTATAACGCCTTGATCATCGGAGGAACTTATGTGGTGACGTCCTGAGGGAACAGTTTGTTTTAAGGATAAAATTACCCGCAGCCAGCACCTCTGAGAACATACCTGCGACTCTCCCATGGACACAGAAAAAATAAAGAACATTAAAATCATGCGCACTTCGCAATCCTGACACACTAACGAAACTCAGAAAACAAATGAAATCAATACAATTCACCTGAGTCGTCCGAATTCAAAGGCTCCAAACACTTGCGATCGACTCAGAAGGAAACTACACAACCATGGGAACCAAATTGCCGAAACGTGACTGCAAATATCCGCGAGGGTAATCGGTCAGATGCAATCTTTTCAATATCATATCACCAGTCGGCAGTGCTCTGGGACTGGTGTGTCTTCGTCTGGCAAGCGTTTTCCCTACAAAAGCTATAAATGTCTGTTTAACAACGCTGCGACGTGGCGGATGTGGCTCGCCACTCAATAAAGTCACCGCCCCTAACACTCATTGGCAAGTTGCCTGATAACACACTTACAAATGCTGTGCATATCTTCTCCCGTACGAGCACGCCTACATATTTGATTAGTGACATGCCCCTATTCTTAAATAATTTTCAGCTTTTCCTCATGCTTCCCTCACCTAAACCTGCACTGTGTGCACAACTTAATCGAACTAGTTCCTCATCAACATGCTCCACATTAGTGATCTGCTTTTTGTCGCTACATCTCGCATTTTGTGGACATAAACATTGTACAACCTCTGGGCCATATGGGCTCACACTACTGTCTCCAACTGTACTACACCCGCGCTTGGTGCTGTTACTCATGCTATCACGTACAGTATTGCAATCATCTGATCATGCCCGAAAGGCGTGCCTCGCTTTGTCGAGAATACAATATTTATTTATTTATTTACAAGCGGCGTCGCGATACGCGTACTTTCTGTGTACATGGTGGTGGACGTGATGATGAGTTTCATCAGCATTGGTGGATTCTATGTGCGCACATATGTTACCTCGCGTGCGAGCAACGTACAGCTCAAACTGTACTGGTTCAGTGTTGTCGGTGACGTATACCTAATGCACCTGAACCCATTGGTGGCATAGATTTCAAGGAGGCGGCGGAGGTAAGTGTGTCGGATACTGCAGACTATAGCGATAGCATCATACCTGCGGTTGGCGACATCCGGTTTCGGGTCTGACTGTCACTGTAACCTCCACAAGGACCACCACAGTACGCCTGCGCTAACAGGGCCAACATGGGTTGCTTGCGCTGCACCACCCACAGCTTCAAATACACACTTTATCCAGTGCAAACCCGAAGGAATAAGACCGGGAGGCATGCGGATAGGAGCCACGTTTCATCAATGGAGCCGGCTCACACTCCTTCACAGGCAAACACAAACTGGCTATATTTGGGAAGCAAGCGCACACAAGGCGGTGGTTGGACCTTGGTCCGCTCCACACTGAGTGCATGCAACCAATCTTCGAGCCTACCACGGCCAAAAGGACCGTGACCCAGCCCCTCCAGCAACGACCACGTGTCTCCTGGAACCAGTATGGACGTGGTGGTGGGTAACAGACAGGTCTGTACATTGTTAACAGGCACGTCAAGCGCAGCCACACCTGGGGTATAAAGCAATCACTTGGAATAACGTTATCAAACAAGTATATCTGTTAAAGCGTACGTTGATGCAGACATAACCCTTCGCTGAATTAGCATATGAAGTAAGTTGGGTAGCAAGGCATAAGCGACAAGTACAATATGTCGACAAAATACTCGAAGGAAGCAACCAACGCAATAAAGATAGCGAAGATAAGCAAAATTAGCGTAAGCAACCTGTGCAAGTTAATAGCAGGTTAAGCAAGTAGACAGACTAAACCAAGTAAAGTGGAATGAAATTTATCCAGCCTTAGAAGCTCCATTTCAAGTGCCTTTTGGTTAAGCCCAACTGCGGTGAAGAAGCATCATGAACGCAAACGTAGCCTAAACACGGAGTACATTATACAAATCGTGATTGGCGGCCTCTTGTTTGGATGTGCCAGTCACAGTGGCCAGCCACAAAACGCTTGCGCCTACAGCGGGTGGCTTGCGCTGCAGCACCCGCAGCCCCATCCACACACCCGATATCCAGTGTAAACCTGAAAGAATAAGATCGGGAGGCATGTGGATGGGAGTCACGTTTCATCAACGGAGTCGGCCCACACTCCTTCACAGCAAACACAAGCACACTGTATCTAAGGAATCAAGCGCAGACAAAGCGGTGGCTGGACCGTAGTCCGCTCCACACTGAGTGCATGTGACCACACTTCCAGCCTACGACGACCACAAGGACAGTGCACCCAGTACCCTCCAGCAACCACAAACTGTCTCCTGGAGTCAGTATAGACGAGGTAGTGGGTAATAGACAGGTAGTGACCTTGTCAACAGACACATCAAGCGTAGACACACCTAGGATGTCAGACATCAGCCAATCATCCGAAATGCTGATATCAACTAAAAGATAACGAAAAAGTAAACCTATTTGACGACATAAATACTCGCTAAATCAGCATATGGAGTGAAGTTGTTATTAGCGAATCCTCGATAAGTACAAAATGTCCGAAAGTTATTTTAAAAATACCACGTGATAACAACGGGCAAGGTTACCAAAATTAGTATGAGCGACGTGCGCAAGTTAGGAGAAGATTATTGAGTACGCAAAAGAAACCAAATAAAGTGGAATGAATGGTATCCACATTAGAAGGACCTAGTTTAAGTGTAAGTTGATTTAGCCCAACTACGATGAAGAAACGTCATAAAGGCTGCATCAGCCTTCGCATGGGTCACCCATTATACTTATGCATGTACATATATATATATATATGTTCTGCAGAGAACGTAGGCAGAACCGGCGCAGCGTTTGTAAGTATGCTGCATTCGATTTACTACCCGAGGGCTTGCATGCTAAGTCCCTTTATTTCAGGTGGTGGGTTTTCAATTCTGCCTACATGCTTTTCTTTCTCATATAAATGTCTACCTGTACTCCATTCCATTAACTTGCACACCTTGCTTAAGCCAATTGTAGTCGATTCCCGTAGCATTTTTGTGTTCGTGGCATTCCGATCTGGCACAGGACTGGACCCAGGCACGCAATGGCCACGCGCCTACCGCATCAGCCAGCAGAAAAATGGGACGCACCTTGACTGCGAATAACGGAGCAAACAAACGTTCACCAAGAAACAGCCAGTTCAAACTTGCCATTCAATGGATTGACGGCAATGTTTTAGGAGGTGGTGGGTTTTCCCCTGGCAAGCGTTCTCCCTATAAAAGCCACAAATGTACGTTTACCAACATTGCAACGTGGCGAATGTGACTCGCCACCGAATAAAGTCACAGCCCATAACTTTACATAGGCAGACTAATTAGCGTCATCATTTTGGCGTGCTCTTCAATTATCTTCCAATGGATCATTCAGGATTTTCAATATTTTATTTTTCAAGGTACGACTACAATATATGGCAGAGCGATTATGTCCAAACAAATGGGTCCTGATTTCACTACAACCAAATCGTTTCGCATCTTCACCATTGCACAGGTCCAAGCATGGACATATGAACAATTTTCTACCGTCACTACACTTGCCATAAAAGGTCTGTACAGCGGTACATACCTGATCATGCCTTAATAGGCGGGTCTCGCATAGTCGAGAATAGCATATTTATAAAGTATACTTTCTGACCTCGTGAACTTAGCTAGGATCCGTTTGTAAACAAATTATTTCATATGCTCATTAACTTAAGGTTTATGTCACCGTTTCCTTATGCATTAATCGAGTTATTTTCTTCGTCTCTCACTCTCTCTCAAATGATTGGCTATTGTTTGATATCCCCGGTGTGGCTGCGCTGGATGTGCACGTTGACAAGGTACCTACCTGTATATTACCCGCTACTTCGTCCATATTGGCTCCAGGAGACAGTTGGTTGTTGCTGGAGGGGATGGGGTCACGGTCCTTGTGACCGTGTTAGGCTCTAAGAGTGGTTCCATGCACTGAGTATGGAGCGGACTACGGTCCAGCCACCGCCTTGTGTGCGCTTGCTTCCCTAAATAGTGTGTGTGGGGTTTGCTGTGCATGAGTGTGGGCCGGCTCCATCGATGAAACGTGGTTCCCATCCGCATGCCTCCCGGTCTTATTCCTTTGGGTTTACACTGGATATGGGGTGTGTGGTTGGAGCTGTTAGTGGTGCAGCGCAAGCAACCCATGGTCCCTCTATAGGCGCAGGCGTCCTGTGGCTTGCCACTGTGACAGGCAAATCCGAAACCGGATGCTGCCAACCACATATATATATATATACGTCGGCACGCATCACTGAATATATTTACAATTAGTTAAATAAGTGTCGTTCCACCTAAGTGTAATTTCATACATATAAATGTCTTTACATAAATAAATAAATATTTTATTCTCAACACAGCGAGGCACGCCTTTCGGGCATGATCAGATGATTGCAATACTGTACGTGATAGCATGAGTAACAGCACCAAGCGCGGGTGTAGTACAGTTGGAGACAGTAGTGTGAGCCCATATGGCCCAGAGGTTGTACAATGTTTATGTCCACAAAATGCGAGATGTAGCGACAAAAAGCAGATCACTAATGTGGAGCATGTTGATGAGGAACTAGTTCGATTAAGTTGTGCACACAGTGCAGGTTTAGGTGAGGGAAGCATGAGGAAAAGCTGAAAATTATTTAAGAATAGGGGCATGTCACTAATCAAATATGTAGGCGTGCTCGTACGGGAGAAGATATGCACAGCATTTGTAAGTGTGTTATCAGGCAACTTGCCAATGAGTGTTAGGGGCGGTGACTTTATTGAGTGGCGAGCCACATCCGCCACGTCGCAGCGTTGTTAAACAGACATTTATAGCTTTTGTAGGGAAAACGCTTGCCAGACGAAGACACACCAGTCCCAGAGCACTGCCGACTGGTGATATGATATTGAAAAGATTGCATCTGACCGATTACCCTCGCGGATATTTGCAGTCACGTTTCGGCAATTTGGTTCCCATGGTTGTGTAGTTTCCTTCTGAGTCGATCGCAAGTGTTTGGAGCCTTTGAATTCGGACGACTCAGGTGAATTGTATTGATTTCATTTGTTTTCTGAGTTTCGTTAGTGTGTCAGAATTGCGAAGTGCGCATGATTTTAATGTTCTTTATTTTTTCTGTGTCCATGGGAGAGTTGCAGGTATGTTCTCAGAGGTGCTCCGCCCAGGTATTATTGTGTTTATAACAAGGGAGAGAAGAAAAGCATGTAAAAATTCATCCCACCGTACGTAAATATGCTATATATATGTGCACGTAGATATATACATATATAAATATAAACAATAATCTGCGTACCCTTTTTTTCTATATATATACATAGGCAAACGATCAAACTCACTCTAATGTTTAATTAAATATTCATTTATATATAACCACATGCGTATAAATACGTATTTGGTACACGCACACTTTATACCAATATATACTGGTATATTTACGATTACATGTCCTTAAAACTAGCAAATATATATCTTGGAATTGCACATCACAGCAACGAGGATTACCTATTAGCACCGTTCGTTTGGTCGATTCGCTAACTATAGCCTTCATTACTCATTTTTATAACCCTGTTTTCTCAACCTCCACGGATTCCCTTTACCAATTCCGTAAATGGTCACATTATTGTATATTACAACTTTCCAATGAAACCATGCTTCTTACAACCGTTTACCCTTCCTATGCACGTTCATGAATCCTGTTTAAGCATTACAAGTACAACCTCTTCGGAGAACAAACGATGCTTCCTTGACCGTGGTTTCAAAAAATACTTTTACAAAATTCCGACGGAATAAAATTATCAGAGTTATCTAAGAAGGTATGTTCCATTAAACGGTTGCTTAAATCATGCAAATCCTTTGCATAGATGCATAATTCGAAAACACACTTCCCTCGCTCCATGAAAGATCCTTTCACACATTACCAGTAGTTCCCATTTTCCTGCATTCAAGTAGGCCGCGACTTACATGCGCACCGGTAGTCATCACTTATATTTATCATAACCGTTTTCGGGTAACAAATCCATATACAATTATATTTTATTTTCTGTTTCGTCATGCCATCAGCATTGACTATATACCATACTGCAATTCAAACATCTTTGGATGCCATCGCATACAACTGCCGCGGAACCTTTTCTCGCTCTTACAAGGACTAGCCCTTTCCAATTTTCATTAGGCTATATTATAAATGTGACAATGTGATGAATGTTACGGAGTAATGCATAAGCACCGCATTAAAGAATAGTAAATATGAAGGAATTGCGGCCGCTCATCGTATCTATCGGACTCCAGATTAGAAGGTTGCGTGTTCGGTCACGTCGGAGTCAACAATTTATATAGTGGTCGAAAGCATAGTAGAAAGGTTTCAGTCCCTTTGTAAAGACACAAACTTTGAGAGAGTCAACTCACAGTCTAATCACAGTTGAGTTCGAGTCGTAGGTTGCGCTATACCTGTGGCACACGTCGAGCACAATAGGAATAGACGTTCGATAGTAAGTTCGAGTCTACTATCCGATTGGCAAGCAGGCTGGACCGCCCCTACGCAAGCAGCAACAGCACAGCCGAAAAATCAACACGATGGAGCGCTGGGCATGAAGAAGTATATTGTAATCATTAATTCAAACAAAGTGTCCAAAATATGTTCCGATAAAAGTGATGACAGGAAAGGCAAAACGTGAAAGATTAATAACCACCACACCTCTGCTAGTGTATTCTAGTAAGAAACTTAGGAAAAAACAGTACCTATCCCACAGTCTAAAGAAATGTACCTGTACCTGTGGAGTCCGCTACGTATAGCGCACTAAGCAAACGCTGCGTGACAGGAGCAATGAACACATCACGAAGTGGTTAAGCAGACGCACGAGCTCTGTGATGAGGGAACCTGTTGACTCCGACAACCTAGCCTCCTCTGCAGCCACCAGGCACGAGTAGACTACCCGTCAACTAGTCAATCCTGAGGCCTCGTTCACAGTCCTAATGCACGATGAGCGTCCTGAAATCCGTGGGCTATTGAAAGCTATCGTTCTCGATCAAAAATGTAAACCACTGCGCATTCAAAACGACTAAATGTGATTCTAAGCCTCCCACGGTAACCCATGTGTTTTGCTGTCTAGGATCCTCATTTGTGTTCCAGGCTGCATTGTCATTATAATTTTTAGTACATGGAATAGGGTGTCCGCTCGCAAGCTACGCTTACTTTTTATGTTGCTGACGAGCGATGTCAGTCTGGGAATGGATTTTGGTGGCTGTCATTGCCTTATTCATGGAACCCTTCGCTTATAAGTGCGGAGCTACAATGGCAAAGGTAAGTCGCTGGAGAAGATGAGGTAGATGGTGCGTACGAGGAAATAACGGCCAATGTTAAACGGTTAGGCAAAGGCAGAAATGTAGGTTCGGGAAACACAGCATGATAAAGGCAGCCTACGCACTGTTATTGTGGGGAAATATCAGTACAGCTATGAGACACCAAGCGAGGTCAAATTAGCAGATGGATATAGATGGACAACCTTCCCTTATACACTGAGTCCTTGCCCATAAGTACAGAGCTAGTGTCAAGTTGGGTTCCATGGAGCAGCGGAAGGAGGTGGTGCGTACGAGGAAATATAAGCTAGAGCTAAAAGAGTAATAGAAGGAAGAGAAAACTGTGCGTTTAACCACCGCCTACACAACTCGGTAGTATTTGGTCAATCTAAAACCCTGATTCACCATACTCTACGAATGCTCAAGGCTAAATCCGAAATGTCGTGGCACTGTACTGGCAGCGTAAGGGGAAAGACATGCAAAAGTGGAAAACAGGGGAGTTGTAGCGCATACACAGTAAAAAACAACCGGTAAAAAGGTTAAGCCGGTTGAAAAACGGGTAACCCACTGTGCATACCGTCAAGAAAGTGTGCACCAAAATTTAAAGCACTAGGAAACCGCTTTACTTTACTTATATGGGCGCAAAATTTGCAGTCGCTTGTTGGTCTTTAACAATGTCCGTTCATTCTGGAGTAGATGGACACTTACCCTGGCTTGCGTACACGGTTGTCACGTGCACTTATCGGTTGAACCCCGTTTAGCTGCCTTTACTATGGTCAGCCTTGCTGAGTTAGTTATTTGCAATTCTTGGTAAGCCTGTATGCGGATCCGGGAATTAACCCCTCATGTAAGACTTAGGATTACAGACGTCAGATTTCCATCCGCTGCTTGACTAACATTGGTGTGGCAAACAAAAATAGTTCCAATTAATAAGGGCTAGGCCGACTTCAAGCCAAACAGTCAACTAAAGAACAAGGTATAACAATAGACGGGAGCCTACATTTGGTCTTTGAAAGTGAGGTGACCTGACCTGAGTAAGGTAAGTACTGCGGGACGTCCAGGGCACGGCTTCCTTTCGCTTTCTGAGCAAAATCGACGTGGGGAGAACGCAGTTCTTAAAGACGAAGAACATTTGGTAAGGTAGACTCAAAGCTGCGCGTTACCTAATTATTATTATACAGGCACGTTAATGACCTTCGTGATGTGCAACGAGGAATCCTAGAATTAGTAACGACTGACCAATGAACAAAACAAAACAGAAGCAGCCGCGGTCTAACGATTTGCTTGCTCACTTCCGCTCCAAGGAATAACGATTTCAGTGGTTATCCTAGTTACTTTTGCCCCACCGCCTGCCTTATCCTGTGTAACTATTACCGCGGTAACTGCGTTAAATCAACTGTTGTCCTTGCATATCCCCAGGCCTCTTGGTGTTGATACCGTACGACTAAATACTTTAAAGGTAGCAGTCAGTTATCTGACAGCACTTCTGGCTATATTTTAACAGCGCTGTCTAGTTCTATGCTATTGAACTGAGGCTTCTGCTACTGTTGGATACGACTCTCTTGCTCCACACTGGTCCCTTCACTGACCATACAGCTCTATCCTCATGATCAAGCGCGTTTGTATCCAAAATAAGCTCATCAGCAGGCGAGGCTAAACTAGGGTAAATTAGTACAGGTGACGCGCAAAGTAACTAGCAGAGCCGTTTATTTGCTTCCGTACATGCAGAAGACCATTCGAAGGCTCGACCTCGTTGTCACAGTGCATTCAATGGTGCAGCAGTAGTCGAGAAGTTTCGGCTGAATCATCAGTAATATGGTGTCAACGTTAGCAAATGGCGCAACTGCCCAGTGTTGGCAGGGGCAAACCAGGATTTCACTGGTTCCGCGTTGTTAGGATCTGTTAGGATTTTCGATCCAGGTGGACTACTTAAATAAATAAATAATTAAATTTTGTATTCTCGACTGAACGAGACACGCCTGCGCAGACATGATCATGTTAACAGTACAAGATGTGATCGGTTAGTGTACAATGGAACAATGGGATTGTTGCATTTGTTTATATTTGAATGTATGTAAGTTAGCATGTAGGTGTGTTTAGCTTCGTTTATGGGATTGCTAAATTTTTCCTGTCGTTTGGCTTGAATGTGTTTGAATGTGTCGCCAATGCTAAACGGATGCTTGCTATCTGTGGACTTGCAGTGATTGTCCGGATAAGCAATGGGTGACTTTAGTTAGTGGCTAGTCACAGCCGCCACGTCACAAAGTTGTTAAACGGACTTTTGTGGCTTTTTATAGGGAGAAGGCTTGCCAAGTGAAAATGCACCGCTTCCTGGAACACTGCCGCCGAACTATTTGCTGGAAGGGGGTAAACCCGAACAACCCAGCTGGCACCACGAAGAGGTTATTCGGCCAGCCAGCCGTATTAAGTGTCATCTTGTTGGTTTAGTTTTCAGGCCTACCACAAGTAGGCTTTTCAAACCATCAGGCAATTTGCTCAAATGCTCTTGTTTGTTTCCCCGGTTGAACGATAAAATCTTCCAAGTAGCAGAGACAATGCTGTGGTATCAAACAATGCCAGGCTTTCTTTATCAAGCGTTGGCAAGTTGCAGGTGCGTTTGCTAAGCCAAATAGCATTCTCCTTAATCTCTAAAAGTTTGCTGACACTAGAAAATTGGTTTCTTCCCTAGCACTTGCACCAACTACAAGTTGCAAGTGCGCCGATGCCAGACCCAAGGTGCCGTAGTAAGCCAAACCTTTTAACACGTTGAATAAGTCGTCGATTATGGGGGAGGAAACGCAGCTTTCCGGGAGACTTCGGTTACTCACCTGAGGCCTTGCACATTTGGAAGGCACCGTACTTCTTCTACCCTAGAACAACCGAGGTTGCCCATGGCGATATAGAGGGGCGTAGTGAACTTTTACCAGCATTCCATACATTAGTTTTTACACCGCAGCCTGCCAAGGTACTGGGTGACGTCTTGGGGTATTCTAACTGCGGTTGCATCATGGGCATTGATCGAAGTTCTAGCTAAGTCTGTGGTTCGCCATGCGAACGCGTCTGAGTGGTTTCGTAACGGGTTTCTGACCTGTACCAGTGTCTGCTCTTTATTGATTTGATAGTGTGAGTGAACAAAGACCTTATGTAATTTTCGCGGTCTGGGGTGTCCACATAGGTTGTAAAACTTCTACACCATCACTTTTGCAAGGCCTTAACGATACTGTACATTTGGCTATGATCGGTTGACACCTATCCAAATCTACGTTTTCCTTGCGTTGACTCACTTGCCTTTGCTGTTTCCTTCCTTCTCCTAAACCAATGACGCTTGAAAGCCAGGTTTACCACCGACTCATCCGTGGGTTTTTTTCCAACTTTAACCTGGGTTACTGCCCTTTCTTACTCCTCCAAGCCCGGTTACCCAACAGAACAACCTCCTCGTGGTGCCCGCTGGATGTTTCGGGTTTACCCCATTTAAGCAACTAGTTCGGCGGCAGTTATCCAAGGCGTGGTAGCTTATCCTCTGGCAAGCGGTATACTTATAGAAGACACAACCGTTTGTTTAACAACACTTGCGTGGCGGTTGTGACTGAACACCAAATACAATTACCGTTTGCTTACCCAAAAACCGCTGTTAGCCCCCAAACGTCAAACATACACTGGCGACATGGGCGAAATTGCCGGAAGCGTTTACAATTCCGAAGTACACAGCTAAACAAGCCCTTTATGACGTGTCGCGACCGGTCGAGCTTAAATCATGTATTTATTTATTCCTTAGTTTGGATGCCGACCATTTCACTGAGACCAGGACGCTAAGTTCAGCTCCATACTTCTTACCCGGAACACTCTTGTTCACATTAAAGTCAACTAGACCGTTTTGCCTGTCTTCATACGGCAGGGTTTCTCGACACTCCTATTTCCCTACGTTGAAATATCCCAGCACCGTGCTACCTATCACTATGGCCAGAACAAGTGGGTTAGGCACTTTTCATTACTGGAAAACACTTTTTACTTCCTACACAAATGGCGCAGCTCACACCACTTTTATCGTTCACTTGACTGTGGGTGACAGTGTTTCCACTCAATAGAGCTTACTCCAAGCAAAATTCAGCTTCGTGGTTCCGGACAATTTGCTACGCATTTGCACCTGAGCAATTGGGTGCGGGTATGTTCTGTGCTCCATTAAAGGTTCAACCGTATATTATTTTGGATCCCCGGCGACAGTACGTGGTTCTATAGACGACAAATGCCTAATATTCCAAGAATGTTTAATTAACGGTTTACCTACCGAACGAGCCGCGTCCTTCCGTCGGGACGTGACGGGACCCATGGACAAAACAGTCCCTCGCTCATGATGCATCTGCTAGTAAAAAGCACGAATTTATCCTGTTTGCGATTAACAGAACCAAAAATCGGTCACTAAGGGGCATTGCCAGCTATAGTTACTCGTTCGAATGAAGTAGTGGCGGTGTTCCAGGACGTGGTGGCTTTTGGCCTAGCAGACCTTCTCTATATAAAAAGCCATAAATGTCCGTTTAATAACATTGCAAGATGGTGGCCGTGACTCTCCACCGAATAAAGCCACAGTGCGTTACTTCCCACAAGCAAGTTAAATAGGACCACATATCACAATGCTTGACAAGCCCAGGCACTTTCCTCTCTGCATTTTCGTCACCATGTATTTGCCTGCGTATTCATCGTTTATCTTCAAGCTTCACTCACAAGAGCCCAGCGTACCGCTTAATCACGGTTCAGCTTCTTTTCATCAGGTCGTTTCTAATTGGTCAGCTCTAGTACTTGCTCTATTTGTAGCTGCACGGTTAGTCTAAATTATGGCAAACTGACTTTGCCCATACGAACGCGCCTGAACGTACGACTATATAATTGCTTCAGTTTACTTCTGGCTTATTTGTACACTTTCAATCATAAACGTCTGAACAACCTACGCTTGTCACTGTTTATATGGTTGCGAAACGTCTGTACAAGTGCACTTAGTAGATCATGCGTCCGTGAGCATGTCTCACAGAGTCGATAATAAACATTTATTTACTTATTTTTTTAAATGCTGTAAGGTGATCCAGACAAACGCGGGGAGCGGAGCTTGCAAGGATACACATTGGGCAGCAGAGCGTACTGGGCTTTTAAATCAATAAAAACCAACCCTCACGGCAGCATCTTCAGATGGACAGAATTGCAAACAGAATACTTTGATGGAAGCTCGCGTCAAGTCAAAATGGTGAGTCAGTTAGGCGGGAAATCAGAAGTGGCAATGATGCAAGTGTGGCTAGAGGCTAGACAGTGAGGTGCTGGAGGGCGGAATTGAAGCATGAATAGCATGAGCTCATCAAGAACAGTAGCATACACTGTCGGCGCTTTAGCTGCAAGGAAAGTGAGCGGTGCGAAGGTAGAGGGATGTGTTTTACAGGCCCAGGAGATAGTTGGATTTGAAAGCAGCCTACGCCAAGCCACTGCAGGAGCCAGATGAGCCGTTAGTCGCAATGACGCATAAATGAATATGGGGTAGACAACCGGGAGTTAAAAGGCGAAATTAACTCAAGGTTGCAAACAGCCGTCCCCAGTCCGCGGCAACTCTGCATTTGGGCATGCAAATGTTCGAGGAGAAAGACAAAGTATGACAAGTTAACATAGATGGTACTATCTGTTTGACGGAGGAACTGGGCTTGAAGGCAGAGAATATGATCGTATCAGTATACAGTAACGTCTCAAGTCAGTACGTCATGCAGTCGGAATTGGTGAGCTGTGTGGTACCGTTAATTTGGCGGCAGTAGAAAGTTGCAATAGTTTTGCTACCATAAGAGCTGAGCTTGCAAGAGGAGGGTTGGGTGCTAACAAGCTTGGGAAGCAGACAGAGCTAACGGAAGACTACCTCAGGGCATAGTAGGTATCCAGGCGGAACAGCACACAGAGGTGACAGTGAAGCAATGGGCGCGGAGCAGCAAACGGCCTAATAGATGTGGGCAACAATGCTACATTCTGGTAAGCAAGTAATCAAATAAACCTTGAAAACTGGTTGCAGGGAAGAACGGTCGAGTAGCCAGCGAGGCACTATCTATGCATGGCATTGAACGGTAAGGCTGAAATTAATACGCTAACGTACAGGCAGGAAGGTAAAGCGCTGACAAGAGGTGACAGTGCCGCTCTACTGTTGTGAGTAACCCAGGTGGGGTCAGACTAATGTATAATGTCAAGCGCGTACAGTAAGTGAAGCATGAAGAATCAAGTGAATTATAATTGAAAGGAAAGCATGCGACTGAGGGTTGAAGATAGACACATACGAACGGAAACAAATCGGGCAGAGGATGAAACTAACAAGCCCGATACATTCACGCTTGAATGCCCAGAGGTATAGTACGCGGTTGAATACATAAAAATCTATATGGTTTATTATAAAATTTATCTAGGCACACCAACTTAAACCTAATCAATATTTACAAGTAGTTTTCTTTCGCCACAGACACGTTGCTACGTATGTAATCGTCAATGGCGGAAAGTTGTACAGGCCGCGGAAACTGCAGTAGTGATCCTGCAGTGTTCACTCTTTAGTGGATGACGATAATTTGGGTTCACATGTGCGTAGTGTAAACAGACAAGGCACTATAAGTATAGTGAAAATGGTAGAGGTAACCAGAACGTACCTTAAACTTGTACAGATCAGGGGAAGCTTGAAATATGCCTCCAGTCGTTTCTTTACTATGCAGTTGTGGGCAGCGACTTTATTCAGTGATGAGTCACATCCCCAGGTTGCAGTGTTATTAAACGTTGTGGATTTCTATAGGAAGAAGACTTGCCAGATGAAAACTCACTACGTCCTGGAACACTAACATAAATTCTTTCGAACACTAATGTACAACTGACAAAGCAGCTTACGGACCAATTTCACACTCGGGTATTCGGTTAAATGACTTTCAATTTCCTCTGTTGTGTAAAATGCGTCCGGTCGAGGATTCCAAGGGCTTCCCTGTCCGGGTCGTATTACAGCAAGGGGATAAGAAACAAAAAGTAGATAATGCTTGGGCGGTTTGGATTACTATCGGAATTAGATAAGCACGGTGGTTGTGTCACGACCCTTGGCTAGCTAGGCGTTAATGTCTCAGCAGCTCAAAGAGGACGGAACGCGCGACGACCAGGTGGACGGCGTTAAAACACCCATGAAAGATGGTGGCTCTAACAATACTGTAGACGAAATGTGTAGGTAAAGCAGAAACGACAAGCACTATATAGGCTTCACCCAGCGACAACTTACATGTTGACTAGTTACAGGGATACGCTGACGCGGTATGGTTAGCTTGGTTAGCACTGCCATGGTAGTTGAGGCCGGTAGTAACTAAGAGAGTCCCGAAGGGTCGTATTGTTGAGTGTCCAGGTAAGTAATGATTTTAAAGTTGCTGAAGTTTTCAGCTCAGCCATACGCTCCGGGTGTGTAGCTATCCACACTGAACAACTGTCGCAATAGTGCGTTCAGTTGAAGTCATTTGCTGTGCAGTGTTGTCCAGGTAGGTCTTCGTTGGCCATTGCGTCCTGTATTTGAAGGAAACGCCGTCCCACTGTCCAAGGAGTTTCAGACCTGGGAGAAATAAGAACGTAGGGGACAACCCAGCGAAGCCCGCAAAAAACTGGAGTGCGATGAAGCATTTTAAAAGTCGTGTGCCCTAACAGTTAGAGACGAGACAAAATAATGTACAAAGTGCGACGGTGACTATGCTGGAAGTGTTTGTTGAACGTCCTGAACTAGCGATGGCCATATGGGTAGGTTGCTATCATCTACATAAAGAGCAAGAGTAGTGTACCTGTTATCAATCTACTTAGTAGCAGTTTACCGTGATACAACCATTGCCTAGGAGAAAAGAATGTGCGAAACCTGGCGGCTATTAAATGAAGAATGAACGTAAGTTTCTAGCCTGCTTCGATAAGCAGCGCATAATAAATAAGTATACAAGGAAACGGTTTGCGACAATAGAGATACAAAGGATACTTGGAGGTAGAGCGGCAAAATAGGTAGGATCCAAGCGCAGTGTAAATATGTTTAAGGGCTCCACACGTATAAAGGCGACACGAGAGTACTTAAATAATAGTGTTACACCCGTCTGCGCTGGGAAAATCTGGTGGGAGAGCTAGTCTCTCGCATGATCAATTATTAAAAACGCTGATGCAAGACGAGGAAACCGAACGCTACATAGAAGTGGTTAAGGGGCGGCTGCTTGATGACTAGGTAAAGGAGGTTAAACGATAGAAGCGTTTTAAGAAAGATTAATTGACTTACAGCTAACGGGCCGAATGCTAGCACCTGTTAAGGTTACTGAGGATGGCACAGGCTATGAAACATGCCAGCAGTGGAGCGCAGAGACAAACGTCATACTAGTATGCTAAGTGAGTGGTACCAAGCTAAGCTGAGCCAGGAGAAGCTAGTGAGAGAGCTGGACTTATACACGAGCAAAGGTAACGGACATAACAGCGCTTAAGGGACAACTGAACAACTAGAAATGAGAGACCACGGGGTGTCGGTATGCTGACCGGACGAGATAGAATTGACGGCTAGATGGCTACGTAATTATATATGGGCAGGGACCTATTGCCAGAAAAAGACTGCACAAAGTTAACTGCGCAGGAGTTCCGTCACTTAGAGATACTTAGTAATCATATTAAATAAATAAATAAAAAGACAGTTATTCTTGCATCCTTCGAAGCACAAAATGCTAGCATGGTCAAAACATTACAATCGACAGTTTTGCCACAAGCACCGGCGTATGAATGAAGTGCGCGGTTCGCACAACAAATGGAAATTACTGTACTAACGGATGCACTGGTAAGGAACAGAATCAATAATGATGTGGCCAAATTTGTAAACAAATAGTTGTATAAGCCGAACCTATTAGCGTGGAGACAGGAGGTATAAACTGAGAAGTATCTTTTTAGTGCACATTTGCAAAATATATTGAAATGATAGGAAACGTTTCTCTAATTACCGCAAGTGTACGTTTGGGGGCAATGACTTTATTTGGTAACGTATCAGATCCACCGTGTCGCAGTGTTTCTAAACGGAAACTTGTGGCTTTTTATAAGGCGAACCAACGCCATGCAAAAACCCAATACGTCCTGAAACACCGCCCTTAATCCGTTTGAATGGTAATGTATAACTGGGAGTATATCTGCTTGCTCGACTGTACACTCGACTATTCGCTGTCAAATAAGCTGCAAACCTTTGTCTTGCATAGCCTAATTGCTTAGTCCAAGTCTGCCGGTATTCGCCGAAACCGGTCAAGAAATGAAATGTTTAGATAAGGCAGATGAAGTATTGTACCGACAAAATGTTTTGGGAATAAATGAACGTTGTCTTTTCCTTTGTAGTATACTCATTTTGTTGTGAAGACTTTGCGTCCAACTAAACACACTGGACGTATCAGTTGGCAAGCGCAGTTGATCCTTGTAGCTAAATTAGACCCATCTTCGGCGAAATGCTTTCCTTATTCAAACGCTGGATCAACAGGAAGCTGACATTATTTCTTTTTAGCTCATGAGTAGAAGTATGGGAGTAATAGGGCCGTACCCCTGGGTTTAGGCAAGCGAAAACAGAGCTTGACCACAGAAGAGAAACAACGTTTGTTTGCAGGAAAGATATTGTTAAGAGAATTTGTCTGCATATTTAGTGTTGACGCCGTGTTATGCCATCAGCTTAGCTCCAGGTAAAAGCATTTTCAAATTAATCCTTTAGATAGGTAAGTCGCCGAAACCAATTGTTTGAACACCAGTATGAGGCAGCGAAGTTGTATATGTCAAAGTACTTGTGATACATGAATCTGTCGCACATAGTGAAACAATGGATCCATGTAAAGCCATAATTCCATTAAGTAAGTTGTGGCAACGTGACTGGAAGGCGAGTTCAATACATTTGTTTGGACCTCGTGCAATAAGCATCGCTCCAATTTGCCAAAACGCTGAGCCATTCGGAAGGTAGTTGGAAGCACTGGGATGATGACTTGCTGTTGAGGTCCCCGGGGAAGTGATCAACTATTTCAACTCATCTGACTATCGAGGAGGGATATGCCGTTGCCAGTTGCTGAACCGTCATGTGCCGAGAAAAATCCCATTAGATTTCTAACACTGGCAAATTTTGATAGCTTGCTCCATACGCAAGCACATCTACCAAATGTGTTATAACGAATGTTGCGACATTTCTTCATAGAGTGAACTGGTGTGGCAGTTTGCGCATGATGTAACATGTTTCGCTACCCAGTGTTACACCCTTTAACCCTTAGTGACTTAGAGGTTCCCCCAATGAGCACAGCTTTCGCTTTTATTTCCATTACTTATGATTCTATTAAGTAGGCCCCTATTAGCCCAACGTGAAAGTACAGTAAAATATGAAACCATAGACATGTCGACAGTGTTTTACTTTAAGAGAAAACAATTAGTGTCATACCTAATTGACCAATTGAGAACCAAGCCAACTAACCACTTGATACGAAGTACACATGGCTTGATACATACATGCTAGGGTCTAAAGTTAAGGTTGTGTCGCTGAACGTTGCTTTGACACAACCAATTTTATTGGCATTCAGGCGACTGCGGGAAACTTTGCGATTTGTTAGCCAAAGAAAATGTCCATTCAGACAAAACATAGAGTTAGCTCATTATTCCTTACTGGATTCTTAGCGTTTTCGCGAAACCTTTTCGCTTACTTGCCTTTATTTGCTATGTGTGGATGAAAAGTTTGCTTTCCGGCTAGTTGCGTCAATCCTCGTTAGTGCGGGATATTTCGGGCTAAATAAAACATTTCTAGATAGCTATGGATATTTAGAACCTTTACCGCTTCGTCACCATGTACCATTAATTTTCTATTTGCTGATATTTGCTTTCAAGGCACAAAACCATTCTTAGAGAAACTTAATGGCGTAATTCGTAGACCGCCATTCAAGTGCGAACAACTCCCAAACAATTGCACGTTTCGCATTGCTTTTAATTTTAACGTAAACAGCGGTTAAAACTTGTTCTGCGCAGGGTATTTTGTACTACGTTCTGCAATATCCTAGCCTCAACGATGATTTTTCTTTGCTTCTGAGATTTACTTAGCGTGAATTTTGGCGCCAATCGAATTTAGCCCAAGAATGTTTGGTTATATTTATTGTTAATTTGTATGTTCCTAGTTTAAAACGCAGCCTTAGCATATCACTTAATAGACGCGGGTTTTTACCTATAATTCCGTAGCTCTTATTGCTTTCCATACGCACACCATTATTGGTGATGGCGAAGCGTTTCGAAATAGTCCAAGGTGTTTATAGTGAAGTTCGTTGTGAGTTGGCTCCAGTTTCTAAAGAAAAAATGCACAAATAAGACTCTTAACAACTTTCACAACAAACAAATTCAAGGAGCACAAAACTGGTCTGCAGTAGCCAGAATAGTTCTAAGGTAGGCACGTACAACTGTTTCAGCTGTACAAGTAACAAAGCCTATGCCTTCGTACTTGCCAAGAAGGAACCTACACTTTCACTGTACCCACTCCAATGCAAGAGCAGGTGATTAATGTAAATACCGACCTGATCGCTTACGAGCCCAGCATCTAGCAGGTCTAGTACTATACCTAGTTACTTAGGTATACTTTCTTGCTTGATCAATTGCTAGCTGGCCTGCAATCACTCAGGTCCTAGGAACCAATGTCGCAGTGGCAAGTGCCGTTGCAAAGACGGCCTATTATGTCAAAGTCGTAACATCACCTCCACGGCCGTCTACCTTGTTTTTCAAGTTACTACGGCGGAACTACGGCGATAAATAGCATACCACGCTTGAACAAAATGGCAACTGAAGGCTCGGCGGTTTTGACGTCCCTGCTGGCAGCGGCTCATTATTCGGTCATCACTTCCTTGTCTTCTCTTTACATTGCCTTATGGGGCACGATAAACAATGGTAACCTTAAACCCTAAAACTTACTTATAATCCACGCCCCATGTTCAACGCCTGGCTTAAAAGGATCAACGGTGAGGCGTGGGAATAGAGCGGCAGTCCGTTGCAAATTGGACGGTTGCACATCTCCAGCAAGAAGCAGATTGAGCTACGCCACCATTTCCTTATCCTCTGGTGTCCCCTTTGAAATGCCCCTTTATTTTCATCACCATTCCTTTTCTCCGACTTCCGTTCCTTTCGTCTATCCTAAAGCCCCAGCATTATCCCCACTTCTGACTGTCCGTCTATGTGGCTTACCTTTATGACTGGACGCATGAATCTAGCAACATTGCCTGACTTCCTTTCCGTCTGTCTTAACTGTTTCTGTTATCCTTTGGCTTTACTCGACTTAAACTCACTGTCGGCCCATTAGCTCGCCCTTCCACGTCTGATTTTATAACCTACCTATATAAGGCTGCTGACGCTCACGAACTCTTTCTCGTCAAGCCAAATCTTTGACCCATAGGCCACTCACCTCACCCTGTCACTTCCAAACGACCAGCTCCTCCTCATATATGCAACAGCTCCACTTGTGACTACCCGTCTATCTGGCGCACCTTTATCACTCGTCCTATGCACTGACAAATTTGTCTGACTTCCCGTGTCTTAACTGTTTCTATTATCTTTCGCTTCCATTGCCTTGGAAACTCTGTCGGTCCATTGGCTATCCATTTAGTGTACAGACACCAAATCCTATTAGAGTACTAGATGACTAATCCTGCGCTATCTCCAGTACGATTGGCTCCGCAGTATGGCTTGGTGAAGGCTTCTCACATCTCTGCCCATCTTCCAAACCCCTTTTACTTCCTTACTTGTAGCACCCTTCAATTACCTTGTAGCTAAATCAACAACAATGTCTGCCGCTACAATTGATGCGCCTCGCCAAACCTTGAGAATAATCCTCCTCACATTTCCTCAACGACTAGCTTCTCCTGACTTAGTTTATATTTTCACTTCTTACTACCTGCCCAGCTGATCAACCTATATGACTTGACGTATAGGTCCATCAGGTCTACCAGTCTTCCACTGCTGTCTATCCGAACGCTTTCTGTGACATGTAGGTTGCAGGTTCATTAAAGCAGCAGTAAGCTGTGTTGGCTCAGTAGCTTTCGCTTAATAGTACCGACTCCCGCGTCCGGTTTGATAACGTACCCATATAAGGCTACTGATGCTCACGAAGGTTTTCTAGACGAGACGGAGTTTTGACCCGTGTGGAACTTACCTCGCTCTATTGTCATTTGCTTCCCAATCAGTTGGTCCTCAAGTGTACGTGATCTCCACTGACTGCTCGTCTATATGGCTTAACTTTACGACTGGACGTATGCATCTAACAAATTTGTCCGACTTCCTTTCCGTTTGTCGTAACTGTTTCTGTTATCCTTTGGATTTCGCTGGCTTGAAAGCTCTGCCTGCTTACAGTATTGCCTTACAGCTTGTTGAAACACTCGACGCATAAGCATGCACTATCTCTAAAATGTCTGGCTCCGCATCATGACTTGATGCACTCTTCTCACACCGGTCCACTTTACAAAGCTATTGCCTACCTTTCTCTCTTCTAGAACTCGTCACCTTCACTTTTTTAGCTTCACTTCTCACTGCCTCTAGCTGATTTACCTTTATGACTGAACGTGTTCGAACATACGACTTGCCTTCCGTATAAGGATGTCTATCTGTTACGCTTGCTGTGACTTTTGGCTTTCATAGTCATGACAGGCACCGTATTCTCGGCCGACTCATTGCATATCCATCACAGGCATGCTTTCTTACGTCAGATGACGTTACATTCGTAAATGCGTCTGCTGCTGCACTTTAACCCATACTGAATGTAGAAGTTACTTGATCGCTCTACTGAGCATTATTCATAATCTGCTGAAAAGCCTTTTGCCCAGGAATACTTTCTTATATATTTAGACACTTCCAATTATCACCTAGTCAACTTTTGACTTCGATTAGCCACTGTTTCTTCGTTGCCTTTGACCCCCACGCAATCAGCTCAGAGCTATAAATCAACGCTGATTTTCGGCACGTTTGTCTGTCCCATGCTTAGCAGTCTCGCTTTTACCTTACCATGCTAAATGTCGCTGCTTGGGTCCTTACCTCCTCGCGTTAATTTTGCTCCGTTTAGCATATAGCCTCCTAAGGCTTAGCACCGCTTTAGCCTGATCTGGCCTCTGTTGCTTTTTGATGGTCTCCGTAAGACTTCAGTTTAAGCACCTCAGGGCCGTTATATCCGGTAGTAGGCACTAGTTACCTGCTTTCTCATGTTTCTGCTAATCACGTCGTGGCCCGCTTGAATAAGGTTATGGACGTCACTGCATAGGCTTGGTTCTTCCCTTCTTCTTCTTCGCAGAATTCCTACTAGGAATTCGCTTGCTTACATTTAATGTCAACTCGGACATTTCATCTGACCGGAGGGCAGATTTTCTTGTCTGTGCTATGCAGTTTGATTGAAAATATCCCAACACAATACGTGCACTGCGGCAAAAATAAAAATGGGTTCGGCCCTTTACACTACTGAAATTCTCTTCACTTATCACATCCGGAACAGCCCACAATACTTTTACCATCCATATGGTCGTGAATGCCAGTGTCCCCAATCAACAGAACCTAACCTGGGAGGATTTCCGGTTCATTATTCCGGACAACTTGCAGCTTTTACGGGCCTGAGCGATTGCGTTTGGTCATTCTCCTTCCTCTAAAATTGGTTCAACAACACATTACTGCATACCCCTCGGAGACATTACGCGGTTCTACGGACGACAAATACAAAACATTCCAGCATGCGATTTACAATTTACCTAACCTACATGCCCGGCCATTCCGTCAGGAGGTGACAGGACCATGGATGATGCCATCCTGCTCCCATCATGCATCAGCCAGCGAAAATTATGAACGAATCCTGACTGCGTCTAACAGAACCAGTAATCGGTCAAAAAGAAGCATTGCCAATTGCAGCTTGTCGTTCGAATGCATCGATGGCCGTGTTCCAGGACGTGGTGCGTTTTCGTCTGGCAAGGGTTCTCCCTATAAAAAGCCACACAAGTCCGTTTAATAACACTGCGACGTGGCGGAAGTGACTCGCAAATGAATAAAGTCACAGCCATTAAGTCCACATTAACAAGCTGACCAAGATTACATACTACCATGCTTGATACGCCCCGACGCTTTCTTGTCTGCATATTTCGGCACCACGTCCATTTCTGCGCATTCACCTTTGTAATTTACGCTACACTCACATGAACCCAGCGTATCGTGTACTCGCGATTGAGCGCGTTCTTCACCAGCTATTTTCTAATTGATCAGTGCTAATTCTTGAGCTATTCCTGCCTGAATTTTTACTGCATTTATGGCAAACCGAATGTGCCCACACGAACGTGCCCGAGCTCATGACAATGGGCTTCCTTCATTTATGTTTCTGTCCTACCTGTACAGTTTCAAATAGAAACGGCTGAACAATCTCCGATTGTCACTGTTACAATTGCCATGACATGTCTGTATAATTGCACTTATTTTATCATGCCCTCGCGGGCATGTCACGCGTAGTCGAGAATACATGTTTATTTATTTATTTATAAACTGAATATATCTTGGATAACGACCACCAAGCATACCACAGATATAGCCTCCTGTGTCCCGTCTCTCACATGTATGACAGGTGCTTTAGTATCTACTTATCGGCGCTTCAGCCTCATCATTGCCATTACCGGCTCAAAGCACCTTATTTTCGCAAGCATGCAGGCTTCAGCGATACTTTGCATTTGCCACTTCACGTGGAACGCTAATGTATGAACTAGTACTACACTATACTATACCATACAATACTATAGAACTAGTATAGTATACTAGTACACTTTGGCCAACCGTATAGAAATTTTGTGTATGTTGAGATGTGAAACCAGGTTTAACTGTGTATTTGTAAAAGGACATGTTGTATGAGTAGGTAAATGTGACTGTGTGTGCTTTTGCTCGTTGTGTTCGCTAGCAAAGGGGGGAATCAATGGAACGCTTTGAATCTGGTGACGTTCGTGATGTGTGAATGATCCTCCGGCTACATCTAAGATAATACTCGTTTCTTGATGGCTTTCATTAAGGTTCATTGAAGTACCGACCATCATTACACTATTTTATGGATGCAGCTTTCCTATACCCCCAGTTTTTGTTGTACGTTGTGAATCCGCTTATCTACCTCCGAACCATGAGCTCTACTGAACCATCTTCGTGCGCCGTAGTTCGTTGTTGTATAAGCCCCACCTGAGATGCCATGTAAGAAGACACTTGTAAACCATATATACTAAACACAATTACCCAGTACCAAGGAACTAAGTACCACTTCACGTAAAAACTCATTTAATATTGCTTATCGGTGCATTCTAGTCTGTATGTTTGCTTGGCTGCCTCCTGTCAGTTGCTTGTTTTTGCAGAGATTTCCACAGATAGGGCGGTTGGCACATGGCGGTTCATTAACTGGCACTGGCTGATGCATCCTCGCAAGCCTGCTGGTTTGAAACAATTAATCTCTTCTCCGGGACATCAACAGCACATCATCATTCCACAAATCCAAGCAGCATCCGCTTGGATTATGCTTTTAACATTTTGGGGAAATGCCGCTTGGACGGGTGTAAACAAATGGGTTTAGCTCGCTTTGCAAGCACCTTGCCATAACTTAGTGGCATTATGTCTTTAGATAACTCCCTTGTTTCAGCAGGGACGAAAGATTCATCCTTCACAATTAGTTTGACATGAACAACGTTGCGGTCTTGCAATGGCGTTCGAAGAATTGAGTTCGGCGCCGTATATTTCTTCAAAATTATTTTGCTACTTCGAGAACCTGGCGCTTTTCTGAGGGCATATCCTGGAACCACTGTTGGACATAAAGACAATTTCTCTTGACAATAACTTACCTGTAGATGATCCCTGTGCCCCTTCTGTGCACAACGTGTGCTCTTAGGTAGCATGAACTTTAGGGCACGGTACTATTACTCAGATAGTTCTACACATAATTTTAAAAGAATTACTGTGAACAACCTGTGCATCTTACACTTAAATGAGGTATGGCCTAGTCACCTGAGTTGGGACTACGTTAGTTATATGGACCAAATGCTCGCACCACCTGACACATCCGGTGCGGCTTCCAAGGCACGAAAAATTTACGCTAAGTACGGTATGACACAACCCAATAGCCAAAGACCATTAATTCAAAATCGATACTCTGCTGAGCAACCCTTCAACTGACTTTCCTGGACATTTCAATACTTTACCGGTTTCAACGACTAATAACCGACTTTGACTAAGCGATTCGCTTAGCCAACAGAGAAAGCTTCAGCTCATATGACTGCGAATAAAGGAGTGTGGAATCGGTCGGCAGGATTCATTGTTAGTTACCAATTGCCATTGCATCAGATTGAGCGCAGGGTGCTAGGACGTGGTACCTTTGCGCATGGCAAGTGTTCACCCTACCACAAGTCACAAATGTCCGTTTATCTACGCTGCGCTGATATGCACGTGACTCGCCACTGAATAACGTCACTGCCCACAAACACGCACTGGCAAGTTAATCAAAGCAAACATACAAATCATTTCTATATATTTTGGATTTGTTTAGTAAAAGGACACTTCCCGGTTTTTATATTCATTTCCCGCTTTGTTTGTTACGCTTTTATACATTGGTGTTCCCAGACTATTGACGGATCAGTAAAGATTCCGACCCTGGCAGGCGTATCCGTCATTCCGGTAAGTTCTATATGTTG
The DNA here is from genome assembly GCA_944474145.2 of Dicrocoelium dendriticum. NCBI lineage: Eukaryota > Metazoa > Platyhelminthes > Trematoda > Plagiorchiida > Dicrocoeliidae > Dicrocoelium > Dicrocoelium dendriticum. Next base: position 7,417,343 of record OX104059.1, read on the forward strand.
TGCGAACAGAACATTGCATACAAAGCAACGTGCCTTTTGCAATATATGCGCTCGGAAGAGCCCGCTCATACCATAATTGGTGTGCCTCAAAGTATTCAAGAGAAATTACTTATTTATATATTTATCGACCACGACGTTCCATAGGTTGTAGGTCTCATTTTGAACTATTTATGACTTACGCTTATTTATCTTTATTCGAGTAGGCTATAAATTTGCCATAGCGCAATGGCGAACCCACTGATTTGACTGAGTATCTGCTTAAACCATAACTTCACCACAAATTCCTTGTCTTCATCCTCATTAACATTACCACCCCCTCAATAGTCTGTCCTGTGGCGCTGCGTAAGGGAAACAAACTTGGTAAACTCTTATATTAAGTTAGCTTCCGCAACCGAGACTAGTGTTAGCTCACAGATACATTGCCAGTCCGTGGAGTCCGTTTCTTCTCTGCTTTTATCAGCACCCAAGTAAAGCCATCAATATTATGCTACACAACTATACTCTTTAATCCCCCATTTATTTGCGTACATGAACGCTGTTTATCAAAATGATCACAACCATACCTCATCACCCTCCAGTAGTCATTCAGTAAGTCCTTATTACTGCTGCATTCGTTCAAACCGTGGGTTTGGGCATATGGTTGCACCTAACAGCATTACAGATCTGACTACCAGGGGAACCCATTAGCCCTTTTGCTCGTAGTGGACGTTCGTGGCACGATGGCCCCTGTACCGTAAACGTAAATGTTTCCAGTCTAACTTGCTAGGAAGGATGAACAAAATATCAAGTGGCGGTAACCGTTTTATGACCTGCCATACTGATCGACCATTTTAGTTGAACGATCGTGGAAAACAAAGTTTGAATAAACACGTAAAACGTATGTAGACTATCATGAAATTTACTCAGTTGCAAGCTGTCTTGGATCTCTCTAATTGGAACTGGACAAAGCTTCTTTGGTGCTTACTGGTATTTTCCCGGTTGTGCCGTTTTAATCACATTTTTCACCCTGTTTTACCTTTCTTATTGCGGTCTTCTACAATGCTATACGTGTTACAAGGCTGCACTACATTCCACGGAACATGGCTGCCTCGCTAAACGCCGGGGCGACGGGACGCCTAGGGTATTATTGTACATAAATAAATAAATAGTTTATTTTCAAATTCATAGAGACACACCAAATCAGGCATGACCAGGGTTTATAAGCAGTTGTGTATCACGACGATACTTCGAGTTTAATTGTGTGTAGTTGAAACGGTCAAGGCACTATAAGTGCAATGTAGCGGTGCATTTTGACGGAGAGTATCATATTCTTTCATGTGTCGGGAAAAGTTGCAATATGAGTCTAGTCGACTTGCCAGTATGTAGTTTTGGGCAGTGACTTTATTCAGTGGCGAGTCACATCAGCCACGTCACAGTGTTGCTAAACAGACATTTGTGGCTGTTTATAGGGCGAACGCTTGCCAGGCAAAAACCCACCACGTCCTGCAACACTACCGTCACGCATGTTGAACCGTAACGTATAATTGGCAGAGCCGCTTGATGACTGATTTCATATTCGGTTATTCGCAGTCGAATGACTCCTACTTTCATCTGTTAGTTGGACAGATAATTTGACCAGGGCCGCCATGATTTTTGAGGCCGGTTGAAGGGGACATCGCGAATAGTCGCCTTGTTGTGTCCAGGTGAGCAAAAGTTCAAATTTTCTGCTGTCTGGATTTCTCAGATGTATAATTTATGGAAGTATTAAGATGTGTCCAGCTCTCCACACTGGACAAGGGTTGTGTTGCTTGTAGTTGGGCCCTGTTAGTGTTCATCCATGCTTCATTTAAGTCCTTGGCGGTTGTTACGTCCGTTTTGGGCGAAAATTGTTCCTCAGTCCAATGCCAAATCTCCAAGAAGTTCCGGACCTCGGAGAAAAGGGAAAGTGAGGGACAGCCGACAGAGGACCGCAAGAACAAGCGTGCAGTTAAACATTGTTAAAGTCCTATGTTACAACATTTGGCGTTGAGACAAAAGCATGTACACTGCGCAACAATGATTATGCTGAAAGTGCCTTTTGAATATCCTAGAGTCATTAGCCGTATGGGTAGATTGCTAACGTTTGGGTAGAGACAAGAGCGTTGTACCAGTAAGTAATCCACGAAGGATCGGTTTAGTATAAGTCGATAATTGCGTGGGGAGAGAGCAAAGAGGGTAAGAATATTGGTGGCGATTGGGGCTGATGAATCAAGTGCAGCTTGCGGACCGCCTAACTGCTCAGAGCCAGTAACAGATTTTGCTGGCGGTAAACAGTGTGTCGTTTGTTGCCTCTGGTATCACGCAATTCGTACCGATCTAAAAGCAGACAAGCACAAAATGCTATCCTCCGGCGTGTCCTGTTTTCGGCTTGCTGAAAGATGCCAGCGGTGATCGACGCTAAAGTTTTAGTGCTGGCATCAGGTTTGGGAGGTGTTAAGAAGGCGTTGGTCAACTTTACCTCCACTGCCTCCCTAGAGGCGAAAAAGGTTGTGATTTTGCAAAACCTAATGAAAGCGTTTATAGAAGTTGCGGTAGACTGCAACCTTGCTGACAATCCATCTGCTGAGGCCTGTCAATCGGACAAGCAGTCACACATTCTACCGGACACTAAGTAGCATTGCTGACGCTCCTCCTTAGCCTGTCAGAGTGAAGAAACTAAGGCGCGGAAATACCGTAAGTTCTTAATTAAACTAAACGAATTAGTTGCTGCGGCACCGAGAAAGGTGCAGTCTTCTGCAGTTGTAAAGTCATCTGACGGTCGTTTACAGGAGAACCTACCAAAGCTGCTGACAGTTGCGGCTGCCACAGAACCAGCCCGTTCTGAGGACGTGTTGGCAACTGTTTAGTGCGATACAGGCTCAATGGCCCCTGCCCCCGTGAGCCAAAAATAGAAGCGGACTAGACCTGTTCATGGAACATCGAAGAGGCTTAATGAGCCAGATAATAGTAAGATGCAGATCATAGAGTGGTAAACTTACCCTACCATTGCTGTAAAGTCATTTTTGAGGAAAGCTACAGTCTCAGGGGTGAAAACAGCCAACGTAAGTTTCGTATCCAATGCACGTGGGGTAAACAATTTCCGTCGTAGCGACTCTCACATACAGTAGCGTGGCGACCATACCGTACACCTGGTCGCGGCCGTAAATAAATATCTGCTTTCATTGTGGGGCGGAAACAGTGCGTATAGATGCGGAGTGGCCTGCCGCTCAGACCAGCTGTCCTCCGTGGCGTCCAGCAGGGCTCGGTATTATGGCCACCGTTATTCGCGATGTATATATATGACCTACTGGAGGTGCTAACAGTATCCTCACTAAAGCTTGCTGATGAGATTAAGCTCTTGACTATTGTGGATATCACAGGGGGTCTGGAGGCAATGCTAGGTGCTTTGGATAGGCTCTGGAGGTGGTTTACTTTATGGATAATACCCATAGATAAGGCCACATGCTCTGATCTCCGAGACAATATGCGTTCGGTGAGGGTGTAATGAGTGGGCATTCGGTTAGTGAATGGTCTAAGGGGGCAGACTTATCATGAAAGCTTGTTTAGGTTCGGGGTGTACTCTGTGCACTACCAAAGTATAAGAGGGGACCTGATTGCGACTTACCTTATACTGATGGATAAGATCGGCCCTGAAGTATCAGGGCTATTTAGTCTCGCCACGTTACTTGATCTCCGCGGTCAACCACTAAATCTGCGTAAAGCACGGTCTGATAGAATTAGGACGAAAACTTGTCTACCGCGCCGAGTGATAGATCGCTGGAATTCGCTACCAGGTCATGTGGTTGGGCAACCCACAGTAAGGGTTTTGCGCGTCAGCTCGAAGCTCTTGGCTGGCAAAACCCAAGCTTTCCTCTTTCCTAACTCACCTTTAGTATATGGTGCTTTCTGTAAGTGCTCAAACGTCGTGGTATCCTGTTTGATCAGCTCTAACTGTTTCCACTCCTTGTTTACTGAGTATCCTTTTTCTTTCCTTAATTCAATAAATGACCCAACTGAGACTGCAAGGTCAGATTAACGGGGCGCTAGTTGGTTGAACAGGGTCTGATGCGGTCTTTGCTAATTCCACCAATAGTGCAACGCCTGGCGCAGCGACCCGTCGAAGAAGGAATACTCACGGGATAGTCCTATCGTACCACTTCAACTCGAACTTGAACTAAATTGACATGAATTTTCTTAGCCAAACGTAAACTTATGTGCATTGTCAGTAGAACAACAGTCTCCTAAATCCGACCCTTTGCACTTCATTTTATCTTAGCATGACCCTCTATCCCAGCTTTTATCTGAATTGACCAGTCACTATTGGAATCAATGTTAGACTGGTGGCAGGATACCCTATATCTTTTGTTGATCACCGGTTGCGTCACCTTAATATTTGATATTTCATGCTTTTGGACACTGCAACGAAAGCTAGCCATGTGCAAGAGAAGTTTGTCACCCCAGCTAGCTGGAAATGCAGCTATTTCGGCTCATTTCTTGCCGGATTTTGGTCATTGTAGTTTACATCCATGTCACCCATTCCGGACTTCCAAACTTGAAAAAGAATGCTAATAAAGAGCAAACAGTTGTACAATGGAGCTTCGCAACACCTGAAGCACGATAATGTTACACTCACTGCAAACCAACCCTTTAAACCAAAGTTTTGAGGCCGTGCCCATGCAGGCTCGAGCAAATTACATGTTTAGAAGCCGTTTGAATTATTTCCGTATGCTTATGTTTGTCTTAACGATAGACGTATTTAACTTATTAGCACTGGGATCATATGTATAGGGCTGCATAAAATGAGCTGTAATTGATAGAGCCTGCGGAAATTGTCTACTTAAAAGATGCGGTTTACGGGCTCATTCGTGCCAAAGGGACACTCAGCTGTCCTGTCTGCTCTATGTAAACCATAATCACGTCGTTTCAAGACAATAGTTGCAATCGCACAATGTAAAATAATTTAGGGGATTTTACTTATACTGTGGTTTCTTTGATCAACTGGCCGCTGAAACCCACACACGGTAGTCTTTTGATCGTTGCCCAATCACGAAGAGTCATAAAACGCAGCGCAGGCAAAAGATTCGATAGTGACTTTTGAGCGTTTCTGTGTATATTTCTTACGTATTTGTTCATGAAATGCGGGTTTTCCGGCCACTGCGACTTACATTGTAAATACGGCTACCGCAAGCTATACTGTACATTTCTGCATACGCAGTCATCTTAAGGTTCTATGACAATAAGCCACTTGTTAAAACTTCCTAGTTTTCTACATATTTGCTCGAAAAGTAACGCGGCATTCGTAGTAAGCTTGTTGGCTATGGTATTCGCAGTTGTTATGGTATCTATGAAAGGCTGCAGGTAGTGCAGGAGTTTTGATCCCATCGTGTACAGTATTTATACGGTGTTCTGAATAGTCCATCTTGTTCTCACATTTTGCCATACGTAGGTTTTAAAACTGGTTTTTCTTTTGGCTTCCATTCAAGCCATTTGAGTTTGGCGCCCTAGGTCGCTTGGTAACCAGATCTGGTTGTTGTATTTTACTCAGGATTTTCAGCAAAGTACGCTGAATTGTCCTCCGTCTTTGGAAGTTATGTCTTTTACATTTTTTAAAAGTTATTTATACCGGAAATCACTACGGCTTTCAGTTTGTTTCACTTCTGATGCCATTGCTATTCTTGCCTCTTATTATGGTCTCTGTAATTATCGGGACCCCTTCCGCAGTGTTTTAGGACGTGGTGGGTTTTAGCCTGGCAAGCCGTCACCCTTTAAAATTCCCAAATATTTGTTTTACAATGCTGCGACGTAGCGGATATGTCCTGCCCCTGCCCACAACTAACTACTGGCAAGTAGACTAGATTAATAGTTCAACCTTTTCTTCACTACATTTATAGTGCCTTGGCTGTTTACAATACGTGCGTTTGCACTTAAAGTATTGCTGCGAAACACAACTGCCGGTAAATTGTGATCCTGTTTGGTTTGGTGCGTCACTAAAATTTGAGAACCAACTATTTATATATTTAGTAATTTTACCGAAAAGGGCTAATAGAGCTGGAATGAATATCGTTTAGTAATGGTTCCTACAGCGGTGGCATACGATGATTAGTAGTGGGGAAACGGGCCGTTCTGCAATGGGTCGCGGCCAAGAATATTGAGAATAACGAGGATCGACGCTTGAATCCACCTACTATATCACGGAACGCGTTAAATCCTGTTCACAATTTGCAAGCAGCCGATGCTATGGCTTATTTAACTATTACTTGCAACAAAAGCCATTTCCGCCGTCCTATTGTAGTATCCTTCCTCAAGGAGTACATGAAATTAAGTCCGTTAGTGCTCCTGCAAAAACAAATGCTTACTGGACAGTATGGTCTGACCCTAGAGGGTACAGCTTCTAGCTAAGTCTAGAAACGTACCATTTTTATTTATTTATCAACTCAGCTAGAGTTGCGTACTTCAGGCGCCGAAAAGTTGCGGGCGCACTCGTTAAACCAAGCGGCATGGTTAGAATGCGTACAGTCCAAATAGAACCACAAACGGAGCCCTACACCCGTCGTCAGATAGTACCTTGGACTGCCAATAACCCGAATCTGCATCAAAAGTATGTAGCGATTGTACATTTTTCTTCCCAATTGTACCGTTCTGTCCGCATTTACGTTATTACTGTACACTCTCGTTTGAACTGACCAACAACCGATAAAAGACTTTTCGGGTTTTGATTCGCCTTTAGGTTTTGGCTATCGTAGTCGGCCTACTAGCCTGGTGCATCGATCATCTGCTCGACCGGGTCGCATTATTGTGCCGACCAAGTTTCTTCTTCCGACCGGATGTTGCGACTAACTGAAGGCTTACCGAGGATCGGGCTTCACCTAAGGGCAGGTCCAACACTTACTTTGTAGGCTTGGAGTATTTTATGCAGTTAAGATCTTTTAGTTTGGCCTTTCCACTAACATATTTGGTGACCCAGATTTTGAAAGCTCAGAACTACTTTTTGTGCCTTTACTATGTCGGATTACGTTTCCCGCACTGACAATGCAGAATATAGGTTGTTCTCGCCTTTGCCTTTGAGATGTTTAACCCTCATGTGTAGGTTTTACAATTGGGAGCTCTTTTTCGCATACGCAGGATTACTTCGCAGTCATTATTGATCGCGCAAGTCATTGGCTAGCTTCTTAACCACAGTGCAACGGACCTCATAGATGTGCTCCGTTCGATTCCAACCCACGCACCATACAATAAGCTGAAAGCTGCCGTATGAAAGTGCACCATGGCTGTCGACGAAGCTAGAATTCGACAGTGACTCTCCGGTTTTGAACAAGGCGATGGCAAGCCGCCGCAACTCCTCAGGCAGACGCGTACGTTTGTCGGTTCCTCTAAAATCGCAAGCTGCTGTTTTGTCTCACATTTCTAGATGTTCACTTAGCCCTTACTCGCTGTATTGTCTTAGGGTTTTTTACCTGCAATCCTCCGGTTCTCGGGCTAGCATCCCCTGGCTCTATCTAGCTTGGTACTGTTATCTTAGCACCCTAGCTGCTGCGGTTAGGCCACATGTCCTGATATTCTCAACGAAATTATTGTACACTTGCATACTGGCTATTCGCTGCCCTTCCGTCAATTAACGTTTCTTAGCTTTTTAGTGCATCACTCTACTCATCTGGTCAGTACTCAGCCGCCCGGTAGCTTCTCATTTATAGATGTTCCTTTCTCGCTTATTCGCTGCTATGCTTGCGACACTTACCCATGTATGAGTCCAACAGACTCACTGGCTTTTCTTGGGTCAGCATACCCTAATAATATTTTCTTAGCACCCTAGAATAACTCGTTTCTCTGCGCGACGCTGCGTATACATTTGTTCCGCGCGTTCGCTTTCCTTCAACGGACATTTATTACTTCACTTCTATCGATCAATCCTTTCTCACCTAGTGTTCGGTGTCCGTTTTCGCAGCAAAGGTTTCGACACTTACTTATGTAGGATGTAAGCACTCTCACAGGCTTTTCCCATCTCAGTCGGCCATAGCACTATATTCTTAATACCCTCGTGTCGTCTTTCTGGCTTGATCCCCGGAAGATTTTTACTAAGCGATTGAATTTTATCTATTCGCTGACTTACCACCAATTGACCTTTGAATATCTTTCATCGCAAGCCATTTATACCTACACTTACTTATTCTGCGCTCCCTATCGAAGTAGGTTGGCCACCAGATGTTCATCCACCATACAAACGCCGCTGGTCTTTGAATTCTGCTTTATGTCTTCCCATGCAATAGGTGCATCATGGCAAACCGATACGGCGTTTTTTGTTCAATGGCAAAACGCCCTGTATTCCACTCAGATGGTGGCAACTAACTTATACTGCCATTGTTTTTGTAGAATGTTCAAAAGACACTTTCAGCATAATCATTGCTGCACATCGCACATCATTTGTCTCCACTAAATGTTATACCATAGGACTATAACAACGTTTGTTTCCACGCCTGTTCTTTGCGGCCTTGCTTGTCTCTCACCTTCCCTTTTCTCCGAGGTCCGGAACTTCTTGGGGATCTGAGATTGGAGCGAGAAAAGATTTTGCCCGGGACAGGACATAACCCACAAGGACCTACAAAGAATATGGCTGTACGTCAAATGGATACAACTGCCCTCACTACCACGACCGTTGTCCAGTAATGATAGCTGGGCACGAGGCCTTCACACTCCTGAAAAGTGTACATAAACCGGAAAAATCCAGACGCTCACCTCGACACTCACAAAGACGACTCTTCGTGAAGCTCTCACCCTTCATGGGCCTCAGCCATTATGGCGGCCCTGACCAAAGACACCTGATCAACTAACAGAGGAAATTGGAAGTCAATTGACTGCGGATAACCGAGGGTGAAATCAGTCGGCAAGCTGCTCTGCCAGTTTTACATTAGTGTACAAACGGATTTCTGTTAGTGTTCCAGGAAGTAGTGGGGTTTTGTCTGGCAAACGTTCTCCCTTTAAAAAGCCACAAATGTCCGCTTAACAACACTGCGACGTGGCGAATGTGACTCGCCACTGAATAAAGTCACTGCACACAAATACATACTGGCAAGTCGACTAGAATCATAATTTGATATTTTGCTGACACGTTCAAGAGTAAGATACTCCCTGCTTACATGTATCGCCTTCACTACACAAGTAATGCCCAGACTGTTTACACTGCACACCCTAGAACCCAACGTGTCGTCATGCGTTGACGACTTTATTCCTTATGATTACTTTACAATTTCCAAAGCTTGTACAACTTACGGCTTACTGCCAATTACATACATAGCAACGTGTTTGTTGCGAAACACAATTGCATGTAAATGTTAATCATGCCTGGTTTGGTGTGTCTCGACAAACTCGAGAATTTACTATTTATTTATTTATGATGCAATTCCGCGACGGCTCTGGACCAAAATCCTTCCAACGAACATCTCAGTTCTTTTTGCTGTGTTTGCAGATGGCTTGTCTTCTGACAAACTTGCATAGACAGCAAACAAAGTTCATGAGTGCTTTCATAAAAAGACAGCATTTCACGCAGTTTAGGCGACCGCTAACGCCAATCTTAACGCTGTCCCGAATGAAGCCACTTCCAAGAGGTTTTTGAAGCTGGAGCTCCCTAGCTCGAGCATAAAGCGCTACCGGGGTAGAAGCCCTACAGACTCCACACGAACCAGACGTATTCCCGTCAGGGGTTCGCCAAGTCATTTTTGTGGGTACCAAAGCCGCTTTAGCGTTGGTGCAAGGAATTGTCGACCTGATTGTAACCATCGGAAGGCATTCCACGAACGGCAGCAAGGAAATCTCTGCGCCAGGCAATGTTAATGACCGCTGCCGCTGGCCAAATTTATAGGCGCCTACTTTACGTCTGCGATTACTGAACTAATTCCAACTACTTGTTGACAACGGTGCCGAGGTCGGCGTTATCCCTAGCGCTGCAGGGCAGCGCAAGCTACTTCCAATAGGGCTGAAATTGCAGGCGGCGAACTATACAATGTTCTATATACACGGCCAGAAAATGCTGACTCTCAAACTTGGTCTTGGTCGAAGTTTCCTAGTTGTTTTTATCATCGCTGTCGTCCAACGTCCCATCATTTTTGTTGATTTCCCCACCAAGTTCGGCCTGATCGTGGAACTGGGTAACCGTAAACTATTCGATAGTTTGACATCCTTGTCCGTTTCCGATAAAGTCACTTCGAGCAGTTCGATCCCTCTTCGCTTGGCATTGCCCGCCGACGATATGTTTACTAAAGCATTACTGCAGCTTCCTGCAATTTATCAAGACTCTGCTGACTTCCCTGAGCATAAGCAGGAAATTACGCACCACAGCTTAACAGGTGGACCGCCAGTAACCACCCGACCAGGCCGATTACCTCCAGCCAAGCTCGCTGCGAAGGCAGAGTTCGAACATATGCTTCTTTTCGCTATCGTACCTCCTTCCAGTAGTTCATGGTCCACCCCGCTTCATATGTTTCCCAAAAGGTCCGGTGGTGACTGGAAACTTTGCGGAGGTTACCGGGCACTAAACGATGCCATCGTGCCCGATAGACATCCGATTCCGCACATCCAAGTTTTTTCAGTTGTTTTCCACGGAAGAGCACCGTTAATCAAGAATGACTCGAGGAGGGCATACTACCAAATTCCTGTTGCTCCCGGCGATATTCCTACGGCCGCCATAACCACACCCTTTGTCTTTGTGGCTTCGTTTGCATGCCATGTGGTCAACAAAATGCCTAACAGACTTTCCAAAGTTTTATCGATCAAGTCCGTGGAGGGCTCGTCTTTGTCTACGACTACATTGACGATAATCTTGTGGCCAGTTCTAATCATGATGAGCATCTGGCACACCTTTGATTGATTTTGGAACGCTTTGCTCAGTACGGCGTTACGCTCAACGTTGACAATTGTGTCTTCGGCCAAAGTTCTGTTGATTATTTGGCCACAGAATTGATCGCACCGACATCAGTCACCAGTCATCACTCCTCGAGAAAACACGAGCGGTTGCAGACCACCCCATGCCGAAATCCTTCAAAAGCCTCCTTCGTTCCCTTCGCATAGTGAATTACTACAGCCGTTTCATACCTGATTGCTATGAGCTACCAGGGCCATTGACCGATTTACTCAAAGGCCAGTCACGAAAATTCGAGCCTCCTCAAGAAGTTATTAATGCATTCGGCACAAGCAAGCATGCGTTGTCTAGCGCTGCCGCGTTTAGTCATTTGGGGACTGATGTTGACGCCGCTCTCATCCTCATGACTGACACACCGGAGACCGCCGTTTGGGCTATTCTCCAGCAGGTAAGCAACGGTCAACCGAAGGCACTATCCTTTTTCTCCTGCAAAGTTCAGCCAGGACAGGCGCTATACAGCACCTTTGCTTAAGAAAATTTAGCTGTTTACCAAACTAGAAAACCTATTTGGCACCTGACCGAAGGTCGCACGTCAACCAATCTTACAGACCAAAGGCCACTTGCCAGTGGTTACCGTGGTCCATCTGACCGATTCGTCTCCAGGGAACTTAGTCCGTTGGATTATATCTCACCGTTTTCAACCAAAGTTCGCCATGCTGGTGCTGCCAATAACGTTGTGGCTGATGCCATGTCGCGTATATGTCTTCAAGAAGTTTCACTGCAGACGATCAAGTTAGAAGACATAGCATCTCATCAGGAAAGAGATCCTGAGGTTGTGCAACTGAGATCAAATCCATCGATCAAAATACCGCAGTTGCCAAACTTCAACTCAGACTCCAAAGTTACTGTGATATTTCTACCGGCATGCCCCGTCTTTTGGCTTTCAACCATACCGCGGAATCGTGTTTGATCACCTGCGTAGGATCTCACACCCCTAGCATCTGAGACATGGTTAAGCTGTTTCCTGCTCGCTTAATCTGGCACAACTTGCGCTCCGAGATCCGGCAGTGGACCAAACACTGTAGCATTTGCCAAATAAGCAAGATTCACCGTCACACGGTTACCGTCCCGGGCACGTTTATTTTCTCTGACGCTCTTTAAAACATCTTCATCTTGAGATCGTTGAACCCTTGCCTCCATCCAAAGATTTTGTCTGCTTATTGCTATGTTTTGCCCGTTATACGCGTTGGCCTTTGGCCGTGCCTTTACGGGATGCTTCTACAGAAACTGTGGCGTGAACATTCATTGAGAATTGGATATCCGTCTTTGGCACGCCAGCCATTATTCCTATCGATAGAGGGTCCCAATTCAATTCCACATTGTTTAGTGATATGAACACCTTGCTCAGATGTTCCCACCTAAGGAAATCCGCGTATCGCCCAGCTGCTAATGGCATTGCTGAACGTTTCCTTCGCAAAATTTAAGCCGCAAGTACTGCTTTGTAAGCGAATTCAAAATGTCCAGAATGCCTACCTACTAGCTTGCTTGGTATTCGTAACAGCACTAAAGAAGACATTGGCTGTTGTCTCGCTGAGTTAGTACTTGGCACTACACTCAGACTTCCAGGAGAAATAGTGCTGGACTCAAGGATTGCTGGAGCAGTTGATCCAACGTCGGACATCCCACGCCTGTGGCGGCTCTTCAGTCCAAGTCCTCCAGCACAATCTGGAATCAGTCCTCGGACCCAACGGGTACAATCGGAGTTGCACACTTGCCCCTTCGTTCTCGTGCGTGTCGATGCCGTCCGTAAGCCTCTGACACCGCCTTAGCTGGCCCACTTTAAGGTTGTTGCATAGAAAGAGAAGTGTTTTGTGCTGGATAGAAATGGTAATCAGGACACTGCGCGTATTGACCACCTGAAGCCGGCGTAAATAGAGACGCGACCACCACAGAAACCCACGGAAATTCCAGTCACCGACCAGCCCACCTTCCAAAGTAAGTCTCCTACTCAGACCCTAGCGGGACACCTCTGTTCCCTCTCCTGCATTTCAAGCTGCTCTCGACAGAGACACAAAATGGGATCACCGAACACGCTTCGGTCGTACTGTAATGCTCCCTTCCAGACTACTATAAGTGACACAAGTATCAAGCTTTCTTCTTAGTGACTCGCGTTCTATGGGAATTCTGTAGCGATTGTAAATATCTTGCTTCCAAGTTGTACCTTGCGATCCGCGGTTTCAGTGTTATTGTAGGTTTTGGTTCTAAGTTATCAAGCACCGATAAAAGACTTTTCGGGTTTCGATTGGCCTTCAGGTTTCCGCTAAGAATGTTGTGCTGTTGATCGTTGTAGGTCTGCTAGCCTCGTTCCTCTATCATGGGATCTACCGCGTCAAATTATTGTACCGGCTTATGTTCGTCTTTCGACCGGATTGTGCGAACAACTGACGACCTACGGAGGAGCGTGCTTCACCTAAGTTCAGGTCTAGCATACTTTTTAGTTCTCTTTATATAGGTAAGTGCTTTTAGTTTGGCCTTTCCACTAAGTGCGTCCATTGTGTATTTCATTCTCGGTAATGGAATAGAGTTCTTTGGAATAACCGTATTTAGCCTACAATAATCTGCACATAGCCACACTTCTCCGAATTTCTTTATGACCAGAACGATGGACGAGGTTCAGGGTGACTTTGATAAGCGAATAAGTTCACGCCGTACCAGGTTCTCGATAATGCGATTTACTTCGTCCTGGAACTGAAGTGGTACGAGTCTAGTAGCAAGACAAGTTGATGACGCGTCGCCCTTGTCTATGCGCGGCTGCAAAAGGTTGCACCTACCCCTATCGTTATATGACACAGCAAAAGCGCGGTGATATTTGATTAAAATTGCCTCTAATTCACTGCAGGTCACAGTCGGTAATTCGGCAGAAACGCTTTAAGTAAGCAGCTGCAAGGAGTACGCTGCTACCGTAGAGGGGACCATAGTGCAGTACAGTGTGCCAACGATAAATAAATAAACAGTTTATCCTCGTAATTGCGAAGCTCGCCATCAAGGGTGAGATCATAGTAATACAGACATGCATGATTGGCAATTGCACAAATTAGTATATTTTGACAAATAGCATAGGGATGTATGTGTCTTTTGACATGTAAAAGTATAATTATGTCCGTATTTGGAAGTAGCCATGTTGTGTTATTAGGTAACTGTGACTGTGTGTGTTTTTGTTCGTAGGGTTCGCCAGCAAAGGGGGAAAGCAATGAAACTCTCCGAATCGGATGATGTTCGTGAGGTGTCGATTACCAGAATATTGTAGACGAAATCAACCTTGGCAGTGAAACGGGCATTGAAACCGTTGACCATACAGTTTAGGAGATTTTAGCTACTACAAAACTCGATGGGCCGTTGTCATTTCTCCTATTTTAATCCTTGATGTGGCCTAACTGAAGGATTCGATAAGTGTCCTGTTAGCTCCAACCAGGTATACAGAACTGTAACGGGAAACTGTGGCGTCAGCCGAAAATACACTCCTCCAAACTAAAGGGTACATGGCCTGAGTATCGATAGGCATCTTAACACTTTCCCTTTACATAAACCCAGAGATCTGGTAACGGCTAACAGGTTTGTGCCAGAACTGATTGTTATGGTATGTGCGCTCACTAGAGGCTTAATACGTTGTTTGTGCTTGCCAATGCAAGTGGCCTTCTTGGACCTCTGGCCTTGCAGGCAAACTCGCTACAGAGGAAAAAGTATAGGAGGACAAGTCACTTGAAATCTGCCGCCAGACACTTGCGAGTATGGGCCTTTCTTGAAATCGACGTGGGTCGCTGCGCAAAGACGAGCATGAGTGAGGGTGGTGTCCTGAAATGATTGAGTGACCTCAGCGCTTGGAGTCAACAGGTTACATTTTGCTTGCCAATGCAGCTGCTCTACGCCCTTATAATTTGTTGAAACATCAAGAGCCTCTGCCAGCTACCGTGGAGGCTGGCGACTGAGTTGGAATGTATCCCGTGGTTTTGCAGGGCTATGCGATTACTGTGGAGTTGTTTTGCCAATTCTGCATGTGATGCATCTCGAAAATCTTTTGCAACTAGTTCCAAATGGATCGCAGCGTATTTTTGAAAGTTTCCTACAGGCAGACATTAGCGAGCATTAAAAGCTTGAAGAAGCAGGGTCGATGGGTATAACCAGGTAAAGCCTCGGTAAACGTTACCAACAAGTTTCTGGTGGTAGGTCCTGAAGCAGACGATAAACGAGCAGTTAGTGAGCGGCTTCGTCGCTGAGGAAACTCACTATATGTTTCCCATGGCCACCATGGGCTATGCCCCTCTGATAGCTTTGCATTCGTGTGTTATACAGGTCGAAGTCATCGCCGGATGTAAGCACAAATGGCGCTCGCGAAGCAAGGGGCCAATTTCTACGTGATCCAACCGTCCGTATTCTGACAGGGTCGATGGGAACGTGCTATTTTGCAGGTCGTGGGTACAAGGTGCTTCCGTACCCGACACTTAGATAAGGTCAAGGTGGACCTGGTGATCTGCAATGGAAACCTGAGGAAACTAAAGAAAATTAAGTTAATCCCAACCACTTGGTAAGAGATATTATTTGGAAAGCACGGAAAGAGGACGGAGGTTGGTAGATGCATGCATTTTGTATTGTCTCCTCAGTACCATTAACACTAACCGATATGCATAGATATAGCTAACAGTGGATGCAACCAGACAAGCTTAAGGTGCAAAACGAATAACGGAAGTTCACACCTACGTCCAAGGCAGCTTTAAGCTGACAAATAATGGTTTCTAGACGCGCATAGCTGGTTTAATTCAGCGTATAGCGACAGCCTCAGCAAACCGAAGGAAGCGAAGATCAGTTTGACGTACACAACTTTAAACACCGAGCCCAGCTCTAATTGGTTACCCGAGTCTAACAGGTGTTTTCTTATCGAGTTAGTTCCTATCAGTTATTGTTAATGGTACTGAGGCGACAATATGAAATGCATGCACCTACCAGCGTTGGTCATCTTTCCGTGCTGTTCAAATTATTTAAGGGAACTAACTGCTTTACATTTCTGAAACGACGAAGTCCCTCAGAAATATTAATGACGAATAACCGAACGCGTGCCTGCAGACAAGCGGACACCAGAAAGTTGTCGAATACCCGAGAGGCAACCAAGCGTAGGCTGAGCAGCCGGTAGTCAATGTTACGACAACGGAAGGTGCGCTGATACAGGGGGCTATAAATCAACATGGCTCGTTGACTTACGCCAAGTGAATGTTGGAATGCGCGCGGTGGATCCGAGGGCGGCAGACATTTAACCCCCGTAGGGATTTACCTTCGCGTGTTTCACTTAACCATCGGTAGCGGACTGCCCCATTTTGTTCCGCTGCTTCAGGTTCATAGAGGTGATGGCATCTCTACCCAGATCTTCATCAGCTACAGAAGCTGCTTCTGGAAACCAATGCTCCTTATCACAACTGACCGCTCGGCATTGCGTACCCGTTAATCACTTAACTAAGAATGGATTATAATACATAGTAAACCATGCCGTTGCATGATACCACTGCTTTATTACCCTAACTCCTACAGCTAAAGCAATTGTTCCTGTAAACCGCTGATACTTCTCTTAGTTGACTTCCCGGCAGTCCATGTCCCTTATTCTTTCAAACCAGAACTGGCTCTGCTACGTAATGTACACCGCTCTTACCCGCTCTGTTCTCTGGATCTATTTGCTGCAGCTATAACACCACATAGCTCCACGTTCGGGTGGTATATTTGGTTCATTATTGCGATGCAGCCTTTTAATTTTATAGTTACAGCAATTTCCCTATAAAACCAAGCTCTTCAGCTTTACCGACTGCACGACGACTCATATCCATTAAACTTTTAATTAAGAGCAGGCGGTCCTACGTCCTGCATGCGGCACTTACTTTACTTTTACTTTACTTTTACTGGAAATCATTACCGCTTCCATTTTTTGACATTTCTGATGCCATGGCTATTCTCCTCACTTTCCATGATCCCGCCATTTATCGGGAAAATTATGCTACTGAATTGCGCTAATGAAGGCAGAGTGAATATCGTTTACAGTCGGTTCCTACAGCGATGGTTTATGGTGATTAAATGAAGCACAAACGATCCCTTCTGAAATCGAGCGCGGTTGATAATATTGCGAAAATGATGATCGCCGGTTGAATCCGCTTACTATACCACGGAACATGCGAAATGCTTTTTACTATTTGCAGGTAGCGGATGCAATCGCCTAGTTAACTATTAATTGCCACACCAGCCATTGCCGCCGTCCTATTGCAGTACCATTCCTCAAGGATACATGAACTTACCTCCACTATTACTCATGCAAGAGCATGTGCTTATTGTGCAATATGCTCCAGCTCTCGATGACACAGCTTTTAGTATGGTCTAGGAATATACCATATTTATTTAGTTAGCAAATCAGTTAGAGTCGTGTAATTCAGGCGCTGGAAAGTTGCGGGCGTTTTCGTTAAACCAAACGGCATGGTTAGAATGCACAGAGACCGGATGGAACAACGAACGCAGACTTATACCCTTGGTCAGCGTTTAGCTCGATCTGTTAATACCCAGAAGCCAAGCCCAAAGTAGAAACCCAATGTGAGCCACTAAGTGTGTCCATTGTGTAATCCATTCTCGGTAATGGAAAAGAGTCTTTTCAAATAACCGTGTGTAGCTTACGATAATGTATACATAGTCACAGCTCTCCGAATTTCTTTATGACGGGAATGCCGGACGAGGTCTAAGGAACTTTGATAGTCGAATAATATCATGCCGTACCAGGCTCTCGATAATACGATTCAATTTGCCCCGAAACTGGAGTGGTACGAGTCTAGTAGGCAGACAAGTTGGTGGCACGTCGCCCTTGTCTATGCGCGGCTGTAAAAGTTTGCACCTACCCCTATCGTTATAGGACCCAGCAAAAGCAAGGGGATATTTGAGTAAAATTGCCTCTAATTCACTGCGGGTCAGAGTCGGTAATTCAGCAGAAACGCGTTAAGTAAGCTGCTGCACAGAGTGCGCTGCTACCGCAGAGGACACCATAGTGCAGTACATTGTGTCAACAATAGTACGTGCTTGTCGATTATCAGGATATTGTTGACCCAATCAACCTTGGCATTGAACCGGAGGAAGAAATATACTGCCGGCCATACAGTCCCGAAGAATTTATCTACCTCAAAACCTGATGGGTTGTCGTCATTTCTCCTCGTTTACTCGTTGAGGTTATCTAAGACGAGAAAGTATCTATTGTCCTGTTATCTACCAACATGCATCTCTGGCTCTACTACTCTATCGTCGCTTTAGCTGTGCTTTTATTTTCTGTGGTTTTGCCCTCTAACCCTTAACTGAATGTTTGACGATCCCTGTCCTTAAACATCCTAAGCACGAGCAAATTCTACGACGCAATATGTACTACTCTTTCCCTGTCTACTCACTGTGCATATTTGACATACCTGAGACACCGTAGCGCTTCACTTTCATATGACTCACATAATATTTCTTGTCGTTTCCGTGTCACTTTAATTCACAACGTTAACTCCATTGCTCTGCTGGCACGGCCACGGTATCTCTGCTACAGCTATACCCTTTGGTCTTTAGCTCACGGCTCCAATGAGTCAGTTATATTTTCTTCACAACCCCTGTGTATTACGCCTTCCATCCTTTGCTGCAATGCTCCACATAAATAGATAAGTAAATATTTTATTCTTGATAAAGCAAGGCACGCCTTTTGGGCATGATCAGCATATTACAACGTCGTAATGATAGCATGATTGGCAGCACCAAGTGCTGGAGTAGTAGAGACGGAGTCAGTAGTGTGGGCCCAATTGGCCCAAAAGTTGTACAAAGTCTATGTCAACAGAGTGCGAGATGTAGAGATAAGAGTCAGGTCAATAAGGTGGAGTATGTTGATGAGCAACTAGTCCGATTAAGTTGTGTGCACAGTGCAGGGCAGGTGAGTGCAGCATGAGGAAAAAGCTACAAACACATATAAGAATAGTGGCATGTAACTGAAGGATTATGCAGGCGGGTTTGTAAGAGAGCAGATATATGCACAAAAGTTGTAAAGGTGGTATGGGTCAACTTGCCAATGTGTGATTGGAGCGGTGACATTATTGATTGGCGGGTCACATCCGCCACGTCGCAGTGTTGCTAAACAGACATTTATGGCTTTTCGTAGGGAAAACGCTTGAGAGACGAAAACCCACCACTTCCTGGAACACAGTCGACTGGTGATATGACTGACAGGCTTGCACCTGACCGTTTACCCTCATGGATATTCGCAGGCACCTTTCGAGAATTTTGTTCCCATGGCTGGGTAGTCTCCTTCGGAGTCGAACGCAAGCGGTTAAAGCTGTCGACGTTGAACGACGCGGGTGACTTGTATTGATTTGATTAATTTTTCGGACCCCTTTTATTGCCAGGATTGCAAACGGGCGGTTGGTTTCTTTGTTCTGTATTGATTCCGTGTCCAAGTGAGCGTCGCAGGTAGTGCCTTAGAGATGTTACATGCAGCGAATGTTATCCCTCAGAATAAGGGAGAAAAGCTGCCATTCACGTGTTTTGAATTATTAAATACCATATTAGGAGGCGCACACAAACACCGGGCCCCATAGTTTACAGATATAGGCAAAATACAGCAAAATGTTTGGTTAGGCTGGTGAACGCTAACTCACCTTACTGGCGTCTTTACTTTCGGAATGCTGTATTTCTTTGAATTTCCTTCCTTGCACCACCGCCAAACTTGCACAGAAATGTTAAATAAACTTATACCAAGCGTCGTATCTAGATGAAGAGCATGAAGTTAACCTCAGTAGATCTAAAGACATATGTGGACAGCATGGACCAAAAATTCAAGCAAGCTATACAACTGATATGTATCATAAATTGGTTTAAACGACTGCGTTCAATGCACGCTGATTATTAAAACATCACTTCAAATAAGGTTCAGCTTACTGCAAGCATTCAACGGACTTACGATGCCATGGCTTTATGCTCTGTCCGCCTCGCCAGTGGCTTGCCTTTGGTACCAGATTCTTCATCTGCATGGGGTCAGTACCCGATGGCTACATTACCAAACACTCAAGTGTGGTCTGCCATCAATCCACTACCACTGGAGCTTTATCTTATATGGTCTGTGCTACTGCGTTCAGCTCTAGTTGTATTCTGAAAGTTACGGTAAGCATTTGTACGTTATACTCCACTGGTTTGAACAATTGAGTTTAAATAATTAATGCTTTCGGAACATCAACTGAAAATAGCTTTATCCACATGCAAGAAAGCAACTTAGCCGTGATGCCATGGCGCTATGCTCTGTCCATCTCGCCAGTGGATAATTTCTTCTGGCATTAACGTCATCAAGCGCTTGGCGTCAGTAACTGATGGAGACGTCTCTCTCCAGTGTGGTCTAGCATCTATCCTATGTCTCTAATTTTTATCTCTTATGCTAGCTTTTAATCTTTATCTACTACCGCCTTGGACACTTACGTTCAAAGCATGATCACCATCGGAACATCGTCGCCAACATAGCTTCATCTCCCTGCAGGTGTTCAAATTACCTGTGATGCCATGGCGTCATGTTCTGTACCACTCGCCAGTAGCTTCCTTCCTCTGTAATGTCAGAATCTTGATATATTTGGCGCCAGTATACCCTGGATACTTCACTCACCTAGACAGAGTGCTAGGCAGCAGCTTTTATACCGTTCGGTTGTATACGGTTTGCGGTCTGTACTACTGTGCTCGGCCATACCTGCTTTCAAATCATACAGCATCTCCAACGTTTGAAACATCCGCTCCACAGAGTTATATCTATGCAAGTGTTCTACTTACGTGCGATTGTTACCTCTCGTGGACCTGCCTGCGACACCCACCTGGCCCATGGGTTATCTGCTTAGACAATAATGCCGCATATGGAAGGAGATCCTTGCTCACGTGCGTACCTCTGCATCCAGATCTACTAGACGCTAGCTCCGACCAGTACCGCCGGCCCCACCCGTTACTGGGGTACCTTGACCAAGCTTTTGGTTGAGCCAACGGAACATTTGGTGCACAATGACTGAGCTTAGACGTTCGGAAAATCGGTCTTACAGTAGCGTTGAAAGTACCTCAATATTAGTTAAAGTGTAGTCAATGGCAGTGTTCTAGGACGTGTCAAATTTTCGCCTGTCCAGCGTACTCCCAATAAACAGTCACAAATATCGGTGTAACAATTATGCGACGCAGCGCATGTGAACCGGCACCGGAATATAGTCAGTGCATACTGCCATACGCGGAGAATACCCTTACTAGCCTATATGCAAGAGCTCTAAGTGTTTATCAAACATTCCGTAGGACACTTAGTCCCAAGGAAAGATGGAGGTCAATCTCCGGAAATGTACGAAACCCACCCAGAATTTCTGAAACCGAAGCACTTATTGAATCACAGTATTTAGACGCCACGTTCCTCTTTGCCACCAACCATCATGCGTTTCGTCCCTGAATCATTCCCATGCAAAAGGCATGGAAAATTAATGTAGCCATATATGTTGCCGACACTTATCTCTGTCGTGTGATGTGGACACGCCTATAGTGTTTCTGTGGCTCTGTCAACCGCTTGATCATGCCTGCACACGCGTGTCAACTTTCTGCAATAATATAACCGTTTATCCTTCTTTAAGTTGTTTCAAACTTGCTTTTCGCCTCACGGCAAAGGTGATGGGCATTTTGTGTCCAATTGGCTGCTAAACATCCAGTGAAACCGCATAAACCCAAATGTACGCGACATTAGGTGATTATTATGTATGAGTACGCATAGATATTGAAAGCCAGGAAAGCAATGTGATACCTTTATAATGTCTCGCGATCACCAACTGAAGAAACACTGGCACGCAAATATAATCGCAAGCAATGTTGCGAGTGACGATGTAATGCGGAGCAGCCTTCCTGCAGAACATTAAACGTATAAGCATTTTGAATTTTTAACTGATCAACTTTGACCTTGCGCAAAGACCTTTGCAATCATTTATCTTTCGATGCTTTTGTATATGTACGGCCAAGGTGACTACAAAATGCGACGCACCCGCAATGCTAACAGTCCGGCACGCGGACTGCCAGGCTACATTCGATCTAAATAGTCCATTTAAAGTTACCTTAAAAGCCGTCCGTAAGACAACGTCCTTGAAGCGACGCCGAAGCAACAGTTACAAAAGTCAAAGAGTTCATTAAACTCTTAAAGGTTTACAAAAGTTTCCTAATCTGCCTAGCAGGCTTTCGGTGTTTGGTTCCGCAGTTACGTCTTACTTAGGTCTTAATAGTTGGCGGGAGAATTACGCATGATTTATTTTTGGTGGTAAAGCAGCAGGAAGATAGGACGCAAGCGCCGGGTATTTATGTTCAAGCCATCCACGTAGATAATGTGGACACGTGAGTGCTGAGAAAATAATGCTAAGATCGTCTGAGCGGGGAATATCCAGTGAAACAGCTGGACTGCGACATGCTCAAGTTTTCAAGACTTTGCTAAGTAAGAAGGAAATAGAACGCCTACAAAGGAGTGGATAACTGGCGGCTGTGTGTTGAATACATGAGATAATATTGCCCGCTAACAGTGTGCTAAATCCTTTACTGAGGGAAGGATAGCAAACAGGTATAATGCAAGCGTTTATTAAGGTTGCTGAAGACGTCAAAGCATATGAGGTAAAAGCGCAGAGGCGTGCAGAGACATAGGCCATGCTAGGGTGCTAAAGGAATAGTACCATGGTATCTTACCATCCCACCTCTGAGATCTTGCCTGGAGCAATTACACGATAAATTTAGGGACAAAGACTGGAAATTAGAGTGGATGAATAACTTTAACCGTGAAATCATATTAAGAATATGCCCTTGCAGGTACACATGGTAAAGGCATTCTACCAGACCTAAGCCTTGTATAGGATGTTAAAATAGATTGTTACTGTCGATACGTTTTAAAGCGCCTAGGTTAGCAACAGCATTGTCCAAAACAGCGTATAAATACCAGTTTTAGATGTGCCTCTATGTACCTGCTGAGATGGCAGTTGCTGGTTGACCATGCTTGATGCTTTCTCATTAAGCCTAAATACTCGCCACTTTACTCCGCCGTTTCAAACTACAAACGGTATACCTATTGCAACTTAACGTGTATATATATTCTCTCCAATCGCTAAGGCGACCGCTTTAAAGGTTATAGGCCCAAGACCCAGGAATTTTGCTCTACAATTATTCTCTCTTAGACCCATCTACCTAGACGTACCTAACTTACAAATATGCCTATCACTATTTAAATCTAGTGAACAGGCATCCTACAAAACAAATTCCCTTTTTCAACATCTTTCGCTAGTAATACCACCGCATTTCCAGATCTTTTTTCACAGGCACGGAGGAGCGCCAGCGACAGAGAGGCCACTGTCACTCTGGTTGGCTGGACGTACAGAAAAGTTTGACCACCACTTTGCCATATCTCGGCCGCCCCTGCGTAATGTTATCTTTTGGCTGGTTAAAAGCTGTCATGCACCATGGTAGGTGAACAACCACCAGCTCCCACTTTTTTACATACGTTCTTACTCTGGAGTTACTTTATATCTCTTTGCAAAGGGTGCTAGAACAGATCGCACCAGAAAAGCCAACAAGGCACTAGCTGAGGTGACAGTACAATGCGAGTTAATATTGCCAACTGGATGAACAGAGCTGGGACCCGTATTAGAGCTGAAAATTGGAGAGAAATATCTCGACATTAAGCAAAAATGCACTATAGTATGGATCAACGTATAACGGCATAATAGGTTTTCGTATTCGCCCAAGCTCAACCCCAGAAGCAGAGTTGTTAATGCCCCACCAACGAAGACCCAACTAGATTTCACGTACCGAAGTATTTAGCTGAATTTTACCATGCACATTTCCTTTTTATTATTGACAGGATCCTCTAGCTCACCGATCTTGAGGCCATATATTTGCGGATATACAGAATAGGCTCTAGGAGAAGAAGTGTAGCGCCCATAAAGATAACTCTTATCTTTCATGTACAATTTACTTGTCGACCGATTGTACATTACTCCTTCTTGGTTTAATCGTCCTTACAACCGGCTACACACAACTGCCTTGTAAATTCCCGTGCTCACGTGCACGCTCTCGCCTCGCTGCATCCGTCCGCTTCTTGTTGTAGTCCATCTAATAAAATCCGCTGTGTTCGACTCCCATTGCCTTCTGATATCCGCGCTATATTTCGCGCACCGTGTCGGACTAGTATTAACTAGTCCAACAGAAGCACGTTGTTTATCTAACCGATATGTGCGTTCCGCATACGTATAGGTGTCAGCTGAACGTAAAGTTCTGTATAAGTTAACCACCTTGTTATAAACTTCGCAGTCACTTAAAGGCTTAAAACGTACAGTATACTCCATTCATAATGGTTTACAAGCCTCAGTAATCACTGAAAATGCTACACTGGGGCCTGCTAGCATTTGACTAATTATAAGTTGTCTGGAGGCCGCTTGCATATAGAGCATTCCTTACTGGATTCTTAGATTTTTCGCGAAACAGTTTCGCTTACTTGCCTATAAGAGGTATGTATGCTGGAAAAGTGTGCTTTTCGGCCGCTTACTTCGAACCTAATTCTTGCGAGGCATTCTGGGCTACACAACGCATTTCTAGTTAGGTATGCTTATTTAGAACTTATACCGCTTCGCTACTATTTACTAATTATTTTTTATTTGCTGATATCTGCTTACAAAGCGAAAATCCGGTATTAGCAACAAATAGGGTCGTTATTCGTAGACCGCCAATCCATCGCGATTAACTCCTGAACTACTACACTTATCCCACTGCTTTTAATTTTAGCGTAATCAGCCGGTACAACTTGTTCTGCGCAGGTTGTTTTGTACTACGTTTCGCAAGATTCTAGTCTCAGAAATGGTTTCCTTTTTCCTCCGTGCTTTAATCAGTTTAGTTTTGGAGTCAAGCGAATTTAGCCCGAGAATATTTGACCTTATTTGTTGGTACTTTGTATGTTCCTAGTTGAGTACGCCGCCTTAGTATGTCTGCTAACAAACCTGTTTCATTTTTGGGTGCCGTTATAGAAATTAGTTCTAATCACCTCTTGTTACTTACAATTCCGCCGCTCCTATGGCTTTTAATGTAAGCAGCATTAACTGTAACGACCAAGGGTGTCGAAATAGTCCAAAGAATTTAAAGACAAGTTCGTGGTGCATTGTATCCTATTTCCAAATAAAGTATGCACAGCTACGTCCCTCTGCAACTTCCACAACAAAGGAAATCAAGGAGCACAAAGCTGGTCTGCAGCAGCCAGAAGAATTGCATGGTGAGCGCGTACGACCTTGTCAGCTGTACACGTAACGAAGACTATGCGTTCGCAATTGCCAGCGTGGAACATATACTCACTCTGTCCCAACCCGCATGCAAACGCATGTGGTTAATGTAAATATTGACCTGATCCATTGCGCGCCAGTCTTCTATCCAGTCTAGTAATAACCCTAGTTAGTTATTTATTCGCTGTTGCTGGAACCATTGCTAGCTCGCCTGCAGTCACTCAGGTTCTAGGTACCAACGTCGCAGTGGCAAGTGCAGCGGCAAAGACGGCCTATTAAGCAAATTTGTAACCACATCCACGGCTGTCTACCTCGCTTGTCAAGTTATTACGGGCTTAGCATACCACACTTGAACAAATTGGCAACTCCGCATGCCCGGCGAATGTGACCGCTCCGCTGGAAGCGGTTCATTAATCGGCCAACACATCCTTGTCCTATCTTTACTTCGCTCTAAAGGGTATTGCATAACAACAGTCAACTTAAACTTTAAAGCTTACTTGCACTCCATACCCCAAACTTCAACGTCTAGCTTCAAATAGAATCAACTGTGACGCTTGAGAATAGAACGGCAGTCAGTTGTAAACTAGAAGGTCGCGCTTCTCCGCAAGAAGCATCTTTAGCTACGAGCCTTATTTCCTTATGCACTTGTGTTTCAGTTGAAAGGCCAACTTCAGTTACACCTCCATTCCTTTTCTCCTCCTTCGGTTCCTTTCTACTTTCCCAAAGCCACCGGTAGTTGCTGTCCAGTACGTTTGGTAAGCCGTAGATCTCTTTTCGAAATATTTATGACCCACACTTATTTATCTGGTATTCAGGTTTGCAATTAATCTTCCTGAGAGTTATGGCGAACTCTGCTTTGACGGAGTATTTGCCTAAACCATAACTTCACCGCCATTCCCTTATCTTCATCTTCATTAACATTATCATTCATTAAATAGTCTGTCCTTTGGCCCTGCGTAAGTAGAACAAACACGGTAAACTCTTAGCTTGCGATACTTTCCGCAACCGAGACTAGTGTAAGCGCACAGATATGCTGCCAGTCCATGCAGTCCGTTTCTCAACTGCCCTTATAAGAGCTCAACTGAACCCACCAGTATTATTCAACGAAACTATAGTCCTTTAACATCCAAGTATTTCCTTACATTGGCGCTGTTTATCAACATGATCGCAAAAATACCACAACTCCCTTAATTAGTCATTTATAAATATCTTATTTCTGCTTCAATCCTTCAATCCGTTTCTTTGGGCATATGATTGTAACTAACGGCATTAAAGACCAGCCTACTAGGGGAACCTCACTAGCTCTTTTTCTCGTAGTGAACTTTCGCAGCACGATGGCGCAGTTACTGTAAGCATACATGTTTCCAACCTGTTGATATGTAAAATTGGCAAAATGTCAAGTCGCGTTAACTGCAGTTATCGGCTCGCCATACTGATCGACCGTTTTAGCTGAACCATAGTGCAAAACAGGGTTCGATTGCACACTCAAAAACATATTTAGCCTAGGATCAAATTTATTCAGCTGCGGGTTGTCTTAAATCGATTAAATTGGTACTAGCCATAGCTAAATTGGCGCTTACTTGTATCTTTCCGGTTGTCCCCAGTTTTAATACCGTTTATCACCCTGTTTTGCTTTTCCGGTAGCTGTCTTTATACCATTGTATTCGTGTTGTACTTCTGCATTGCTTTGCACAAGCACATGGTTTTCACGCTTAACACCGAGGCGGATGGACCCTTGGGGTTTCGTTTGATGAATCAACTGCAACTTGCAGACAGTCTAACTGTTCAGAGCCAGTAACAGATTTCCTGGCGGTGTGTATCACTAAACTTGTACCGGCCTAAATGCAGACCAGTGCAAAATGCCATCCTCTGGCGTACTCCTTCTTTTCAGCCTGCTAAATTCTGCTAGAATGATCGTCGCGACCGGTTATCAACCATCCTAAACTTCCGGCGCTGGCGCATATTTTGGTAGGTTCTGAGAAGGTGATAGCCGAGCTTGCCTCTATTGTCTCGCTCGCTGCGAAAATCGTTGTGCTTTTGCAAGACCTGCAGAATGCGGTTAAAGACACTGGCGTAGACTGCAGCGTTGCTGACGATCCATTTGCTGGGGACTACCAATCCGTCAAGAAGTCACACGTCATATCGGACAGCCTAGGTAGCATTGCTGACTCTCCTCATGAGCTTGCAAAGTGAAGAAATTAGGGCGCGGAAATACCGTAAGCCCTTAGATAAACAGCGACATTCTTCCCAGCGCATCGAGATATGTGCAGTCTACTGCAGGTGTAAAAACAACTGACGTTGTGCAAAGATGAACCTACCGGAGGTGTTGACTATTTCAACTGCTGCTGAGCCAGCCCTTCCTGAAGACGTGTTGGCAGCTGCTCAAGGCGACACAAGGTCAACGGCCCCTCCATTCGCAGGCCAAAAATAGAAACGGAATCGGTCTGCCAGCGAAACTGCGAAGGGGCTGAAGGCCCCAGGAACTATTAACACGCCAGTAATAAAGCGAGAAACCTACATCACCGTTGTTTTAACTTCATTTGGGGAGCCATCGCCAGTAGCAAAAGCGGCTAATGTGAGTGTCGAACCCGATGCACTTAGGAAAAGCCTTCCTAGTCGCCACGACTTTACGTAGAGTAGCGTAAAATTACCTTGCGTTAATGAATATGCGGCTGCTATCCTAAAGGAACTCATTTTGGCTGACCTCAAGCGGCTCAAGTTGTGAGGCACCAAACTACTTCCACTTGGCTTCCCTGGTGTTGCTGTTAGAAAGGTGGTCAGGTTTGGGAAGGTCTCTATCGGTAAGGCAACTCCGCGAACCCGACAACTTCGCGCGTTCTTTTCTACCCCGGAGGAACGCGCACCATTACTGCGGTTCGCAGTCAACAAAAAATAAATAAATAAATAGTTATAAGCTCGAGAAAAGGAGGCATGCCCGTACAGGCATGAGCAAGTGGTTGACAGAACCATGGAAACAGTGAAAGCCTGTGTACACCACACGACAGCCACACGTGTTGGTGAAATACATGTCTCGAAACTTGCCCAGAATTTTACATAAGAATGATGCAGGATGAAGGGCATGATCATTGGTGTTAAAGAGAAAGGTGGCGCCGAAGCGCTGCAAGATCACTAAGTGTTCCTGTTACGGAAACGCAGCGGTTGATCGCCGCATTTTCGTAGGCGTATGAGTCTGCCAGCTTGTTTGATAAACACGTTGTGCACGCACGTATCGGATATTGTGATTATTCTCCGTGTAAAGCAGGGAGCAGCGAAGTTATTTTGGTTGCGGGTCGCGTCCGCCACGTCGCAGTGTCATTAAACAGGCAGTTGTGGCTTTCCATTGAGAGAACGCTTGACAGATAAAAAGCGACCACTTCATGGAACACTGCAATTGACCACAATGTAAAGAACCTTGAGATAATTGCAACGGTTTTGTAGGACCGATTTCCTGAACGGGTAGTCGCAGTTGTTGTACACCCAATCTTCCTTTGGCTAAGCGAAAGTCTTAGTCAGGATGCACCAGTAGCGTTGGGGACGGCGGTGCTGTTTGGGGTGAGGCTGTGTAAATTGGAGCACTGCGTTCTGCAGATGAGTATAGTGCTTAACGCTTAAGCAGTATCATTTTCCTAATAAATAAACCACGGGCCAGGTGGGTGTCGCTGGCTGGTTCACAAGTGATAACCATCGCAGCTACGTAAGACGCTTGCATGGAGAACGTGTCTCGAGCGATGGAGTACCTTGCAGTGGTCTTTGAAGCAAGTACGTTCGAGCGCAGTAGTATGGACCACAGATACTATACATCCGAAAGGTATAAAATATGCATACCGCACTGGCATGCTGGGTGAAGTATTCATTGTATAATGGCGCCAATTATATTACGATTCTGGTACCAGAAGGGAATAATCTACTGGCAAGGTGGACGGAGCAAAACGTCATGGAATCGCAAGTAAGCTGAACGCTTGCAGGGAGACGAAGTTGTTTCCCAGGAGGTGTTCCGAAAGTGATAATACGTAGATCAAAATTGTTCAGACCCATAGAGGATACGGATCAAAAGGCTTTCTGTAGAAATTATCCACTGGCAAGGTGTAGGGTGCATAAGACCATGCCATCGCCTGTTGATCACGTGCAGGGAAATGCAGCGTTTTAGGTGACATCCTGGGGATAATAATGGTTTGGACATACTGGTGGACGGCGCGGATTAAAAAGCTTCCATAATAGATTTCATTCCAGGATTTAGAATTGATGGCGGGCTACACTGGCGAGGTGGGTAACGTATCCCTCAGATACTGACATCAAGCACATGAAGGATCTGGTACCAAAAATAAGCCACTGGCGAGGTGAACGGAACATAATGCCATGCTATCACAAGTAAGTTGAACGTTTGCAGGGAGGTGAAGCTTTCTTGAGGGGAGGTTCCGTGGGTGAAAGTGTTTTAACGCAGTCGTTCAAACCACTAGATGCTGCATATCAAGGGGACGGAATGCCCGAGGTAGTGACATGAGCTGTCCACATATGTCTATAGGTCATATTTGTAGGTACAACGATGTTGCTAATTTTATTCAGCACTTCCGTGCAGGTCTCGTGGGGGACCAGGAGGAAAAATCACAGAAAGAAGGGATTTCGAACATAAAGAAAGGAGTAAGGAGAGCTGAATTCCTCGAGCCTTGCCAAACACTTTACCCCGTTTTATATGTGAACCTGTTACCTACGGCGGCATCTGTCTGTGTCTGCTTGCTAATATTGGTGATGAGAATAGCAGACCGTGTACAGGAGCTAGGTGTCAGAATATGTGGAGCAATACCTCAAATGAAAGCAGGTGCAGTGCGGTTGTGGCTAAAAGAGCTAGCTACTTGGAGCGGTCAGTAGGTTGACAAAGGGATTCAGAAATGGAACCTTGGTGGTGTCAGCAAAGCAGATGAGCTAATTGTGAAATAAACGGTCACAGCGGTTGCTCAACAGCTTAAGTGCGTCGAATATGGAGGTCTACGGTGTCACAGGTAAGTCCGATGTACAGAGATAACTAAGTGGGAAGTTTGGGGATTTAGTACATAGAACCATACGACCATAGTTACGAGAGTAGTGGACATGAGAATAGGTGGGTCTAATTACATAATATTTGTCTGCAGTTAAAGCGGAGATGGAAAAGAGCATCCTGCGATGTTATGAACTTGTAAATGTGAAAAATTGTGGCAGCGGTGCCACGCGCAGACAGGCAGACCTACGGCGTGGAAGGTACTTCCTTAGAACATCGGAGATTGGTGGTACACAAGTGAAGAAGCAATCCAGTGACAAAGCTATAAGTGAAGATGTAGGACAAAATAAGCTTATTGGTAGGCAGGTTATCCAGATACTTGAGGTTTCTCATAAGAAAATGCAAAGCTTCATTATTAAAAGCAAGCCTTTGTTGCACCGAATTTAGGTGGTGTCTTGGAAGAGAGCAGCCAGAACCAAACAGGTAAGAAATGTAGCAAGAATATGCAAAAATGGAGGCGCGATGAAAAGAGAATATTCAATGTCGTGTTCATAGGGTAACAATTATAAGAGAAACCGATGTCAGCTTGGGTAAACTAGCCTGATACCTGCGGTCTTACGCACAGAAGTGCGGAGCTTCATTGTGGTAGTTAATTCGGTAGGTCATCCAAGCTTGTTGGTTCGAAAGATGGAGTAAGCCAAGGCGGAATGGATGAATGAAGAAGCAGGACTAGACAAGGGGTAGGTAGGCCTCATAGCCAGATACTTGTTGTCTTCCCCACAAAAGTGCGCAGCTAAAGGGTTAAAGAAAAGTCGTTGGCGCCCCAGAGGTAGGTGTTCTCTAGGTGGAAAGAAAAGCCAGAGCCAAATAGGTAAGAGAAATAATAAGAATCTGCGTTAAATGGAGGTGGGATGGAAGGAGAATAATCAATGGTGTTGTAGTTCATAGGCAACAACTATGGAAATAGCGATCTCAGCTTGGCGCTAAGGATATAGGTGGGCAGTGTAGCCTGATACCTGAGGTCCTCCGTACAAAAGTGCGGAGATACAGCTTGGAAGGTAAGTCAGTGGGGCACCGGAGGTTGGTGGCGCATAAGTAGAGAAGGAATCCGGGACAAAAACATAAGTGAAGAAGTAGGACAAATTAAAGTTATCGGTAGGCATCGCAGCCAGCTAATTGAGATTTTACGCACGATGGTGCGGAGCTGCAATTTGCAAGCCAAGTCGTTGGGACATCGCTGTTAGGTGGTGTCTGGGAGAAGGGGAAGCCAGAGCCAAACAGCTAAGTGAAGTATCAGGTGTATGAGATAAATTGAAGCGCGATGAAAAGCGAATATTCATTGGTGTTGTGATTTATAGGTAAAATTATGAAGATACCGGTGTCAGCATATAGATAAAGATATAAGTGAGCGGCGTAGCTTGATATTTGTTGTACTACACACAAAAGTACTGAGCTACAATGTGAAAAGTAAGTCGGTGGAACATCAGAACTTGGTGGTTCGTAAGATAAAATGTGTCAGCGTTCAACCACACCGTCTGCCAGCAAGTACATTGAAGTTACATGAGGTTATTAAAGACCGCAAAACCGGGTGGATGGTTAGCAAGGCCTCAGTCAGGGGGTACTCAGGAGGGCAGCCGTGACTTATTTCCCGCGCACGACCCAGTGATGGTCGTTCCGACTTCCATGATCATGCCACATTTGGTACTCCACGAAGTATTCGAGAATAGATTATTTGTTTATTTATTTTGAAACGTGCGTAGTCTAAAGTACAACGTGCAGGAGTTGGGTATGCAGGTAGCCAAATCTCATGCCGCCATACTAGCTTTCAATGAAACGTCTTTGTTTCCGGGTATCATGGTCTGTGAAGGAAGCTTATCTAGCTGCGCACTGCTCAGAACTGATCGTTTCGTTGGTCGTCAAGGCAATGGCCTTGTACTTTAAAGGGGTTGGTACTAAAGTGTGGGCAGGTAGAAGACCACGCTTGTAGGCCTGTCAGTGTGCCAAACGTAGTAGTCAAGTTATTTAAAATAAGAAAAGGGATTCAGTGCAGAACCACCGGACTAGATTTAACTTTCTCAGTGTTGTACAACATGGATTTCACAAGAGATTTTCGTGCATGGCTAAGCAAATTGTAACTCATGCAAGCTGGACCTAAGCAGTAGAGAGTTGCCACGCTGTAGCCACCCTCTTCGTAGCATTTAATACAGCTTTTGACACTGTTCATCATCTCCGATGCTCAATAAAGTTGAGCTCTTACAGTATATCTGGTCGCGCCCTTAAATGAGTGTCTGTTTGCCTTTAGGTGCGGAAACAGTGCGCATTGATGCGGCGTAGCCTTCGCTCAGGCAAGCTGTCCTTAGTGGCGTCCAGCAGGGCTCAGAGTTATGGTCATGTTTGTTCGAGACATATGTAAATGACTTACCGGAGGTGCTAACAGTGTCTTCACTAATGTTTGCTGACGAGCTTACGCTCTAGAATATTGTGGATATCCCGGGGTCCGGAGGCAATTCAGGGAGCCCTGGATAGGCTCTGGGACGGGTTTGTCTTAGGGTTATGCCCATAGATAGAGCCAAGTGCCATGTTCTCTAAAACAAAATGAAGTTGGAGTGGGTGTTATGATTGGGTATCCTATCTACGGGGACAGAGGTATCCTGAACGCTTGCTTAGTTACGGGATGTACTACAGACACTACCGAACGATAAGAGGGGACCATATTCTGACTTATATTTCCTGATAAGATCGGTTCGGACTGGTTAGGGCTATTTAGCCTCGCTACGTTTGTTGATCTGCGCGATAAGCCACCGAAACTGCATAAAGCACGGTTTGATAGGATTAGGACGGAAACCCGTCTGCGGCGAGTGGATGATAGATCGCTCGAATTCGCTTCCAGATCATGGGGTTATGAAACCCACGGTTAAGGCTTTTGCGTGTCAGCTCGTTGCTCTTGGGTAGCAACACCAATCTTTTCCCTTTTTCTGACTCGGCTGCAGTTTTCAGTTCTTTTGTTGAAGACTGACTACCAGGTATGCCATTTGCTTATCTCTTTCCACTTCCTCTACTTGTCCAGCGACCCTATGGGTCTCAAACCAAGGCTTCTCTTCCTTTCAACATCGATTAAAGTTCTCATTGGCATAAGAAACAGCCTCATGTACTCGCCTCCGTCTGACACATTATAATATGCTTGGACCCCTGCAAATTGCAATTTCATGTCTCTGATTGACTTTTGCCTCACTGCTCCACTACCATGCATCTTAGCTTACAATTACAGTCCCCTCTTTTGTTTGGCCTCTCTTTCGTTTTATATCGCATTGGTTCAATGGCGGTAGAGGTGCCTCTAACTTCAGCGCAACTTATTAGCTCTAGTTTGATTCCCTTTGCTACCCCCAACTTGTGTTTTGACGGACTTTTGCGCGCCACAGCGCCATAATGTCCCTGGGTCTGACTATTACCTGACAGTATGCTCACTCATACGGACAACACCTTTTCTTTTATAACTTTCATTAAAACGAAATGTTTTAACATTCCACAGAAGCTATGCTTGTGTGCATATTTGATCACGCCTTTACAGGTGTGTCTCGTTTTACCGATAATATACTATTTATTTATTTATTTATTTATTTATGGCACTCATCGTTAAACCTATTGGACTACTCCGGCCGCTCAGGCTCCAAATGCCTATAGGTCTCAAGCCAAGGCCTCTCTTCCTCTGCGGATCGGCTGCCATCGATTAAGGTTCTCAATGGTATAAGTAACGGCTTCATGATTCTTGTCTCCGTCCGATTCATTATCTGTACGCTTGGTCCCCCAACCTAAATCGAAAGCGCATGTCCTAGATTAATCTTGCCTCTCGGCTCCACTATCATTCTTCTCAGCTCACAAGTATCGTCTCCCTCTCTTGTTTGGCCTCTCTTTTGGTCCATATCGCATCGGTTCAGTGGCGGTACAGGTACCTCTAACGCCAGCGCAACTTACTAGCCCCCGTTTGATTCGCTTGGCTACTGTGACACTCATTATTAAACCTACTGGACTTGTCCGGCCTCTCAGGCTCCTAATACCCATCGGTCTCAAAACAAGGCCTCTCTCATTCGAGCATTGGCTGCCGTCGGCAAATGTTCTCATTTGTATAATTAACGGCCTCATGTACTCTCCTCCGTCTAGTACATTACCTGCATGCTTTGTCCTTCTACCGAAATTGAAATTTTAGGTCTCTGGCTGAGTTTTGCCTCTCGGCTCCACTCTCATGCTTCTCAGCTCACAATTACTTCCCCCTCTCTTGTTTGGCCTCTCCTCTGGTCCATATCGCATCGGTTCAATGGTGGTTTAGGTTCCCATAGCGTCAGCACAACATACTAGGCCACATTTAATTCGCTTTCCTACTGCGCCACGCACTCTTAAACCTCCTGGACCGCACCGGCCTCCGGCTCCAAATGCCTATAAGTCTTAAACAAAGGCTTCTCTTCCTTTGAGCATCGATTACAGGTTTCATTGGCATAAGAAACAGCCTCATGATACTGGCCCCCGTCTGGCTCATTACCTGTATGCTTGGTTCTCTGCAAAATTGCAATTTCAGGTCTCTGATTGACTTTTGCCTCTCGGCTCCACCATCATGAATCTCAGCTCACAATTGCGTTCCCCTCTCTTGTTTGGCCTCTCTTTCGGTCCATATCGCATCGGTTCAATGGCGGTATAGGTATCACTAGCGCCAGCGCAACATCCTAGGCTTCCTTTGATTCCCTTTGCTACTGTTGTACTCAGTTTTAAACCTCTTCGACTAGTCCGGCCTCTCAGTCCCCAAATGCCCATAGGCACCAAACCAGGGCCTCTCTTCTTTTGAGGGTCGGCTGCCACCGATTAAGGTTTTCATTGTTAGGATTAACTGCCTTGTGTGCTCGCCTCCGTTTGATACATTATCTGCATGCTTAGTCGTTCTACGGAAATTGCAATCTCAGGTCCCTGGTTGAGGTTTGCCTCTCGGCTCCATTCCCATGCTTCTCAGCACACAATTACGTCCCCCTCTCTTGTTTCGCCTCTCTTTTGTTCTATACGCAACAGTTCAATGGCGGTATAGTTATCACTAGCGTCAGCGCAACACCCCAGTTCTCTCTTGGTTACCTCTTCTTCTTTGCGTCTCAATCCAAAACATTTTGGCCAAGCCAGTCCTCTGAGACTCCAAATGCCTATAGGTCTCAAGCCAAGGCCTCTCTTATTTTGAGCACCGGCTGCCATCGACTCAAGTTCTCATTGGTATAAGTTACAACCTTATGATGCTCTTCTTTGTCTGAATCATTATCTCTATGCTTGGTAACGCCTACCGAAATCCAAATTTCCGGTCTTTGATTTAGTTTGGCTCTCGGCTCCACTATCATGTACCTCAGCTCACAATAACGTCTTCCTCTCTTGTTTGGCGTCTATCTTCGTTCATATCGCAACTATTCATTGGCGGTATAGGTACCACTAGCTTCAGCTCATCGGTCACTCCATTGATTTCAGCCAGCATAACGTTTCCATAAATTTTATATTTATACCATAACGTAGTCCTGTTCAATTTTGTTGGCAGTTTGCTCGGTCCTTTTTTCTTCTCACCCTTGTACTACATGATAACATCACCTGCACCGAACACCGCTGAAGACATACCTGCGACGCTCCCATGGGCACGGATTCAATAAAGAACAAAGAACAAACCCGCACTTCATAATCATGACACACTAAAGAACCTAGGAAACTGATCAATTCAATACAAGTCACCTGAGTCGTCCGACTTCAACAGCTCCAACCACTTGTACTGGACTCCGAAGGCGACTACACCGCCATAGGAAACAAATTGGCCTTACGTGACTGCGAATATCCGCGAGGGTAATCGGTCAGATACAATCTTGCCAATGTTATATCAACAGCCGGCAGTGTTCCAGGACGTGGTGGGTCTTCGTCTGGCAAGCGTTTTCCTACAAAAAGCCACAAATGTCTGTTTAACAACACTGCGACGTGGCGGATGTGACTCGCCACTCAATAAAGTCACCACCCCAATCACACATTGGCAAGTTGACCGACACCACATTTACAAGTTATGTGTATATATCGGCTCTCGCACGAACTGGCCTACATACCTGATTAGTGACATACCACTATTCTTAAGTATTTTTCACCCGTTTCCTTATACTTCACTCACTGACTTACATTGCTTACGGGACCTCATCGGACTAGTCCCTCATCAACATACCATATAAGTGATCTGATTACTATCTTTACCTCACGCATTCTGTGTACATAGACTACATACAACATTTGGGCTCTATGGGCCCACACTACTGTCTCCAACTGTACTACTCCCAATGTTGGTGCTGCTTATTCCGCTACCATGTACAATAATGCAATATGCTGATCATGCCCAAAAGGCATGTCTCGCTTTGTCGAGAATAAAATATTTATTTATTTATTTATATTTTCCTTTTCTTACTTCAGCCACAGGCCCAGCTGTGGCTGCTAAATCATGCTACGTGTGCGTTAAATGGTTTGGCGGTCTGATGCCTTCTTCCTTTTAGAGACATCAGTATTTTAATGTCTGCCAACTCCTGGTGCAAGAACCTGTTGTAGAAGGAATATTCACCGGATACTCCTACTGCTCCAGTCCAAATTGAACTTGAGGTAGATTGATACGAAGTTTCTCAGCCAAAAGTGAAAGTATGTTCACAGTCAGTTGAACGACGGTCTCCTACCTCAGACGTTTTACACTCAATTTCATCTTTGATTGGCCCCATCTCACAGCTTTTAGCCCAGTTGAAAGTTCGCCAGTCAACAATGAAAACAGTGTTAGGCTGGCGGCATGTTGAATTGGGCCCATATTTTAGCGCGATTTACGTCAACCTAACGTTCATTATTTCACTTTCTGTATCACTAGCATAACAGCTAGCAATTAGTTAGAGACCCATGTCATAAGTGCTAGCCGTAAATGCATCCAGTTTGACACACTTCTTGCCTTGTCTTGATCATCTGTTCCATTTAGCTTCTGACTGGCTGTGCTGAACACTGCGTTACGTGTAGAGGTGAGTGAACAACAAGCTCTCATTTACGGCGTATTTTCCTGGTTTTGACTTATCCTAATATTTTTTACGCTACATGGTGAGCTAGAATAGTTCACTCTAGAATATTCACCGACGGGAAAGTTTGTGTAACATTCAAGTATTATTTCACGTCGACGTCACCCACATCGGTCTTGCAAAATTGGAAGAGTAAGTTCATAAAGAGCATCAGTTGCACGGTGGAGCTTCCCAACACCTGAAGCAAGATAATGCTTCATGTCTGGATTACCCAACCCTTGAAACCAAAGTTTTGAGGCCGTACACATGCAGGCTCGAGCGAGTTACATGTTTAAAACAATTTTGAATCATTTTCGAATGCTTATATTTTTCTTAACGATAGACGTGTTTAACTTATCGGCTGTAAGCTTATGTGTATTGGAACGCATAAATTGTGCTGTACTTGATAGAACTTGCGGAAATTCTCTAAGTAGAAGATGGGGTTTACAGGCTCATTCGAGCCAAACGTACACTGAGCGGTCCTGGCCTATCCATGTAAGCCATAGGCACGCCGTCTCGGGACAATAATCGCAGCTGCATAATGTTAAATAATTTAGGGGATTTTACTTATACTGTGGTCCCTTCGACCAACTCGCCTCTGAAACACACACTGCAGTCTTTTGATCCTGGCGTAATTACAACGCGTCATAAAATGTTGCGCAGGCAAAACCTTCGATAGTGGTTTTTGAGCATTTCCGTGTATGTTTTTTCGCGTATTCGTCCATGGAACTAGTGTTTTGCGGTCACTGCGGCGTACATTGTAAATACGGTTACCTCAAGCTATATTGTACATTTCTAGAGACACAGCCCCATTAAGGTTCTGTGACAACAAGTCACTGTTTAGAGGTTTCTTATTTTCTACGGAGTTACTTGAAAAGTAATACGGCAGTTGTAGGAAGACAGTTGGTTATGGTATTGGCAGTTGCTACTTTATTCATGATAGGCTGCAAGTCCTGAAGGAGTTTTTCTTTCATCGTGTACAGTAGGTAAGAACCATTCCGACTAGTCTATATAAGGTTTACTTTTAGCGATACATTCGCATCAATACTGCATTTTACTTCTGGCTGCGACTAAAGCCAGTTGAGTTTGGCGCTCGAGCTCATTTGTTAATCAGATCTAGTAGTTATATTTTACTCCTATGAGTGTCAGCAAAATAGGCGGCAGTGCTGCCCGTTTTTGGAAGCTGTGTTGTTTACATTGTTTAAAGTTACTTTTACTGGAAATCATTACCGCTTCCAATTTTCGACATTTTTGATGCCACGGCTATTCCCTCTCTTTCCATGATCCCTCCATTTATTGTGACCCCTATGCAGCTGGAATGGGCTAATAGAGCTATGGCGCATATTGTTTAGAGACGGTTCGAATAATAATAATAATTATTGTATTTCGCCGTGACATGATTTTGGCAATGCGTTTTACTTCAACCTGGAAATTGAACGGTAGAGGCCTTGTAGTTAAAGGAATTGGTGATGCGTCGCCTGCGTCTATACGATGCTGTAAATGGTTGCACCTTCCCATAACGCCACCAGACCCAGAGAAAGCGAGGTGGTATTTGAGTAAACTTTTCTCCAATTGACTGCGGGTGAGAGTCGGTTATTTAGCCTACACTCGTTGAATAAGTTGCGGCAAGGAGTACGCTGCTACCGTAGAGGACACTACGGTGCAATTCATTTTGGCAAACGGTAGCACGTGGCTGTTGACTTCTAGGAGATATTCGACGAAATCAATCCTGGCAATGGACAGGCAAAGGAAACTTGGTACCGGTGCTAAATCCTAGGAGCTTTTATCCACTATAAAGCTCAATGGGCCGCTGTTACCTCACCTGTTTTAATCCTTGATGTGGTGTAACTGAATGATTCGATAACTGTCCACCACCACCACAGCTACCACCAGCATACAGAACTGTATCGGAACACAGTAGCTTCATCCGGAACTTCACACTTCCAAACTAAAAGACACATGGTCTTAGTATTAGTAAGCATATTAACACGTTGCTTCCACATAAATTCTAAGACCAGGTAACGGCTAACAGGATTGTGCCGGAAACGGTTGGATGGGAAAGTTAGCTTATTTGGGGCTTGCTACGCTGTTTGTACTGGCCAATGTAAGTGGCATTCTCGGACCTTTGGCGTTGCAGCCAAACTCGTTGCGGATAAAAGGGAATTAAATGAGCAATCCGCTGAACACTGCTGCTAGACATTCGGGGGTACAGGCCGTCCTTGCGGTCGAGGTGGGTCGTTGAGCATAGACGAGGATGAGCGAGGCAGCTGTCATGAAATGACGGAGTGCCCTCAGCGCTTGGAGTAAACGGATTACCTTTTGGTTGCGTATGCAGTTCTTTTACGCCCTTATAGTTTGTTGCAAAACCGTCAGCTTCTGCCAGCGACTGCCGAGGGTAGCGGCTGAACTTGGAATATAGCTGGAGCTTCTGCACGTCCAAACGTTTACTGTGGAGATATTTTGCTATTTCTGCATGTGATACACCCGGAAATATTTCGCAACTAGTTCAAAAAGGATCGTAGCCCATTTCTGAAGGTTTTCTACAGACATTCATTAGAGCGCATTAAAAGATTGAAGAAGCAGGGCCAACTGGGTTATAAATGAGTAAAGCGTCCGTAAACGTTAACAACTAGCTTCTCTTAGGCATCCTGATGCAGCTAGAAAGGCAGCAGTTAACAAACGACCTCGTCGCTGTGGGTAAGCACTATATGTATCCGGTGTCCACTATGGGATACGCCCTTCAGGCAGTTTTGCATTCAAACTTCGCAAAGTTCGAAGTCATCGCCGGATGTAAGCACAGAAGGTTTACGCAGAGCAGGGCAGCTAATTACTAGGTGACTCAACCGTTTGTATCCTGACAGCGTCGACCGGTATGTAACATTCGTCCGGATAAAGGGTTTCTGGTTCTTTCATACCAAACAACTAGAGTAGGTCACGACGGACCCGTTGACCTACAATAGAAAACTAAACAAGCGTACGTGGCCGAAAGATACACCCAACCACTTAGAGGAAAGTAATAGTACCGAATAAACTATCGAGAGTCTGCTTGCAAGCCGACACCATAAAGTGCCCGAATACCCTAGATGCAACCAAGGTTATGCTGAGCAGCCAGCAGTCAAGGTTACAACAACTGGAGCGGCGCTGATTCAGTGAGGTTTAAAACAACATGGCGCGTCGACTTATACCATGTGAAGCTTGGAAAGCGCGCGGCGGGTCATAGGACGGCGGACCTCCAACCACCCTAGAGCTTTACCTTTGTGTGGCTCACTTAATTATCTGTGGCAGACTGACCCATTTTGTTCCACATCTTCAGCTTCACAGGATCGATGGCATTGTTACCACATTCCCCTTCAGTTACAGAACTTAATCCTATAACTCGACGCTATTTACCTCAATTGATCGCTCGGCATTACACGTCCGTTAATGTCTTAACTAAGGTTGGATTCTACTACTTACTAAACCATGCAGATTCAGGGCATCGCTGGTTCTACTAAACTATCTACCCTTCAGCTAAAGCAATTGTTCCTGTATAGCGACGATACTACGTTTAGCTGACTGTCCGGCATTCCAACGCACTAAATCTTTAATTTAAGTGCGTGCCCTGCTACGTCATGAGCATAGATATTAACCCCCTGTTCACTGTGTCTAATTACTTTACCTGTGACACCGTGAAGCACCACACTTGAGTACTGAACCTACTAATTATGGCACCCCTGCCACATTTTATTTCACATATGCAGTTTCATAGCAGCGCTGACTCTCCTACTCCATCCTCGCTATAGCTGAGCTTTTAGCCCTTCTGACTTTATCCTCCTCCTCATAGATGAGTGCTCGGAAATCCATGTCCCTAAATCTCTTAAACACGAGCGGATTCCTCGGCGAAAAAATGTTGCTCTCTCCTTATCTGCTCTCCGTGCTTATTTGACATACCTGAGATACCGAAGACGTCGGCCTTCATATGATTCACGTAATCTCTCTTGACGTTGCTGTATCATTTTTCACAGTGGTAGCTCCGCTGCGCTGCTGGCACGGCCGCGGTATCTCTGCTGCAACGGCACCATTTGGACTTTTATCTTACCACTCTAATGAGTCAGTTATCTGTTCCTCACAACCCCTGTGTACTGCGCCCTCTAACCTTCGCTGCACTGCTCCACATATCTCGACGCCAAGTTGCTATTTACGTGTTTTCCTTTCTCAACTGCCATATTAGAAGGTACACACAAAACCTACTGCCATAGTTTATAGATAAATATAAAATACAGTTAATTATTTGGTAAGGCTAGATGACGCTAAATCATCTTACTCGCGCTTTTACGTTCGGAATCCTTTCCTTCCTTGATCGTTCCATACTTGCCCTTCCGCCGAATCCTGCACAGATGTATTA
Source organism: Dicrocoelium dendriticum (assembly GCA_944474145.2). NCBI lineage: Eukaryota > Metazoa > Platyhelminthes > Trematoda > Plagiorchiida > Dicrocoeliidae > Dicrocoelium > Dicrocoelium dendriticum. The sequence continues at coordinate 7,458,951 of OX104059.1, forward strand.
AATACACATACAACGATCGTCGTATATAGTGGAAGATCGTATACTTAAACTTCATAGCTCCAAAGACCTATTTCGACATCTTGGACCACCACCTCGGGCGTTTTATCCACTTGATATCTATCAGGTAGTGGTTTGAAAGATTGCGTCCAAATCATTGTTAACATTAAACATCACCTCGGAAAAGTTTCACATTTCTGCAAGTATGGAACTGACTTACGATGCCATGACTTTATGCCCTGTCCACCTCGCCAGTGGCTTGCCTTTGGTATCAGATTCTTCATCTGCTTGGCGTCAGTAACCGGTGCATACGTTACCAACCAATCCAGTGTGGTCCGCCATCAATCCACCGCCACTGGAATTTTATAAATAAATAAATAAATAAATAAATAGTTTATCCTCGAATTTGTCGAGACACACCAAGCAATGTATGATCAATATTTACATGCAATATTGCTTCGCAACAAACACGTTGCTATGAGGGTAGTCAGCAGTAAGCCAAAGATTGTACAAGCTGCGGAAATTGTGTGAGTAGTCATGAGGGATAGAGTCTTCAATGAATGACGAAACGTTTAATTCTAGTGTGCGTAGTGTAAACAGTCAAGGCACTACGTGTGTAATGAAGACGATACATATAAACATGGCGTAACTTATTATTGAAAGTGTCAGGGCCTTATTGGATAATGATTCTGGTCGACTTGTCAGTAGGTTGTTCTAGGCAGTGCCTTTATTCAGTGGCGAGTCACATCCGGCACGTCGCAGTGTTGTTATACGGACATTTGTGGCTTTTTATAGGGAGAACGTTTGCCAGGCGAAAACCCACCACGTCCTGGAACACTGTCAGAAATTTGTCGGTGCACTAATATACAACTGGTAGACCAGGTTGTCGACTGATTTCACACACAGATATCCGCAGTCAAATGACCTTCAATTTCCTCTGTTATCTGATCAGGTATCTTGGGCCGCCATAATGGCTGAGGCGAATCGAGGATAGGGGCTTCACGAAGAATCGTCTTTGTGGGTATTCAGGTGGGCGAAACGTCAGTTTCTTGCGTCTGTATTTTTCAGGAGTATGTATTCTTTTCAGGAATGGGAAGTTCTCGAATCCAGCTATCATCACTGGACAACGATCATGGTCTTGAGTACTGTTGTATCCGTTTGTTGTACAGCCATGTGCTTCATAGGTCCTTACTGGTTATCCTGTCTCGGACAAAAGCGGTTTCTCGGTCCAATCCCAGAGCCCCAAGAAGTTCCGGTCCTCGGAGAAAAGGGAATGTGAGAGAGAACCAAGTCCGCAACGAACAGGCGTGGAAACAAACATTTTTAAACTCCTATGTTATAACATTTAGAGTGGAGACAAATGACGTACAATTTGCAGCAATGATTGTGCTGATGGTGTTTTTTGAATGTTTTTCGAAGGCAATGACCCTATAAGTTGGTTGCTATCATCGACATGGAATACAGGGCGTTGCGCCATTAAGCAGAAACGCTGTAACAGTTTACTATGATGCGACTATTGCGTGGAAAGACAGAAAGCAGAGTTCAGGGACCAGCGGCGTTTGAATGGTGGATAGACGGCTGGTGGCCAGGCTACATCGAAAGAGATCCAAAGGTCAGTTGGTGGTAATTCAGCAGATAGATAGGACTCAAGAGATAAGTAAAAATTATCGGGGGATCAAGACAGAAAGATGACACGAGGGTACTAGGAATATAGTGCCATGGCCTATTGAAATAGGAAAAGCCTATGAGAGCTAACCTACTACAAAGGTAAGAGTTGAAACCTTTGCTGCAAGAACGGACCCAGAGTACTAGGTGAGAAAGGATCGATCGATAGAAGTGAAGTATTATAGATCAGTTAAAGGAAAGCGAACGTGCAGAACAAATGTATATGTAGCGTCGCGCAGAGAAACAAGTCATACTGGTGCTAAGAAAATAGTGAGAAATGAACACCTAGCAATGTGAAGCTAACAAGCATCTGTGTGCTGACCAAGTTAGAGGAGGGAATCACTAAGAGGCTAAGAAACATTGATTGACGAAAGGGCAGGGAATAGCCGAAATGCAAGCGTAGAGTAAGGTTGCTTAGAGCATCAGAGTAGTGAGGCCTAACCGCAGCAGCTAAGGTGCTAAGATAATAGTACCAAGCTGGATAGTGCCAGAGAATGCTAGCCTGAGAGTTGGATGATTGCAGGTAATAAGCTCTAAGACAATACATCAAGTAAGGTATAAATGGACAGTAAGAAGGGTGAGGCAGAACAGCGGTTTGCGCTGAATATATGGATATGCATGCAAGAGAGAAAGGAGCAAAGAAAGGCTTCATGAGGAAAACACAACGAACGGATGAATCCCAGGCATACGTTAAGGCTCTTAAATAGTTTATAGCAAAAAAGGCGAAGACCCAGCAATGCGCATATAATAAGATTATACTGTGGTGCTAAAGGAATAAAACTAGAGAAGACTGGGCCGGGAGAAGCCAGTAAGAATGCTGAACTACTATTAATTAGGTGTCATAAACGATTGACAGCTGTGCAGCAGGCAAGGAGCAGCGGTGCACTGACCGGATGAGGTAAAGTAGGTCGCCAGACGAGAGCTAAGAAGGTCGAATAAAGAAAGGACAACAGACAAAAAGCATGCAAGCATGCAGTGAGTTGATTGAAGGAGTCATATCATATAATGCTGAACGACGGCAGTGTATAAGTTCACGATCCATGCTATGGTGCTGAAATACTACTACTTTGGAAAGAGCCTGGGAAAGCTAGTCCAATAGGTAGTCGCTCACAGGTGAAAATGTCGAAGACGTTACAACATTTAAGAGATATGAGAACGTCTAGAATAGAGAGGCTATTGTGTTCGGCCCTAGTTGTATTCTGAAAGTTACAGAAAGCATTTGTACGGTATACTCTACTGGTTTGAACAATTGGGTTCAAATAAATAAATAAATAAATAAATAGGTATATTTCTAGACCTGCTAGAGGCTGCACCCTAAAGGGTTCAGATCAATGCTTACATAAATCCGATGCTCTTGCATGGAAGTAGGTAAAATATAAGTATATGTTCATCGTCAGCAGTTACAAATGCATTGGCATTGTTTGATATACAGCTACTGGGTCGCAGGCGCCCACCTTGACATGTTTCTGGTTCCTGCGGGTGATATTGAACTCCTTGTTCTTTTGTGAAAACTTCGCGGAGGTGTAGTTGTGCCTTTTCTCCTTGGAACAGAATCCAATTCGCCGAAGTGCACTTTAAATTGATCGCACATTCATTGGCCACTCAGTTGCCCCAATTGTGTGCACATGGAAGAAATGAGTGAAGGGATGATAAGGCATACGAAAAGTTGAAAACAATTCCGATAAATGCGGACAAAAATAGAAACAATTTGTTAAGAGAGAAAATAAAGCTGCGTGCTTCAGTCGAAAGATACCAATTAACAAAAAATACAGCCCTACTTTTCATACGCTGATATTGCTCTCCGGCGCAAAATTTCAAATTAATGCTTTGGGAACATCACCTGAAAATAGCTTTATCCGCATGCAAGTAAGCAACTTAGTCATGACGCCATGGCGCTATGCTCTGTCCAATTCGCCAGTGGATTATTTCTTCCGGCATTAACATCTTCAAGCGCTTGGCGTCAGTAACTGATGGAGACGTTACCAACCTCTCCAGTGTGGTCTAGCATCTATCCTATGTCTCTAATTTTTATCTCTTATGATAGCTTTTAATCTTTATCTTCTACCGCCTTGGACATTTACGTTCAAAGCATTATCACCAGCGGAACTTCGTCGCCAAAATAGCTTCATATCCCTGCAAGTGTTCAGTTTAGTTGCGTTGCCAAGGGGTTGTGTTCCGTTCACCACACCTTTAGATTCCTTCTTCAGTAATATCAAAATCTTGCTATACTTTTGGACATTATACCATGGATAGTTCACTCACCTAGCCAGAGTGGTATGCAGCAGCTGTTATACTCTTCCGTTTTATACTGTCTGCGGTCTGTACCACTGTGCTCGGACATACCTGATTCCAAAGACCACAACATCTCCAATGTTTAAAACATCCTCTCAACAAAGCTATATCTCCATGCAACTGTTCCACTTACCTGCGATTGTTATCTCTCGTGGACCTACCTGCGACACCCACCTGGCCCACGAGATATCTCTTTGGACACTGGTAGCGTATATGAAATGGGGTCCCTACCCACCTGCCCAACTCTGCATCCAAATCTGCATAACCTTTTCCGACAAGTACCGCCGGCCTCACTCCTTAATGGTGCACCCTGACTAAGCTTTTCTTTGCGCCAACGGAAACTCGGGTGTACCAAGACCTATGTTAGCCTTTCGAAAAATCAGTCTTACGGTAGTATTAATCGCACCACAATACTATTTAAATTGTGGTCAATGGCGGTGTTCCAGAAGGTGTCAGGTTTTTGCCTTGCGATTTTTCTCCCTATAAAATGACACCAATATCGGTGTAACAATAATGCGACGCAGCGCATATGACCCGTCAGCGAAATCAAGGCACGGTTGACTGCTTTATTCGAAGCAGTACCTTTATATCCGCCATTCCCGAACGTGAGATGTACATCAAACTTTCCATCAAACTCCTAGTCCTAAGGAAATATGGAGGTCGATCTCCGAAACTCATCCAGAATTTCCGAAAATGAAACATTTATTGAAGTACAGCCCTTCGACGCCACATTCCTCGTTTCCCCCAAGCATTATTCATTTTATCCCTACATCTTTCTTAGGCAAAATGTTTGAAAAATTTGTATGGCGGACACTTTTCTCAGTCATGTGATGTAGACATGCCTACAGTGTTTCTGTGGCTCTGTCAACCACTTGATCATGCCTGTTCGGGCGTGTCTCGTTTCGTCGAGACCGTATCTATTATTTATAAGTTGCTCTAACGTTGCGTTTCGCTTCAGGGCAAGGGAGCTAAGCAATTTTATATCTAATTTTTCACTAAACATTCAGTGAAACCGCATAAACGCAAATATACGCGATATTAGGTGAATTTTATGTGTGCCTGAATGGATTATGAAAGCCAAATGAACCATATAGAACCTTCATAGTGTCACATGAGCACGAAGTGAAGAAAAGCTGGCACGCAGATAAACTGGCAAGCAATGTGTCGAATGACGTTTAAATGAGGAGGAACATTAACTAGAGCATTAAACGCAAAACCATGTTGAATTTTTAACTTATCAACCTTGAGCTTGAGCATGGGCCACCGCAGTCATTTCTCTATCGATACACTTGTATATGCACTTGTATATGTAAGGCCAAGGTGACTACAAAATGCGACGCACCCGCAAGGATAAAAGTCCGTCACGCTTAACACCAGGCTATCTTCGGGCTAAATACGTCCCTTGGAAGTTAGCTGAAAAGCCGTCCCTAAACAGAAGTCAAAGAAACGGGTGCAAAAATCAAAGTGTTCCTTAAACTTTTAAAGGTTTCTAAAGGTTACCTAATCTGCTTAGCACGCTGTCAGTGTTTGTTACCGCGGTTTCGTCTTAGTTTGGCCACAATAGTTGGTAGAAGGTACAACCTGATTTCTGCTCTATTTGCATGCGAAACAATAGGAGAATGTAAACGTGGTTTAAGCAAATGCTTGAGGACCCTTTTCCTGAAATTCCTTTGCCATCAGTGACTGTCCAGAATCTCATTACTTCGTGATATCTTGTTGTTCGACTTGTACTTGCTTCTGTCTTTTACCGGCATAGATGCAAGAAAATTTTATCAGTTCGCTGTGCTGGGGACACTTTTTTGACTGCTGGCATACGAAACGGGTCGCTCGTTAGGCAGAAGCTTGTTTCGTCCCTGGATCCATTCCTGTCCTGACCACTACCCCGAATTTAGCAAATCATGCTGAATGTATTAACAGCACTTTCATAATATTTTCAGTGATCTTTCTTAAATATTTGCTTTTACTGGAGCATAATTAGTTATATTTATCAAACGGGATTGATTTCGTTTTGTCGTTCCAATTCCTCATGGATACTCATTGCGCGGTTCATTGATCCAGTGACACATCTCCGTTTTTCGGTGGTTTCCTATTTTTTTATTTTTCTTACGCATTGCACTATTTGATTTTTTGAACAGTGGATTGAAATGAGCAACAAACACACTGATAATGCATCAGCAGAGGTTTGTTGTTTGGGATATCTCGTCATTTGCTTCCAGACGCCTGATGTCGGAACTGATGCTGAGAGTGGTGGTGCTGTCCCGTTTGTTTTGGATGAAGGTTCAGAATTAGGCGAAGTCGTGCTTGGTTCGCACCCTGAAGACCCAATTCAGACTTCGGCGTACCAAGATGTAAGTTGCTATGTACATTTATTGTTCTCTATTTCCAGAGCTTTCATCCGAAAGCTTACGTGGATGCATGTAAACTTTCGGAAAAGTCATATCCTGTGGTCCATGCAATGAGCACCAACACTGTACCTAGATATATGCTTCTAGTTGTTACTTGCTCTAGTTAAAACAATAGCCTGGTCGATCGAATTGGTTCTTCTGGAAGCCTGACCATCCTGGTTAAACAAACAATTCAATTGTAGTCACTAAGAATTATTTGAACGTGGTATTACAGCCCAGAGTGAACACTTTGTTTCTGCTCGCAACTGAAGGTTGTGATCGGCGTAAGTGTCATCGCGCAGTGTTTCACATGCATGACTAGTCTTGAAAGGTGTTTGAGCCATCTATTTTTAATAAATATTATCGTATTGTGGCCACTGGTGTTTGGAAAGCAATACTCACTTGGTTTTAGCTTGTATCGTATTGGACTGCATAAAGCTATGACCAATAACAGTAATTGCCCATTGTATTGAGTTACATAGTGGTGATACACAAGAAAGGTGCGGATTGATCTGTTTATATTGCCTTTGGTGCATTCGTCCTATGACTGTTCTGTTGAGGCCGCATTGAAAGGCGACTCTGACATGGGATGCCGCCAACCAATAATTTGAACTCCATTTTTTTCCTACTTTTGCAAGCGAACAATAACTCCGCATTGGTTCGCTGTACACCAACCTATGTTAATAAAGGACCTTGAAAATTTGTTCAGTTCATATTGACTACCATTAGTTTTATTCAAATGCAATACCGACGGTTACGTAAAGACGTTTGTTATAGCACACAAGGGCCTTATTGCTAATGCTTCAGCATCTAACGCCTCTAATCCAGTGAGTTACTCATGTCAGGAAAATTGCCACGCATCTAAATATAATGGGTCTACTTGAATGTTTCGCATCAGGTTCCGAAAGTTCTTCGACTAAAATTCCAACACTTAATTTTTTCACCAAATAGGGTGCTGTACCTATTCCGGTGTTAAACGATTGGAGCGTTCAGGCAGACATAAGTTCAGCACAGAACTCACATGCAAGGGGCGATATTGCCGGCACGAGCGCTGCACGGTCAAAACATTTGAATTCGATTAACAGCTCTAAAGATGATTTGACCTACGCCGAACAGTCAGTTACGGACACAGACTCTGAGGTAGGTTACACTGATTGATTTTTCCTTTCTCTTAACGATTTGCTCTTGCGACATATATCAATTCTAACTTGAATCGTTGAAGCGGTATTACAACAGAACCGCAGGCAATTCCGGATGGAAGTACAAGTAACTTAAAAATTAATATACTATCATTTATGTTTCCAATGCTGCATTTATTCATGCTTGCAGTACATTCCTGAGCAACATTTCAACGGTGTTTTTTCCAATTTACGGCAGACTGGGTTGTGGTTCTTGATGCTTTGGTGCGCCGCTTGGGGTCACCCTTCCAACCATGATGGCGCATGCTGTAGACGTCTAGGACAAGTAGTCTATAACCTTTGCTAAATGTGATTCTTGGTTAGCATTAGTCGCAAAATCTCTCACATAGGTGGAACATGCTTCTGCTAAATCTGCAGAACCTGGGCATGGACACTAGCCCTACATCAGTGTCAAGTGTTTGACGAAAGTTGGGAGCAGCAACCCAGTCATACGTGAAGGTACAGATTTACTGTACCTTAGTTTGCTTTGATCGAACGTGATTATTTTTTATCCGTACATCAACAACACGCTGCTTAGAAAGGTATAGCATGGCCTACAACTATATGTTTGGTATTCGACTGGGGTATGCAAAACTGCGTTACAATTTAACCACGTCAAACCAACGTACATTCAGTCTTTATTGGTATAACTTACTTTCTGTTAATGTCTTTTCGTGGCACTATAGATGAAAGTAAGTTCTGTTGGCTTTACACATAAGCTTAATGCTGAACTTGAATGCGCTAAGATGCTGTTCTTGAGTTCTTCCTCACAGCCAACGTTGCATTGGATGACTTTTAGAAAATTTAAAGATGGTGCACATGACTTTTGATTTAATGGAATGTCTTTGGCTACCAAACTGGTTAAGAGTTGAAAATGCTTAGCTATATTACATCGATTCCAACCACCTTACCAGTTGTTTTGGTTTTTTTAACTTGTCAGGTTCATAGGTTGGTAGCGGTTGAGTAGTGATAACGCTTGCTTTTGTTCGGAAGGGTTTAATGTCGGTTACTATGTAACATAACTTTGCTGTCAATGGTCCTGCCTACCATAATCTTAAAACCAATAGTCGCCCTTTTGGTACCAGAAACGACGCATATTAGTAATTTTTGGTCTTTCCAAACGCTGGCCAACTTCTAGGTGTAAACAACAGTCGTTGCTAACCAAGGTGCGATCATTGGTAGTTGCGCGACAGCAAACCGTCAGTAATGCGTACTGCCGTTCTACTGATACCCCGTCCTGAAGTTCCGTCTCGTATAAATGCGGTGCATGACAGTGATGGTCATAATGTAGTCACTGTTGCATCAAACGAATCTCTGCAACTGCATTCTTGTTTATTGCTACCGTGATTCATTCCTTGCCTTTGGCTACCCTAATTCTGTCTACACGTATGGTTGGCGGCATCTGGGTCCAGATTACTTTGTCACTATAGTCTCCACAGGACGCCTGCGCCTACAGAGGGACCATGGGTGGCTTACGCTGAACCACACACAGCTTTATCCACGCACCGCAAACCTGGTGTTAATCCAAAGGAATAATACCGGGTGGCATACCAATGGGAGCCACGCTTCATCAACGGAGCCGGTCTACACTCCTTCACAGGCAAACACAAGCACGCTGTATTTGGTAACGAATCGCACATAAAGCAGTGGCTGGACCACAGTCCGATCCACATTGAGTGCATGGAACCACTCTTTGAGCCTAACACGGCCACGGTGACCGTGCGTTCCGTTCCCTGCAGCAACGACAAAGTGTCTCCTAGAGGCGGTATAGACGAAGCAGTAGGTAATAGACAAGTAGGCACCTTGTTAAAATTTACATCAAGCGCAGCCACACCAGGAATATCAAACAACATACAAACACTTGAAACGCCAATATCAAATAATAGTTATCTATTACAGCAGAAGGATATACCGACTTAAATTTTCGCTAAATGTGCATAGGAAATAAATTGGTTATCGACAAATCCGCGATAAGTTTAGGGGGTCAGGAAACATATTTATAAAAATTGCTATAAACGCTAAAAGGTTAATAAATTTAACTACAACCTGATTAGCAAAATGTGTAAGTAAAAGGAAGCATATTTAGACAAACATTTAGATGCTTTAACAACCTAAGAATTAACGATATGTAGCGCACAAACACCTGAAATAAAAAGCGACCACACAAGCACGTCGCTAGTAAATTGAATGCAGCGTACCTACCCGTTGCTGCACTGCTACTACCTACGTTCTGTGCAGCACCCGTAGTCTTTTCTATGCAGGGCCCTATCGGTCTAACTTTTGGCTAACTAGACCTACCTAAGTCATGCACTCGCGATCGCATGTGCTACAGCGCCATGCGCTGAGGTCGATGAAGTACAACCCACTAGCGTCTGTCTCTCCCGCACCTGCCGTTTCTTCTCCGCATGCACGAGGGCTCAGTTCCTACGTGATGAAATCGCGCCATGTGCGCCGATCAACCGCTTTTGATTCCCATGATCTGTAACCAACCTTAGAACGTGATAGGCTCCGTTTGATCATGTCCTTCGATTAAATGTGCACCCGAACGTTAGCGGGTCTAGCACATCGTCAGTTCACTGACTCATGAGGGTCGGTGTCCTGGCTCTTAGCTAAGAGAAGGGCCTAACCCAACTCTCCCCAGCGGTCTTCACGAGGAGGCTTCCAGGAAATGAGTCCATGACACAACATTAGCAGCAGTGGGTAGACCATCTGTCAAGAGCTGGCCACCACCAGCCTCAGCGCACCATGGACTCTCCTGCACATATGGTTGGTGGCATCCGGTTTCAGATTTACCTGTCACCGGGGCAAGCCACGGCAGGCCTGCGCCTACAGAGGGACCATGGGTGGCTCGCACTGCACACGCCTTATATCCCGTGTAAACGGGAAGGAATAAGACGGGGAGGCATGTGAATGGGAGCCACGTTTCATCAACGGAGCCGGTTTACACTCCTTCACAGACAAACACAAGCACGCTTAATTTGGGGTATGACGCGCACACAAGGCGGTGGTTGGACCGTGGTACGCTCCAAACGGAGTGCATGGAACCATTCTTCGAGCCTAGCACCGTCAAGAGAACGGTGCACCCCGTCCCCTCCAGCAACGACCAACTGTCTCCTAGAGGCAGTATGGACGTGGTAATGTGTAATAAGTAGATGGGCACTTTGTCAACATTCACATCAAGCGCAGACATACTAGAAATATCAAGAAACAGCCAAGCACTTGAAATAACGTTATCAAATAAAATATATCTGTTAAAGCATACGGCTATGCCGATCTAACTCTTCGCTAAATTAGCATGTGACGTAAGTTAGTTAGCAACGAATTCGCGATAAGTACAAAATGTCCACAAGTTAGTAACAAATGCCACAAACGCGATAAAGCCAACGTAGATAACCATACTTAGCGTAAGTAACGTTTGCAAGTCAATAGAAGATTATTCAGGTAGGCAGAACAAACTAAGTAAAGTGGAACGGAATGTATCCGGCTTAAAAAGACCAAGCTTAAGTGTAAGTTGGTTAAGCCCAACTGCGGGGAAGAAGCATCATGAATGCGACATCAGTCTCAACAAGGGGCACATACGAACATATTAATTAACAACCAAACCTGTCACCATTGGATTGCCAACCGCCTTGCAAAGCGTTGTTCGCCATTATTGGCAGCTTTACGGCCTCGAACATTTGGTTCCAGTATTAGCTACGTCCATTTATCCCTTAGCAGTTCAGACAAGAAGATAACTTCTTATACACTGCAATGATAGAAACAGACAACATCGTAAACATCTGTTTTGCATGCAGACCCAGTACGCAGATGATTGAAGTTTGCTTTAAGTAACTCGTGGAACCTGTGTAACAAGCATGACGTAGTCCAAACACCAAACAGATCAGGTTTTGCACAAGACCTCCACTTTGTCTTCAGGTAGAGAAAGCACGAAAGTGGAACCCTAACGTTGAGGAATGTGACCATTAAGTCCAAGTGTAGTCTCTATTTTTAATTTACGTGCTTTAATCTACGCTACCAGAGCACAAAGCAAATCAAAAGCTGAAATCGGAAATAATTGGCACTGAAGTTTATCGAATAAGCTAGACCGGGTCTTAATAACTATAAGCTACAGCTTTAATGTTGCCGCTGATTTATGCACTGCTGTTGAACTTACAGGAATCAGTCATGTAGATTAGTTTGGATAGAATGCAACAGTTTTTCTGCCGCCTTATACCCTTAGATCGCTGCAAATATCTTTGGGACGACTAAGAATAGACAGCGTACTCAAGTTAATATGCATTTGTTACATATCTTATGTTGCCAGATAACCGGCGGCTTCGTCTTTCAGTATTTTGGGCCTATTTTGATCAAGATTTCCCGGTCTGTTGCTTAAGCTGGACATTCAGCTCGAACGGTTACACTCAGGATTTCATCACCCAAGTAGTTACGGAAAGATTCTGGTAGTCAGTAATAAAATTAGTTAAGTCATTTGACTAATTGTAAGTTTAGGATCCAGTACTATATTACTGGACGCTTGTATCTGCATCTGGAACAAGACGATAAGATATGTAAAACTTTTGGTCAATTTATTTGTATCGGTCTTCGTATACAATTTTTCATCTAGCACATAGTATAATTGCTACTATTTGGTAGAGCTTGTGGTTAACTGATTACATCGCGATCGGTTACCTAAATTGTTGGTTGCCTCGGAGCACAAGCGTGATGGTCGACTATGCACATGTGTGAGTTGACCTGAGGGTGTTTTTCGGCGGACGCTTGTGAAGAGAATATGAGCGCATAAATACTTGATGGCTGATGAAACCGGATGTTCTTAATGCGTTTCAGACTACGCTAAGAGCTAAGCTAAATAAGCTTACACTGAACACTGTTGAAAGCCACTAAATTTATCTTTACCAGTTATTAGCTTTGGGTAGGTCTATATATGGTAAACCCGATTACTAGACTGGGTTTCTACCCAGTCAGGCCGATGTCAAACACGACGAGACTTGCAAACAAGTAATGCCAAAACTGCGATGCCGGGTGGTCTAACTACTAAACGGCGATGGAAACAGCCGCTGCTTTAATGCCCTTTGATAGAGATAATGTGCATCAGGAGTTCATGTGTTATTGAAACTATGCAACAATGCTGGACAGACCATCCACCATATGTCAAAACGCTTGGAACGTTGAGTATGACACTAAGAAAAGTATTTTATTCGACAGAAACTAGTAGATTTGCTCCTGATCAGTGATCCCCCTGCTCCTTGGGTAGTCCCTATTAGTTTGTTGTGTTGCGTAAAGGTTGAACGTAAAATCATAATGTTGAAATTGAATAAGGCCGTAGGACTACATTGGCCTCCTACAACTTCCCTCAAACTCGGTACCAGCTTTTGTTGAAGCTTTATGCGATTTACTAGAAAAGCGGTGGAAATGCGAAAGTTTTCCAACCGGCCGAAGCTCCTCCGTTATAGTTCACTGTTTTACGACAGGTTCATTTTCGGAATGCGGCAGTCTTATAGGTATCAGTCTGCTCCCCATAGCTACCAAGTTACCTGCTTTCGTCGTTCATTATAGACTGGTTAACACTCGTGAAACCCAGATTCGTGAAAAGCAAGCCAGCTTTCTTTGACGTCGAGGCTGCATTGGTCACATGTTCAGTTTAGGTCCTGCGTTAAAACACTGCCACATAAGATCCAAGGTGCCGTCGATTTAATTAGGACCGTTAGACTAGATAGGGTTTGCTCGAGATATAAGGGATCATTGTCAGAGCCATATTAAAGTGTAGTTCGGGCAGAGGGTGAGCTTGTGGCATGTCATCGTTATGTGTGAGACGGATGCCTGATGTCACCCAGCTTTGTCAAGTTCGCCATTGACGAAGTCATGGTAACTTCGGTCACTGTACACGGCTTAGAAAGCAGTTGAATTATTGAGTTGGAGTGTCATGACGATACTGCACCAATCTGTGACAGCTCACAAACGTGTCAAGCATTACTAGACAGATTGTCGGCCGGTGGCCGTGTGGTCTGCGCGCCTGGTTTGCAACCACAAGTTCACCGGTTCGAATCCGCGTAGAGGTGGGCCTCCTCGCGGTACACAGCCTGCGCGCGACTTGTGGACATCGCCTGGCAGCTAAGCACCGTTACGGCTTACAGATGGCATTTTATCTATTTTATTACCAAACAGCTTAACACTAGCTATCAGCCCTTTTGGTTTGCACTCTCAACATGCGAAGCTCTCATCCAACTTTGGCGTGGTACACCATATATGCTGTCTCTGGTCAGGATTATCTAAGTAAGCGATTCAACGAGTTTGCTAGCTTGAGAACTGAATCAACGGCTACATGATAGCAGATGAAATTACGAACTACCTAGCAAATGCTCGAGGTGCTTTTGATCTACTTAGCCACTCATTGCTAGCGCGACACCACTCTCGTCCTGTAGAGTAGAGGTTACAGTACAGCTGTCGCTTAACCATCTCGCACGATTGGGGAACCTCGCCAACCAAATCGGAATGCGTTATAAGGCTAGTTGTCTTCAGCCACCAGTGATTTTGCACTCTGGCTCACGTCTGGAGGGAACATCGCGTGGACAATGAGCGTCTTTTCCGCTTGGTGTGTGGCGCCGGAGAGGTGAGTGAACCGCTCACACACCAGGCTCCGATGGCTCTGTCATGTGGTATACATACCAGACAAACCACTCCTGCAACGTGCGTCCTTTGCAGAACGGGGTGTGGATAAAAGAAAAGCAGGGGAGGCTAATTGATGACTTGTTCACTAATAATAAAGACTCCCACTTCGAATTTGGCCTCATTGATTATAAGCTTGGGTCCCGACCTCATTGTCGGCCGGTGGCCGAGTGGTCGGCACGTTTGCTTTCTAACCATAAGGTCACCGGTTCGAATCCGCGTAGGGGTGGGCGTCCTCGCGGTATACTCAGCCCGCGCGCGACTAGTGGTGGTCGCGCGGCAGCGAAGCGTCGTTACGGCGTATAAGCTGACACACGACCTCATTGGTGTTTGTGTTTTGAGTTTTTCTGTGTACAAGCATGCGCTAGTATAATGATTGTTCGACAGAGTCGGTATTCCAAAGTTTAAATAGTAGTACATCAAATAATAGAAATCTTTTATTAAAGCAGGGGACCTGGCGGCCAGTCCGTCATTTGTTGTTGGTTTTGGCCATATTTGTTGGAATGTTTGGCCAAATATACTTTTTTACTTGAGTAGGTAGGCGGAAGGTCGATAGGTTCTGCTAAACTGAAGTTTTAGATAAGGTTATGCGTCGTACACCCGAATACTTCTTCCAGGAAGCGTTCCATTACTCAAAGATGGTGCGGCTATGTTGCAGACTTGCAGAGCATTTGTTGAAGGTACTGGAATGGGGACAGGGAAGATGTACGTCCCACTGACCATAAGTGCTTGGCTTAAAAACCTTCAACAAAAGCCGGCGCCACACCGGGGGTGAATAAGAACAGGCTGGTGTCATTGCACTCAAACCGTACACGTCTTGCCGTGACAGTTAAACATACTTTTCTACATCATTGTTGACTCGTTTTATGAGGAATGGATTGGACGTTCATTGGCGCTAAAAGTGACGGAGGTCAGTAGAACCTATCTCAACCCAGGGACTGCGCAGTCTTCATCCGTTTAACTGCCAACTCTGAGCTAGTTCCTGAGGTAAACATGCACATCGGTAGCCCCCAGTACGTAACTCGAAAAGTTGGTAGCAGGACCACTCGTCCAGCCCATAGTAAGGTGGCACGTTTTGAGAACATAAATGGTGGTCTGGACTGAGACGTGTGTCTAGTTCATATGTAACATCCTGATGGACGTACGATAATTCGCGATCGGTGTTCAAAAGTGATAAGGCGTCTGCTATGTAATCCTCTGATCGTCGGTTCGGATCTACGTAGCTGCTATTGACCTTGCAACATTTCAAGCGCACGCGGGACTATTGGTATTCGCGTGAAAGCAAAGCCTCGTCATGGTGTGTCAGCGTAGTATTAATGCATCTTTTGCATTTTTTCAATAAATCAAAAATGACAGTAATAACCTCAGCGTACTCTATGTTGCTAAGTTGCACAAAGAAAAATGACTCTACGCCACCTGCAGAGTTATAGCGTAACCTGTAGGTTTTCATCTACTTCAGTGTTTTATAGAAAACATAATGCTAGACGACTCTGTATTAGAACAATTATGATACCGAACACGAACACAAATTAGGATATACTGCCCACTAGTCACAATAATCAGAGAGAATATTGTGACAGATGTTTACTTACTTCCCGAACACTGCAACGCACATTCATCTCTGTGAAATGAGTAAATTTCGACTTATATTTTACAATGGGTAACGATGGTTGACCATCTGATTTTCTAATAGCGCTTGCATATTTTGTAGGTCATTAGCATTGAGTTGAACGGCACACAGTCCACGCCTCATAGGTATGTTCTTGTGCTCTGCAAATCTTCCAAAGGATAAGGCGCGAGCTAACTAAATGCAACACAACTGAGTCAAGTCCATGGTGCATAAAGCTATTCAGTTTTGTTCTTCTTTTTGAAGAGTGGCACGATATTATCTACGCTCGAATCAGCCCTTATGGCTCCAGTGGTTTAAAGGTAGTTCAGAAAAGTAGCACACTGACAGGTAAGAGGGATGCTCGGTAATTAACAATATTAGGCCCATGATTAAAAAGCACTAACATACCGAGTGGTGCTAGGGGTGCCGTACGTTTAGTTCCATTTGTAAACACAACTAATTCGAGGAGTGAATAGTGACTTACTCATCGTAATCGGGCTTGAAAGTATCGGCAACAATACGTAGAATGAAAATGAGAGCGATAGCGCAGTCAAGCAATGACAACATATGCTGGGGGATATAGTGACGGTGTGACCGTTTGATCGAAGTTCACCTAGTTGCGGTAATAGAAGCATGGTACAATGTTTTATCTAGCGACTGACTTCATGGTAGATAGGAATCTAATTGCTGGTGTAGTTGGCCAAGTGGGTCTTACCTAGGGTGCCACTGCGTCAGCTGGAACAAGTCATTCGATAGGCTTCATGATATCTTTTCTCTACGTCACTTGGTGGCAACACAGCGTCTTCATCCAACTAGGCACGTTTTGGGCGAATGATGGGGCACGAAACAATTGGTCAGTCGGCTTCCAGAGGATGTGACACAGCTAACAAAAACGCCTCGCTCAAGAAGGGGGATGCGCGCGAATGTCCATTTGATCACAACCAGAGTCTGCATGGCGGCGTTAGTTTTGGTCATGAGTAACCAGGGCATAGTTCATTCAGTGATCAACGAAGTGACGTGCAGTGGCGCAAACTTCTCAATGTCCGTCGAGGAGCCTGTGGTGCGTGTACGTTGCATAGTGGATATAAACGGTGGAAAATGCCAGAATCCACAGGCAGGATGATCTAAAGAGGATCCTGGGCTCGTTCTACCATCTAAAAGTTCTGCCGTCCTAATCTTACACACCAAACTTGACAGGAAACAGGTTTTCGAAGGAGAACACTTTGACGAAGCTCCTATCAACGGACCAGATATGTGACTAGATTGTGAATGCGGCTATTCAAAAGTACGTCCAACGGTAAGGCTGCAAGACTGTAGGAATTACATACATTTGATGAGGCCCTTGACACGGGTAGCAGCGGGACAGCGTCTCCTTAACTGAGTCTTCAACCTCAGCATTTTTCTTTGCTAATGACTTGATGATGTCCTACGCAAAAACAAACTGTACAGTCAAAGGAAAATCCTGCGTGTGTTTAGTTTTATTAAAAATAAGTGAAGTCGATATGTACGGGCTCTGCCCAGAAAGAAACTGAACGTTTGCAATGACATCTTTAGTGCTGTTTATGCAACACTTTAGGCACTGTCACCATCGAAGTAGCCCACTCTACTCGCAGAACATCAATATTATATAGCAATACACATTAGCTGAGGGTGAGAAACACACCTCAGCTAATGTGCCGCAATACAAAAAAGCACGGTACAAAAAATTCAGAAAGTGAGTAATATAACGTTAACTATTTTATCACATATCAGATATAGGATCATGTTTGGAGAGGGAACGTAAGGGAAAGAGTTAGACAAAGAAACTCACAGTACGAACGCCATCGGTGCCGGCCCTTCGCCATATCATCAAGTGTGTCCAACCAAACGTGTTCATCGTCCTTGGGACCCCAGCCCGGCAGTCGGGATGCATCAACCGACGCCAACTTTGAAGTGAGGGCCTTCATCCTTTCTTGCTTAGCCTCCCCGCATCTTCTTCCATCCACACTTCCGGCGAGCGAACAACACACGCCGCGGGAGTTGGTGGGCTGGGATGCGCAATACGTGGCCGAGCCACCGGAGCCTGATGCGTGAGATAATGGTGCTGAGCGGTTCACTCGCCCTTCCTGCACCAAATACGCGACGCCGAACGCATTCATTGCTCACGCGGTGCTCTCACCAGACATGAGCTAAACTGCGAAGGCAACGATGGTCGAACGTAGTTAGCCGCTTTATGTCTGTCGACCTGACGCGCCAGGTTTTAGAACCATATAAGAGGGTTGATCGGACGGCTGCATTATAAACTCTGCTCTTCAGAGCGAGAGTGGTGTCACATCGACACCACAGGGACGGAGATTGGCAAAAGGAACTCGAGCTATTGCTTTACAGTTCGTAACCAAATGTACTTCTATCTTTGGAAGACGTGGAAGTCACTTTCAGAGATGGCGCGCAGGTCTCTTATCACATTGTTCTGGATCTGCTCTCTGGTTTCGAAACGACCTTTTAACGTCATTTTAGGTTTATGCAACGGGAATGCGTCTGCTGGAGCTAGATACGGAGAGTACAGAGGAATAAGTACAACGAGTTTATTGTTTTCCTGCATAGCTGCGGAAAAGTAGCGTGGCGTGAGCCAGCGTATTGTCATGATGCAACTCTCAGGTCTGGTTAGCCAACATATCAGACATCTTCCTCCGAAATGTGTTCCTCAAACGCTCTTCGAATTCCTTGATATACGCCCTTGTTTATCGTCTGAGCACGTGAAACAAACTGCTGTTGAACATTGTTCTCGCAGTCAAAAAATATCACCTTGATCTTTGAACAACTCATGCGTGCATTTTTGAAAGAGGAGACCCTTTCCCATTAACCGCGAAGACTGCACTCTCCTTTAACTATCAAAGCGTTATACTCATGTCTTATCGCCCTTTATGTTATGATGGAAGTTTACATTGTCCTTAGCAGTGGCATGCAGTTCCCGTCTGATTTCAACAAGGCTCTGTTTCTGCCCATCAATTAACACACGCTGTATAAATTTAACATCCACACAACGCACCTCAAGCTTTTCACTCAAAATTACTAACATGATCCTACGTTGATGCCCAGTTTGTCAGCATCTCCTCGAATCTTTAGAAGACATTTTCCAAGGAGCAGAGCATAAACAGTCTCGTAATGGTCGTCGTCTGTTGATGTGGATCGTCACCGACCAACGTTCTGTTGTGTCGAATATCATTAAATCACTTATAACACTGAATACCACCCATATAGTCTTCACCGTATGATTGGCTAAGCATTTGAAATATCTATGTAAGTTTTGCTGTTAATAGCAAAGTTTCACACAAGCATGTTGCTCTTCAAGCCCTCATTGTCACAGACACTAACTCCATGAGCAACTTATTCAGTGCTCATTCCAGTGACTGTAGCTTACTAACTAAGGGTCAGAAGGAAACGTGGCAAATGTCAGTTTGTTGCCTAAACATGCCTCTACGTACATTTACAAGTTTCAGTGCGCTCCTTCTACCGGTCGACACGTTATTTCCAACGTTCGTTTTTTTGTACACAGTAGTATACCGGCCAAAAGCGGTGAAGGTTAAGAGATGTGCCGAATATAGAACCTCGTAGACGCATTAAAACGGCGGAATCCAACGTGAAATGTGCACTGGCTATCATTGCTTCGTGGCGTCTAAGATTTCGGGAGTGAGCGATTGATGGGGAAGTACGATCAATTAAACGGGTGCAAGACTGCACAGTAAAAGGAAGCAAAATGCACGAATCTCAACTGCCTCTTCTGCATGAGCAGGACTTTTGGAGATTGTCTAGTAGAAAATCGAAGATGGATTATTATTACTATTACGCGACGATATGAAATGACCCTGCACGATATGATATGGCCCTGCACGCTTCCATCTATGTTTTGTATCTTAGAAAAGCCGGATTCTCCTGTAGGACTGCACATGTACGTCCCTTTGTCATCGCACTCACAGAGACACCACCAAACATAGCAGGTAAGGGAAGGTGAATGCCACATCTTGAATTCATTATAATCAGACACAGTCACCAAGCCGTCAATGTCCAGAAGTTCATTGGACAACCCCTGCTCCTTTTCGCTTCTCTTCACTGCGCGGGCTTCCTTGACTGTTCGTGTAGACACCGAAAAAGTGGCCCAGTGAATTGTAAGCAATTAATTAAGCCTCTCACTTTCGTCGCCAAGGCATGTTGACTATCGGAATCTGCCGTGACACCGTTCTCGCGTTCCTGAAGTCGAAGTTACCGTCCAGTGCTTATCTGGAGGTGTTTGAGCAGACTAGTCGTGAGAAATTTAGTTTAATCCACAGAAACTGGTGAATCAATTCGCTTGTCTTTGCGGCATTACCTCCAGTCGTTAACCCAGAACTTAGCTTGCTACGCAGATCGGAAAGCACCATACAGCTTTTCAAATGCACCGTCACTTATGAAGATGATGTTAGCTTTGATTTAGAAGCGTACACATCGCTGTAATTAAGCTAGTATTACCATGTGGATCGGAAGCACGGTCACTGTATCTTAGAGATATGAGGAGGCCGATCATCTCTGATAGTCGATACCTATCTTTGAAGAATACCAAGTCGGTATTACTTCTGTTGGTCGTCTAGTGCTCCGCTACCTAACTCCCCGTGTTTAGCCCTATCGTTCAATAGATCTCGGCATCTCACGATGTTCATTACACGTTCTTCTCCTGCTTTCCCACCACTTTTCAAGACACGTTGTTTGCCTTTTGTGAATCTGGTCGGGTAGAGTGCCACGTCGGTTTATCTTTGAGGTAACCAGAAGATGTGGGAAGCAATCGAAAGAATAGGTCATGTTGCGCTGAAAGTTCGGAATTAGTCACATCAGGGATTAGAAATTTCAATATTTGAAACTCATTCTTAAAGTGAGTGACACTTCGTCATTCCGTCTCCTAGTTCTGTTAACGCTTTGGAGGTCATAACGTTTTCTCTGTCTTCTCTCGTTGATATACTAGTGCGTTTATCGTTGAGTTTCATTCCACAACATAACTTCGCTCTTGGTGATTGTTGCAACTACTACGGCAACACGAATCATCGACACTGTATCCAGCTACTTTCAATTCTCTCAATACGGTTGATCGAAGCAGCTATACCTGTAACGTAGCATAATCATATGACCTGCTCGTCTAGCTAGTTCTTAGTAGCCTGCCTCCTTAACTTGAAGACTCCGTGCCCCTGTATCCACACGCAAGGAGAGATTCGTGGCATTAGTCAATATTTGTACTTCCTTTTTATGGCTATTTTATAAACACCTCTGCCAGGTGTGGCTAATTTTACCAACCACACCATCAGCTTGTACATACTGCTGCTGTCTGATGGATGTTGACGCCTATGATAAACAGCAACTCATGCGAGTCGGCTGGAGACTGCATGCTTGACGCCAATTTTCTTCGCTTGATACTAGTCTATTTTTAAGTATATAACTTAGGTTGTGTGAATGCCACATTTTTGAATTATTGAGTACCAAGCACCGCAACTAAGCATCACTCGTTTTCGCAACACTGAAGGATTATTGTCATTCTTGTTTGCGCGATAATGGAGTTCTGTTTGGTAGCGTGATGCAATATTGAGAAGAAATATACTTGACAAAAGAGCCCAAAATATTTATTCAAGTTGCTCCCTAAGAGGCTCAAATCGAGACCCTTTTTGAGCTCTGCACCTTTTTCATATTAGCCAACTCGGTTTTCAGCGGTCTGGTTGTCACAACCTCCCAAGGAAGTGTAGTAGGTAGAAAGTATGGCTTGTTCTTTATAATGTCATGACTCAACGTGTTGATTAGCCAAAACCAAACTAAGCCACAAACTGTAAGTTTATTATTAGCGCTTTAGGCATGTGGATAAATTAGTTTCTGGTTGATATTTAGCCTATACTGAGCTGGCTCTAGTTAGAGAGGACTCAAAATAACACAATATTCATTCTTGGAGGGGTTACGGATGCAATTTGTATGGATATAACCTTAACGTTTTCTAAGTAACAACTTTCTGGTTTAACCTACTCTCGTGCCTTTTTTCACTACCAGGTCGATTGGCTCAGTACCGAGTTAGCCAGAAGAGATGAGTTGATTGAACAGCTGTCGGAATACGTGTACAAACTGTGGAATGCAAATGACAGCTTGTTCGCAGACTACGAATCCCAGGAGACCGCACTAACTGACCGACTGCGTGTACTACGGGCTCGTTTACACGATGCGACACAAACATTGCGCCAGTCCACTAGAAAAGAAGGCGCGCCCCAGCCAACACGTGCTGTCCCCCTGGAACTGATGCAAACCATACAGGATTTGGCACAGGGGATCTACAACCGTTTGGATTTCTTGGACTCATCTTGTCTGAGTCAGGAATCCAAGGAACTACAACAATCGGCAATTGAGTTACTATCTTCGTTGAAATCTTGCAAAGTGGACCAGGTTGACCCAATGTGCCGTCGTTTCTTCCAAGCGATTATTGCAATGTTTGAAATTGGTCCAGGTCAGAAACAGGTTATCATCCCCTTTTCATCAACCTATGAGTTGGAGGAGAAAGCTCGGCAAAGTGAACAGGAAGTGGCCCGTCTCTCCTCTTTGGTTCGAGATCTCCATAGGAAATTGGAATCAATCAAGAGTACATTTTCGCTGACAACTGCGGCTTCAGCAGACGTGTCCATGCACAGGACTCCGGTGTGCAACACTTCCTTCTCATTTGCTTACTCTTCGTCTCCGTTTCCGGTTCGTTCAGATACAGAAAATCCGGAACCTGCGAGCTCACATCCCCAAATTTCGCATACCCGTCCCGAGTGCTACGTTGAAGTTGAATCCTGGACTGGGGAGACTAATTTTGGTACATCAATACTAAACAGTGGAGCAACTCACAACGTCAGCAATGGAGAACCTTTAACCGTGTGTGAACCGGAAAGCAATTCAGTAGCCGTCATCGCAAATCCGTCACCCTTAACTGAAAGGGGTTCTATCAAGTTTAGCGAATTGTACACAAATCATGACAGCGTTGCGGGTATTCCACAACAACCCCAGCATACCGATTACGATGCATTATCCCCCGTTACTTGCCACCAACCTTGTGAACTATCGTCAGATCTCAGTAGTGGTTCCGGAAGGACCATGGCTCCAGTCAGTACCGCAGAATCGTCTCTAGTTTTGCGGCCAATTTTGAAACGACCCGCTAGCCTTCCAAGAGTGTCAGTTAACAAAAGCAAGATTTCATGGTACGACGAACTAGATACGGTTTGCGATCGGTTGTGGAACGTGATGGACAGGCTGCAGCAGGCAATCAGTATAAGCGTCGCACCGGTCAGTGAGGAAGAAAAGTCCCCGGGGCTGGTCTCAGTGACTTCACGTTTGGAATCATTGGTGCAAATAATCTGTGACACCTTAGCGAAAGCAACGCAAGGCAAAATGCCAGAATCGGAGGGCAGGCCTGAAGTACCCACTTGTGCGGTGAGTATTAATTGTGATCGCTGTTGCGCACATCAGGACGCTCTCAAGCGCTATTAGTAGCGTGATCTTACGATGTCATAGGTTTCACACATTACTATTTATTCTTTAATGCACATTATGGTAAGGACTACTATTTTTGATGTTTTCGAGTGAAAATGTTCGATCTTCTTTAGGGAGCTGTTTTATTCCGAAACAAACGTTAGCCATGCGTAGCTCAAGTGGCTTGTTTCATTCACCTAACCAGCCTCCATCAGAGCATGCCAGTCCCATTAATCCTGTTTCACGACTCGTGCCGTCATTTTAAGCAAAAATAAAAGTGCTAACGCAAACAACCAATCACAAGGATGTACCACAACGAAATGCAACTTTATGCACACCTATGGATCACGCATCTTCAAGCTTTATTAGGATACAATTGGAAGTACTTGTAATTGTCTTCGGATTCACTCATACCAGCCAAATGAGTGGCCCCACAATCGAAAAGTCCGGTTTTACCAATCCTGCTACAACTGGCAGCTGAGGTTAGTTCAATAAGCTTGGATCGAATGCTTTACGAGTTGTATCCGCCGCAGGCCCAGCAACCGGTAGTCGGCAAGGTGTAAAGTCACCAAATGCATCTAGGACTGACCATTGTCGCTAGCGCAATATTGGCTTTGTTTGGAAACATTTGTGAACTGTTCTACATATACATCCGAAGGCAGCATGTGTCCGTAGCCAAGCAAATCGCACTGAATCCGTTTATTCCTACTGTCTTGAGAGTTAGATCATTTGATCGAAAGCCTTAGATTGGGACACAAAAGACCTTGTTTACGTAGGCACCTAATGGGCCGGATTAGTAAACTGCAAGTTAACAAATAAAGCCCCAGGATAAAGCCTATCGAAACATGTGAGCTGATTAAGTGATTCCATCGTCATTGTCTTCTACAGCATTTACCCCCTTCTCACTTGCTTAGCTGTTTTCTCAGTCAGTATCTTCTTCCTCACCATGATCATCATCATCAGCAGCAGCAGCAGCAGCAATATTAGTGGAGCAACAATTACAGCGGTAGCAAATCAGCATCTTATACCGCCACTCTTCTGCCATGCATCTGTAGTATCCTGACTAAAGATGAGCGAGAGGATATACGATAGAAGTTAAACAGATCGAGCAACCATGCAGAATCAAGGCGTCCTCACCATACCAATAACATACACTTACTGACGCCTTCTTGTTGTCGGCGTTTGGCTTTTAATCCGCGGGTCACTGGCACTCCTGTGCTGCGCAGATAAGCCACAGTTTCTGTTGGTGCATAGTGGCCCAGTATTCTCACCATACCTTTTAAAGTAGATGAACTGTCATTGCGAAATACCTTATCCCGATCGTACTCTCTAGAGCGCCATGGCTAGTAACACTGAAACGTGTCAAGCTGCCACGAGATTTCGAATAACGGCTTCACATAGAGACTCTGAGCTAAAACGGCTGCGATACAACCTACGCCGTTTGATCAACTTAGTGCTTAAGGAAGGGTGGCAAACTGAGGTATTCCCAACAGTGCCTTACTCACGGAACCACACGGCCATCCTTGTTGGAAATTGGCAGGTGGATGCCAACCATGATCTACAGAGACCGGCGATGTGGGTCGGCAAAGAGTCAGCGCAGCTGCTTGCCGCTTCTGTCTTCCACATTTTCTGAGTCTACTAAGCCCACTATCTGTCCTTATCAATCAATGGATACCGATGTTTTTAACGGCATCAATTTTTAACATTCTCACTCTCCACTTAGTATCTTCGTGTTCGTGACCATGAGCTTCCGTTTCTTTTTCGCTATTTCAGGTTAACTCACCTCTCGCCTTTCACCGTCTGATGGCCGCACAGAAGATACAACAGGATGTTCGGGCGTTGCGTGTTAACCAAACTGAGTTGCTCTCACAAGTAAACTACTGTTTTGGTTGGATGAAAGATCAGCTGCGGTATATAAATCAAAGTCTAGTAATGCTTCCGGAGAACGTAAATGCATCATCAGACATTATGCGCACGCTAGAACAAGGGGTTCAAGGAAGCAAGGACCAATCTTCTCTGTGTAACGCTGTGTACCCGTCACTCAGGGTATCGAGCGAGCTCAAATGGCCATCTGGCGACTCAGTTTCTGCTCTTGCCCAAGGGCTCGTTGGGACAGGCGTTCTAGTGGATAAATGTGTGCGAACTGACAATGACACACAGCACCTTGATTCAATTATTCTCACCCTACGTAGCGAGAACGGTAGTCTGCAGGCTCAGTTAAATGCTGCCAACAGTGAAATCGACACGTTGACTTCTTACCTAATGAAAGTCAAACGGGAAATTATGAGAGTATTACCAACGAAGGAATTGAACTGGTTCCACGACAGACCAGAGAGTTTGGAGTTCCAAGTTATTCCTGAGTTGGTTTGTTGTTACGTGCGCTGGTCTCAGAACTCTTTGGAAGCGTACTCCACTCAGCTAGAGCACAACAATACCAGCTACACTCAGTTGCAACGTGAACTGAATGCAGCACACAACCAACTCGGTTCCGTACAACATATGTACCGCGCTTTGGATGCTCGCTACTTGCGAACCACGGCGGAGTTGTCCAACTTGAAAAAACACTACAAGCGTCAGGCAGAAGGATGCAGAGGGGGTGTGCTTTCGCCAAATGCGCATACCATTGGCCGTTTGCATGACTCGTTGAGACCAGATTCGACTGATTCTGTAACGCAAAGCACACCGGCGAGAAGCGAACTGGGGGACATTGAGTGTGAGATGGCGTCACACTACAACAATACAAGTGAGTCACCAAAGAACAAACTGAACTCCTCCTTTGATAGCCTGCTACTGACTACAACAAGTGAGTATGGATCGGGCTGGCACCAACAACAGATTGCAGAACATAGGCCCAATCGATGGCCAGATCTTGACGATATGATTCACGACACTGATTCACACACTCATCCAATGTGTTCTTGGCCTCAGTCAAACTTATCAGCACCGGTCCAAGAAGCACTCACAGAAGCATTCGAGTCCACAACGACCACGAACACAGACGAGTTGTTAACGAAACTGGAGCACAAAGAACATCACCTAAAAGCAATTAAACAAGAGCTTGAGTTGATGTCCAAGACTAACGTTGAATTGCAGATGCAGGTGCAAGCGCTTACCGATGAGGCTGCCAAACTGCAGTTTGTAAAACAGCAACTACAAATAAGCGAACAGAACAAATTGCAGCTGCAACAGCACGTTCAAGCGTTGCAAGGTCTTTTAACTCAGCAGCTTACTAACAAGACGACCACACAGAATAGTCTGCTTCCTGCAGACTTGGGAGGGCTGAATTACTTTACGGAGCAGGTCGCTCAACTAGGGCAAGCGAATGAGAGGTCGGAGCATAACCCTCCTTTACGCCAGTCGACAGAGGCTGTAAAGTTTGAGCAATTCACACAGCAGTGGGTTTCAGGGCAGGAGGCTGCACAAGAACGATTGCAGTCTTTGGAGCAAGAGTGTCAATGCTTACGCGAGGTAAACACCCGCTTAATAAAAGAATTAAAGTTCTCTCAGGAGCAACTTGCGCGCAGCCATAACGAACACACGAAACTGCAGTTCGATTATGCTAATCTGCAGATCGCATATCAGACTACTCGTAACCAATTAGAAGAGTACACTGTTACCCTGACGCAGCACCTGGAGTCATTGCGATCGCGTAATGTCACTGTCGATAAGCAAGTGTTTACTGATGGTTTATGCTCTACTGTTTCAGCTGATTCATTTCCAAACGACCTGTCGGCCGCACAGCAACACCACTGCTCAATCAGGTGTTCTGAGTTGGCTATGAGCAATGAGCTGCTCAGTCGGCAGTTACAAGATGCTTTCGATCAACTTTCTACCCGGCTGGAAGCATTGGGTCACCGTGACAAACAGTTAGAGGATTTACGCCTTGTCTTGCGCGAACGCGATGAGGAATTAAGTTGTTTGAAACGCGAACTGAAATTGCAGGACGTAGAACGACAGACGCCGTCAAAGTCGCTAACGGAAGCCACCAGTACTTTCTACATTGATGATGTCGAGCTGCAAGCCAATCTTCCGCGGTTGCTGTCCAGAGTAGAGGCATCGGAACCGACACCCAACGAAGTGGATGAGTTGTTGCGGCGCATTGAAGCTGCAGAGCGGGATAGAGATCGCTTCATTCAAGCATTCCAACAATCAGAAGCCACTGTGCACACACTGAGAACCCAGCTGACTCTGTTGGCTTCCCAGCTGACTCCGAAAGCCATGACAGAGGTGCAACTATGCGCGGAGAGAGTGGCTGTGCACAGTGAACCGCCTGACGAGCTGGCAGGGATCGAGACGCCGCCTGTCCAAAAAAGGCGTACATTGTCTACGACGAACGAGTTCGTGAACGAGTTGAGCATTGCGGAACATCGCTTGTTCGAGTTGGATATCTCGAGGAAAAGTTTGCACCTGAACGTCGAGTCGGTTCGAGCGAATCTCGAGGGTTTACGGTCTCGTGGTGACACTGATGACAGTAATCGTGCATCCGTTCGTGTACTAAGCGATGTTCCCCCGGATCGCCAGAAGAACAAAACGCATTCCTTGACTACAGAGCAGCATATTCTTACCGCCGAACCGCCAATGCAGCGGTCGGCATCATTTAACTCTGTTGATTTCCGTTCGGTGCCGCAACCTTTGAGTCCATCTGAGAGAAGAAACCATAACCTGAAGAGTCCGCTGTTTACTGTACGCCCCACGTCAGTAACCGACTTTGGTTATTCATACGATCGACAATCTGGGAAAAATTGGAATTTACCGGAGATGAAGCATATTAAGACAGCCGTTTCTCTAGACGGCACCAATATAGAACCGAACAGTCAATCGAGTCACTGCTACGTTCCTGTGGACGCAGTTGTGGTGAAATGTGAGGAACGACTTCACGCGCCTCGTCGATTTTCCGAAGGTCACATGCTCACAGACTCACATGTATCTGCAATGCGTGAACAGTTTTCCTCTCCTGAGATTCACCAAGATCGATTGTGTGCTATGTTGGCCGAGCGCGATTCGGAATTCCGTAATTTGAAGTATCTGACTGTCAAAGTGGAAGAGGTACACGAATTGCAACAGAAAATGGAAAAGTTAAAGTCCCCCCGACACGTGAATAGCTCATCGATGACAGAAGTCGGCTTGGTCTCCTCACCTACGGTTCCGTTTGCGACTCCACTTCAGGATAGTGTTGAAACTGAAACCGGGGCTGCCGCAGAGATCGGTGATAGTTCAGCCGGAACGCTCGATAACCGGGGATCCTACGAGGCCGATGCACACGATGAACCGAAAGAAAAGACAGATGAACAACGTCCTTCTGTGGAGAACAAGATGGAAGCAAGCACGCTCTCCGGTTGGAGCAAATCGCCGGATTGCACCGTGAATAAGTCACACGTGGATGAAGTGACACAAAAGATTTCTTTATTGAACCGTGATGTGAGCAGTATATTGATGGGCGTCCTGCCATTGTTGGATGCATTAAAGGCTTACGACATGGATGTGCGGAAGATGTGTACGGTTGAGGTGGGGGAAGTGGCTGTTGAGATGACCTCAGAAGATGCAGGTAGCATTCTTAATAAAACAAATCGTGAGCTCTTCTTGTTAAGCGAAAAAATCACTCACTTGTCACACTGTTGCCTTAAATTGGTTCAGCTGTGTCCTATTCGGATACGTGAATGGTCAAACAAGTGCTATGTTCTAGAGCGACAAGTTTCTATGATGAACGAGGAAAAGGTGTTGCTGCAGAAAACTCTCGATGCTGCGATTTCTCCACCTGTTCGTCGCCCGATCGCAAGGGCTTACGAATCAAAAAGCGGAGTTAATCCGGTGCTAGCAAATAACGAGCCGGATGACATCATAGAAATGCCATCGATAGGCAGAAGTTGGAACATTGTCGAGGCCCCAGTGCCTCCGAAACATCTTTCTTGTGCTCGATCTCAATGGAGGGAGCAACCAAATCAGTGGGAGGATTTGTTTGAAGATAGCCTTACAGAGCATGGTACAGAATCCCATTTGCATCAAACAGCCAAGGCCAATGTGCTTGATGTTTCGTTGCATACGGACGAACGTACTGGTAACCATAAGATCAACGAAGAACTTATTCAAGCTGAACCCACAGCACAGATAAGAGATTTATCCGAAGGACAAGTAGCTGAAGTGTTCGAAGTCGGAAACTTCCTACATCCCACTGGATCTGGACGC
The DNA here is from genome assembly GCA_944474145.2 of Dicrocoelium dendriticum. Classification (NCBI taxonomy): domain Eukaryota; kingdom Metazoa; phylum Platyhelminthes; class Trematoda; order Plagiorchiida; family Dicrocoeliidae; genus Dicrocoelium; species Dicrocoelium dendriticum. The sequence goes on from OX104059.1 coordinate 7,488,407, forward strand.
ATTCGACGAGACAGAGCATCATATCATCCGTCTGGGTGTAGTGTTGACAGTGTTACTCTTTCGTTACAATCGGAACAAGAGATGACAGGAATCCGGTCTCAAACGCCAGATGCGCACACAATAACCTCGAAGGAAATTGGAGAATTGGCCGTTAGTGTGCAAAGCGATGCAAAAGATGAACGTATTTCGTTAAAAGCCTCCCGAAGAGCTACGCTTCAAGAAGGTCTGGAAGCCGACAATGTGACCATGGATAGCCATCAACAAGAACAATATGAAATAAAGGCTACAGATAGTTGGAACGCGGGTGAGCAAATATTAAACGTACACGCTCAAAATAGCTTGAATTTTGTAAACTATATCAGTCAAGTCAAAAAATCTGAGGCAGGAAGTATAGCAGAAGCCCCAGAAAGCTACACGGACACAGAAAAGCACTACGTTACCACTGACAGGACAAGCGAAAAATTGAAACAAATAGAAAAACAGCAAACAAAATTTGCGAATATGGAGCGCGTTAAGCAACTATTGCCTCCGAAAGCACCAAAGCATCTAAGCGAAAGTACAATGGCAAAGAAAATGATAAATGATTTAGAAAGGGGCATGGAAACAACAGACAGAAAGCTAAGAACGAAAACAAAAGTCATAGAGAAGAATAAACAAAAAGAAGAGAGGGAACAATTAACAACACCAGAAAAAGAGCAAGAAAACGTGCATGCAATAGAAAGTGGTTTGGGTATAGCGCTGAAGAAGATAGAGCAGTTGGAGTGTGAGAAGTGTGAGTTGCAGTCCGAGTTGTTGTCGCGGTCGCAGGTGGCTGATCGTGGCCGATTGTTGGACAAGACGGTGTTGGATTTGGTGGATGCGAAGAAGCTGTTGGGTGAGTTGGTGGGTCAGTTGTCGGAGCTCCGTGCGAGTTATGTGCATGGGTTATCAGAGCGTGCGTCTTTGGAGTCGACGTTGCGTGATGCGCTTTGCAATTTGACTGATGTTGAGTTGCAGTTGTCGGTGAATACGAGGCATGGTGAAGAGTTGCGCGACGCGCTAACCGAATCGGAAATGGCGTGTGCAGAGGCGCGTGCGGCCGCTTCTCGCCAGGCTTGCGATTTGTTGGAGGTGACGGATCGTTTGAAGTGCTCGGAGTTGGCTCGTGAGGCTCTGAGTGTTCGAGTGGCGGATCAGCAGAAAGTATTGGTTTGCATGGCTGGCGAGTTGCGTCATGTGCAGGATGTGTTGTGTGGTGTTGGTGCTGAGTTGCGTACCCTTGGTTTGGAGTGCAAGCGTTGGCAGTCGTCCGGAGCGTCGGAGTTGGGTCAATGTGTGTGTACTGTGGATTCGTTGGTGGAGACATCGCAGAAGTTGTATAGTGAGAGCGCATCTAGGTTGATTGAGATGGAGTCGTTGGTGTGCGACTTGCGGGAGGAGTTGCGTGTGGCTTGTGCACCGGTGTGTGCATCGGAAGGCGCGTTGCGCGAGGAGTTGTGTGCTCTTCGGTCGGAATACGCGCGAGTGTGTGAGGCTGTTGCGTCGAGTGAGGCGATGTGTGTGGAGAAGTCGTGTGCGTTGACTGCGGCGACTGATCGTGTGAGCGAGTTGAGTGCGGAGTTGAGTGTTGTTCGGCAGCATGTGTGCGAAGTGCGTTCGGAGAATGAGAGTTTACGCGTGGAGATTGCGGTTGCTCGTGCGGAGTGTGAGGAATTGCGGTCTCGTATTGATGTTGGTGTTCGTGATGGTGCACAGAGTGAGGTTGGATTGATTTGGTCCAGTGGGCGGGTGGACGTGACGTCGTTGGAACGTGTGGATGTATCTACTGAGGTGTGTGTTGCGAGGAGTGTGGTGTGCGAGTCGGCCCCGTGCTCATCATCGACATTGGTAGGATTACCTGGTGGTGTTTGTTCGGATGTGAATGCGAGAGCGGACGTGTCGGTGGTTGATGTGCATGAGTCGGCCCTGTTCTCAAAGTATGTGGAACACGTGAGCAGTCAAACGGATGAGGAGCGCGTGTTGGATGGTAGTATTAGCTATGGGACGGTTATTGGTGTTGTAGCGCGTGACGCGGGTGTGGGGCCTGACATGGCGGACGTGTGTGAACCGAAGTCGGCTTTGTCGGTGGAGATGGATGTGGCTGCGTCAGTTGTGTCTTCTAGCCGTTTGGATGTGTTGGGTATTGGAGTTGGAGGTGAACTTCCGCCTCCGCCGCCACCGTGTCCGGTACAATTTGGGCAAGAACTGCGTGTGTCTAGTGTGGACGTTTGTGGTGGCATTGGTGTGGATGGTGTTTCCGATGAGTTGACGGTGGATGGAGACGGGTGGCGCGCTGAGCTGGTTTCTCGAGATGAGCGTATAAGTGTGTTGTCGCAGCTTGTGGATGCTCGGGATGCGGCGCTACGTGATAGTCGTTACTTGTTGTCGGAGAAAGACAGTGAGTTGATGCTGTTGCGACAGGCCCAATGTCGAGGGGATGAGTTGCGTGCGGCGCTGGAGTCTGAATTGGAGCGTGTGAAATGTGACCTGGAGGCGAAGTGTTCGGAGTTGGAAGATGCATCGCGCAGACTGTTGTTGCTTGATGAGAGTGAGACATTGGGTGGAGGTGTGAGTGGGCGATATGAGGTGATGTTGGAAAGCGGGGCGACTGAGGATGCCGCGACTGGTATTGTGTGCAAGGGTGTGCAAACGGAGGCAGATGTGATATGTCGGTTGCAGGCTGAGTTGACTAGTCTTCGATTGGAGCATCTTCACCTGAGAGAGGCGTGTGAGCGCGCGCGTGGCTCGGAGACTGGTGGTATGATATCTGAGATTGAGTTGTTTACAGGCTTGCGTAGTGTGGCGATGGATGGACCGGCACTTGCTATTGAGGATAAGGCGTCTGCGTTGAGTGTTGCAGATGATGCCAGTGCTCGTGTTGATTTCGCTGTAGAGGTTTTGCATGAAGCAGAGGTGAGCTTGTCACTGTTGGTAGTGGACGAATTAGCTGCTGGTGACAGGCTGTTATCGTTGCCTTCGCCGATGGTTGGAACGCGTGCGGAGGATGTGGTGGAGATAGATGGATCTGGCATGTCGGGTGATTTGTGGTCGTGGGACGGTGTTGTGGAGACGGAGCACAGACCGGATGGTGTGTTAGCTGGTGGTCATGATATAGGTGTGCAGAGTGTGGATCTTGGCTTTTGGATTCCAGTGACGGTGTCGTCGGCTGGTGGTGTGATGGGGTCGGCTACATCGTCGGGACCGATAGTGGTGGATGCGAGTGTGACGTATAGTGGTGTAGTGTGTACGTCAGAAGCGTGTTGGATGGTACTAGTTTGTGTGGAGTTGAAGCGAGAGAGTTGAGTGCAGTGGAGACTCGTTTGTCCGCAGCGTTGGAGAAGATAGAGCAGTTGGAGTGTGAGAAGTGTGAGTTGCAGTCCGAGTTGTTGTCGCGGTCGCAGGTGGCTGATCGTGGCCGATTGTTGGACAAGACGGTGTTGGATTTGGTGGATGCGAAGAAGCTGTTGGGTGAGTTGGTGGGTCAGTTGTCGGAGCTCCGTGCGAGTTATGTGCATGGGTTATCAGAGCGTGCGTCTTTGGAGTCGACGTTGCGTGATGCGCTTTGCAATTTGACTGATGTTGAGTTGCAGTTGTCGGTGAATACGAGGCATGGTGAAGAGTTGCGCGACGCGCTAACCGAATCGGAAATGGCGTGTGCAGAGGCGCGTGCGGCCGCTTCTCGCCAGGCTTGCGATTTGTTGGAGGTGACGGATCGTTTGAAGTGCTCGGAGTTGGCTCGTGAGGCTCTGAGTGTTCGAGTGGCGGATCAGCAGAAAGTATTGGTTTGCATGGCTGGCGAGTTGCGTCATGTGCGGGATGTGTTGTGTGGTGTTGGTGCTGAGTTGCGTACCCTTGGTTTGGAGTGCAAGCGTTGGCAGTCGTCCGGAGCGTCGGAGTTGGGTCAATGTGTGTGTACTGTGGATTCGTTGGTGGAGACATCGCAGAAGTTGTATAGTGAGAGCGCATCTAGGTTGATTGAGATGGAGTCGTTGGTGTGCGACTTGCGGGAGGAGTTGCGTGTGGCTTGTGCACCGGTGTGTGCATCGGAAGGCGCGTTGCGCGAGGAGTTGTGTGCTCTTCGGTCGGAATACGCGCGAGTGTGTGAGGCTGTTGCGTCGAGTGAGGCGATGTGTGTGGAGAAGTCGTGTGCGTTGACTGCGGCGACTGATCGTGTGAGCGAGTTGAGTGCGGAGTTGAGTGTTGTTCGGCAGCATGTGTGCGAAGTGCGTTCGGAGAATGAGAGTTTACGCGTGGAGATTGCGGTTGCTCGTGCGGAGTGTGAGGAATTGCGGTCTCGTATTGATGTTGGTGTTCGTGATGGTGCACAGAGTGAGGTTGGATTGATTTGGTCCAGTGGGCGGGTGGACGTGACGTCGTTGGAACGTGTGGATGTATCTACTGAGGTGTGTGTTGCGAGGAGTGTGGTGTGCGAGTCGGCCCCGTGCTCATCATCGACATTGGTAGGATTACCTGGTGGTGTTTGTTCGGATGTGAATGCGAGAGCGGACGTGTCGGTGGTTGATGTGCATGAGTCGGCCCTGTTCTCAAAGTATGTGGAACACGTGAGCAGTCAAACGGATGAGGACAGCGTGTTGGATGGTAGTATTAGCTATGGGACGGTTATTGGTGTTGTAGCGCGTGACGCGGGTGTGGGGCCTGACATGGCGGACGTGTGTGAACCGAAGTCGGCTTTGTCGGTGGAGATGGATGTGGCTGCGTCAGTTGTGTCTTCTAGCCGTTTGGATGTGTTGGGTATTGGAGTTGGAGGTGAACTTCCGCCTCCGCCGCCACCGTGTCCGGTACAATTTGGACAAGAACTGCGTGTGTCTAGTGTGGACGTTTGTGGTGGCATTGGTGTGGATGGTGTTTCCGATGAGTTGACGGTGGATGGAGACGGGTGGCGCGCTGAGCTGGTTTCTCGAGATGAGCGTATAAGTGTGTTGTCGCGGCTTGTGGATGCTCGGGATGCGGCGCTACGTGATAGTCGTTACTTGTTGTCGGAGAAAGACAGTGAGTTGATGCTGTTGCGACAGGCCCAATGTCGAGGGGATGAGTTGCGTGCGGCGCTGGAGTCTGAATTGGAGCGTGTGAAATGTGACCTGGAGGCGAAGTGTTCGGAGTTGGAAGATGCATCGCGCAGACTGTTGTTGCTTGATGAGAGTGAGACATTGGGTGGAGGTGTGAGTGGGCGATATGAGGTGATGTTGGAAAGCGGGGCGACTGAGGATGCCGCGACTGGTATTGTGTGCAAGGGTGTGCAAACGGAGGCAGATGTGATATGTCGGTTGCAGGCTGAGTTGACTAGTCTTCGATTGGAGCATCTTCACCTGAGAGAGGCGTGTGAGCGCGCGCGTGGCTCGGAGACTGGTGGTATGATATCTGAGATTGAGTTGTTTACAGGCTTGCGTAGTGTGGCGATGGATGGACCGGCACTTGCTATTGAGGATAAGGCGTCTGCATTGAGTGTTGCAGAAGATGCCAGTGCTCGTGTTGGTTTCGCTGTGGATGCCTTGCATGAGAGAGAGGTGAGCGAGTCACTGTTGGTTGTGGACGAATTGGCTGCTGGTGACAGGTTGTTGTCGTTGCCTTCGCCGATGGTTGGAACGCGTGCGGAGGATGTGGTGGAGATAGATGGATCTGGCATGTCGGGTGATTTGTGGTCGTGGGACGGTGTTGTTGAGATGGAGCACAGACCGGATGATGTGATGGCTGGTGGTCATGATGTAGGTGTGCAGAGTGTGGATGTTGGTTGTTGGATTCCAGTGACGTGTCGTCGGCTGGTGGTGTGATGGGGTCGGCTACATCGTCGGGACCGATAGTGGTGGATGCGAGTGTGACGTATAGTGGTGTAGTGTGTACGTCAGAAGCCGTGTTGGATGGTACTAGTTTGTGTGGAGTTGAAGCGAGAGAGTTGAGTGCAGTGGAGACTCGTTTGTCCGCAGCGTTGGAGAAGATAGAGCAGTTGGAGTGTGAGAAGTGTGAGTTGCAGTCCGAGTTGTTGTCGCGGTCGCAGGTGGCTGATCGTGGCCGATTGTTGGACAAGACGGTGTTGGATTTGGTGGATGCGAAGAAGCTGTTGGGTGAGTTGGTGGGTCAGTTGTCGGAGCTCCGTGCGAGTTATGTGCATGGGTTATCAGAGCGTGCGTCTTTGGAGTCGACGTTGCGTGATGCGCTTTGCAATTTGACTGATGTTGAGTTGGAGTTGTCGGTGAATACGAGGCATGGTGAAGAGTTGCGCGACGCGCTAACCGAATCGGAAATGGCGTGTGCAGAGGCGCGTGCGGCCGCTTCTCGCCAGGCTTGCGATTTGTTGGAGGTGACGGATCGTTTGAAGTGCTCGGAGTTGGCTCGTGAGGCTCTGAGTGTTCGAGAGGCGGATCAGCAGAAAGTATTGGTTGGTATGGCTGGCGAGTTGTGTCATGTGCAGGATGTGTTGTGCGGCGTTGGTGCTGAGTTGCGGACCCTTGGTTTGGAGTGCAAGCGTTGGCAGTCGTTCGGAGTGTCGGAGTTGGATCAATGTGTGCGTGTGGTGGATTTGTTGGTGGAGGCATCGCAGAAGTGGTATAGTGAGAGCGCATCGGGGTTGATTGAGATGGAGTCGTTGGTGTGGGATTTGTGGAAGGAGTTGCGTGTGGCTTGTGCACCGGTGTGTGCATCGGAAGGCGCGTTGTGCGAGGAGTTGTGTGCACTTCGGTCGGAATACGCGCGAGTGTGTGAGGCTGTGGCGTCGAGTGAGGCGATGAATGTGGAGAAGTCGTGTGCGTTGACTGCGGCGACTGATCGTATGAGCGAATTGAGTGCGGAGTTGAGTGTTGTTCAGCAGCATGTGTGCGAAGTGCGTTCGGAGAATGAGAGTTTACGCGTGGAGATTGCGGTTGCTCGTGCGGAGTGTGAGGAATTGCGGTCTCGTATTGATGTTGGTGTTCGTGATGGTGCACAGAGTGAGGTTGGATTGATTTGGTCCAGTGGGCGGGTGGACGTGACGTCGTTGGAACGTGTGGATGTATCTACTGAGGTGTGTGTTGCGAGGAGTGTGGTGTGCGAGTCGGCCCCGTGCTCATCATCGACATTGGTAGGATTACCTGGTGGTGTTTGTTCGGATGTGAATGCGAGAGCGGACGTGTCGGTGGTTGATGTTCATGAGTCGGCCCTGTTCTCAAAGTATGTGGAACACGTGAGCAGTCAAACGGATGAGGAGCAGCGTGTTGGATGGTAGTATTAGCTATGGGACGGTTATTGGTGTTGTAGCGCGTGACGCGGGTGTGGGGCCTGACATGGCGGACGTGTGTGAACCGAAGTCGGCTTTGTCGGTGGAGATGGATGTGGCTGCGTCAGTTGTGTCTTCTAGCCGTTTGGATGTGTTGGGTATTGGAGTTGGAGGTGAACTTCCGCCTCCGCCGCCACCGTGTCCGGTACAATTTGGACAAGAACTGCGTGTGTCTAGTGTGGACGTTTGTGGTGGCATTGGTGTGGATGGTGTTTCCGATGAGTTGACGGTGGATGGAGACGGGTGGCGCGCTGAGCTGGTTTCTCGAGATGAGCGTATAAGTGTGTTGTCGCAGCTTGTGGATGCTCGGGATGCGGCGCTACGTGATAGTCGTTACTTGTTGTCGGAGAAAGACAGTGAGTTGATGCTGTTGCGACAGGCCCAATGTCGAGGGGATGAGTTGCGTGCGGCGCTGGAGTCTGAATTGGAGCGTGTGAAATGTGACCTGGAGGCGAAGTGTTCGGAGTTGGAAGATGCATCGCGCAGACTGTTGTTGCTTGATGAGAGTGAGACATTGGGTGGAGGTGTGAGTGGGCGATATGAGGTGATGTTGGAAAGCGGGGCGACTGAGGATGCCGCGACTGGTATTGTGTGCAAGGGTGTGCAAACGGAGGCAGATGTGATATGTCGGTTGCAGGCTGAGTTGACCAGTCTTCGATTGGAGCATCTTCACCTGAGAGAGGCGTGTGAGCGCGCGCGTGGCTCGGAGACTGGTGGTATGATATCTGAGATTGAGTTGTTTACAGGCTTGCGTAGTGTGGCGATGGATGGACCGGCACTTGCTATTGAGGATAAGGCGTCTGCATTGAGTGTTGCAGAAGATGCCAGTGCTCGTGTTGGTTTCGCTGTGGATGCCTTGCATGAGAGAGAGGTGAGCGAGTCACTGTTGGTTGTGGACGAATTGGCTGCTGGTGACAGGCTGTTGTCGTTGCCTTCGCCGATGGTTGGAACGCGTGCGGAGGATGTGGTGGAGATAGATGGATCTGGCATGTCGGGTGATTTGTGGTCGTGGGACGGTGTTGTTGAGATGGAGCACAGACCGGATGATGTGATGGCTGGTGGTCATGATGTAGGTGTGCAGAGTGTGGATGTTGGTTGTTGGATTCCAGTGACGGTGTCGTCGGCTGGTGGTGTGATGGGGTCGGCTACATCGTCGGGACCGATAGTGGTGGATGCGAGTGTGACGTATAGTGGTGTAGTGTGTACGTCAGAAGCGGTGTTGGATGGTACTAGTTTGTGTGGAGTTGAAGCGAGAGAGTTGAGTGCAGTGGAGACTCGTTTGTCCGCAGCGTTGGAGAAGATAGAGCAGTTGGAGTGTGAGAAGTGTGAGTTGCAGTCCGAGTTGTTGTCGCGGTCGCAGGTGGCTGATCGTGGCCGATTGTTGGGCAAGACGGTGTTGGATTTGGTGGATGCGAAGAAGCTGTTGGGTGAGTTGGTGGGTCAGTTGTCGGAGCTCCGTGCGAGTTATGTGCATGGGTTATCAGAGCGTGCGTCTTTGGAGTCGACGTTGCGTGATGCGCTTTGCAATTTGACTGATGTTGAGTTGCAGTTGTCGGTGAATACGAGGCATGGTGAAGAGTTGCGCGACGCGCTAACCGAATCGGAAATGGCGTGTGCAGAGGCGCGTGCGGCCGCTTCTCGTCAGGCTTGCGATTTGTTGGAGGTGACGGATCGTTTGAAGTGCTCGGAGTTGGCTCGTGAGGCTCTGAGTGTTCGAGTGGCGGATCAGCAGAAAGTATTGGTTTGCATGGCTGGCGAGTTGCGTCATGTGCGGGATGTGTTGTGTGGTGTTGGTGCTGAGTTGCGTACCCTTGGTTTGGAGTGCAAGCGTTGGCAGTCGTCCGGAGCGTCGGAGTTGGGTCAATGTGTGTGTACTGTGGATTCGTTGGTGGAGACATCGCAGAAGTTGTATAGTGAGAGCGCATCTAGGTTGATTGAGATGGAGTCGTTGGTGTGCGACTTGCGGGAGGAGTTGCGTGTGGCTTGTGCACCGGTGTGTGCATCGGAAGGCGCGTTGCGCGAGGAGTTGTGTGCTCTTCGGTCGGAATACGCGCGAGTGTGTGAGGCTGTTGCGTCGAGTGAGGCGATGTGTGTGGAGAAGTCGTGTGCGTTGACTGCGGCGACTGATCGTGTGAGCGAGTTGAGTGCGGAGTTGAGTGTTGTTCGGCAGCATGTGTGCGAAGTGCGTTCGGAGAATGAGAGTTTACGCGTGGAGATTGCGGTTGCTCGTGCGGAGTGTGAGGAATTGCGGTCTCGTATTGATGTTGGTGTTCGTGATGGTGCACAGAGTGAGGTTGGATTGATTTGGTCCAGTGGGCGGGTGGACGTGACGTCGTTGGAACGTGTGGATGTATCTACTGAGGTGTGTGTTGCGAGGAGTGTGGTGTGCGAGTCGGCCCCGTGCTCATCATCGACATTGGTAGGATTACCTGGTGGTGTTTGTTCGGATGTGGATGCGAGAGCGGACGTGTCGGTGGTTGATGTGCATGAGTCGGCCCTGTTCTCAAAGTATGTGGAACACGTGAGCAGTCAAACGGATGAGGACAGCGTGTTGGATGGTAGTATTAGCTATGGGACGGTTATTGGTGTTGTAGCGCGTGACGCGGGTGTGGGGCCTGACATGGCGGACGTGTGTGAACCGAAGTCGGCTTTGTCGGTGGAGATGGATGTGGCTGCGTCAGTTGTGTCTTCTAGCCGTTTGGATGTGTTGGGTATTGGAGTTGGAGGTGAACTTCCGCCTCCGCCGCCACCGTGTCCGGTACAATTTGGGCAAGAACTGCGTGTGTCTAGTGTGGACGTTTGTGGTGGCATTGGTGTGGATGGTGTTTCCGATGAGTTGACGGTGGATGGAGACGGGTGGCGCGCTGAGCTGGTTTCTCGAGATGAGCGTATAAGTGTGTTGTCGCAGCTTGTGGATGCTCGGGATGCGGCGCTACGTGATAGTCGTTACTTGTTGTCGGAGAAAGACAGTGAGTTGATGCTGTTGCGACAGGCCCAATGTCGAGGGGATGAGTTGCGTGCGGCGCTGGAGTCTGAATTGGAGCGTGTGAAATGTGACCTGGAGGCGAAGTGTTCGGAGTTGGAAGATGCATCGCGCAGACTGTTGTTGCTTGATGAGAGTGAGACATTGGGTGGAGGTGTGAGTGGGCGATATGAGGTGATGTTGGAAAGCGGGGCGACTGAGGATGCCGCGACTGGTATTGTGTGCAAGGGTGTGCAAACGGAGGCAGATGTGATATGTCGGTTGCAGGCTGAGTTGACTAGTCTTCGATTGGAGCATCTTCACCTGAGAGAGGCGTGTGAGCGCGCGCGTGGCTCGGAGACTGGTGGTATGATATCTGAGATTGAGTTGTTTACAGGCTTGCGTAGTGTGGCGATGGATGGACCGGCACTTGCTATTGAGGATAAGGCGTCTGCGTTGAGTGTTGCAGATGATGCCAGTGCTCGTGTTGGTTTCGCTGTGATTATTTTGCATGAGAGAGAGCTGAGCGCGTCACTGTTGGTTGTGGACGAATTGGCTGCTGGTGACAGGCTGTTGATGCCTTCGCCGGTGGTTGGAACGCGTGCGGAGGATGTGGTGGAGATAGATGGATCTGGCATGTCGGGTGATTTGTGGTCGTGGGACGGTGTTGTTGAGATGGAGCACAGACCGGATGATGTGATGGCTGGTGGTCATGATGTAGGTGTGCAGAGTGTGGATGTTGGTTGTTGGATTCCAGTGACGGTGTCGTCGGCTGGTGGTGTGATGGGGTCGGCTACATCGTCGGGACCGATAGTGGTGGATGCGAGTGTGACGTATAGTGGTGTAGTGTGTACGTCAGAAGCGGTGTTGGATGGTACTAGTTTGTGTGGAGTTGAAGCGAGAGAGTTGAGTGCAGTGGAGACTCGTTTGTCCGCAGCGTTGGAGAAGATAGAGCAGTTGGAATGTGAGAAGCTTCATTTGAAGTCCATTTTTGACACTTTTCTTCTTGGATCGCATTCTGATATGGTTGCTCTTAGGGATATTTTCTTACAGTCTTCTGTTTTTGAGGTGCCGTCTAATGGTTTGTTTATTCCTGGTTTCCTTTCTTTTGGCGAGGTTTTACCTGGTTCTGTTTCTTCCTGCCTTTCAGGGAGTCGTTCGCGATTGTTTGATCTCGTGTCTAAGTTGCTCTGCTTTGATGCCTCAACTCCCTCTTACTTTTCTATTGATCCTACTTGTCTTCCTTTGAGTCATTTTACACGTTTTATTCCACTTATTTCATTTCCTGTTGATGCTACTCACTTTCACCCCTTGCTCTTGTCTTGTGATACTGGTGCTTCATTTCATCGTGTTATAGGCTGCGAACATATTGCACTTTTGTCGGAGCTTCAAGATGAAATAGACTCGTTGCGGTTGAAGCTATGCGAACGCGATTTTGAATCTCTCTCTCTGCGGAACATTTCAGACATCTTTGTTCGTATTTTCACGGATATTTTAAATATCCTTTCTTCAGATCACCATGAGTTCGATTTTTCTTTTTCCCCGCTTTTGCGTTCTGCTTTGCTTACTCATTGTCGGTCTATTTCGGCAACCCTTGCGGACTCATGTTTGGACCTTGATGTCAGAGAATTACTGCCCCTTATCGAAAGTTATGTCTCCAAATTAACCTCCGTCTCTGCTGATCCTATCACTACTCCAAGCGTTGTAGCTGTTACCAAATCCGATGCAGAAAATGCGCTTCCTTTGAACATTACAAATGAGGATTTGTGCAGTCTCCCATCTGTGGTCGAAGAGAAGTCTGAGCGAAACATAGAGTGTCAAGAGTGGGTTATTGAAAACCGCGTTCATTTCTCAAACCACAAGCGGTCTGAATCGTGGAATGAGTTGACAAAATCAGATCAGCAGACCGAGGGGTTTGATCCTCAGCGCACCTTCGACGTAAGCGTTTGTGAGTTGCAGCTAACTGTCGCGGATCTAGAGAAACAGCTCACGGAGAAACAGAATGAGTTGGAGGATGCTTTGCGGGAGCTGCGTGCTCAAAGAGCAGAGCTAGATTCTAGTCTAAACATGATCTCGGATAAAATGGATGAAATACAACTACTCCAAGTAGAAAACGCTTCTCTGAAATGCGATGTCGACATGTTAGCTAGTAAGCTGGCGCCCACTTTTAATTGGCAGGAAACTGTTGACCACACCCGGCAACACTTGAAAATTGGCGAAAACGAAGGCAGCGGCACAAGTTTTCAGGACTCTGTGTCAGGAAATCAATTCCTAGTGAATGCTATGTCTTCAATTGGAGCAACAGCTTTGCCAAAGTCGTTGCGAAATGAACTGAGCGGTATAAGTTCAAAGCAAGAAAACTTAAACTCAGAAGAACACAACGAGAATACAGGCGTTTCAACTCTACAGCTGGTGAATGAGATTTCTCCCGGTGACTTGGCAAAACAATATGAGATAGTATGCAAAAAGTTAGCCATCTGCGACCGTGAGCTGCGCTCACTACACAAGCGACTTAACACTGCTGAACACGGGAGATCCACTGCGCAACAATGGCAAATTGATTTGCGGTCACAAATTCAGTTCTTAATCTCCATTCTCTCCTCATCTGTCTACCACACTTCCGGATCTACTTTGTTACCGGAACCTGATCATTTGGATGAGAGCAGTCCTGCTCCGGTGGGCGAAGCCGTTGTGATGACATGCCAGTCTGTGCCATCAGCATTTCCAACCGCTTCACTGCCGCATCTATCGGAGAATGCCGAGTCACCTTCGATTCCGGTACATAGCGAAATGACGGATACACAGAGCGAACATGAATTCAGTTCAAACACGTGCTTCACTGCTGTTAAGGAAACAGCATGTCTACCAATATCCAGTATGGAAAGTCATAAGGAGCTGCGATTCTTTACCTCACCGGATTGGACAGGTTCATCCGGCTCAGCTGAAGTATTGCAGAACCGTTTTGTTGTACAGATGGATAGTTGGAGTAAGAATATTACCACGAACTTAGAACATCACTTGAGCATACTAGAGAATCGGTTGTCACGTATCGCTACTTTTCTATCCAAATTCATTACCCGGCACACACAGCCTGTTGGACATGTCTATGGCAAAATGATGAACCCAAATCAAATCGACGTGGACAAGTATGAAACAGTGCTAGTTTCGCTTTTCAATCTAATCGAAACTTCATCTACCTTAAAAAGAATTCGCAGCAGCAGCGATAATCCAGACATGCTGAGCAGCATTGTAGAGGAAGTAAGAACAATCCTGAATGAACTGGAAGACAGTAAAGCGGAGCGTATGCGTCTAACTGGGTTGCTTGCACTCGCAAGAGATGAACTGGAAAGAAATCACGCAATGAATGCACTACTAAGAGATGCGTCAACTAAGACAGAAGCGCGGCAGGCTCAGTCCTGTGAACCCATTCGCCCGTTCAGGGCAGATTCAGCGCTTTACGGTCTGAATGACGAGGATACACTGCCAAAACTGCAAATTCCAGCGACCACCAAAATGGAAAACCCAGTTAAACAAGACCATCTTGTCTTTAAGTCCAAGACAATGAGAACTGAAGGCTGGGCGCGAGCAGAGTACGAGCAAGGACAGAAAAATAAACCAGGCAATAGCAGCAAGCTAAGCGAAAAAGAAACGCATGAGCAGCAGGAAAAAGCAAAGGGAGGATCGGAAGTGAAAGGAGGTCGAAACCCAGCTAACGTCGAACGAAAGAACAGGGATAAAGCCATAAGTGAGGAAGTAGAAAATGGAGCAGAAGGCAAACCTGATGAAATAATACAGAAAGAAAGAGATGACGCGTACGAAAACGAACGGAGCGGAAAATTCAGCACCCAGAGAAAGCAAAAAAATATATACAGCAAAATAGCGAAGACAGAACATAAGAGTGAAACAAAAAAGGAAAGGAGCAACAACAAGGTAGCAAAGGTTAACGCGGAAGAACAAGAGCTACAAAGCACAGCAGAAAGGATACGGATAAATTTAGCGGGTTTAAAGCAGATACTGGGTAAGTTGGTGGGCCAGATGGCTGAGCTCCGTGCGAGTTATGTGCATGGGTTATCAGAGCGTGCGTCTTTGGAGTCGACGTTGCGTGATGCGCTTTGCAATTTGACTGATGTTGAGTTGCAGTTGTCGGTGAATACGAGGCATGGTGAAGAGTTGCGCGACGCGCTAACCGAATCGGAAATGGCGTGTGCAGAGGCGCGTGCGGCCGCTTCTCGTCAGGCTTGCGATTTGTTGGAGGTGATGGATCGTTTGAAGTGCTCGGAGTTGGCTCGTGAGGCTCTGAGTGTTCGAGTGGCGGATCAGCAGAAAGTATTGGTTTGCATGGCTGGCGAGTTGCGTCATGTGCGGGATGTGTTGTGTGGTGTTGGTGCTGAGTTGCGTACCCTTGGTTTGGAGTGCAAGCGTTGGCAGTCGTCCGGAGCGTCGGAGTTGGGTCAATGTGTGTGTACTGTGGATTCGTTGGTGGAGACATCGCAGAAGTTGTATAGTGAGAGCGCATCTAGGTTGATTGAGATGGAGTCGTTGGTGTGCGACTTGCGGGAGGAGTTGCGTGTGGCTTGTGCACCGGTGTGTGCATCGGAAGGCGCGTTGCGCGAGGAGTTGTGTGCTCTTCGGTCGGAATACGCGCGAGTGTGTGAGGCTGTTGCGTCGAGTGAGGCGATGTGTGTGGAGAAGTCGTGTGCGTTGACTGCGGCGACTGATCGTGTGAGCGAGTTGAGTGCGGAGTTGAGTGTTGTTCGGCAGCATGTGTGCGAAGTGCGTTCGGAGAATGAGAGTTTACGCGTGGAGATTGCGGTTGCTCGTGCGGAGTGTGAGGAATTGCGGTCTCGTATTGATGTTGGTGTTCGTGATGGTGCACAGAGTGAGGTTGGATTGATTTGGTCCAGTGGGCGGGTGGACGTGACGTCGTTGGAACGTGTGGATGTATCTACTGAGGTGTGTGTTGCGAGGAGTGTGGTGTGCGAGTCGGCCCCGTGCTCATCATCGACATTGGTAGGATTACCTGGTGGTGTTTGTTCGGATGTGGATGCGAGAGCGGACGTGTCGGTGGTTGATGTGCATGAGTCGGCCCTGTTCTCAAAGTATGTGGAACACGTGAGCAGTCAAACGGATGAGGACAGCGTGTTGGATGGTAGTATTAGCTATGGGACGGTTATTGGTGTTGTAGCGCGTGACGCGGGTGTGGGGCCTGACATGGCGGACGTGTGTGAACCGAAGTCGGCTTTGTCGGTGGAGATGGATGTGGCTGCGTCAGTTGTGTCTTCTGGCCGTTTGGATGTGTTGGGTATTGGAGTTGGAGGTGAACTTCCGCCTCCGCCGCCACCGTGTCCGGTACAATTTGGGCAAGAACTGCGTGTGTCTAGTGTGGACGTTTGTGGTGGCATTGGTGTGGATGGTGTTTCCGATGAGTTGACGGTGGATGGAGACGGGTGGCGCGCTGAGCTGGTTTCTCGAGATGAGCGTATAAGTGTGTTGTCGCAGCTTGTGGATGCTCGGGATGCGGCGCTACGTGATAGTCGTTACTTGTTGTCGGAGAAGGACAGTGAGTTGATGCTGTTGCGACAGGCCCAAAGTCGAGGGGATGAGTTGCGTGCGGCGCTGGAGTCTGAATTGGAGCGTGTGAAATGTGACCTGGAGGCGAAGTGTTCGGAGTTGGAAGATGCATCGCGCAGACTGTTGTTGCTTGATGAGAGTGAGACATTGGGTGGAGGTGTGAGTGGGCGATATGAGGTGATGTTGGAAAGCGGGGCGACTGAGGATGCCGCGACTGGTATTGTGTGCAAGGGTGTGCAAACGGAGGCAGATGTGATATGTCGGTTGCAGGCTGAGTTGACTAGTCTTCGATTGGAGCATCTTCACCTGAGAGAGGCGTGTGAGCGCGCGCGTGGCTCGGAGACTGGTGGTATGATATCTGAGATTGAGTTGTTTACAGGCTTGCGTAGTGTGACGATGGATGGACCGGCACTTGCTATTGAGGATAAGGCGTCTGCATTGAGTGTTGCAGAAGATGCCAGTGCTCGTGTTGGTTTCGCTGTGGATGCCTTGCATGAGAGAGAGGTGAGCGAGTCACTGTTGGTTGTGGACGAATTGGCTGCTGGTGACAGGTTGTTGTCGTTGCCTTCGCCGATGGTTGGAACGCGTGCGGAGGATGTGGTGGAGATAGATGGATCTGGCATGTCGGGTGATTTGTGGTCGTGGGACGGTGTTGTTGAGATGGAGCACAGACCGGATGATGTGATGGCTGGTGGTCATGATGTAGGTGTGCAGAGTGTGGATGTTGGTTGTTGGATTCCAGTGACGGTGTCGTCGGCTGGTGGTGTGATGGGGTCGGCTACATCGTCGGGACCGATAGTGGTGGATGCGAGTGTGACGTATAGTGGTGTAGTGTGTACGTCAGAAGCGGTGTTGGATGGTACTAGTTTGTGTGGAGTTGAAGCGAGAGAGTTGAGTGCAGTGGAGACTCGTTTGTCCGCAGCGTTGGAGAAGATAGAGCAGTTGGAGTGTGAGAAGTGTGAGTTGCAGTCCGAGTTGTTGTCGCGGTCGCAGGTGGCTGATCGTGGCCGATTGTTGGACAAGACGGTGGTGGATTTGGTGGATGCGAAGAAGTTGTTGGGTGAGTTGGTGGGTCAGTTGTCGGAGCTCCGTGCGAGTTATGTGCATGGGTTATCAGAGCGTGCGTCTTTGGAGTCGACGTTGCGTGATGCGCTTTGCAATTTGACTGATGTTGAGTTGCAGTTGTCGGTGAATACGAGGCATGGTGAAGAGTTGCGCGACGCGCTAACCGAATCGGAAATGGCGTGTGCAGAGGCGCGTGCGGCCGCTTCTCGTCAGGCTTGCGATTTGTTGGAGGTGATGGATCGTTTGAAGTGCTCGGAGTTGGCTCGTGAGGCTCTGAGTGTTCGAGTGGCGGATCAGCAGAAAGTATTGGTTTGCATGGCTGGCGAGTTGCGTCATGTGCGGGATGTGTTGTGTGGTGTTGGTGCTGAGTTGCGTACCCTTGGTTTGGAGTGCAAGCGTTGGCAGTCGTCCGGAGCGTCGGAGTTGGGTCAATGTGTGTGTACTGTGGATTCGTTGGTGGAGACATCGCAGAAGTTGTATAGTGAGAGCGCATCTAGGTTGATTGAGATGGAGTCGTTGGTGTGCGACTTGCGGGAGGAGTTGCGTGTGGCTTGTGCACCGGTGTGTGCATCGGAAGGCGCGTTGCGCGAGGAGTTGTGTGCTCTTCGGTCGGAATACGCGCGAGTGTGTGAGGCTGTTGCGTCGAGTGAGGCGATGTGTGTGGAGAAGTCGTGTGCGTTGACTGCGGCGACTGATCGTGTGAGCGAGTTGAGTGCGGAGTTGTGTGTTGTTCAGCGGCGTGTTCGTGAATTGTCTTCCGAGAAAGAGGCACTACTTTCTGAGCTTTTTGACGCCTCCACTCATTTTGCCGAATTTTCTTCTCTTTTGTCGATGTTTTGTCCGTGTTTATCTTCTTCTATTTTGGACTGCCTTTTACCCTTGGACCATCCTAGTAATGATGGCTACCGTGGTGTGTTTTCCCCACTTTTGCGGTCTTCTGAGTGTTGTTTCTTTCGATCCCATTCTTGTTTGCCTTCTCCTGTCCCTGCATCGGACGTTGGACTTGTTTTTCCTGTTGTTTTTGATATTTTTGCGGATGTCACTCGTCTTTCGAGGGTCTGTTCTACTCTTGTTGTTGCTGCTTTGAGGTTGGCAAACTTAGTTGAACAGGTTACGCCAATTTCTTTTCGCCTTTCTGATCGGTTGTCTGTGGATATCCCTCCTTCCTCAAGTGTTCCTCTTGGCCCTGAGGTTTGCTGGTCTGCTAGTTCTTTATGTCGTGCCTCCAAAGACCTTGAGAGGGAGGCGGCTGTTTTAGATGAGCAATTAAATCTTGAGCTTTCTTGCAATCATAACCATTCTGAGGAAGTCGAGCGCATGAAATCTGTCAATTCCAGTTGGATCGCATGCGCTCATCGCATCTTGGACACGGTCAACGATCTCTGTGGTTCCAAGTCGCAGTGTACCTTTGAAGGGGATTTACAACCGGACGATTTTGAGCACTCACTTTCTTCCGCCTTCAAGGAATTCTCAGGGCACCTTTATCAGTCTGCTCTTCTAGACAACGAATGTAACTCACTGCGTTTGCGCCTTTTGGACCTTCAGGAGGCGCACGCAACATCCATCAACGAACTCCAGCGTGCGCAGGCCACTTTAAATGACCAGCATGTCGAAATTGGACGTTATCGAAAGCATTGGCGTTGTTTGATCGATTTGACGGATCAGTTAATACCACTTATTTCTTCTGACACGGTAACCACCGACAGTTTGCTTCAACTTCGTCAAGGTCTTCATGAAATACAAAATAGCTTGGTTAACTCTTTAGTTAATCAGACAAATGATCCTGTTCTTGCCCATTTTCCGGCTCTAGCCGAAGACTCACCCGTGACAATAGCGCCTGTTGCAGCGAGACATTTAGAATTAGTTGATGCTGAGTGTCTGGCTGGGGTGGGAGCAGTTCCGGCCATAGCTTCCTCTTCAGTTCTCCAACAGTTGCCAGATGAAGATGCAGCTAGTTTGGCCTCCTCTTACCGAACAAGTCTGGAAGTCAGTCTCAGTTCAGAATTCAACTATCTAAAGAACTGCATTCACAGTTTAAAGATGGAGTTGAATTCGATGCGCAAGTATGTAGAGGCCTCTCTTTCTTCCGTTCGTGATGAACTTTGTTCGGTAATTCGGTTACATGATCCTTCCAACACAAGGAGTGAGAGTTTACTCATCCCTTCCATTGTGGTTGAATACATCCGTAAGCTTCACACTATTCTCAACCTGAATGAATTTGTACCTAATGCAGATACCAAGTTAGACAGAATAAGCATTTCCCCGACGTATCTTTGTGAACTGAGCAAGCAAGTTTCTTTATTGCAACAAGAAGTTTGTTTCACGAAAAGGGAAATACAAACATCGACCAGTAATCCACATCCAGTGGCTTATAAACCAGATGAAATAGCAACGTCTCTCGGTAAGTTTGGATATTCTCCCGACCCATCAGCTACTTGCAATCACACCGATGAATCAGTAAGTTCTGAGTCCAAATTGGAGACCTTATCAGCGTTCGTCTACGCGTGCAATGTACTTATAGACTACGCACCTACCACCGCTACTGGCAAACTGCTAGAACAAGTCGGAGTCACGAGAGAACTCATTCAATTTCTCAATGGGATTTTGGGAAAAATGGAATCATTGTGTACCTTAGCAAACAATGGGAACCAGGAGTCAACGCACCCGGCGTCTGCTCATTCTAATGGACTGTGCACCTCGAATAAGGTGCCGGAAAACATTTTGCTTTTGGATTTCTGTGCACGACTCGCTGTCCTTTTTGATCAACCTACGATACCACTCCAGCCTATAAACTCCACTGATCTTAAAACGCACCTAAGTGCATTGTTTTCCGCCATTCAACTGCAGAAGCAAATATTTGATGAGGTTAGGAATACGGACGAGTTCCGTACCGCTGCCTACACTGGTCTGATAAATTGCTTAGATCAGCTATGTTGTATGTCAGATCCCAAAATCATCCTACATGATCCTCATTTTTCCTCAAATGCACTCTCACCACAGAGCCTCGAGCGATTGACCGAGTTAATACGCAAAGGTGGACTTAAGTCCGAAGACTTTATTCCACGGTTAAGCCAGCTTCATCAGAATGTCTCTAACCTTGCGCTTAGGATTTCTAGCCTTACTGATGAGGATCACGAGTTGTCTGCTGCGCTTCGATCCAAGGAGATGGTGTTCTCTGTTCCTGGGACAGTGATCCGTGACCTTGCGGACCACACACAAAGTGTTCAATCTGCTGTCGAGGCCCTTTCGACTGTACTCGACCGTGTTGATGCATCGAAACTCCGAACCGGGATGGGCGATGCAATTCATGATGCACAAACTACAGGTTCGAAAACGGTGACCAGTTTGTGCTCAAATAACCAGCAAACTACTTCTTATCTCGAGTTGACGGTTGCTGTCGACGCGCTTCATAAGGAGTGGACTCAACTGAAAAGGACACTTATCTCTTTTGAACGTGGGCTTGAACACGAGAGTGTGAGTCGTTTGAAGCGCGGGACTACAGTCTTGGATACGTCCTGTGAAGAATCTCACCTATCCTGTGCAAATGTCCCCTCCACGGATGACACAGTGCATTCTCCTCTGAACGTGTCCCTACCCACACTAGACGTCCGTTGGCCGATACTAACCTGTAACACACATCAGGTGCTTGATAACCCTTCATCGACCTCCCAGCTGTGCACTGTGCCACAAGAGAGACGAATGAGCACTACGAACTTGTTGGCCTCAGCTTTGAATCTCCAGGGATGGAACGCAAAAAGTTGGCCGAGCATACACCGAAGGGCGTACAAAAAACAATTGCCACACCGTTCGCACTCGTTACCTGCACTAAGGAGGCACAGTTGTTCGCCTCCGTTTGTTGAGGATCCCCGTCCAACTGCTGATGATATCGAGGCAATTTGGAATGGGCGGGACAAGAAGCTTCTTAGAAGAGCATCAGAAGCCACTTTATCTCACCATCCTACCGTCTATCGATCGTCTCTGCTTCAGTTTGTTCGAGCTCTGGAGGCTTATTTCCCCGCATTCATGTTGCGACCGATCGGAATAAGTCTGTTTCCACTGTCACTTCGTACTGGCTTGAGGGCGTTGCGACATTTGTTACTCACTCTACCCGAGGACCTCATTCGACCCATAAGCATTTCAGATGTTAGCGATTGTTTGGAGTGCCACGTTCAGTGGAGAGAACTACAGCTCTGGCAACAAATGTGTGCGCTTAGGGCACAACTTGTTCTGCTACACCGACAAATGAAGCTGGAGCAGGCAAGTCACAGATCGCCGAGCGAACTACAAGCCCAAATAGGTCAGATCAATCAACTTTTGTGTCAAAGCACACTGAGCTACAAGTTTGTACATGAATTGATGCCCCTCCGCATACCACTTCATCCCGGTGGTCCCTATTGCCATTTATTGGCTGCAAACGTAAGCTCAGACCTTTCAACGGATTGCGAACAGTACGACTACTTTGGATTATCGGCCACTCTTGTACAACGGTTATTGCGTCTTCTGCACATACGTGACATGGAAGTTCTGTACTTGTTATCGCTGAGGCAAGAGGGTGGTCAGTTTGACCACGAACACGAAGAAATTTGTACTAAGCTCCGTACCTTTGCTGACTGGAACAGCATTCCACCAGTTGATTTAACGGAATTGCCTACTTACCGCATTGGCCTAAGGATGTTGGATTCCAAACTTTTTAGCCAACTTGCAGTTTCGGCTGAAGAAAAGAAGCGTGTAGCAGAATCATTCGATTTTCCACTGAATCGAGAGTCGAATGATTCAACGCAACAGCATCTGTCGGACCCACGACATCTGTCATCTTACGAGGTGAGTGGGCGCCGCTTTAGTTATGGCATTTCTCACATTCGATTCATCTCTTATTTTCGTTAAGCGTTCCGTTGAGTAGCTTTTCTTAGCTAACTAATTTTGTTGGTCACAAATATTTCAGCCGATTGTCTGCCACCGCTTGTCCAGCTATGATAAAATGCTTATAATGTCCAGGCTATTGCTCACGTACTACACCACACCGCCTAAATCAGATGCTTGCTGTCTGCATGCCTTGTAGAGGATCTCGGTTACTTTCTTTCTCTTTAGCAAAGAGGCACCCAAGCGCCTCAATGTACCACGCTCCCAAAAATCAGTTAATATTGCGTATACACAAGGCGATACTCGGTTAGTGACTCCTAACCGTTTACGAGCCTACGAACAGCACGATCCAGCGACTATGAGATAGAATACATTCGCTCCTACAAGATTTGCTCCACGAGCGCCTGAGCTGCCAGTAAGTACACTTTGGCCAGCACAGTAGCTTGGCGGTGGAATGAGAGGGCCAAAGAACCAAGCGCGTCACAGACCATGTGAATCCTCATGGCTCTTGAGTCATGTGCTTTACTACTGATCTGTCAGTACTTAAATTTTCCCATCTGCCAACATTTTCTACCTTCTCTTGCGAACCCATTCCCCTGTCGATGCTTCCACAAGCAGAAACGTTACTTGATACAAATGGAGGGGTCTGACTTAGTAGTCAGGATGGCGAAACACATTGGCCATCGAAGGTCGTCATTTCGGTCTAATAGTTCAATAGTGTATGATGGGATAAAAAGCAAAACTTTACAAGACCAACAGAATGGAAAATGCACAAGGAAATAAAAATCAACAAAGTTCCAACATGGAACGTGAATCCTCAGTGGTAAAGACATTGCACTTTATCTCACTGTTATGTAGCGCTTATCACTAAGATGAAAGTCTAGCTGTCTCACGAATGTCGCGGTGTCTTGTGCGTTCACCACATGTGTTGGTAGTGCGTTTCAGTGGGAACAGATTCCAAAAGAGTAAAAAAAACTTCCTACAATTCAAACGGGATTGTTGCGCTACTGATTTAAGGTGAAGGTCTCGACATTATTTGTAAGGGGCTAAGGTCATCCGTGACGCGCGTAGATGCTCGCTTTCAGTTAGTATCCGGTATGTGAGGACGAGATCCCCGCGAAGCCGTCGGTATTCTGAGAAGACACCAAGCAAACGAAGGCGCAGTTCGTAACTGAGACTGGATAGTCCACGTGTCGCCTTACTAGCCCTTCTTTGAGATTGCTCCAAAAGACGAATATTTAGTTTTAACCATGGACGCCAGGTCTGAACCGCATATTCAACATGGGCACGAAGGTATGTGTTGATCAACTGTGGTACTAGCCGTCACTCAAAGGTGTGAGAGCTCGCCTCAAAAGTCTCAATTTCAAGTTAGCCATATTTGCTGTTTTGGAGTATTGGAGCGAATTGCTGTCTTTCTTGTTCGATGATACCTAAGTCTCATTCACTAGTCACCTATTGCAAAACGTGCTGTCCCAGAAGATCTGTTGCTGAAGCTGTTACGCACCGTCAGCAGGTGGCAGTTTGTAGGGTTCAGTGGGAGCTGATTCCTTTCTTCGCATTCGTTAATCCGAACAAGCTCGTTCTGGAGGTAGACACGGTCGGATGCTACAGTTAATCGACTTCATTGGATTTCGTTGGCAGCGTCTTCATTTCGTCTTCGCGCTAACAGAATTCAAGTCAAGTCAAAATAAGCTTTATATGCCCAGATGAGTCTAAATGACAACATTAGAATTGTCTATTGTATGAAGAGGAAAAGAAACACCGTGTGCATATGTAATTTGAATGCACGGTTCGCTATCAGCATGCAACAGTATTGCGTAATTATTTACGCATTAGGTTGTGACAGGATTGCGTCGAAAGCGTACACTACACGGCATCTTGAGGTTATCGCAAAAAGCAGCGAATGACAGCAAATGTGACCTTTGGCATAGTTTAACCAAAGCCAATGTCTAACTATTATGGGAAAATGATATTGCTACAGTAGATACGGTAAGGTAGACGTCTTAGTGAAATAAGAGATGACCGATTTAGAGGCCCTGCGGACATCAGGCCGTAATGGGAGGAATGATCAGGTTGACGAAAGCAATCATACAGAAGGCTGTTGTGGCTAGTTTGACTGGGGTGGAAGTGAATACCTGGAACCCAGATTTGACCGAACGTCCGTACAGTGCGCCGCTTTGGCTAGGGTCTATTAATTTATCAAAAGCACGTGTGTAGCTTGATGTTCTCACCTTTGTGCTCACCGTTCATGTTAACCGTCGGTGACATCAGCTATAATTTTCCGAGATTTTTATGCAAGCTGTCACCCTGCTCCAGTCATCAGCAGCATTAAAGCAGCCATTTGAACCGATGCTTCTTGTGGTAGCATCACAGCGACCTAAGGAACGAAGAATAATGATTGGAGAAGAAGCGGGACCTAGAATAAAACCTAAATGCCTTAAGCGAACACTCAGGGTCAAGACATTGTCAACGACGTACCGTCACAAACTGCTGGTGATCGGTTAAAAATAAGACGGGATGGGCGAGACAGTTTCCTCGCGGCTTTCAATGCCCAGTGTTCGGCCAAGCGTTACAAGCGTTTCCGGAGCTAAGTGATAGGAGACTCACCTTCCATGCAACCGACCTCACTGACTCAGCGTCCAGAGAACGGTTGGTTGAAGAGTTTACAAGCATTACCAGAGAAGGCAACGGTCTCCATTACTGAGGCACGATGAAAACACCAAGATTTGCAATCAGTGCGCGCGCACTGAATGAGCTGTAGATTGATAGACTGGGGCCTTCCCTTGCGATCTTACCCTACCGGGATATTTCTCCGGCAGTCAAGCAGCTACAAAGAGCGAGCAGAGATCCCAACCTCCAAATGTCACCGAGCGAGACTACTGTTTCATTGCCGGACGAGATCAGTACCTGCTGTGTAGAAGTGGAGTGTCGCTTTCACTCTTGTCATGGAATGCAAGCGAATGCGTCTGGCAGTATACTCCGGGAGTTCTGTCCGAGCGAAGGACCAGATAATCTGTTAGTACCAATATTACGGTACTCCTTGTACAAGAATCACCAAGAACACACGCAGATGTGCGCACAGACCAGACCGTGAGCTATATCTACGGAGATGGACCAAAATGACCTGCAGTCAAGCACGTTGCCTTTTAATATGAAGCTGGTTGCCATGTGGTCATTCTGAGACAATGCCTCTGTTGACGAAGGGAAAGAGCAAGGTACAAAACCTCTCCTCGCATACCGGAACTCGGTGCTCCGTCTAAATTATCTACAAGTGTACTCCGTGGACGTAAATCTGTGTGACCCAAAGGAATAGAACTGAGAGACAAACCTGAATAACAGAGCAGTGCGGGTGATTAACTAAGGATCGGATCATTCAGGTTGTGGGAGAAACCGGTATGTTAACAACCTATTTGATAATGCTTCAAAGAATCACGGATATTCAACCAACAACAGCAGTACATCAGTCACTTGAACTGATCCTTCGCTGCCATACAACCATGATGACCTATGGAATAGAGAATAATAAGAGGGAGAGTAGGGGACTTAGTCGAAAACCTCAATCCCCTAAGCAAACATTCAGGGTCAAGGCGCCTGCACCTTGTGTAGACAACATACTGTCACAAACAGCTGGCTCTCGTGCGAAGGTAAGGCGGCATTGGTGAGACAGATTCCTTGCGGCTTTCACTGCCACGCGTCATAATCAGCCATTACCCCGAGGAGAACACAGCACCAAACACACTTTAAACAGGCAATCCAATTAGGAGACGGCAGCAGACGCGCCACTGGTGTCGGTTGTGAGCCATGTCCTGCAAAGTCTCGAGCCAAGCAAAAGGCGAGTCACGTGGACTCCAGTCCGGAAGGCGAGACGGACCAATGGCACCCAGTTTGGTCGTCAGTGACTTCATTTCCCGCTGCCAAGTCAACTTCTGTCCACCTCGAGCCTTGCACCGCCCTACACCTGGCAGACTAAACAAGACCCTCCCATTTAAGCAGTGACCAGGCATACGTAGCACGTGCCCAAGCCACCGCAACCTATTCAATGCTATCTGTTGTTCTAGGGAGCTAGCATGTTTTTCACTACCTAGTACTCGCCTAAGCACATCATCGTTGCGGACACGCTGGTGCCATCCGACACCAGCAATGCTTCGCAGACAACGATGGTCAAAGACTTGAAGGCGCCTCCGATCTTCAGACCGAAGGGGCCGTCTCACTGCTATAGAGCAGAACGGCCCTAACTGTGGCATTGTAGACACGGCCTTTCAGACGGAGGGAAACTCCCTTCTGTCGCCAAAGATGCCGCAGGTTCAAGAAGGTAGCTCTAGCTTTTGCAACGCGTGAGCTGACCTGGCTGAGCTTCTGAAGACCTCACACGCCTTAATTGCAACAACAGCGTGATGTGAGTCGGGAACACTGCGAAGCAGCGTGTTCACTTGGTGGTACAATGTCCTTGACAACAGCAGAACTGTACTCGATGGGGTCATTGGCACAAACCACAAACAAACAGCGTTTAGCGCTACTTCTTAAATCAACCTTAGTTGAAGTCGTCTAACCGACTGCACACAAACGGCTGCTCGAGTGAATCCAATCAAACAACGATGACAGCGTTGGATTTGAGCATATTGCCCACTCCAGCTCGACCAGAGATTGCCGCATCAGCGTCTCCGAATGTGTGTAACCAATAGCGATAGGACAAATCGAGCGCAGTTAACTCAACAACCCCTTGAGGATCATTGATCCTAGTTTCGGACAAACAAAACAAATCAATACTCAGTGTCCAACGGGCGTGCGACTGCATCCTGTTAACCTATTTGTCTAGAAGTGCGAATGTTTAACCCGCCAACGAAACTAAACAGTGTGGCCTTATAAAAGCTGCTGACGATAGGCGTCCAGTGGGTGGGGTGGGAGGTAGCTGCATTTGGTATGACTCCAGTGGCATTACATCGGCTGTCATTTAAGCTTGGGACTGTGGAAGGAGGGTTAGTAATGGAGCTCGGGATGTGAGTAAGAGAAACAGGTGGGGAAGAAAGTAGAGACCCAGCGGTTGCATGTTTTCGCTTATCCGCCCTGTTGTTTGCAATGGAACAATGTTTATATACGAACCGTAGAGAAAAAGCTCGAGGCGCTTTTGTTAACCATCGCCACTTATGGCGCCGGCGCGACTTCACTCTCGCCCTGAAGGGTAGAGTGTACAATGCAGCGGTACCTTCGACCCTACTATACGGTTGTGAAACCTGGCCCCTTAGATCAACGGACATAACGAGGCTCCTTACGTTCGACCACCGGTGCCTTCGCATTTTAGCTCACATCTGGTGGGAACACCGCACGAGCAACGAACGTATTAGACGCCTTGTTTATGGCACAAGGAAAGGAAATGAACCGCTCAGCACTGTTATTTCACGCATTGGGCTCCGATGGCTCGGCCACATGTTACGCATGTCAGCCCGCCGACTCCCGCGACGTACGTTGTTTGCGCGCCGGGGGTGTGGATGGAAGAAGAAGAGGCGTAGCTAAGCGATGACTTTGTCGAGAGGGATGCGGGCCATCACTTCGAAGCTGGCCTCGGTTTGAGCGTCTCGGCTCCCTGGGTGGGGTCCGAAAGACGATGAGCACGTTTGACTGATATGGCTAGGAGCCGACCTCAGTGGCGTTCACACTGTGAGTTTCTTTGTCCCACCCCATCCCTCTTAGCCTCCCTCTCCAACCATGGTCTCACTATTTAGCCAGATATAAGTTTGGACAGTATATTTTTACTGCATAATAGCCGGCTGGCAACTTACCGGAACGATGGCCATCCGTTACCGTTAGCTCAACTGGCTTGCACCTGTTGCATTTTTCGCTCCTTTTTTCTTCTATGTATTGTGACACAGTAGCTGAGGTGTTTCCCACCTCTAGCTAACCTGTATAATGATGTATAATGAAAGTATAAGAAAAAAGGTCTGCAGATTTAGGTTCACACTGGTGGACTCACCGCGGTATTCGTAGGTGTAACTCCACTGTACTTCAAGTTCTGTTTGATAACACACATGTGTATCCGTTTGCACACGCATATATACCCATTTACACCGATTTCGTGAGCGCTGGGGAGCACAATGTTTGTCTGCGTCCTGTTATCACTAAGTGAGCAGAAAACAGACCAGGTAATGCAGGTGTTGTAATGTGTCATCGTGTCGTTTCTTAGCAAAGGGTAACGTGGGCGCAGGAATGATAAAAGTCGAAAAAGCATTCCAACGGTGACAAATGTGAATAGAAAAATAGTACCCGCGGCATTCAAGCCCAGAGTAATACGTAGCCAGTTTCAGCTGGTGACCCCTCGATTTTGTGTTGCGGCTGGTGGCAAGCGTGATAGGTGTTTTCCAAAATCTGGAATGTCAGGATAAGGTTGCCCCATAGATGGCTATAATTTCCGCTGTGCGCTCCTAAAGTTTACAGTCGCATGTGGTATGCCAGGTGGAGCATTCCCTTCACATTTTTGGTTGCCCTTCACTGTACGATATCCAGTGCAACCAGACCGCGTTTTAACCAGAGTTGCCAGGCCTGAATCACGTACTCTACATGGGGTCTCACATACACATTGAGCATTTGGGGGAAAATGGAGGGGTCGGACCGCCCGAACGCCCTCCGTAAGAGACCAACGTATTGGTTAGCGTTTTGTAACGCCTTCAAGGACAGCGACGAACAGCTGAAATTGTCTTGCATCACCACCCCAAGAGCGCGCTCCTGTGATGCGGTTTTCAGCATGCGGTCTCCAAGCTTATATGCGTAAGTGGGCTTGTGGCATACATATACAGTCGTGCACTTGTCCGTGTTAAACGAAAGTAGATTTGCCTTTGACCATTCAGAGACACGGTCTAAGTCTCTCTGTAGCACAGCGTGGTCGTCCTGACAACCGATCGACCGCTATATCTGGATGTCATCGGCAAAAAGCAGGGAATTGGACTCGAGAACACGCGCGACGTGGTTGATCAAGACCAGGAATAGATGCGGCCGTAATACCGAACACTTTGCGACACCGCAGTCCACGTCGATAGGATCAGAAAATGAATCCCTAACCCCAACATGAAGCCGCCGCTGAAGCAGGAAATTTCTTATCCATCCAGCAACTGATTTCCTAATGCCACACGATTGAAGATTTTGGAAAAGGATTCGATTATCTAAGCGCTCGAAGGTATTAGAAAAGTCGAGGTGGATGACATCAGTGCTATTTCGGTCTAACTGCCACGCGCAATTAGAAGATTTGTACCACCTGACCGATGCCGATGGAATTCGTGTTTTTCCTGTGCGATGATGTTAGACCTTTCAAAGTGGCCCATTAGAGCCTCAGCTATGATTGATTCCATCACTTTTGAGAGCACCGGAAGGAGAATTACTGGGCGATAGTTGGCAGGCTATGAACGGCTACCACCCTTGAAAATTGGTGAGATGACACGTTATTTCCACATGTTAGGGGCCTGCTGTTCATCCAAGAATCTTTGGAAAATTTGAGCTAATGGCTCAGCTGTTCGTGTACACGTCACCTGCTGTGCTTTCTGCGAACGTTGCTGACACCGAGGGAACTATGGGTGCGCAACGATAGCAGCTTCTTGCACACGGTCGCTGTACTATACGTGACGTGTGTGAATATTGGCATCTGGGAGAATGGGACAGGTCTGTGACACATGCTGGTAGCGCATCGAACTATTGAGGCATATGGTATGCCGTAGGACGTTGGCTGCATCCCCGACAGTTTGAGCACATCCAATTGCTGAAGTAAGTGGGGGAACACCACGCTTCACATTCTGGAGGCTGTTCACATGTTTGTACAGAAGTTTGTTGCTAGTACAAAAACTTTCTGCTAGGCTCTGCTAGTGGGCTAATTTATCCTCACGGACAAGTGTGGCACAGTAATTACGATGCACTACATACTAGCTCCAGTTATCATAGCTAGTGTTCGCCCTGTACACATGCCTCGCTACATCTCTTAACGCCATGCGTTTTCGGGTTCTGCTCCTAATAACTGCTTGTGCACTTGTAGAACGTATTGGCCTGTTTACAGATGCGGATTTAATCAGTTTGCTGAACTTGCCAGCAAACTCCGTCTATGCATTAGCAATGCAGTTGTCCGAAATATCAGCAGATAAGCCGACTCTTGCTAAGCTGTGTGACGGCCGATGCAGCATGTGGTTGAAGTATGAGGAAACAGTCATGTTTTGTACGCCGACTGATATACTGCTATGACACTCAGACCTAGACAAGAGGACAAGTAGGGTCCTCAGCCGAAGCTTATTGCTCAAAACGTTTTTCCGGTTTTGGAGCACCCGCCATGTGCCTTGGATTGCGACTCGCAATCTCAATCGTTGCCTCCGTTGACTTTAAAGTCAGCCTCTATCAATACGGTCACTGGGACCGTCACCGAAGTGAAGGGATTCGGCGTGGATCTATGCCATCCCTGCACTCCACGACTGATGGTTTCGTCTTTGTTTAGACTCATCAGGTAGAGATAGCCGAGCTGGGAGTGGAACTCGGCGCATAGTGCTTGGCTGCTATCGCCATAATCACTAGACCATCGAGCTCCGCGAGCAAGACAGCGGATGTGGCATTAATTTGGTTTTGCGGAAGTGGACACCAACCTGGAGGACCAGGAGACTGTGTTTGTCTTACCTCTAACCATTGATCAGCTTGGTAGGAGTAGCTCTTAAGGGACCCGGTGGCATTACCCGTTAGGGATCTATGAGTCAAAAGTAGGCCTTAAGGTCCAGTCACGTTGCGATGGCGTACGGTCGACATTTTCTAAGGTTGGAAAAATCACTATTGTGTTGTTAAACTGATTGGGAGCTCGGTACCACCTGATAAATGTGTCACTGTCCCATTGAAATGCCTAGGTCTCTAATTCTTGAAATGACCAATGCATAGGTTACTACCCTAGAAGACGCCATAGATGACACGGATCAAATTGTCCGGTTGATCCTCACAAGAATTCCTCTCACATGATTTATCGGCAACCTCGTGACTTCACCAGACCGGATGTAGTACGCATTACACGCTGGACAAAGTAGCCTGACTGCACACACTTGAACAACGTGATCATACACAATCCCAAACGACAGGTCCGATCGACGATTTAGGTGCGCCGTCCGTATCAGTCATGAATTCTTTGGTAGGTTGTTGTTAAATAACCTGGTAAAAATACGCTGGAAAGTGAGGGACAACGAGGTAAGGAGAAGAAGCACACAGGTGTTAGGTATTCAGATTAAGCCCTACTCCCCGGTGCCAGTTTCGGGTAGGGAATGTTGTTCCTGTTCTTCCACTTAAACACTAGGCTCAATATTCTGTCCTGCTAGACCACAGCGCAAGTGGTGGCTTCCTACTTAGGATGTCCGACTTGTAGAGTTTGATCTGGTAACAGCGTTCCCAAATCAGTTGGGATGTGGACATACTTAGGAGTGCTGTAGGACTAGTTAATACTAGTCCGAGACGATGCGCGGAATTAAGCGCGGATATCAGAAGGCAATTGGAGTCGGACACAGCGGACTGTATTCGATGGGCTACAACCAGAAACGGACGGATGAAGCGAGGCAAGAGCGTACACGTGAGCGCGGGGACTTACAAGGCAGTTGTGTGTCGAGCCGGTTGTAAGATTAAAACAAGAAGGATTAATGTACACTCGGTCAACAAGTAAATTGTACACGAAAGATAAGAGTTATCTTTTTGGGCGCTACAGTGCGGCCGTAGAGTTCCGCAACGATCACGAAACCGATAAAGTGCATAATATTACCTGTTTTTGTATTTTGTAAAATTTATTATCGCGTTCTGTTTCGTATGATTTGTTTATTGAGCAAAATGGCTGCTCTATTTCTCATCCTCAGTGAACGTGTGGAATGCATGTGTATGCATATGTCTATGAGAGCTTTTTGTATATAATTGTGCACGTCTGAAAAATTATTGAAAACATATGTTCCCTTGAAAACATTGAGCTTTCATCTATCAATGGGATTTTTTACTACTATGACAATTTACATGCTTGTTGCGGCAATATTTTTTCTGTCTTGCAATCGCATGTGTCGTTTGGAGGTAGTTTCGAACCTTTTGTTTTGTTTTGATCTGTGTTGTATCGGTGAGAAGGGATTGTGCTACCACCTTCAGAAGCAATCCGCGGCGTTTCTACTCTGTACCGGTCAATCTAACCACTATTTGTATTCTTTGTCTTCATGATGAGGTTGACCGGAAAGCGCAGTCGACCTCACCTAATCCTCTGAGGAGCATATTATGGTCTAGTTTGAGTTCTACCTACTGGCTTGTCAGATATGAGCGTTTCAATGTTATTGTGAGCGTACCACTCTATGGCTTATGTAAGCGCACATGCCAACATCCCACTTTCCGTTCCGGTTTAATCCCAGTGGGGCCACTCAAGTACTGAGTACCTGCTCTCTAGACGCAATTGGGCAGCTCACGTGCTAGGAGGTCATAGGTCAACCCAACTTCATTTCTACATTCAGTGCAAAGAATCACAGAGTGCTATAACTTGTCAGATAGCCACATCTTGGAGGCGATGTGTTTGGGCGTCATTCGTTCATGCTACATAGCAGGAACATGAATGACAGTGAAAAATGAACCCAACATGCTCACGACTGCGGATACCAGCAACTACCATTTCAGAAGCGAAAGGTTACTTTTGATGACCAGCAGAATCTGTTATGTTTCCTACATTGCCTGATGACTCACTAAGAAACTAACTAGTCTACCATCGCTCTCCTGATGCTTAGTCGTTCCCTGGTTCGGAGTAACTATCAGATGTTCTAGAGGAAGTGTTTTGTTAGCTGCTAGCTACCAACTAATGAGTGAGCACCCCTCTCTCACATCCGGCTGAGCCAGCCACAGCCGTCAATCCATTCGATACTTGTATCACAAATTGGTGCTTTTCTGTCGACAAACACGCTGAAGTTTTCCGATAGGTCAGCTATCCAGATGTGTTGACTGATCAATATTCAGCAAACGCCAATGGAGTGTATGCGCAATAACATGGTAATGTTCGCTTGTCCCTAGAAAGTGGGTCAGAATCCTGTGACACTAGACGGGATAGTTTAGCGTCTTGGATCAAGAATGTAGTAAGTTCAGTGTTGCTCATTGTTGTTCACTGGATTATTGCGTTTGCAGTCAGAGATTTTAGCAAGTCATATGGAGAAATCTGCAGCATATTCTACCCTTTTACACTACATAATTGGTTAACACAATCACCTGTCATCTGGCTGCACCTGTTGCGTTTCCAAACACCATCCTCTTAGCACTGGTATGGCTGATCGAGTAGCAGTGCTGAGTCACCACTTCTACTGGAGCACCGGGAAAGATCAGTTTGTAGATGTTTCCAGCAGTTATTGAGGGACAAAGCGTTTCACCATCATTAGAGCCCTAGTGAATCGAATGTGG
Source organism: Dicrocoelium dendriticum (assembly GCA_944474145.2). Lineage (NCBI taxonomy): Eukaryota > Metazoa > Platyhelminthes > Trematoda > Plagiorchiida > Dicrocoeliidae > Dicrocoelium > Dicrocoelium dendriticum. The sequence goes on from OX104059.1 coordinate 7,521,550, forward strand.
ACTAGTGCTCGGCTGTTTAGGATTAGTGGAATATGAATGTGCAGTTGGTGTGTCATAGTTGCTGAAAGTCGGTTGGACAACTAACTGTGCAAATGTACGTTCCTGCACATTTGTGGAGTGTTGCTTGATGTTTGGTACCACGTGCATGGATGTGATGATTGCGTTGCGTGAGTTTAACCGGTAAGACCTACAAACAAACCGTCCGTACTACCTGCGTTTCGTCGCAAATGAGAAACTCCTTCAGCTTCAATGCCCTTCACTTTGTTCTAAGATTGAGTTCTGTTCTGTTGAATAACTGTATTCCGAGCACCGGGATACAGTGGATCCTTTTGCATTTATTGGCACAAATACCATAGCAAGGATCCTAGATTATGAAAATGAAGGATAAGAAGCGAAAGGCCAATAATCCTCAGAATTTTACCGGTTGAGACCAGAGACTGAATACCAAAGCTTCGGTGAGTTTGCAATTGTATCAAGCTCAACTGCATTTCTACCCTCTAGCGTGATCTAACCCCAGGCCCGGTCCATGGAAATCAATTGCGTTAGCTTGGCCATCACCTGACCACCTATAGGCTTCATATAACCTGGCGTTCTCTACGGAAACATATTCTCCACCGCAACTTGTCTTCATTGGCTACATTGCAAACCGAGCCTCGCTACCATAACTTCGAAGACGGTACTCACTTTGGACGTTGGACGTTGCACTCACAGTTTACCAACAACTGTGCTTTCCCATGCATGCGCTATAAACGCAGGCTTACAGTTGCATGAAATTAGCTCAATATCACAGATGAGTACTGTCCTTGCCATGTTGTGCAACAATGTGGTTTAGTAATAATTCTATATGGCTTGCAGCTAAACTTTGTGGTGCACCAACCGTCAAGCGCAGCTGTTCCAACTCCTCCTTGCTTAAGCTTCTCACTCCTATTTAAGAGTGGCAAATGTATAGCTGGTTATATGTATTGTTAATTTCTCATTCGTTTTGTATTCAATGGTCGAACTACTGTGTCACTATAATCCAAGCACCCCATCTTGTTCTAGACGTTGCTCGATTGTGTGCGGCGGTGTGAACACACACTGTCGCAGATTCAACAGTGCCTCGATCCCCGCTCCACCTTTCCAACCAACGTGGATGTTGACCAGCTCACTCTACCACTCGCCCAATTACAGTCCCTTCTTAGAAGCCGAAAGCAACAGACGGAAACACACGTTGAGTCCGTTACCCTATGTGCGCCATCGACTGCATCACTCACGAACTCTCCGAGTTACCCCAGGCGTTCTGTGAGGCCTCCCATCTTGAATTTGATAAATGCCGTCGACCACATGTTGGACTTGACAGAGTTGCGAAACCTATGCAAACATTTGTTCGATCAGTATCGCATAGTCAGCTCTGAGGTGAGCAGTGCCCGTAACCTGGACCTTCATCTTTGAAGTACTTCGAAACATTCCAACTGATGCAGCGCTTTTACTTGGTAGAATAAGTCGTACTTCTGTTTGAAGTTATACACGGGCAACCTATCCGACGTCTATCCCTATATGCATGTACGTAGTCATAAAGACTGGAATGTTGCAGTTACATTGCTACACAACACAGTCTTACTGGAGCGATTAGTCTTTTGTAGTGATATTTGCTTCCATACGTTAGCCGACACCTAATAGTTGCGGAGTTAAATTTTACTGCAACTGTGGCTTTCTCCATCCGGCCGCTCATTCCTCAAATAAACCAAGGCCCTAAGAAAAACTGGACATCCAGACAAAATTGCTTCGAAGCATATGAACAACTACAAATGCAAACCGCGTAAGATCATTGCTCCTAAAAAATTACTGTTCATGCACTTGTCATTTAAGGGCGGTTCTGTTGCTGATACTCCCTCTCAACGCTTGAAAGGTGTGGTTGAGAACATTTCTTTCGCGGCCTCATTGAGGATTGTTCATTACAACAAAACACTGCTTGTAGTGCACTTGTAGGATGGACTGTCCTCGTTGACCCGTTCAATGCTCGTGCTCCTGTGGTATGTGATACGTGGGTCACACTAGGAGGCACCTATCTCAGTGGATTCGCGAGCACCTCTTGGCCTAGTTCTACAACGGCGAGATGAGATCTTCAAACAGCTCTCTTAGGTCACACTTTGAGGTTGACTTCAATATCATATACTCATTAACTGCATGCTTCACACAAGGCTTCCGCAAGTTGCTCCTGTCAATCACCGAGGCCATATACATCCGCCATTTGAAGCCCGAACTATGTGTGCAAAAGCAGTACGTGCGTCCGCTACTACCATCTTGGACAACGGACAATGTCACCTAACAGTTTGGTTTTCATCTGAGCCGATTGCATTGGGATGTCGAACTTTTGTGTGATATTTTTCACTTTTTATTTTGCAAGCTGGTGGCCGAGTAGTCTGCGCGCTCGGTTGCAACCATAAGATCACCGGTTCGCATCAGCGTAGGTGTGGGCGTCCTCGAGGTATACTCAGCCCGCGCGCGACTGGTAATGGTTGCGCGGCAGCGAATCGCCGTTACAGCCTACAGCTGACGATTTATTGTTATTTTATTGTTATTTTGCCTACCATTTACAGCTTAGCCGTGAGCTATCGACCAGACTGCTCAAACTACCCAGTTGTTAATTTCCCAGCCCAATTTGGCACTGAGATCACCTAATCACTGCCATGCAAACGTTTGGGTCCGACGAGTTTATTAGAAAAGGATTCTTAACCCATCACTCCTCTGTTCCTGATTGGCTCACTGGAATGGGATTATTTTTTTTGATGAATAACTGCAATGTCCCATACTCGATTCACGTTCGTCACCTCACTGTAGAACGGAAATTCTCGGTTTAGGGATGTCAGGCAGTTTTCCACCCAAGGCATGGATGCATGGACCAGATATTCACTCTGCGGCAGGTGCTAGAGCAGCACCTTGTATACTGCAGACCGATAATAGCTGTGTTCTTCGAGTCCAAGCGTGCGTTTGATTCAGTAGATCGATGTATTCTGTTCGAAATATATGCGCGTAAATGTGTTCCCCTGGAGTGTGCGAAGATCTTACTTGCTCTATACTCGAACACTGCAGGTCGCGTCAGGGTCTACGATGAGCTGTCGGATGGCTTCCCGACAACAAGCGGCGTTCTTGAGGGTTGTCCGATTTCCCTGTTCTTTTTGCATTTCGACATGGAATATATCATGGAGTGTTCTTTAAGAGAATCTCAAGTTGTAGCGTTGATCTCCTGTCTGGTGAAAGGTTAGTTGATTTTGATTGTGCGGCCGATACCGTCTTGCTTTTTGCGGATGTTGCGGCGGTGCAATCAACCTTATATAGTCTCCCTAGAGTAGACCCTTTATTTGGCATGCGTTTCACAACTTCAAACCGCAACGTGCCAATGCAGTACCACCAGCCACTTGATGACCCTTGATCCTTGTTAACGAGAAACTCGAGATCGTTGATCGATTCCCTTAGCTTGGCAGCTGCATCAGCAACGATGGGCGCATAGAAACTCATGTCAGTTAAAACACTACAAAAGCCAGAATTGCCTTCTTGCAGCTGCGACATCTATGGCGACAGAAGGGAGTCTCCCCCGGGTCTGAAATGTGGTGTGGACAATGCAACAGTGCGGACCGTCCTGCTCTATGATAATGGGACTTGACCCATTCGGTCTGATGATTTCACGTGTCTTCCAATTTTTGGTCATCTTTGCCTGCGAAGCATTGCTTGTGTTGGATGACACCTGTGTGTCGGCAACGATAGTATTCTTAGGTGAATACCAGGCCGTGATAAACAAGGTAGTTCCTTAGAACAACAGGTAGCACTGAATGAATTGCGTTGGCTTGGGCACGCACAATGTATACGTGGTCACCGCTTACCTAGGAGGGCCTTGACCAGTCTGCCAGGTATGGGTTGGCGCAAATCTCGAGATGGACAAAAGTTGACTTGGCAGTGGGAGATGAAGTCACTGACCACAAAACATGGAGCCACAGGTCCGTCTAGCTTTCCAGGACGGAGTCTACGTAAGCCGTCTAGAGCATGGCTCGATACTTTACAGAACATGGTTCACAGCCGATGCCAATGGCGCCTCTGCTGCCGTCTGTTACTCGGATTGCCTGTTTAAAGTGTGTTTGGTGCTGTGTTCTCCTCGGGGTAATGGCTGATTATGACGCGTGGCAGTGAAAGCCGCAAGGAATCTGTCTCACCAATGCCGCCTTACCTTCGCACGAGAGCCAGCTGTTTGTGACAGTATGTTGTCTACACAAGGTGCAGGCGCCTTGACCCTGAATGTTTGCTTAGGGGATTGAGGTTTTCGACTAAGTCCCCTACTCTCCCTCTTATTATTCTCTATTCCATAGGTCATCATGGTTGTATGGCAGCGAAGGATCAGTTCAAGTGACTGATGTACTGCTGTTGTTGGTTGAATATCCGTGATTCTTTGAAGCATTATCAAATAGGTTGTTAACATACCGGTTTCTCCCACAACCTGAATGATCCGATCCTTAGTTAATCACCCGCACTGCTCTGTTATTCAGGTTTGTCTCTCAGTTCTATTCCTTTGGGTCACACAGATTTACGTCCACGGAGTACACTTGTAGATAATTTAGACGGAGCACCGAGTTCCGGTATGCGAGGAGAGGTTTTGTACCTTGCTCTTTCCCTTCGTCAACAGAGGCATTGTCTCAGAATGACCACATGGCAACCAGCTTCATATTAAAAGGCAACGTGCTTGACTGCAGGTCATTTTGGTCCATCTCCGTAGATATAGCTCACGGTCTGGTCTGTGCGCACATTTGCGTGTGTTATTGGTGAGTCTTGTACAAAGAGTACTAGAATATTAGTACTAACAGCTTATCTGGTCCTTCGGTCGGGCAGAACTCCCGGAGTATACTGCCAGACGCATTCGCTTGCATTCCATGACAAGAGTGAAAGCGACACTCCACTTCTACACAGCAGGTACTGATCTCGTCCGGCAATGAAACAGTGGTCTCGCTCGGTGACATTTGGAGGTTGGGATCTCTGCTCGCTCTTTGTAGCTGCTTGACTGCCGGAGAAATATCCCGGTAGGGTAAGATCGCAACGGGAGCCTCCAGTCTATCAACGTGCGGTTCAATTAATGCGCGCACTGATTGCAAAACTTGGTGTTTTCATCGTGCTTCAGGAATGGAGACCGTTTCTGTCTTTGGTAATGCTTGTAAGCTCTTCAACCAACCGTTCTCTTGACGCTTTGAGTCAGTGAGGTCGGTTGCATGGAAGGTGGGTCTCCAATTACTTAGCAACAGAAGCGCTTAAAAACTTGACCGAGCACTTTTGTTCACAGCTCTGCTGACTTCAACCGTCTACCTGTGGGTGCACTGTTTCTAGTTGCTTCCCCTGGTTCCTACCGCTGGATCTATCCAAAATGCATTAGTCTGTCTTGAATTCAACATCTGAAGCGGAGCGATGTATTTTGCTTGGATGGGACCTCTGTGGAGCTTTGGAAATAGACGGCGGGATAATCATCAGCCAGTTGACTTAATCTTACTCTTGTCTGGTCTAAAGACAGAGTGCCTTCCTTATGGGAAAATCGGCCATTGTTTCGATTTTCCAGAAAAATGTTGAAATTGTATAAAACACCGAAGGAGAAGTCTCATTTCGGTTACCTTTAAGCAATTGGCATGCTATCCCTAATTTGTGAATCCTGTTACCGTGAAGAACAAATTATTTTTTGTCCGTGCTGCGGGTGCGTGGACCAAAAATGCACACTCCCCAAACTCCATCTGCTATGGGAACACCGCCGCTACTATTGAAGAGGTGTACACTGCGATCCTACGCGCATAACCTCCTTAACTTTCCAGCACCATGATGGTCTACACGGGCTTTCTTCGTACTTCGCTGTCCATAGTGGTGCGTAACACTGTTACCCCATGTCCGTGTTACTTTTCAAGTTTCTGACTGAAAAATATCCTATCGGGTACTGTTGTATCAAGAACGACTGCCCGTGGTATCAAGAATGCAACAGAAACAACAGGATGTGTATCGGTACTCAATTCAGATTTACAAATAGAGGTAACACGCATTGTCTCGATTTTAACCGTCGCTTTTTACGCAACCAATGAGAAGTGGCTTACTCTGTTTCAGCCACTCAATGGAATATGAGTTAGGAGAGACAGGCGATGTATCGACCATAACAAGTACTCTAAAAGACTTCCACACTTTTGTCTTAGAGCTTCTACTATGCGTGTGAGCGACAGACTTCCATTATGCCGCTGATATTGCCTTAATCGGTGACGACCCTCAGACTTGCTGCTAGCTGGAAAAAACACAAGGTAATGAAGGCTTGGAAACTAATGTCACACCTTTGACGTCACATAGGCACTCGACGACCTACGAAGAGCACAAATATGACAGATGCTTGTAGGTCATTCTTTGAATATGTATACAAGGGGCAACCACAACTAGATAATCGAAATAGTCAGAATACCTTAACATTAAACTGAGTTCTGAGTGCGTCCACGTGCCGTAACCACATAGGACAATGGTGACACTCACTGTCGACGTCCATTACGGAAATCTGTGTCACTTTTTTCCCTGAATGCCCAATCAAGTGGGCACTGGTATGTTCACCTTGAGTTCCCGCTTGAATAGCTTTATGTTACCAAGACATCAACCATGTTAATGCACGATAAGTGTTATTAAACTGGGCAGAGATCTAGTCAGCGAGTTTTGGCACATTTGTGGACCGTTGTCTTTAACTATCGGCGTGTGGGTCCAGATGCATGCGGCATCACTAGTGTCCGGATAGATGAGAACGTGAGCACTACCGGCCTATGTCATTTGGCGTTCGGCTGCAAACCCAATGATCTTACCGTGCGTGCGCGCCGCCGGTGGGGTTCGTCTTCGTCTTCTCTGTCACCATGTTGCAGAATTCAGTCCTTCAGGAACAAGCGTTTGTTCGGCAAAGACAGCTCAGCGAAAATTACAGCAGGTTTAGCAAGCCAAATTCCCAGATATAAATTACAGGTTAAAGTACTTAACTAACGACCTTTTTGAGTCGATGAGGTTTCTCCTTTGCTTCAGTTAAACAAACGGTGTATCACTCACACAAATGTCGGCCAGTCCGAGTCCAGTAATCGAATCCGTAACCCCTGCCTCCCATTGGCCGTCTGGCTCGCTCGGTTGGTCCACCTGCTCACTCTGATCTGATACTACCATTACACCGTGAACTCACGCCACCTTTGTTGACAGATTAGATGTAGCGAATGCATTTCATCTACGTGCTGTTAACCACTTTGTTCGTTAGTACGGTGCACGATGTAATGCAGTCTCAAGGTGGGCATTGGAAAATGAAAGGTCATTAACACATGGATTCAGGGGTGTAGCCTGGCTGAACGCATGCTACCTCACTGATGACCACTCTTCCGGATCGGCCAGCTAATGAGCTATAGAGAGCTTCTCGACCTGATGCATCCACGAAGCCGCTTTCATTACTACCTGCTAGTCCCCTTATTTATCAGTTCTATCTTTTGAATTTTCCCCGTTCCTGTCGACTATTCCTCCCGCGCATCAAGCTAAGTGGACACTGTTGTCCCGATCACATTTAACCAACATTGGCCAGATTCTTCTACTCACCATCTCACTGTTGGCCGCTCATTAGGTCTACCATTGTTAGCTTTGAAATTTGGTTCTGTGATACTTAACTGAAATTTCCCTGCTTCTTTCGGAAATCTGTGGCATTTTTAAAATCTGTACACTGTTTCGCTCACAGCTGGAACTGCAGTTGGATACGAATTGGTGCTTACGACAACGGTTGATTGCCACGAATGCTACGATTGACCAGCTTTCAAAACAACTGAACGAAGAACATCACTCCTTGGCATACCTCGAACAGCGGCTCAATGTGGAGACGGAGAAACACACCGCACTAACAGGTAGGTCGTTTTACATGAGGTCGCGCATTTATTTGGCCTGTGGTGCATGGTTTGGTACAAAGGCATCAACACTACGTCGGGGTGCAGTACGGACGCTTCGCTGCCGCGCAACCACCACTGGTCACAGGTGGGCTGAGGATACTGCGAGGGTCGCCCGGTGCCTACGGCGGCTCGAACCGGCGCCCTCGGATTACTAGGCAGACTTGGTATCCGTACGGCTCCGGGTCAGTGTATAAGGATCTACTGGCCCTGAACAAGAACATGATGTAGCCGTCTACTGGTAATTCAATGTGGCTAATTGTTCCGCATTAGTTAGGCATGTGGTGGTCGAACAGGACCAAGCTAAACTGCATTATACTCTTACGTCATCTTCATCATTGTATACTTCCTTCTGACACTCGCACACTATTTTCAATTTCTAGCTTAATAGCAATGTTTACCATGCTGGTCATCATTATGAGACTCACACAGGGACCGCACAGAAGGAGTCTAGTGGACTGAGGTGCTGACTTAATTGGAACGTCGTAGGGTAGCAACGTCTGCGGTAGCAATGTAAAGCTTCGGTTTCACACGCATCTGATATCACTCTTGATTCCCCCCCTGAAGGCTTGATTACACCTTGATCCTTAGCCTTCTTAGTGTTACTTCCACATTCCCACTTTAGTCTTTTGTATATCCGATCGCTTTGGCAATCTAAACCTGGCAGCTTGGGTTGATTATTCCGATTTTCACGTACTCACCTATCTTAACCATTGGGTTGCAAACGTTTCATCACCAAAGGAGGTGAATTACTCAGTCCATCATTGTGTCGGGTGCAGTCTCACTGTAATCGGCGAGCAGATGACATTTGGATTTACCTCATCAAAATGGGCACCGTGCTCTCAACCCACCCTGTAATTGCGAAGCTCAAGGAGCACGTGAAAATCGCGACGGAGACTTACTTTGCAACTAACTGATGATACCTGATTCCTCGGAATCTTTTCCCCTGAAACATGCTTCACCATACCATAGCTGGTTCATATCCCACTGTGCATTCCGGAATTGGCAGTTTCGTCGCAAATACTTTGTCGTCATCATGCTGACATCACCATTGCACTATTGTGCTTTGCACGGTTGCTGTCTCCTAGGTCAAACGACTCGCAGACTTCGTTGTTTGAGTTCGCCTTTCTTTTCCGCTGCCAATAATAAGCATATTGCAAACTTTGCCATTGTGCATGGTTGTGGTCGAACCATTTTTATTGTATTATGCATCCCGTTGTTGCAATAGATCCTGATTTGAGACTCAGTTGGGGCTTATGGCCCGCATGCCGTGGTATGTGACGACATTCTAGGTATTACTCAACTCATTCGCCTTGGACTACCGTTGGAGCAACACCCTTTGGTTCCCCTCAATGCAAAGTTTGTCGAGGCGTCTGCACTTGGGCACCTCCACCTGGTTCGTGCTGTCAGTCTTGGCCTGAAACAATAAATGGCTCAATGGCGTAGCAACTATTTTTTCCGCCCAAGCCGATGCAGAAATTCTCGCCCTGAGTGAGGGTAGAGTAGGCGCGTGAAGGCTACACAATCGGCTCAAGGTAAAGTGCATATTAGTTTTCCATGAAATGGAGGATCGTTTGGGACACTTAGATGAATGTGATGAAAGCGACCCCAATGGGACAAATAAGAGGATCGCTGGAAATACATTTCGCACAGGTTTGACACAAGTCGCAAATGTGTTGTTGGTCATTGTATGACCAACAACACATTTGCGACTTGCAACAGTAAAATGTTCAAGCTTCAGCCTATCCGAATATGTTGCCTTTTATATTTGGTATCGAAAAATCAACGATTTTAAATATGCTCCCTCTTATCACATGCAGCCCGGGACGGATGGTCACCCTGCACCATCGCTCCCCTATGCTATGCCACTGGCTTGAGTGCAAGAACGGTTCCATCACGGGACGTGATATCGTTCCGCTCTCTTCCTGTATGCATCTGGCACTCATGTCCCTGTCCCAATCCTGGGTGGATAAATGGTCAGGAGGCACCGTGTTAATACGTGCAAAAAACTAACAAATAAGCAGCTTGAGGGCTTTGCCACAACTCTGAGCTGCTGTCACCTGGACACATCGCTTAATGACGTTGCTTGTGTTGATTTGCAGAACAGTTTCAAGATGTCAGTGGCCCTCACTCGTATGCCTTCCAACAACATCCTCAAGCCTCACTAAACAGGACGTTTAGATGGGCTTCGCATAGTATGCAGCGCCCATTATTACAGTTGTCTCAGGAACATAGTTTACTCGACTGAGTCAAACAGACTCCTGTGAGCTGCTTGTATGGACGGCGGTGCCTTAAAATAGATCCAAGTTGGATTCCTTTGTTTGGCTTAAAATCAGCGTGGAAACTAGTCTGTCGTGCAGCAAAATTGGTTACAACACCCTCCCTGTCGCATTTGCAAACTCTCAATGGCTACTCATCGTTTTCTTATTTTGAGACAGCGGCAATGTGTACTGTGCGATGCAAAACAACTGTCGCATGTGTATTGCAGATGTGCGCGATCGTGTGTAGACAGGAAGCATCTCATTCGCACTTGTTAATACTAAGTCCTTCAAGTCCTAGGTGCTCTCATAGTCGGCGCACCACATTCTGTCCGGAATGCCATATCTAACTTGATCGGTGGATTTTCATTCGGCTCTAAAATTGATCACCAGCGCACAAAATAACTTTCACCTGGAACGTCTGTTTAGTTTCTCATTACAGTTGAAAGTGTCAATGGAACAGTGGCATAATACGGGTAAAAACGCCAAGGCCTGACAAGTCCAGTGGGATGGTTTGTGGGAATAACGTTAGCTCAATAAAGTTACACAAAAGTGAGAACCATCTGTGGACTCACCATGTTATCCAAGTTAACACACAGGTATATCCGTCTGCCCCGATTTCTTGGCGTTGGTGGGCACAATGTTTGTCTGCGTCTTGTCATCACTCAAGGAATAGAAATCGGATCAAGTAATGTAAATGGTGCAAAGCATCGTCGAGTCGATTTTAAAATTGGGTAGCGTGTGCGCGGAAATGACATAAGTCGAAAAAGCGTTCGACGGTTGAAAAACTCGAAGGGAAAAATAATTTCGGCGACACTCCAGCCGATTGTATTGGGTGGCAAGTTTCAATTTATGACACCTCAATGCTGTGTTGCAGTTAAGTTTCAGGAGGTGGCGGCAAGCGTGATCGGAGTTTTTCAACATCTGGATGAGGTCACTCCGTAGACGGTGATACCTTCCGCTGTACACTCCAAGGGCTTTCAGTCGCCTATGATATTACAGGTGGGACGAATTCTTCACATTTTCCCTTACCCGTCATTATGCGGTCTCCAGTGCAACCAGATCGAGTTTTAACCAGCGTTGCGAAGCCTGGATCGCGTACTCTACACGCAACCTCACATACGCATCCTTAATAGATCAACATGTTGGTTCGCAGTTTTGGACGCCTTCAAGAACTGCGCCGAACAGTCGATGTCCTCTTGTCGGCCGGTGGCCGAGTGTTCTGCGCAACTGGTTTGCAACCATAAGGTCCCCGGTTCGAATCCGCGTAGGGGTGTGTGTCTTCGCGGTATACTCAGCCCGCGCGCGACTGGTGGTGGTTGCGCGGCAAGGAAGCGCCGTTACGGGGTACAGCTGGCATATTGTTTTATTATTATTTTACCACCACAAGGTCACGCTCTTATGTGGCGGTGTTCAGCATATCATCTCCAAGCTTAAATATGTACGTGGGGTTGTGGCGAACATGCACGGTTTTGCATTTGTCCTTGTTAAAACGAAGCAGCTTTAACTTTGACCATTCAAAAACGCAGTCTGTCTCGTTGCAGCATATCATGATCTTCCTAACAGGCGATTGCCCTCCATATCTTGCTGTCATGGGCAACCAGCAGAAAATTTGACTTGATAACACGCAAGGTTGCTAACGAAGAACAAGAATAACCGCGGCTTCAACACCGACCCCTGTGGATACCGCTGTCCACACCAATTGGATCAGAAAATGAACCTCATACTCGAACCTGAAGGCGCCGCTGAAAGAGAAAGTTTCTAATCCATCCAAGGAGGGAGTTTACAACTCCGTATGCTTGCAGCCTTTGGAGAAGGATGCGGTGATCTATGCGGCCGCATTATTTGGAAAAGTGTAGGTAGATGGCATCAATGCCGGTCCCACTGTCGGCTGTCTCAGTTTAACCGCCACGGGCAAGCAGTAGGCTGGTAGTACATGACGGATGCTGACGGAATCCGTGTTGCTCCGGTGCTATGATGGAACAGTGGTTCACTACGGGTAAAAAAGCACTGGTTAATGAGTCCCGTGGGAGGGAAATTATTGCGCAAAGTGAATTGTATGATAAAGTGAAAAACGTTTTGGTGGATTCAACATAGAGTTAGGTAGAATAGCAGTGAGGTTCGCGTATGAAACGTATAAATCCATAAATCCACTGGTTGGGAGTTTGACAAGACACCGTTTGCCTTTTGTAGCCTCTGGATAACAAGTCATAAAATGAAATGTAAGTGAGACAATGCATCGTCAACACGTTTTTTAAATATCACCAAATTGAGAGCAGAGACAACATAATTAGGGAGGGCGTCCCAAGGCTGGCACACGCGGAGGGAAAAGAAACTTCTACGGCATTCAAGCCTGCTATACTGAATTGTCAGTTTCAGAGGGTAACCTCTTAGTTTAGTGTTGTGGTTCAATTCCAGCAGCGGGCGGCAAACGTGGTTTGAATTCTTCAGAATCTGGTAAACCGTTATGAGATCCCCCCGCAAGAGCCGATATCGACTGCAGTACATTCTTAGAGATTTGTCTAAGCCAATAGGGCAGGTGAAAGAGGCCCCTGACGTTCTTGGTTGCCATTCGTTGAGGAGTCTCGAGAGCAACAAGATCCTGTTTCTGCCACGGCTGCCACGCCTGAATAGCATATTCCACGTGCGGTCACACATAGGTGTTAAGCATTTGGGGAAACATTGGGGTTCAAACCGACCGAAGGCTCTGCGAAGAAGACCGAAATATTGATTGCCGGTTCTTGTCGCCGTCTCTGCTTGTTTGGAACACCCGAGATCTTCCTGTACCAATACACCCAGGTCACGCTCCTGAGAGACCTTTTCCAAGGTGTGATCTCCAAGCTTGTAAGCTCTCACCAGCTGATGACGCAGATGGATCACCTTGCACTTAGCGATGCTCAATTGAAGCATGTTCCTCTTTGACCATTCGTAAAAGCAATCTAGATCATTTTGGAGTAGATCGTGATCCGGCTTATTACTAATCGCCCACCATATCTTGACCCCATCGGCAAAAAGCAGGAAATTTGAGGAGCTAACTCCTGCCAGGTCGTTGATAAACACCTGGAATACGCGCGGTCCCAGCACTGATCCTTGTGGGACACCACAGTCCACCTCAATTTGGTTAGAGAGTGTTCCCCTAACACGTACTTGAAGCTTCCGTTGGTGAAGGAAGCTGCCAATCCAACCAAGTACAGGACCTCCGATCCCGTAGCTCTGTAGTCGTTGAAGTAAGATGCGGTGATCAAGGCGGTCGACAGCTTTGGAGAAGTCCAGATAGATGACGTCATCTCCGACCCCATCCTCAGCCACTTCCGTTCAACTACCTCGTGCAATCAGTAGGTTGGTGGTGCATGACCGGTTTTCACGGAAGCCATGCTGCTCCGGTACCAAGATGTTGCATTTTTCCAGGTAGTCCATTAAAGACTCAGCGACGACTGCTTCCATCACCTTCGCGAGCACAGGGAGGAGAATCACTTGGCGATAGTGTGCAGGATCTGAACGCCTACCGCCTTTAAAAATTGGGGTGATAATGCCACGCTTCCAAATAGTGGGAACTTGTTGTTCATCAAAGCATCTTTAGAAAAAATGTGACGGTGGTTCAGCTAGCTTGGTGGCCACAGCCTTCAGTGCCTTCGGGCGGATGTTGTCTGCTCCCGGAGAACTATGCTCACGCAGTGAGAGTAACTTCCTTAGCACAATTGATGGGTTGAAAATTACATTTGTAAACAAAGGTGTCGGTAATGTGCTTGATATTCTGGGACAGGTAGAGGTTGCGAGTTCAAAAATTGGGGCGTATTGCAGCCGCAGGGCATTAGCTGCTTCTTCGGCACTTTGTACTCTACCGTCCGTCGTGAATAGTGGGGGTATTCCATGCTTCACTTTACGAAGCTTATTGACATGCTTATACAGCAGTTTGTTGTTTGCCATGAACTTTTTGGCTAGACACTGTTGATACGTTATTTTGTCCTCACGGACAAGTGCGGTGCAATGGTTGCGATGGGTCAGGAAATTTCTCCAAGTCTCTGAGTCGAGGTTAATCTTGTAGGCACGCCATGCTGCATCATTTATCGCCAGGCATTTGCGAGTCCTACTCCTTATAATTGAAGGCATTTTCGCGGGACGAAGGGGTTTGGTCTCTGATGCTTTGTTGACGATGTCGCTGAGCTTATTAACGAACTCTGCCCAAACGATGTCAAGGGGACTTTTGTTTGAGAATTCCCAAGCAGCTTCGTCGGCGAGTTCTTTCAATACGTGGTAGCGTGTGCTTGTATGAGTTAGTTCCGAGTGCTCAGATGGATACTCTGCATAACACACATAGTTGAACGTTATTACTACATGGTCACTGAGACCTAATGAGCTATCCATCAATAACTTGTCAACCATGAGCTCTTCATTCGTGAGCACGAGGTCCAATATGGACGGTTTGTTTGTTGTTCTGAATCTAGTGGGCGCGGTTACGTGATTGTACAAAGGAATATTAGCGATCAGTTCATGCCAAAACCTCCAGGTTTGTAGATTGAAGTCCCAGCAGATGAGAAGTTGGCTTTAACTAGTGTGTGTTACTCTGTTCAGGCCACAGATCAAGCAGGAATACATTTCCGGAGTGGAGGTTAGCGGCGGTAAACGATAGCTACGAGACGTGCATCGTTGTGTCTTAGTCGGAGACGGCACCAGAGTGAGTCGGTAACGTGTGTTTCCAGGTCAGCAACTATTGTACACCCTAGATCGCTGCGGTAATAGAGTAGGACCCCACCTCCTCTGCTGTGGCGGTCGTTCCGGATGAGTGACATTCCGGCTATCCCAACCTCAGCATCAGTCACCTCTTGGTGTAACCAAGTTTCGGTAATAGAACTTAGGTCCCAAGCATTCGCAATCTGACGTAGTCGAAGTTCGGTAAGTTAACTGATGAGCCCATGGGTGTTAGTGTATATACATGAAAGTTTTTCAGGTTTAAGCAATGTTTCGGAGGTTGTGCAACTCATACGTGAAGTTTCTCTGACCAGTGAGTGGCCAGCTACTAATCCTTTTTTCGGTACGTACTTAGCGAAGAGTTTAACGTCTTATTCATCGTCCGTGTAGTTAGTCCCGTGTCTAATCTTCGACATACAGTGTAAGGTGTCTGGTCAATATCATCTTCTACAGGTTGTATGGGCTCATTAGACACACTACTGGTGCACTGTTCTTGTGTAGACCCCATCGCGTTTAGTTTTTTGAGTGAAGTATCATCTCTAGGATGCATATCACTGATTGTCTTCAGCCGAAGCTCAGATGGTAGCCTGCAACGGAACATGTATCAGCGTTTTAGCCTCCGTGCTAACATATGTTTTGACTGAAGGACCACCTTCAACCCTCTCGGGCTCCTTCCTTTGTAGTTCGGTGAGGTACGCAGCCGTGACACGGATTTTGCTAACACATCATCCAAACTGAGTGTTTCACGAATATAGCACCACTGTCATTTATCATAGGTTGTTACTTCATGCTCATGACATGTTTCAGTTTCAGGAACCCCGTGAAGAAATATGGTTCTGGCCGAAGTTTCCTTCCGGTAGTCCTCTAAGGTGCGGTTAACTCGATAACGCACGCCCCATGGGATGTCTGAAAAGATACGAATGGAGCAGTGTTCATTTTCGAGACTATCTCTCGACAATAGTACTGATTCTACTTCAGTGATGGAGTTCAGCACAACACGCAGAAGTCCTGGCTCGCTGAAATGCGTAGAGTTGGGGTGTCGTGTAATACGCACTACGTGTACAGGTTTCAGTACAACTCCAATTAGGTTAATAATAATATCCCACTGGTTGAGGTCATCCAACTGCCCGTATCTTATTGTTCTCGATTTTATTCTGGGATACTGGAGCACAGTACGCTTAGTACTTGTATCTGTTCCTTTACACCTTCCGACATGTCGCGATTAGTGATTGAAGTACTCGGAGATGTATCGCAGGAAACCGGTGGTGCTTGCACTGTAAAAACTCCGCTACGCTCTTTATTTTCCGACCCAGTTGGGGGTGATGTTAATGTTAAATGACGGCTCTTCTTTGAGGCAACCGTAACCCAACTTTCGCTAGTACCGACTTGCTCTTTTTCAGTGCGAACTGGGAACCGCATTAGTCAAATATGAGCCACGTGTGGTATTGGAACAGCTGTTGATGTTCTGGGCCCTTTGCGTCGTATTGGTTACGGTGTTACTAGCTGTTCTTCTCGGGAAAGGAGCAGCAACCAAGGGGAGGATTGGGTTGCACAGTCCGCTATGCTTACCCCAACCGTAGTGATTTTGGTGGTCACCATTTCCTCAAACTTGGCTAGTAGCTGGTCATAGTTTTAAGGGTATAGGAGCAAGCTTTTTATCAGTGGGATCGATGTGCATTCCACACAGAACCATAGAGAGTCTGGTTTGTTTAATACCTTGGCCTGACTAGGTTTAACTCGCAGGCATCTCGCATGGACAAAATTGAAACTGTTACGGCGTAAAATGTCCCCCTTGGCAACTTTGGAACATGATTCACATAGGTCTTTAGACTGGCACACTGGACACCGCGCTTATTGAGCAAATGTTACGAACCATTTGAATGACTCACCCGCTCTGGTGAAAAGTTATTCTGTTACCGACGTTGTCCGTAAGGTCACAGTGTTCACGTTGCAGTTGTGTGCTCGCAGACTGTCCTCTCTGGCATGCCAGTCGAATGTGTCAACTTGAACGTGGGGCAGAATACACGAAGGTGTGATTGAGCATTTTCGTGGTTAAGCCTATGGATCGCGCCGGGTGAATTTGCCTTGAGACCTGCAGCTGCACCAAGCAATGTTGGATTTGAACGAATGGTGGTTCGTTCGAAAGCCGTTGAAATGGTCTATCGAGTGAGACCAAACAACGTCTCCGATGGTTGAAGTTAGGCAACTTTTGGCGCTTGGATATCGGCGAAACACTGCCCGGAATTTAGAATCCAGGGCAAATGCGGAATCTATTCTAGTGTACTCGAGAACATAGTATCACAAAGTGGAGCTTTTAAAAACACGACGAATGAGTATAGATCCAAAGAGATGCGACAAAATGCCGCTGAGCCGCAGCGAAAAAACCACGAGTGCCCAAGTGAGCGCTTTGCACGCACGTTCGCTCAAGGTCACGGTGTGATGTCGGACCTTTCGAAGTGGCCCATTACAGCCTCAGCTATGGTAGATTCCATCACCTTAGAGAGCACTGGGATGAGAGTCATTGGTCGATAGTTGGATGGCTCTGAACGGCTACCACTTTTGAAAATAGGGTAATGATACCTTGCTTCCACAGGCTGGGCACCTACTTTTCGTCCAGGCATCTTTGGGAAAAGCTGGTTAGTGGTTCAGCTACCCTCGCAGCTGCCACCTGCAGTGCTTTCGGGGGAATGTCAACTCCGGAGGAACTATGGGTACGCAACTAGAGCAGCTTCCTCAAAATGTTCGCTGAACTAAACGTGACATGTGTAAATACTGGCTTCTAGGAGAATGGGGCAGGTATGTTACAAATGCTGAAAGCACGTTGAATAATTTGGGCCTGTTGGAGCCCTAGAACGTTGGCTGCAACCTCGGCGGGTTGATCACATCAACCCGCTGATATTATTATGGGAATACCACGTTTCACATTCCGGAGGCGGTTCACATGTCTGTACGGAAGTTTTCTGTTAACACAAAACGTTTCCTCTAAACTCTACTGGTATACTAATTTGTCCTGGCGCACAAGTGTGGTAGAGTGATTACGATACACAACATAGTTACTCCAGTTGTCAGGGTTAGGGTTCGCTCTATGCACATGTCACGCAGCGTACCTTACTGTCAGATCTTTTCGGGTTCTACTCCGAAAGAATAATTGTGGCCTTGCAGAACGAAGGGGCTTGTTGACCCGTGCGGATTTAATGAGATTACTGAACTTACCAGTAAAATCCAACACAGTATTGTCAATGGAACTGTCGTCCGGAAACTCCTAGCTGGCACTTCCCACAAGTTTTGCCGGTTTGTCGTAGCGGGTGATTGTTCGAAACAAGTTAGTATGTTCTTGTTGATACTCCGCATAACACTATCTGTGTGTGTATGTATGTGTGGGTGGGTGTGTGTGAAACACTTACTCGATAGACTTCCAGGTTATTGTTTGATATATGTCATGGCAAAAGTCACTATATTTCATTTGCTGCGAAGACTGCTCTATGGTGCGCAACCTTTCCTTCAGTCTACCCAGAAGAACGCAGACTAGAGGTTATCCACTCGGACAATTGAGTTGCGTGCCTTCACTACGAATACTATATCCACTCTAGAGTTCGAGATATTCAAATCTGACGAAGACTGCCATAGTCTAGGTATGGGTTGCCACCTTGGCCGTCTTTTCGACGTACTCAACTCCGGAGATTGAGACATTCACACCAGAAACACGTAAGAAAACATAATGATGGGGGCTAGAGAGTATACTTAATGAATGGCGGTTTTGGTGGTTCAGCCGCCATTTTGTCTCATATTCTGACAGGGATAATTGTTGCGTGAATAGTAATCGATCTCACAGTACCCTAATCGCATTCATCATCGGTCTTCTATCAACTTTTCAATAACCCGTGGTGATTATTTCCGGGATTTGACTTTGTCAGTTCAGTTGGTGGCCTACCCATGAAGCCACTAAATAAAATCACTGCCTCTTCCCCTTCCGGACAATCTCCTTCACTTTAAGAACGTCATCCAGTTCGAAGAGTTCCTTTGATCCTTTCATCCGATGGCAAACACAATAAATAATCACAGGAATTCAGTCACACTTCACAATTGCACTCACCATGTCCACTTACACATACACCTAGATATATTTACATGCACACAAGTCCAATGTATTACCGGTTAACTTGCTATATTTTTTGTACAATTATTGACCATACCTGTTTGTATTTTCAGGATCATACCTTCGCAGGCGTGCCTCGCACTGCCTGGAATAAAGCATTTATTTATGTATTTATTTGTTCCATTGAATTCTTTTTTCGTTGTTCCTATCGTTTCTATTTGGCTACTTGCATCGGGGCAACTGGAGTGACGGCACCCAAAAGCCCCGATTGCATCTTATCAATTGAAATGAACCGATACAACACCTAGGATGGTTTGGACGTGTCCTAGATATATTTGTCCACGTTTGCGCAAATTTGCCCGTGGGATTTGACGTAACGCGATTTCTCACCTGTCTTCTACCGCCTCTTCTAAGTGTTTTGATGCAGTATCCATCGATACAGCGACCGCGATTACGGCCACCATCAGCGTATAACAAATGGGCAACAAAGTGATCGATCTCGTTCGACTTGAACAGTACGCACGATATCCTTTCGTCCACACAGAAAACACCGATTGGTTGTCGGCCGTTCCATGTGGTCTACACGGATAGCGGGTTGGATTTGCCTGCACTGTAAGAACCACGAACCATGCGTTCTGAGAATGCACCGCCCGTTTCATTCGACTGGCTTCGCGGGTGTTACCTTGGCTTGTTTATGCTATCCACGTGCGGAGAAATCCGTGAGGACAAACTTGCAAATCACATCCGATTGTGTTTTTCTATTCGTAGTTTAAAAACAAATCTGTGGAAGGTGATATGGGACATTGCAAGCGTAGGTTCACCACCGTTATCTAGAGGATGTTTCTACTAAGTTTAAGTCCGTTCTTTTTGCAGCTTTCAGTTTAATGATACTTAGACATTCATCTACGATGATCCAGTGTCATAGACACTGGGTTGCCATAAGGCAACTTTCGTTACAGTGAAAGGATTTACATTGTTTTAGATTGGTCCAAAGACAATTAACCTTCTCTCCGCGTATCATTAAGTCAGTGAGGCAAATTCTTTTCTACCTACAAAGTTCTTTGCGCAATAGGTGCTTTTAAGCCTTCGAACTGGTAATTGCCACCAATCATCTACGGAATATCACGACGCCGCTTATTCGCCATCGCGGCTTTGTCAGACATCGGTGCAGTGGATGGTCTGTTTGCTGTTACTTATGGTTGAAATGAATACGCGAGTTGACGAGCCGTACCATGTCATGGGTCACTCCATGACCTTTCGGTCTTTCGAATCATTAATTAAATGCGATTAGCATTCTAAATCTGGTGGCTTACTTCCCACTCCTAAGTATCTTACATTTCACTATTGTGGTTAGGTTACTGCACTAAGCAATGTATTTTTCTTCGTTGCCGACAAGAATCCGTATGGGCAATTGGATGGGCGTTTTTTCAGCCAGCTCGGTGGGGAATCATCCAACTCGAGAAATGTCTGCTTATTCACCATAACCAACTCACAAATTCCGTGATATCTGTACTCCCGCAACTATATCCATATGTCGACTCAGTTGGCTACAGCTACAGCGCATCCCAACTCAGTTCGAACCGTTCAGGTAGGAGTTATTCTTTGCTACCGTCTTTACTTGAAAATCAAAACATCCGAACACGTGAGCACCACCTTTGCTGCGTGGTACCATTTGTTGTGCAACTAGCCGGTCGTTTGTAAAATCATTAGTTTTCCATCAGTTCCAAGTATATTTCAAAATGGGGAAATCAGTTGTTAGCTTCAGTGATCTTATTCTGACAGCGCAACTAACTTCACAACTTATATGTCTTTCAACCCTATTATTGTCGTCTTCACCTACTGAGCCGTATTTGGATAACATTTTCCGAGTGTTCTCTTCGTAAAACTCTCAAAACAGATTTCGCCGTTTTCCTCATTCAAACGCAGCCAGTGTAGGATGGAACAAGACAATGCTTCACCTTTCTGCTCCATTGCTTAGTTGAAGCGCGCGTCATTTTTGTTGTGTGTAATCAACGATCTTTCGGAATTTGGGTTATTTTCCTCCACGTTTCACTTAATTACAATATGGAGTGTACTGTCCAAAGTGTCCTGTAGGTTCTAGCTGCCTTTTCCGTTTGCAAGTCATGGAAAGCCGTTTTGCTCTACAGTTGCTAATTCCATTTTCTGTGACATTGCTTACTATCATAGCGTCGAAGTATGACAAATCGCTCTGTGATTCCTATTCTCTACACCATCCTTTCGCATAGAACAATGCGATGTTGCCAGAGTGCATGGACGAACCGCTGTACGTAAACTAGAGCATCTGCTCACCGGAGAAGAGCAACGCGCAATACAGGCGGATTCGCTTCAGGAAGCACCGGTTCTGGTGAGTTTGTGCACGTAGGGTTGACTGTTCATGAGGCTCCATTTCTACCGTTTTATGACTGTGATGCTACGTTGTTGATAGTGTGCTTCGGGTGAGATGTTACCACAATGCATGCCTCTTTTTGAGGTGCTGTGAGGTTCCACACCGTGTGTCACTGTTTGTAGAGCGATTATGTCGCTAGTCTGCACCCAATGGGCCGGTGTTAACCCGACACAATTGCAGATCGGAGCAATCTGTGGATTACTGAGGTTCCGATGCTACAAGCAAATAACTCTCGCTAGAATACACGTCTGATTTCATTATTGAGTCCTGGAGCACCCGTCCTGTGTCTGGATTGCGACACACAATCTCAATAGAGGCCACGGTTTGCTTTGAAGCTAACCTTTGCCAATTCGATCACTGGGACCGCATCCGAAACTCTAAGTTCGTCCCACTTGTTTGTTGTGGTGCGTGTCACCATAACAAACGTGTATCTCAATGCATCCCAGAAACAGTCTCACACTGTATTCTCCTCCAATCACTTATTTATGGAGTAATTACGGTTGCTGATGCCGTTTTCGACTTTTGTCTAACCGTAGTGAAGGCTATCAAATTTCCGTTATTCGACTGGCTACATTTACGAGAATACTTCATAATAGTCATTGAAGACGAAATGCTTGGCCTTGAACAGAGACATTTAAGTGATGACACAATGTAATACAACACTACCCTTTTCAGCCGACCGATACGACGTTCGTTTCTGGGGTTGACACACAGGCGGTCTGTGGACTGCATGGTGAGAGGCCGCCATCTTACTTGGGAGAATCACGCGAGTCGTATCACGCACTTTCCGCTTCAACACCATTGAAGGTGCGTTTTATCAGCAAAAATCTGTTCTCCTCTGTTGTTTCTCGGTAACAATGTGCCTATTACGTGCTCAGTGTAAAGTTGGTCAATGGCAAATCCCTACGCATTTATTACGCTGTTTCCGAATAGACACAACCGATCGTTTTTATTTTAGACCAAATCAACGCTGTAATCTCAATAAATGTGGTTGACATGTTAGGTATGTTGAACTACAGCCTTTTGACCTTGCTACACTATTTTGATTTGCGTACTTTGACTAGTTCCCATTCGTGGTGTCTTTCTATTAACCGAAGGCGATAATCCTTGTAACAGAATTGATGGAGGCGCTAACTGTATGTTTGCAAATGGATGCAACATGAATGCGGCACCTTCGTTTTCACCATAATAGCAGTCACTTCCCCGATCATTGTTAGTTCTTTGCACGTAGATAAAATCACTATCCGCTACCGAGCACTGCAGGCTGACTTGCAAAGCATTTGCAGATCGTTTACTGCCTCGTGAAATGAATATGGAGTTCCGTGAGACAAGTGGTAAGCAGCGTGGATTGTTGATGCTTTATATTGTTGTATCTTCTCATCAGCAACCATCGAGTGAACCCACACAGTTGGCGAAAAGCCACTACGCTTACATATGGGCGAATATTTTTCTCAACGGACTCCACATCAGAGATCTCAATGCATGTAGAACAAGCAAGTTCGGTGACTGGCTAGCAGTGTCAGGGTACCTTGATGCATATTTTGGCCGCACATCACATGTCAGAGGTTGTCCCCCGCATTGTGTCATAGAGCTTTGCACTATATGGAGGTACTGTACGAAATTGGTTGTTGTGTCAACTTAGCATACCACTAATCGCTCACCCTGTAATATACATATGTGCATAAACATGTACGTTTCTGCATTTACAATATATTTAAGACAACGGTATGAAGAACAGACAGGAATTCCTCCTAAAAGCAAAGGTTAAGTATATTTCTCATAAAAATAGTCCAACCTTTTCACTTTCTGTCTAATTATTTCATTGTCATTTCAGACACTGTAGTGCTGGACACATTAAAGATGTATACACACTAATCTCGCAATGACTTCGGCCACGTGCCGGATCTTTAAGCGTTACGAGCAACGGACATTCCTCGCCCATAAGCCCCCAGTCAGATAGAAGGGTGGATACAGTAACGGTTAGAGTTTGGAGCATCCTTGAACTCTTTGGGGGTGGCGTTAAACGGTGATCTTACATGGGCTCTTCACGGAAACGAATTATTTGTCAAAATCAACAGACTATCGTCACATGTCTCTTGTCTCAGATCGTCCTCCTTACGGTTCAACACTGCGCCTGTGTCACCGCATTGGATGTGTTGTTCTCCGTTCACTTCCTTTGTCATTTTAACGAGCACCTCAAGTTCAGTACCAAGTCCTTGAGACATCTAGCCTGATGTAGTGACATTCTAAGGTGGGATGTTGTTGAGATTATTGCACCCAGTTTTTTGCAAAAGTTAAGAACAGTGTCATCTTCTCCTTAGGGCGGTATCTGAATGCACATCAAACCCCGATCAGAAACACGTAAAAAGTTATATAAGCTTGCAAACGGACCCATGGCAATTCAGGTGTTTCTTAGTTGTTACACACTTGACAGAGTAGACTTTCTATTACTTATGGAGCCCAGCTGCTGTCTCCCATGGCTTATGCTGCTAGTTAGTTTGCGTCAGCCTCTAGCAGTCATGTGTTCGATCCCTAGTAAGAGACCGAGGGAATGCGCATCATTAACGAGCCCTAATAGGGCGAAATGCGTCTGGTCCTCTTCCGGAATATGCTGTGCCGTGTAGCTTGAGAGCTGCTGACCCGACCACATTAAGAGTAGACTTTAGTCAATCAAAACCTAGTTGACAAACTGCTCCAGTGATAATAACTATACCGGCTCGTTTAAGAACTACTGTCTTACCACACATTTCTTGTAAGTCCTCAGTGATGTGCGTTACAGCTAAGGGGTGCACTTTTCATGCGTGCATACTGCGCATTCTTGACCTGACTATGAATGGAAAAGCATCTTAGCAGCAAATATACGAGCAGCAATCTTTTGTGTAAAACCAAACCTTGCCAACCGTTAGACGGGGCATATGTTTCCCTATTGTTCCCATTTAAAAGCATTTCGTTAATCTATACATTTCTCTGACTTGTCGTAAACATTATGCTCAGATTGTGTTAATTTGTTTTCTCTTTAACCATTCTCAGCATTCAGTATCTTCACAGACGACAAAGACGTCCAAATTCTCTTGCCTTCCACGTCCAATGATGAGCTGCGGCACAGCTCGGAAACGATCACCCTCTAGCTCAGCCACCCCAACACGAACTCCCTACCGATCGACGAAGCGTCATCAGATGTCATTGAATGTACCTGGCAGTTCATCACAAGTAGCCGTTCAAAGGCATCGTTGCAAACCTGTCTCCAGTTTGCCATCCGACTCAACACCATCGCTGATCAAACGACAGACAAACAATAGTAATCTTAGCTGTCTGGATCCAAGTCCGGCTATGTCTTCCACTGAATGCATCTCACTCACTACGCGTTCTATTATCACACCCGATACCTCGGCCGAGTCGTCCGAGTCTACACGCCTATTGACCGATTGGTCCTTTTCCTCTGTGGACACACAACCCAGTGGCCATAGCCTCCCGTCTGCTGGTGTACAGGAGCAGTCTGATTGTAGCACCCCAGCAAAGCGACCGAAAAGAAGCAAACGGCTGATTCGGTTGTTGCGCCATCGAATGTTCCCCAAAACGGACCTCAAGAAGCAATCGTAACCGGCAACTGAGCCGGCGTGCTTCCTCGTCCCGACCGGCAGTCTTTCATTCATTTTCCCGGTCATTTTCTTCACTTGGCCTTCAACAGCGTCCCGTCCCCAGTTCCGCGCATGCACCTACACTGCTCACAGGGATGAGGACTAACGTTATTTAATTTCATGTTTTTCAGCCACAAGAGAGAAGACCTCAATAGCACATCGGCACACACGTACACTAAGATTACCCGAAGAGATCTGTCTTTGTTTCTTCCTCTTATCGTGAACGCACTTCCCGTCAAAGGATTTTGCCTTCGTTTAACATGCACTCATTCTATCATTGTATAGCCTGTCTTGGCTCCGCTTCCCATTTCCACATATTTTCAAAGTACATATCGCACGCATTCAACTCATTTACCAAAACCGAACCCGTTCCCTGTGATACACACACACACACACACGCACACTCATGTGCAAACGTACACGAGGACGTGCGCATGTGAGATTTCAAGCATCGTTGGCATTTCATCGCATTCACTGTGCTCGCACTCCCCCATTGTGCTTGCGGATCTTTTCTCCCTACTGTGTTTTAACACCTGTGACAGCAGTGCCCATAACGTTGTGATCTTTTAAATGTGACCTTGAGTATTTTGTCTATCTATTTCCTCTCCTTCATCTCTCGAGTTGGCGCCATTTTTGTGATTACTGAACAAGAGCATCGCATTATATATATACACATGTCGTCACTTGTGGAACCAGACTTCAAGACAAGCTTTCGTACTAAATACATGGGTGGAAAGCCTTTTACGAGAGGACTGACATCCTGGAGACTAAGTTGCGTGTGGCTTATGATCGATTTCAGTCTCTGCAGCGACCATGATCCAAAGAGTGATACTAACTAAAATACCGGTAATAATATGAATACCATTAACCATAGTGATGTTGATAATCCAACAGGAAATAAATAAACGATTTATTCTCGAAGGTGTGAGACTCGCCTTCAAAAGCACGATACAAACGCGTAACATCAGTAATGGTACAGAAATCTTACACTGTAACCAGTACATACTGGATATATGTGTATATGTATGTGTAATGTGTATGTGGGTGCATGTGTACGTGATCTTGTGTGAATTTGTTAGTATTACTGTGAATTGGTGAGTTTGTTCGGCGAATGCGCCAATATAGGAAGGGATCAGATGAAATCTTTGGAATGAATGACGTTCGCGAAACGCTTAAGATCCTCCGGTATGGCAAGGCAGTGACTACATTTAGTGGCGAGTCATCTCCGCCACGTTAGTGTTTTCAACCAGACATTTGTGGCTTTTTATAGGGAGACGGCTTGCCAGGCGAAAACTCATCAGGTCCTGGAACACTGACGCCGAACTATTCGGTGAACCGGGATTAACCCGAACCACCTAGCTGGCATCACTTGGAGCTTGTTCGGCCAGCCAGCCAGTAAGTCTGTCAATAACGTCCAGCTACCAAAAAGGGCCTCAAAACTAAAAGGGCTTAATACTTTGCTAGCCGCATTGGTCTGGAGAAAGCGGCTCATCGTGGGATTAGTAGCCAGTTGTTCGAGGCCATACTCCGCAACTTTAGCGTACTGACTGGAGTTACTGGCGACCGTTGTAGTTGGTTCCTAACCTGAAACCAGCCCAGCACTTTACTCAATTTAAGCACTGATCAACCAGCTAGCTTTTCTCAGAGATGACTCGAGTGATCACAAATGGTGCATTTCACAGTCGGGAACCGACAGACAACCAAGAGCATGGTGTCCTCAGTACTAGCGATTCACATTTAATAGACTTCGCCCTGATATCCTGGGGGTTTGATATAACAAGTCAGCTAACGGATATGACTATTGTTGACTCGACGATCCTATTCCGTATGAACTGCCTTACGGATTCCGGTTTCTAAAATTCCTCACTAACCGACTCTTGTCTTTTCAATCGAGAAACGTTTTGTTGAACATGAGGCAACCCAATGAAATATTAGTCATTTATTTGGCGCCAAATGACGGTTACGGCACTTTCAATGGGCTTGACGTCACTTAGGTGTATAAATGATTGTATGCCTTTTTTGACAGCCGGGATACTATCAGGGTTGTGTATTGCAAATCTGGCGAAGCTGTAGGTCCCGTGGCGGAGCTGTACGCTACCGGGCGGGTCCCCAGGTTGCGGATTTGTGGAATGCCTTCCTTGTAGAGGTAACTGCGAATAAGTCTCGTTTGCCTTGTAGGCAAGATGAACAGGCAGCCGCGGACAGTCAACGGCAGCGTCTCAGAGCGTGGGGGTTTCTGGGCTGGTCACCTGGTTCTCCATCGAATACCACAAGAACTCGTACGGTGCTGTGTCAAAGTCAATGTGACTGGCTATAGGGTCACTGACCACTCACTTCTGTAACCAGAGGTGAGTATATAACGGAGAGCGGATGGACAACGTTGCTGGCCACCGGCTTCCCTATGGACTGCTACTGAACACAGAGAAGGCGTAGGAGCCACCCGGATGTCAACGGTCTTCGTTAATCGCCCCACTGCCTTGCGCGTTAGGTCTTAAGACCAAAGGCGCGGGGTGGGGTCTCTTAAGTTATGCCTCTTCGTCGGACTGAGCAACCGGGAAGATCACTGCTCACACAACACATTAACATCTTAAGCTCTCCAAATCCTTTCACTGACTACTCGTTTTTTCCCCTTTTTGTTGTTGACTATGTGTTGTGACACTGACAATTGTACATCGGTCAATTTTGAATATATATATATATATATATATATATATATATATATATATATATATATATATATACAGTCGATTCCGGTTAATCGGACCACCGGTTAATAGGACCAGCCGCTTATTCGGGCCAAATTCTGAAGAACCGAAACGAATCCTATTACGCTAGCCTAATTTTAGCCGCTTATTAGGACCGGAATTCCGCTTAATCGGACCAGACGATAGAAGGTGGCAGGTAACAGAGGTGTTAAAATCAAGTTCTGTGCCTGGATGTCTGGACTAAACCCACAGTTCATATGTCGGGCAAGAAAGCGTATCATTCAGTTACGGTAATCCGAGTTGGCCTTTGGATAAACTGAACTGTGGCAACCTTGAGGCACATCTATCTAATTGGCTTCAGAACCGCCCGAAACTGACTGTAGTTTCCAACACTTGTAGGCGGAGCGAAGACATGCAAGCTTGTTCACATGTCGTTAACCGCTCGATCGATGTACCGCACGTCCATTGAGCCGAATGCCCTGAGCCCGCATTGCGGGCCTACTCTCGAGCACCGCAAGTGGTCGCGGACACACAGGTCCGGCAAATCATAGGACAGCAGGTGGCTAGGTCAACCATAGAAATACCCGGGAGACAGACTCGAGTTCACCTCAGTGAACTGTGCGTGTCATGTTGCATGTTAAGAAAATGCCACGACGGGACTTGACGTTAGCTGAGAAGATTCGTTTTCTAGATCAGATCAAGGAACAGGGACCAACCACTAGTCAGCGTCGATGGGTGGAAATTACCTGCTTGGCAAAATCTACAATATCGCGCCTGATAAAACAAGAGAAAGATCTGCGAGAAGAATGGGCGCAATGTGAAGGACGACGAGGTACTTCCCAAAAACGGAAGAGTGAAGGCAAGGATCCAGACGTCGATGAGGCCCTTAATGATTGGTTTGCCTTTGTCACTGGACGAGCCGTGCGAGTAAGTGGCCCAATGTTAAAATACAAAGCAGAAGAACTCGCTAAAATGCTGGGCCACGAAGATTTTATAGCTACGGACGGCTGGTTGTCTCGATGGAAATCTAGACATGATGTAAAATTTAAGAAAGCGCATGGTGAGAAAGAAAGCGCCAATAGCGCTCGAGCTGAAGAATGGAAATCAACAAAACTACCAGACCTTCTTGAAAAATTTCCAGCAGATGACATCAATAGTGCTGATGAAACCGGGTTGTACTATAGGGCTACACCGGACGGCTCCTTAATTTACAAACATGTTACTCTCTCTGGCTGCAAAAAAGCAATGGGTCGCGTAACTGTCTTGTGCTGCTCAAACATGTCCGGAACAGACAAGAGGAAGTTGCTGGTTATAGGAAAGTGTGCCAAGCCTCGCTGCTTTAAGGGACTCAGAATGGACAGTTTACCAGTTGTGTATCGTGCGAACAGAAATGCATGGATGAGCTCTACACTTTTTAAAGAATGGGTGAAGGATTGGGACACAGAGCTACAACGCCAGTCGAGAAAAGTGTTATTACTTCTAGACAATTGTGCAGCACATTCAAATTTGGATTTCTTGAAGAATATCCAGATGGAATTTCTGCCTCCCAAGACCACCTCTTTGATACAGCCAATGGACATGGGCATCATAAAAAATTTGAAGACCTTTTATCGTTCAAGATTGGTGAATTACATCCTTGAATCAATTGAGGAAGGCTTGTTGACCTCATCCTCGACGGCCGGCGAAATCAGTGCAAAGCTCAACATTTTGCAAGCCGTTACATTCGTGGCCGAAAGTTGGCGAAAAATGAGCAGTGCGACACTTCGGAACTGTTTTTCTCACTGTGGCTTTAAGCATATTGTCTCGGAGATGGATGTGGATATGGTGGTTGTAAATGAACATGACGGCGAGAATGTGGAGCTGAAACATGTTGAAAATTACGAAGAATTTTTGTCAATCGACAACGAACTTCAACTCTATGATGGAAATGAAGAATGCGATGCTGCCATTGTTGCTCGAATAGCAGCGAAACACACGACAGCAACAGAAGACCATGGAAGGGATGAAGAGAACCCTAACGTGTTGATGCCAGTCACAAAACAGGATGCAAGGAAATGCATTGAAACATTGCACCGCTATTTCATGCAGGAAGGAAATGAAGGTAGTCCTATTACTGCGTTACATGTTTGTGGTGATTTTGTGCGAATGCAGTCTGTTAAAAGAATGCGTCAAACCACACTGGATACGGTCTTCAAACGCTGAATGGAATTCGGTAATCCCTTTGTATAAAACTGTACTTCGCATGCTGAATATCTTGTAGGTCGTTACGAAGAATTTGTTTGTAAATTTCTTTTTCAGTGAACAAAGTTCATTATCAAAGCAGTTCTTTTTTGTGTGTTTGCCATAAATATATGCCGCCAATACAGGTCATAATAGTAGTTTCCTATGTTATGTATAGCACGTCCCATCTTGTTACATCGGGTAACTTCGGTTAATCGGACCAGCCGCTTAATAGGACCAAAATGGTCTGGTCCCGATGTGGTCCGATTAACCGGAATCGACTGTATATATATCGCAAATCTTGGTCAGTTGGGTAATGTTATTAGTTCAATATAAGATTTGAATGTGCCAGTGCTTTCCTGGTAGCCAGCCACTCAATGGGTTTTTAGACTATACTGTCTAAGTTCTTATCCGACAAGATTTATCAGCAATTTATTGGAGAGTTTTAAAATCCTACTGATTTTGGTGTTCCAAACAAGTTGTGCAATGGGTGGCAAGGAATCGCTTGGGTAGTAAATAATATCATTAATGGTTTGGGCCGGATTCCAGAAGGGCATTTGTACCATGCTGAGGCTGGAAGCATTGGTCAAATTTGCAATGGAATGAATGGTACACAGATGCTTTCCAATTGAATAATTTTTGCTTCTGCTTGATTGCAGTTAGAGCTTACTCCATACTTGAATGTAGCTAACCAGGACGAAATCTAGGGATCCTTGCTTGGCCCACTGTTAGAATAACAAATGCCTTCAGTTGCGACTGAAACAGGTTGGGTTGCTTTGTTTTCCGAGGGACATGATAGTGTCGAAGATTTGCAATAGTTTGACAGCGTAGAGAAGAGAACGGTCTGTTTTCCGGTCGTCGCAGTCAGCGCGGATAAACTTGAAGGTGACAACATCGATCTTAGTAGTCCCATTGGTGAACGGTGAACACTTTCCATAGCAATTCGTTCTGTTCTGCATAGGCGGTTGTAGATGGTGGTGAAGTATTCCCAATACTAGTCACACCATCATCATTATACACGTTAGCTAGAGGTGGTGAACACCACAATTGTTGTGCCGCAATACATAAGAAAAGAAGGGGAAAAACCTGCAACCGAGGTAGGCCAGCTGAGGAGCCACCGGTAATGGATGGGCATCATTCCGGAAAGCTACCATCCGGTATTTTGTCGCAACAGATTACATTATGCAAAATGTATAATATGCCAGGAATGGGGATCACAGTGAGGTTAGACCTAAACTTGGTGCGATGGTTTGCGTGCCTCAGTGAACCATTGAGCTATGTCGGGTGGTGCTTTTCGCATCTACAAACTCACTCATACCAGTGTTGGGGTGAGCAACACTATAATGTTTCCATTTTACTTACGGTCTTTGTGATCGGAATGACCGAGGTCCACCTCAAGTGAACCGAGGTCTCAATAGAGGTTGCTTGTAGCAACCCAACCACCAGCGGATCCTCCAAGTCCAACTTTGCATTCGTTTCCGCTGGACCAAGCATTGCTCGCGGATCTCAGTGGCATAGTGCTTATGGCGTCAACCATGAGCCACTAGGCTCTGAGTTCCAGCCCAACTCAGGCTATCTCCAACTGATGAGTCCCAACCAGGACGAAACCGCGGTCTTGGGGTGCCAGTGTTGGGGTGAGCAACACTATAATGTTTCCATTTCACTCATACCAGGTTACTCAATTGTTAGAGGCCAGTCCAACTCGACCTCCTGGCCCCTTATTCTTTAAAACACATTCCTTATAGTCCACTGTCAAACCCTCTGCCTTGCGGTCAGGTTTTCGAACTAAAGGCCTTGGTTATAATCCCTAATAGTCCTCCTGTCTAGGTCTGGGTAACCTGACAGTATCCCGCCCGCGCAATACAACTATGAGCTTCTTTCCATGTCTTCGTCACAATATAGGTTTGTATGGTTCTGGTCGAGTTTTGGGTTTTAAGAATGATCTGATGATGCGCCCTCTTCCTTATTTCACTTTGGCTACTAGATGTAAAATATGTTCGGAGAAGTTTTGGTTACTAGTTCCCAGTTCCCCCACGGAGCGTGTTTTGAATTTAGGCGCAACACGACTGTTGGGGTCATTTGGCAAGCAACCTCCGTGGTAAATCATCGACGGTTTGTCCAAAGATGATTTCGTGAAACGGCTTTCGCTCCCAATCTTCAGCGATGATACATCCTCATGAATATTCTTCAACTGTTGATCTAGATACGTTGGAACCGAATGCACAATTCAGATGCCATTAGAAGGTAATAATTGGTGATCCTGTCTTAGTTGGTCGCGTGGACTGTTTACATAAACTATTGAAAGCAATGATCTCAGTACACATCTCCCTAAACGCCACTAGTAGTAACGCTTCTGGGAGTAGATTTATTTGCTATCATATAAAGAGATCCTTTTCTTATGGATGCCGTAACAAAGACTATACAAACTATACCGTTACACGTGGATGGCTGGCTTGGCGAACAACCTCCTCGTGGTGTCAGCTGGGTGGTTCGGGATTTTTCCGTTCCAGCAAATGGTTCGGCGGCAGTGTTCCAGGACGTGGTGAGTTTTCGCTGGCAAGTGTTCTCCATATAAAAGCCACATATGTCCGTTTAACAACACTCTGACGTTGCGGAGGTGACTCGCTACTAAATAAAGTCACTGCTCCTTGCTTCATTTTGGTGAAACATTGTATCCCAGCCAATTTATGCTGAAATTCTGGGGAGCATTGGGCCCCTATTTGGCGAAGGAACATACGAAAGACCTATGAACTGAGCAATCAGTCGCCGGCTCCCAATGGGTGCGATTCTCTGAATGCGCCCTGCTGCCTTGCGGTCAGGGTATTCAGCCAAAGGCTCGGGGTGGTGTCCCCTAAGTCAACACCCTACTTCGACGTGGGCAACTGAGTAGTAGCTTGCCCCCTGACGAAACCATAAACTTTTATGTTTTGTGTTGTGTTCTATTTTACTATTTCTGTACCCCATGGTTTCTGATAGCTTTATGTCTATTCGTAGACCGTTGCATATATATATATATATATATATATATATATATATAGTGGATCGCATGTTGAGCAGGTGGTTCTGTCATTGTATAACAGATGCGATAATTAGCT
>OX104059.1:7554600-7683777 GCA_944474145.2 Dicrocoelium dendriticum
CCGACTTGCACTTTCCGCTTTCGTGTAAAGCGGAACCCGCGGATCCACAGATGCAGTGAGCTGCCCATAGATTCCATCAAATTTTGATCCAAATTATCCACTCACGGAGTTGAGCAGTTTATCCCGTGTCTAAGTTATTCGGGTTCACAAGCTATAGATAAGTTCTGTAGCAAGCGTTGGTTTAGATATAAAGTATTTTAACAACATTTGCACAAACACCATCTGAAGTAAATGAAGCTTTTTGCGCCTTGGTACAGTACGGAAAAAATCTTCATTTTTACACACTGGGGAAATGATTATCGCTACTTTTAGTGATCCCGATATGAGTTACTAACAGTTTCCACCATATTGGGCAGCAGAATCAAATTTATGAAGTTACTGACACTGTAGTGTGTGACATTATTTCCTTTATTTATCATGACTTTTCGCTAAAAGTGGTTTCAAAACCAGGTTACCCTTGCAACAAGCTCTGAGCACCAAGTCAAGACGTTGGCAAACCAACCATGTCCCTATGAGAATACCTTTGCTTTTATGAACAGTGTACTAGCCTTCGAAATGGGGACCAAAATCAAAGTAGAAGTTCAGCTACTGTCCTCCAATAGCAAGAAAAATGTGTTATGTTTGCAAATAGTGATGTAACTCGGCGTCAGGAGAGGTTACTTGGGCATTCGGATACTAGTTTCATCGTGGTTACCGACGTAATGTATGCACTGGTTGTAAACCAGCTTAGTCTGATTCATTCTGGACGTTTGCTAACAAGTATGCGGAGACGTTTTATAGATGGAACACTACATAATTGTTAAATTCCGTTGCCATGCTCACATTATAAGTTACTGACAGTTCCCATATGTTTACATCTGAAAGTGTTTCCCAGCCTATTTGCAGCACATCCATGTTCACAGGCTGCTGCGGAGAATTGTGACCACTTTCCTAAACTCGCGACCTCGTTCTACTTTAGGCGGTTGGCTGATTTTGCGACTTTCCTGCCTCAGTCCCATGTTCTAGCATAAGTGTGGGTTCAAAGCATCGTTCCTAGTCCGACGAACAAAACCTCACCTATTGGAGTAAGATTTATATAGAGTATGCGTTTCATCGCTACGTCAATTAGAATCCAATCCCCATAGCAATCCTCAATAAGTTACCTTGCTATGTGCTGAATTCGGATACTGAAAATATGGGTAGTAGATGCAACAGGACGAACGGAACATCATATTTGGCAACTCGATTGCTGTTGTGATTCTGCGTAAGGTGCTTTTCCTGAGACGAGGTCAGCAGTTCTTAAACATGAGGTAAAGTCGACCAGGGATGAAATTTAGGCTTACCTCAACTTTTGTCCGTCCACGATGCATAGTCATTAGTCTTATTTGTAATGAAAAAGTGAGATGAGATGCACAGTCCACTAAAATGATTTCTGGACATCGGACGTAACATGAAAGCGTCACTTGGGCCACAGGCTTCTTAGAGCAAGTGTTTGACTCAATATTTACGCTAGGCAAACAAGGAAACTAGAATCATTCTACTCCAACTTGTGCAAGCGCAGGGATTGGAGCTATTTGGTAAAGACTTGTCCCGCTAGCTTGATTAACGGTTCAGTGGAATGTACCCTGTGCAGGATTTGTAGTTTTGATGAATATTCGTACCTCGGTGGTTGGCCGGCTTGCCGAACCACCTCTCAGTGGTGCCAGCTGGGTGGTTTGGGATTCTCCCATTTCAGCAAATGGTTTGGCGGAAGTGTTCCAGGAAGTGGTGGTTATTCGCCTGGCAAGCGTTCTCCCTATTATATATATATATATATATATACATATATATATATATCCGTCTAACAACACTGTGACATGTCGGATGTGACTCACCATTAAATAAACGCACTGCCCATTGCTTTATCCTGGCGAAGCATTATATTCCAGCAACTTAATTCAGTAATTCTGGAGAGCATTGGGCCCCTGTTTGACAAACGAACATGCGAAAGGCGTATGAACTGAGCAATCATGCACCGGCTCCCAATTGGCGCGATTCCCTAAATTCGCTCCGCTGCCTTGCGGACAGGCTACTCGGCCAAAGGCTCGGGGTGGTGTCCCCTAAGTCAACACCCTAATTCTGCTTGGGCAACCGGGTAGTATCACGCCCACTGACAAAACCGTGAATTCCGATGGGTTATGTTGTGTTTCCTTTTACGATTTCTGTACTTTCTTTTGATTCCCATGGTTTCTGATGGCTCCATGTCTATTCGTAGTCGGTTGCAAATATACATATACGGGAGATATCTAAAGCTTGGAGCTGTCTTCTATCATGAAATTGGTACAGATAATGTAAGCTATCCTGGGAGCAAACATTTGCGTCAACACTTCCCAGCAAGAATATCTTTTCGTGTTTCCTCCTAACTAGCGTTAAAAGTCGAGAAAACACTTTATTCAAAGTGTGGCACCGTTGACAAATGCTAGCTTGCAGCCGCTCACGTCAGTGATCAATCCAATAAACTCATCAGACCTCTCAGTTAACTACTGGATTGAAGTACTTAAACAAGCAGAATTACTCGGCCTAAACAGATCATCCAGCTGTTTATCCAAACACCACCCGATCTCCATGAAAATATACGGCAATTACAGATATCATAGCTGCTTAAGTTGCGGTCCCATATCGTTCCTTCTTTTACCCAGTAGTTATCAATGGTTTTGACGTCCAGAAAACCTAATGCAGGGCTGTTCGCTAGTGACTAAGGAAACAAGTACACAAGAACCTAAAGTAAAGGGCGTCTTCGTTTGTTATGAACACTTGATGCGATCACAATTCCTAATAACCCCCTTTTGCTCATATGCTGGTTGGTTTTGTTCTATACAAGAACTAGTTCGTGCCTGAAAAATTGATCATTTCTACGAATTCATTCTCCGTACTGCTTTATCTACTCTGTAATGCTTTAGACGTGTTACCCACTGTTGTCACAGCATTTGCTTTAAGACCCACTGTGTGTTTGAGGGGTATGGTATTATATGCATTATGGACTTTGAAACCAATTCACTTACTTGAGTCCGCTCAAGGATACCCATATGAGTCAGTGGCATTACAATTGGTGTATCGACTGTTTTGGCGATGAGACCATAGACACATTGTGTTCTTACCATTAGTGAACTGAACAAACCCACTAGCGAACCTCACTTTTTAGACGGCATCCAACTACGTCGTAAACCACTGCTTAGAAATAATGGATGAATTGACAAGTTAACTGATGCTCTGTTCCTTACGTAGTCGCCACATTAAGTTAAATGACATTTGGGAAATCGCACCTGCAGCTTGTAGCAGTTCTTCATTCTATTCAATACAATCTTTTTGCAAGCGCAGAATAGTTTACGAGAAGTAGCTCTGCAAGCTATTTACACCTCAGGTTTCATGAGTGTACATGCTGTGTGTGTACATGCTGGTGGCGAGTTTCAGTGGCGGCACGCAAATTTCGCTCATGATTCCAACAACCGTGTTCAGCAATTTCGAACGACATAGAGATATCTTCATGCACCCAGTTTAAGTTTAAAGTTGTAACTGAGCCACAGTAAGGTTAACAATCAAATATATACGCTTATCTATAGCTGAAGTATGCTGGTGCGGCATTCAGCAATAGAATTAAAAACTAAAACAATGTGTCAGCTGTACGATGTAATAGCGCTTCGCTGCCGTGTGACCACCAACAGGCGCACGCGTTCTGAGAGTACCGCGAAGACGCCCACCCCTATGCGGATTGGAACCCGCGCCACCAGATTACGAGACAAACTTGTTACCTCTAGGCTAGGGGCTACGCAATATAGCCTTGGGAACGATTGTTCTGTTTCAAATCGGAGGTCACACAGACCGAGAATGATTCCAAGTAGATGAAACTAAGAACCCACGTAAACATACATTTCTCGATTTGTTTCGTAGTTATCTGCACTCATCATTATAGATAACGACTCAAATTTGGGTAGTCTAACGAAATCTGTGACTCTCAGCCAACAGGTTGGAACTACCAACGTGGTGTGACACCAGAGATTCAAGGACAGCATATAAACGTGTCTTGGAATATGTAATTAATAGTTCAATAGTTCGATAGTGTATGATGGGAGAAAAAGTATAACTTTACAAGACCCACAGGATGGAAAAAGCACAAGAAAATATAAATCAACAAATTTACAACATGGAACGTGAATTCTCAGTAGTAAAGATATTGCGCTTTATCTCACTGTTGTGTAGCGTTTAGCACTAAGATGAAAGTCTAGCTGTCTTTCGAATGTCGCGGTGTCTTGTGCATTCACCACATGTGTTGGTAGTGCGTTCCTGTGGGAACAGATTACAGATTACCATCTAAACGGGAGTGTTGCGTTACTGATCTAAGGTGATGGTCTCGACACTATTTGTAAGAGGTTAGGGTCAGCTGTGAAGCGCCTGGATGCTCGCTT
Source organism: Dicrocoelium dendriticum (assembly GCA_944474145.2). Lineage (NCBI taxonomy): Eukaryota > Metazoa > Platyhelminthes > Trematoda > Plagiorchiida > Dicrocoeliidae > Dicrocoelium > Dicrocoelium dendriticum. The sequence continues at coordinate 7,559,022 of OX104059.1, forward strand.
TCAGTTAGTATCCGGTATGTGAGAACGCGATCCCCTCGAAGCCGTCGGTATTCTGAGGAGAAGACACCAAGCAAACGAAGTCGCAGTTCGTAACTGAGACTGGCTAGTCCACATGTTGCCATAGTAGCCCTACTCTGGAGTTGCTCCAAGAGACCAACGTTTAGTTTTAACCATGGGCGTCAGGCCTGAGCGGCAAATTCAACATGGGGACGAAGAAATGTGTTTATTAACTGTGGTACTACTCATGGCTCAATGGTGCCGATAGATCGTCTCAAATCCACTGCTTTGGAGTACTGGAGCGAATTGCCAAGACTTTTATGTACGAGGATACCTAAGTCTCATTCACTAGTCACCTGTTGCAAAACGTGCTGTCCCAGTAGATATGTGTTGTTGAAGCTGCTACGCACCGTCAGCAGGTGACACTTCGCACGGTTTATTGGAACCTGGTTCCTTTCTGCCCATTTATTACTCCGGTCCAGATCGTTCTGGAGGTAGACACGGTCCGATGCGGAGCAAATTGCTCTCCATATTTTAGCATCATCTGCGAATATCTGCAACGAGGATAAAATGTTTCCTGGGAGGTCATTTATGTAAGCTAAAAACGGTAGCGCGTCGAGGACGGATCCTTGCTGTACACCACTGGATAACCAAAGGCTTACTGATTGAGTGCTGGCTATTCTTACTTTGATGGCTCAGTCGTGTAGGTAATCCCCTAACCAGTTGAGCTAGGAACTGTTGATGTCGTAGGTTGCAAGCTTTCGGTGGCATGAGAAGTGATTGACCCTGTAGAATGCCTTAGAAAAACCTAAGTAAGCCATATCTAAGGGGACTTCTTCCTCAGCTGCTCTGGTCCATGAATCCCGGGCCAGAGCAGACTGCTGACGCAAGATCGTGTGCGTCTGCAACTATGTTGGACGTAGGACATTATTAGCATATTTTCAAAATATCGCGTCAGTTCATCTGCTATTATCGATTCCATCAATTTGATAAAAACAGGTAGGAGAGTAATAGGTCGGTAGTTCTCAGGAACAGTTCGTTTACCGCCTTTGTATATTGAAGTGAGGATTCCAAGTTTCCACTCAGATGGGAGTGTATGGGAGTCAAACAGATCCCAGAAAAACGCTGCAAGATGCACTGCCATGTTGGAGGTAAGAGTTGTAAGTACGTTTGCGCAGATCTTGTCGATCCCCCTGACACCGTTCTCCCAGAGAGCCTGTAATTTGTTCACGACAGCCTCTAGGTTAAAGGTGACACTAGATAAGCCAGCGGTATTTGTTAGATGATAAAGCAAAGGTTCCATGGTGTTTGTAGTCACCGAGGTAAACTGCAGGTGTAGAACCTTCCCGGTATCCACAGCAGTAGTCGTAGTCACTAGCCGTCTTAAATGGTGGTATTCCAGATTTTACCTTTTTATCGTACACATACATTTACAGGTTTCCTAGTTAAATGCAAACTTGTATACCATGTTCTCCTGCCATTCATACTTGCCTGCCCTCATAAGTGACGTGCAGTAGTTTCTGATTGTTTTGTAATTTTGCCTTGATGTATCACATAGCCTTAGCTTGCGTTGTTTCCAAATACCATCACTTCGGTTGATCCATTTACGTGTTCTGCTTCGGATCCAACTGTTGGTCCGAAGTGATACCTGCAATGGTACGACTTTTGACGCTGCTCGTATGACCCAGTTAACTTTACCTTTCAATTCACTCCATGCGTCGTTCGCCGAACTGTGAGTCTGTAGAACCCAGTCAACGCTTTTCGCTAAGTTGTGAGGCCTGATAAAGTCAGTAATAGTTCTTTGGGTTTCGCCTTCTTTATCAACCATGCTGGCATAACATATGACCAAATGTTAGGACTGAATAGTCACGGCTGCCTAGTGGGGGGTTGTGTGCGACTGACTCAAACATCCACTCTTTAGCTGTCAGGATTAGGTTCAGTAATGATGGCTTGTTTAAACCGCGGTGTCTGGTTGGTCGATGCACATGGTTATACAAAACTGCCATGTCCATGAATTTAAGGAGCTTAGGTATAATCGTTGGCCCATCAGAAGACACTGAGCTGATTGAAGGCACATTGAAAGGGCTTATTATAAGGTAATGAGAGCAAATTTTTAACTGCATAATGGAATGCATTCAACGGTATGTCATCACTGTCTGTGGATGACTTCGGTGGACTGTAGACAACAGTTAAGAGGCAAGAATCCCTCGTCTTATACTGTAATTCACCACCTCTACCTGCTAGCTGCAATCGGCAAAATAATGCGTTAGCAATGACAAGAAAATATTCCGGAAATTGCCGCACATTTAAGCCAATCTCGATAGTAAATGGCAACACCGCCACTGCGAGATGGACAATCATTTTGAATGACTGACATCGCACTGAGTTCAATCTCTGATTCTAGCACGTCTTTTGACAGCCAAATTTCAGTCACTACTACCATGTCCCAACTTGCTGTTTCATGTCGATGACGCACTTCTGTCAGCTTAGAGTAAAGGCTTTGAGAGTTGATACAGCAGCAATTTATCTTTTGTCTAATTAGGAGCTCGGTTCGCTGTGAGTGACCGGCACTAATAGTGCCGATCTGCTGCGATTTTTGAAAGGCATGTTTTTACGGTTCACTGGTCTGAGGTAGGAACAACGGCAGTTGGCTCATCTGTAACTGAGGTCTAACTGTTTAAAGTAATGGTCTTAAGCGTACATCTGGAGGCCGAAGTTTCCTGTTGTCATGTCCGGCTTGGATTTTTACCATCACTATCAAGGGCTTAGCTATGGTAACATTCAAAATCGCTGGCTCGCTGTCGTAATAGTTTGAGGACGTAAAAAGCGGCCACATTTAGTATGTTATATAGTTCTGTGATGTAACTATGCTCTTCCATGTCGTGCTTTCGTTGTTCACAGTTGTCGGCATGCTTTAATTCTAGTACATCATGAACCAGTACCATTTCTTCGTCTCATTTTGAAGTGACACGTTCAGGTCCGATTTCCGCCCATGGTTTGTCCGGAAAAATGTGGACACTGACAAAAGAGTTCACTAGAATGTGGCTTGCTAAGAGAACATCTTCCAGGTCCCGTGTGTTGCCAAATGTTACTCGCAATAACCGAGGTTCCTCTACGTGCGGAGATGATGGATTTCGTGAAAGGCGAGTAAGACTAGTCGGGAGAAATTCTGTCCAAGTGCACAAGTTACCTCAAGCCATCGGTTATACTTCTCAGTTTGTCTACCTTTGAACCATTCACTGGTGGATTCAGGGGCTTTTGAACAAATTACTATCAACGTCTTCTGGTTACGTAGTAATTGTTTGTGCTGCAGTTCTTTGTAAGCTTAGGTTTGTCGAATGGGAGTGTCTGGCTTGTCTACTGTGGACGACAGGCCAAGGTTACAACAAGACGGGTTACATGCAGCGCCGTTAATTGCAGCATCTGTAGGAGTCGTGTTGTTGCCCAGCTACTGACGGAGGTAATCATGCCATTTGTGCGTAAGTGCATTCTTTGCAACATTACGCGAGACTTGGCAGACCGTTCAACTGGCCTATCATCATTGCTGTTTTTCACTAATGGTGGTTGTCTTTCGCTGGGCAGTGCACCATGGTTGCTAGAGGGCGTTGGTCTTTTAACAGGTCTAGGATTTGGGGTACATAGTACATTAATCTGTAACACGAGTTCAGAGGTTTTCCTATTACTACCGCGATCAGTTTCTTTTGCTCTGCCGATCGATAAATATTACCACAAGGACTCCAGCCAGATAGTCATCGTGTTTGGGACACATGAGCACTTTCGTGAAGTGGCGTTGAAAATGAAAATTCAGTCCATCAAAATGACTCTGGTCACGAGTCTGCTATATCATTCTAGTGAGCGCAAAGCCGGTTCCTGTGTGCAATGTCGTGAGCAGGCATTACACTCCACGAGCTATTTCGAACCAGTTCGACCCCATCAGGCACAGGAACAGCGTATTGAAACAGGGATTTCTGGGACAAAGTCTAATAACCAACCCGAAGCTATTACAAGGTGTATAGAAATGATGGATGGATGACTGAGGTCGCAGTCCTGCTTGAGATTGAGCGTCGTGATCCATTTCCACGAGTGCTTCAAATAAAGCCGCAATGAAGCAGACACCGATGTTATTCGAACACAGATTTGATGGTCATTTACCATAAACGCCTTACTAGTAGTAGTAAATCCATACTATATCCAGAGTAGCAGTCTAACCAATGGCAACCCTAACCTTTCGGAACCGCTATTCCTCCTTATGAGAAGCGCATACAAAAGATGGAAATCAAAAGCGCACACCAAAATTAGCTAGCTTAAATTGAGCAAAAACAAAACGCCGAGGGATGCCTGGACAGCAGAACAATAAGCTATTAGCGTTGAATTTCTCTACGCGCCGCTGTTTTCAAGCTGGAAACAAACATCCACGTATAATTTCATTTAATCTCCGCTGGCGTCTGCTAGCAGGTTCAAGCATGGTAGATATGGATGAAGTGGGACCTCACGGTCTTGAGAATATCTCAACTTCGGGCCACCGAAAACATAAAAGATCTACACCAGTTATCCAATTAACATAGTGTGAGTATCTCGGGAGCCTTGAATGAATGCCAACAGCGATTTTTGATGATCTTATCATAATTAACTAAATTGTAAGCAAGTCTAATCATTCATGCAATTCGCTTCTAAAATCTAGCCGTAGCATCCAACCGTCTCATACTGGGAGTATCGTACACCCGGCTAGAATGTAGAATGAATTTATTCTCGCTCCATATTTGTCACATGGAATTCCATAGTGGAAAAGGATGTTTCATCCCAAATTTAACTGCGCGCAAAGATGTTATGGACAGTGCGCCAGTCGCGCTACACCACCTCATATAACAAGCCTGCAGCATGCACACATTCTTCTTCTAGGAAGACCAGTGTAGGTAACACTTTAAGGTGCATACAAGCAAATGCGGCCGATTCGGACAAACGGAAATTTGCTCACTATGTCCATTATTTTTGAGCTTGCTGTCTGTAGCTATTTTCCATTTTAGTTTGCATGCCATCAGCCAGAATCTTGCGAGACATGGTAAACCCAGGCTTTTACTCCGCATATGTGCTACCTACATTAGAATATTGCTCACTTTTTGCACTAAGATGAGGAATTGTGACAAAAATAGCTCTTGAGAAGGTGTAAACACGTTTCACGAAACAAGTAATGGGGTACTCCATCACCATGACTTACCAGCAGTGATGTCAAGAACATGGTCTTGACCATTTATGCTTGCGAAGACTAAAAAAACATGTTACCTACACCGAATTACCCACGAATTTGTGTATTTTGACAACGAGCGTGTGCATATAAATACCATTGAATGGTATCACTTCAGAAACGACGCAATGAAGCTTATTGTGCCCATGTAGTGTACTCCAAGATTTGGAACAAACTGCCTGAAAACGTCCGGCAGACCAAACGGCTTGCGAAGTTTAATTGTGAACTACAGGGGTACCTAACAGAGAATACCTAAAAAAATATGCTGAGCACAACCGGAGAAGTTGATGAAGTATGGATGGCATAATTTTATGCACTACTGAGCTATATTCATAAGATAATCACATTTTAGTCAATCCCCGCGTTTTATTTCCGTTATAACGCTAAACCTACCCTTCTTTGGCTTTATACACTGATTCGTGGTTTCGCTCTTTTCTTTTATGCTCCTCTAAGCGAATGGATATTGGATCGTTGCGATAGCCTGTCCGTTTCCCCATTGCGATGGCTTCAGTTGGTCACCCAGTACAAAAAGCACCCATACCTGCTGAAATGCCACACACTTTATTTGCATAATGTATACTCCACTGTATCCTCTACAAAACCCTGGCCAAACTGTAAAATTCTTTGTTTTCTTCGAAATTTCTGTACCATGACCGCTACTCAACAACAGTTTCTACCAACTTCGGATTGTCCCATCTAAAGATGTTTGTCATCACCAAATAAGTAAATAACTAAATGTTCGTTTTTATTTTGTTAACCCAAAATTTACTCTTGATTATTTCACTGTTGGTCACGATGGATAGATTTCTTGGCGTACCGGATCACAGCTTCCAAGAAAAAAAGATTACCCATACGAGGAAGATGGCCTATGACTCACAGGTGTTGTTGACTCTTAGCCGCAATGCACTGTCATCATTAGGATATACAAAAATAAGTGACTTGCAAAAAATTGAAGATGCCCTGCTTACCGGAAAGCTTCAGAACAGCCCCGAAATAGGTGAAGTGGTGATGGTCTGTTTGATACCTTTGCACTCACAAGTACACGGCCAGTTGGAGCATGGAACTGCGGGTGAAATCTTTCGAAGTAATACCCTACATGAAAGCAGGTCCCCAAGAAAGTTCCATGGATGACCGTACTACTTTAGTTGAACTTAAAGGCATTTATGCACTTATCGTTGTTTCTCAACCATTTAGTAACTTCAGACTGCCAATTATTGTAAAGTTCTGTTTGGGCTCCACTATAAAAACGTGAGCAAGTAGCTATTTTTACGACTTCTTTATATTACTTGACATATCATTCCATTGGTCTGTTCCTCGCGTTGTTGTGGAAAATACGGTTTATTGATAGATATATTTATCTTTTGTATCGGTTGACCGCTCTACCTGCTATGTGACTTCCATTTGCGCTGCGTGACATATTCTCCGCTGAACTGAGCAAATTATTGAGTGAAGATGTGCTTGTCAATTGTAACTAACCAACCCTCTGGGTTTTTCAGGTCGCAATGATTACCAAGAAGACGGGCGAGCTACACGTGTGTATTAACGCAAAACCGCTGAAAGAAGCCATGCGCAGACAGCATTATTTGCTTCTTCCCTAGAAGTCTTTTTACTGCATTTAACCAAAGCGAATATTGCACGAATATAGAGTTGTCTGACGCATTCTTTCGGGTATTTCTAGATAATGAACCCTGTTTCCTTACTGTTTTTACCTCACCGTTCGGGTGTTATCATCGTCTGCGTCTACCGTTTGATTTGAAGGTGTCCAATGAAATATTTCAGAAGCGATCGGTGCAAGCGTTAGACGATGTAGATGGTTTAACATGTGTAGCAGACGATGTTTTGATCTATGGCTCGACAGAAGAAGAGTATGACGCTAATCTCCACTGCTTCTTGTAGTTTTACGTACAAAAGAACATAAAGCTTAAGCCTGAGAAATTCGCTCTTCGGAAAGAGGAGGTGATTTCCCATGGAAAGCTGCTAACAACCGAAGTAATCTTGGTCGTTCCAGAAAATGTAAGGCAGTTAGAGGGATGCCCCCCCCCTAACGACTTGAAGTGAATCCAACATTTAAATGGGATGGTGAATTAGTTCAGCCGCTTTATGTCAAAATGCGATTATCTCATGATGCTGATCAGGAAGCAAACTCACATGGAATCAAAGTGGTTGGAAATAGGAACAGGAAACTGCATTTGTAACCATTAAGCAACTTATCATTAACGCGCCTGTGATTTGCTATTATGATCCAGTGCGGCCTTTGGAATTACAGTGTGACAGTAGCCAATACGGTATAGGGGCTTTTCGCTTGCAGAATAGAAAGCTTTATATTTCCGCAGTCGATCCCGCAGTGACCGAGCAGTGCTATGCGCAGACTGAGAAGATGCCCGCGGTGTTTTATGCCATGGAGCGTTTCAACGACTGCACTTTTGGGAGAGCGACAGCTTTGCATACCGATCACGAATCGCTTGTGTCGATGGCCAGTAAACAGATGCACGTCGTTCCTCGTCGTCTTTAGTAAATGCTTATCCAGCTGTAAAAGTACGACACGGTTCATGTGTACACGTTTGGTGCACAGATGTTCATCGCGGACACGTTGTCTCGAGCTTATCTGTCGGTGGTCGAGCATACTCCGGAAGATTTCCAGGCAATAAGCCTAATACAGCATCTGGCAGTAACAGAAGATCGACTAAAAGCAATAAAGCGCCACATAGAGGTAGTGCAAGGATTTCAGTTCTGCCAGCTGTTATTCTAAATGGGTGGCAAGAGACAAAGAAGCTGGTACCGAAGGAACTATCACCCGAGTTCAATTTTTGGAAGAAAGCTTCTGTCTATGCTCGTTTGCAGTTCATGTGAAGCCGTATACTGACGCCATCATCGTTCGGCGGAGAAATGCTGAAATACGTTCATGGCGCTCACCTGGATAACAACTATACCATTAACTGATCAAAAGAATGGATCTTTTGGCCAGGATTGATGGATCAAACCAGGAATTATGCGTCGAATGGTGAGGCGTGCCATTTACACGAAATTCGGCAGGCGAGCAAACGAATGATGTTGTATGAGGCCATTGATCGACCGTGGCAGTAATTTGCGGTGAATTTATTCCTTCACGATTAGCTACTCACGGTGGATTGCTGTAGTGATTATTTTAATTCGGTTTACTCATCACTACGACCACCGAAGCAGTAATCAACAAGCATATATGACAATTCGGACCACACGATATACCGGAGGTGCTGGTCACCGACAATAGTCCCCACTGTGCCAGCGCTGCCTTCCAGGCCTCCGCAACCCAGTTGGAATTCGTTTGACAGCAAAGTAACCCAGAGCACAGTTAATCGAGTGAAAAAGAGCAGTCGGCATTAAAGCAGGCTAAGTGATTGGTATCAAAAGCTAAAGTTACTGATAAAGACCCGTACTTCATGCTACTAGGGAATCGCCATACCTTCAATGGATATCAACTTGGGACTAGTACAATGCTTATACAGCAGAGAGACTAGGATTCGGATGCTCGCATCTGACAAAAGTTTGCACCCAATTTCGTCACAGCATGAGAGATTAAGGAACATTCTAAGACGACAACTAACCACCCAAAAACGGTACTATCACCGCGGTGCATGGACATCACCTGAGTTAACAGCGGTGGAGGAGGTGTGGGTTCCAACACTACCGATGACCAAGAGCGGTGGAACAATAGTGGAGATACTGACAGGGTCGGTACCAGGTTATGCGAAATAAATGTTGGGTGTAATACGCGCAGAAAAATTCGAGTACATTTGAAACGACACCGGAGACAACAATGTCGATCAAGAGTGGAGCGGCTTATGGCTTGGGGCAAGGACACCACGCCGTAGATACGGCGAAGACGCCGTGGCGTGGCATGGTGTACGGGGTTGATAGCAAAGTAGAGGCGCAAGAACACGAAGAAAGGGAGGGTGTGATGGAAGTGTCACACCCGTGTGAACGGATGGACCAGCTGAGCGTGCCAGACAGCCAGTTGGAGACAGGCGCAGCTGATTTAATTACTGGACACGAATTGGTCGAAAATGCGTTTGATTAACTCATCTTTTGTTTGATTGAGTCAAAGGAGGAACCCCATCCACCCAGAAGCCTCGTTAGTTATGAACTTGCAAGTGCAAATTATGTCGAGGAGTTTGGCTTGCCAAACGAGCTTTATTTTTGCTGAGTTGACCTTGCCGAATAAACGCTTGTCCTTGAAGGAATGAGTGCTGCAGCACTTAGACCTCTGAACTCAGTACCATCGGGCTTCTAAGTGACATTACTAAAAGTATTGCTCTGTTTAACCAGCTGCCAAACGCAATAAGGTCATGTAACAGGACAACAGCAGTTCACAACTAGCTTCGATGCGGCGTCGAACTGTACATCAATACAACCTTGTTCTCAGTGAGCAGGTCGTTCAATGCACAATTTCAATAGGACCCAGACATAATCTCAGGGGTCTAATAGAGGAAACTCATGCTAAAATTGCTCTCCTTACCATCTATAATATCCCAAAACCGGAACAGTGCCCTCCTCGTCCAAGTGAACCACAAAGATGTCAGTGGTACGCATCACGCAAATGCACACACAGACAAAATCAATCATTCAACTGCATATTAGCTATGCTAAAGCGCGATACCATCTGTACAGATACGATCTACGTTAGGTATGGATGCAGCTTCCCACGATGAGAAATTTACCTATTATTATATTACATTCCGTTGGGCTATTAACCTCGTTCATTGTATACTGCATTGCGGGAACAATTATAAGTTTCAATGTGTGCAACTTCATCTCAATATGTTCAAGTTTCCAGAAAGCATCTGTCATCCAGTTAGCTCACTAATCTTTCATCTAATTCCCATGGAACACATAAAAATTAGCAGACTCGCAGTAGCACAAGTCGCAAAAATATGGGATACAGTTGCAAAGGAGTAATTGTTCTCTCGTTTGTTAGTGAGACGCGACTGTTACTGAGGACCAAGTTGAGTCGGTTAGCTTGACCAAGGGCATATATTTGCTTACTCGAATGTTATCCATTGGACTCGAAGTCTCGATCACACCGCAGCCAGTTCAATAGATTTGACAAGTTAACTCGATAGTTGAACCCCTACTGAAGTACTGGCAACAATGCTCAGCTAGAGTCTAATTGGACTAGCTACCCACGAAATCCTCGTATACCAATTAAGAAACAAACTAGCAAGTAAAAGACAAATGGAATGAAAGGAATTTATCCACTAGATCATGCATAACCTTTAACACAACTAATATACATAAGGCGACAGTAGCAGTTGTGTGAAGAGTGACCAGCGTTGGTTGATCAATTGGTTGTTTCAGTACGGAGTCGATGTACGGACAGGGATTTGACAGGAATGTCGAATATGTTTATGAACCTTCTGTAACCCGTACATGCGTGCGAGTTTCGAGCCACGAAGGCGGTGTTGATGAAGGGTTTTTATTTCAAGTAACCCGAATTTGTGTAATGTTCGCAGCTCACGAAATATGGATCATTCGACTTTTTCAGTTCTATCTCGTCCTGCTAAAACTCGAAAGAATCTAGCCTTCGTTAAAAGTAGCTTTTGCATATTTTTCAACTTAGTCCTGTTTAGTTATTAGGAGGAGGCCAGAACTTTTAGTATCACTACATCATCGTTTTGTCGTAACTCTATTAATTGTACGTGCGATAGCAGGTAACTTGGTTGGACTGGGAGGAGATTACCTACAAGGAATCTGGAACATGCTCCGCGAGCCCGATAAACGAACGAACCTAAGCTGCCTGCCAGCTGTACTGCTCTACTTCTACTCGGTTGCAATGCGTATCAAGACTCCCGTAGCTTCTTCACGGTCATCAGTAGGCATAATAGTTCAACACAGCTCCGGTTTGCTGAGGCATCCGCAATCCGGCGGTTGAAGCCTAACCTGTTTAAGCAAGTTGACCTTATGTCCAACTTAGCTTTGCCATGGTAAGGCAAAGGATCAGCCATTGGAAGCGATAACCTCAAAAGCCCCAGCTTCAAACTGGTTGCCTTATTGATTCCATGTCACATGTACTGACTAAATTCTCCCAATGTGCGTTTGTAAGCGACTGGTTTAAAATACACGAAATGAACTGAATTCAGTCTATCGCGAAATGCTGGTTGTTCTTGTTATGTTGGAAGGAAATCAATTCATCTACTAAATCCCTGATGACATTTGTCACAAAACACGACTCAGTAGCAGTTGTGTGGAGAGTGCCCAATGTTGGTTGATCAGTCGGTTGCTTCAGTACAGAGGAGATGCACGGACTGGGCGGCGACAAGAATGTCGAATAGGTTGTACTGGCATATGCATGTGCGTTGGTCTACGATGGGTTAGTGTGTCCTATGAAAAACCGAGAATTTTTTGTTCCTCACACATACCGATGAGGTGTAGACGGAGTATTGTCCACGATTTACTGATAAGTTAGACAGCTGACGTGCATTATTTCAGATATATTTTGCTCACCAGTTTTCATTCCAAAGGCGGTAAACGATATAAAATGCAAGAGCAATATGCCTGGCAGACAGACAAATACAAGATGGATTCTACCCTTATTGTGCGTCATCAGTAGGTCTGAAGAGCTCGTGCGAATTGCCAGTTGGACAGATGTGACCCACGGTAGGGCCAGGATCAAAATCCTCTACCAGAACTTTCCAAAGCTTTCAATCGCCATGATTATGGAACTCATTTTCACAGCTTCCAGCTCTATGGAATCAAGCAGCTTAAACATTGGGTGGGTATGCAGCTTTCTTCGCCATCATAGTCTGCAAGTATTTGTTCCTGAAGCACCTACGGACCCGACTAAGATAGAATGTGCCGTCCCACTGGATTTGCAGTTGAGACCGCGATAGTTTTGCTGTCCATTACTGAAGTCACGAGTGCTGTAGTCTCGAGCCTCTGCTTTTGCCGATGATGTTAAGACATAAAAGGCAGTTAATTTTAATGATCCAAATACCTCATAACAGGATTAAGATGTTGTTCATGTCTCATCCATAATGAATGTATTCAAGTTTTTCACAACACAGTGTACAATGGTTGACATACTTCATCAACCAAACGTGCGTATATTAACTTAGGTAACACAAATTGAATAAACCCTCCCTGGAGCATGACGTTGGGGTGCTCGTTCAGGACGGTCTTGACTGCTCGAAAAATCATCGAAAACCTACAGTAAACATGCTGGCATTCACGCAGTGTGTTAGGTGGTTTTGACTCGAATATCCTTCCATAAAAGCCTTATGTCTATGTACAACCCTATATGAAATATGCCAGCCATAATTGGCACCCGTGATAGAAGCACGGCCTCGCTGCACTTAAGACTACATGAAGCAAGCATCCATAAACATTAGGGGCCTTTCACATCTGCCCTATATAAACTGAGATCTCTTTAAATGTATAGCAGTAGGTGTGATCTGCTAGTAGGACTTCAGAATCCACGTCAAACTTTACGAACCCCAAACCATGCATACCGTCCTTTCCTGGTACTCGACGGTGACACTGACCCGAAAGGCCATAATCTATATGTGACTATACAGCATGCTCGAATGGAATCAAGCAAAAATTTCTTTTTACTTTAGTATGTACTAGTTGTGGAACGCCTTGCATGTGTATCCTGAGTTGCTCAAAAGTTGCTGACGAGACATTGCGTCAGTTGCATTTTCTCATAAAAATTGTGTCCGCCAGTAAGCTACACAACACAAATGAACAATGTGAATTGCAATTCAAACCAACTTGGTTAAATAATCGGTCTTTTGGGAACTTTTCATTAAGTTCAATGGTGTGCACTAATTTTTATTGGTCTCATTTCCTTTTCTTTGCCGTTTAAATGTCTGCCACCCGGTGGGACCCGTTATGCTTCAAATCGTTTTCCCACTGTACACGGCTGTTCCTTTATTCCATTAGACCAAGCTGCAGGAGGATTCGTCTGCTTAAGCAATGAGACTCGGCTGGTGTTACTAACCACTAAACATAGCCATCTCTAACAGGTGTTGAGACTATAATATGGCTACTCTTTATCCGAAAGGCGAAGAACTTACCACGGCTTGTTGTCTGTTGGGCTAGGCCTCTTGGGCGCATAAGGTGGCTGGAGTGTCGCGCTTGGAAACTCAGTTACTGCGGCCTACGCAACTGGGTAATATCTTGCCTAAGGATAAACCATGGGGCTATACTGAACTCCACTCTCTCGCTGCTACTAAGATCATTATTCAACCACGCGCCACTCCTGTATCCACTGTCAAACTGTATTATTCATTCCAATTATAATATAATCGGTCTACAACAAACAGCATTGGCTCGTCCAAGGCAACTCACGTGGTATCATCCTCTAACACGGTCACACCCCTCAAATTTCCCTCGTCTTCCCTTCTTTCGCCTAGGATACACTTCAGCTTGGCAGCGTCCAAATTGTGTAACCTGAAGCAGGCTGGACAACAAGTCGGCCTTGCGCCCACTTTGGGTACTCCTGCTGTTTGCTGTGTAATGTTTGTTTAGTATCTGGTTTAAGGATCCCAGCACGAACAAACAGTCGTCGTCACCAGCCTGCACACACACACGCACACACACACACACACACAATTATTCCTATCTTCGACTTACTGTAGATACCGTCAACCGCATTGGGACTAGCTGGTGTCAAGGTCGCCCTTAGTAGTAACGTGGAAGCCGACCCTCCTACAAAGATTCCAATTAGCAATCGCCTCTGCAGTTTGAGACTCCATGGCTCTTAAAATTCTAGCAGACGTCGAGGAGACTAGTGTGCACTTTTGTAAATTTGGCTCAAGTTTCTGTTAACAGTAGACTAGATGCCGTGAAGAAACAATTCTAGCAGACACTTCTTGAGTTTCTCCCATAAAGCACTAGAAAGGACATCAAAAATATGACAGGGATCTCAGCTTAGCTATTGGTTGATTGTTGTCAAGTACATGTCATCTTGGGAGACAGCATTACTAGAATGAGTTTCTTTTGGATAATGGAGTAGGACTAATCAGTCCGCTTGCGTAAACACCAAGTTTACCTCAGCTGATTCAAAAACTCCACTGAGCGTTAGTAAATTGCAAGCCTTCACCATGCAAGTGGAACACTAACGGAAATTTCGATAGAATCTCCCTGTTCCATCTCCTCGAAATTTTCATCAAACTTCGCTAGGCTAACAACAAACCCTGTTTTACTTGGGTCTATCCAGCTATGGCCATGTTCACTGCACAGCCGAAATCTAGCTTATAGCGACACATGAATGTTTGTTTGTTGATGGGCTGTACCAGCTGGTGTGAATCACGATGAAATTCACCGGTCAATTTCCAAACAAATGAATGCAAGTATTCACTGTGAAGTTGAATCCTGCTGGTATAAGTGAACCACTTAAATGATAGGCGCTGTATTTACTGGGAATAGCTGCAGCTTGTATTATCTCATCAAAGTGTCTGGATACAAATCACATGTCATCAGTTGGTCAGTTACAGACTAAGAAGGCACAAGGATCGCAAACCCACGCAGGCGCCTGGATCGGTGGATAGAGCGTTTTTCTCCTCAATTTATTTAGCCAACACAACCCTTCCATTTCCATTGGCTGACCTCACTGCACAGATTCTCCGGCTGAAACGGAGAGTCGAATCGAGATCCAGCCGTTGAAACACCACCAGACCCCCGACCCTGACAGTCTCCTTCCGGGCCCGTTCAATGATAGAAGAATCTAGTCTTCTATAAAGATTCCCTAGAGTTGAGAAGTTGGTGACTGATAATAAGGTTTCCAGCTCGATGAGCGGATCTGTCATTTTCCAGATTAACATGGAAGTTTGCCATAGCGAATGCACTGACTATCGGGAGGTCTAACTTGTCGCTCTTGCGTCCAAGGTTTTCGCATCCGTTCTGATTTGCAGACATTTATATACTTCGAGGGAGTTAACTGCGCGAGAAAAAAGTTGTTTTTCTAATGCAATACGAACTCGTAACGACCAGACCTTTAAGCTGTGTCAAATTCTCGAACATCGTAACGTTCCCTGAACACCAACACTTATGATGTTCGCGGATATTCGAGTCGCATTTGACCCAATAAATACATCATCTATAAGCAGAGGTATACCCTAAAATTTTGTTATACTCATGCAGGATTTCTAGTCATGCATCAGGAAAATTTAAGGACAATGATGTGCTTCATTCTTCGTTCGTAGTTACTCGAAGAGAAAGTCGTGGTTGCCCTATCTTTTTGCACCTGTTCAACCTTATTATCGAAGATGTCCTCTGCCACTACCTGAATGGAGCCCATAGTTGCGACAATAAACTTGGAGCCCCATGGATAGAGCTATGAACTTGGATTATGCTAACGATGTTGGTTTACGGTGGGAGGATGCACAAACCATCTAAAAGGTTTTGACCCTTAGCGTTTGAGGATGTACGTATGATGGGTAGGTTGTCCCATCCAAGTGTAAACATTACGTCAAGAACGGCCAGTGTTTATGCTTGGACTCAACACTGCGGGTGAAAACGTTGAGCGTTAATAGGTTGCCTTATCTCAGGAGTTGCACAACCACTGGTGGCTGTGAAACTTCGTAAAAGCTTGCTAAAATTTGCCATACATCAGCCTGCAACAGCTGTTGCGTCGTCGCAATGTCTGTTATCTGCTCTACAGAAGACTGTAAAATGTCATGGTTTGGTTCTGCTTACGAACGACTGCATGTGTATAGTGAATACATTACGAAATCAATGCAGGTAGCAGGCTGAATACTCGGAGTGAATGGTCCATGTCTCCATAGCATTAAACTCCTACACTGCTTGTGTTGGACGAGTCACCTACTGCGCATGCCGGCCCGTTGCCTTCCTCTTCACGCATTGTGGGCAATGTTTTGGCGTGAAGGCAGAAATCAGTTTGGCAGGCAACCGATTACGTGAATGAAGGAAATGCAATTGTTATTATTCTGGTGAAGTTCTTGTCAAAGATAGCTGAAGTCTTTTTGTATTCATATAGGTTCATATTCAAGTTAGGAATCTCACAAGGTACAATCGAAATGGTTGCTATTTAGAGCTTGCTTTAAAAACAAAGCGCAGTGATTGTATTTCTTATTGCTAAGGGGGAAACCACTGTGAACGTGCACAGACGATACCAAACTGTGTTTGAGGACACTGCTTCAGACTATACCCATGAATGCAGGTATGCTAATCGTCTGAGAGATCAAAATATAGAAATTGTGCGCAGCTGATAGACCCCGTTCTGGCCGTCCGTCCTCTTCTGTGAATCCTGCAAATAAAGTAAAAGCAGATGCTCTGACCAGAGAAGACAGGTGTATAACTGTTGATAACTTGGAAGAAAACTTTGCAGTGTGACATAGAATTGCCTACAATATTGTCGAGTCATTTGGATTTCCAAAAGTGTGTGCCCTTTGGGTACCGAAGGTGCTGACTACTGAATACCGCACTGACAGCGTCGATGGTTGCAGTGAAATTCACGAATTCAGTCAAATTGACGACGCATTATTTCGAAGGCTGGGATTAGGCACTGAAACTTGGATTCATTATTATGAACCGATATCCAGGATACAGTCTATCAAATGACCCCGTTCTACGTCAGCGAAACCAAACAAGTTCAAGTCACAAAAGTCAGTTGGAAAAATGTAGATTGTCGTTTGGGATGCTGCTTAATTGTTTGCCAAGTGCAGAAATAATAAACTGAGGTATCAGTGTGACCCAACTTGTCAGTCAACGAGGTGCTTTATCTGCCCGACAATACTAGACCACTCACAAGCATCAGGACAAGGGAGACAATCGCCTCATTAAGGTGGACAACTTTACTACATCCTCCATACTCACCAGCTTTAGTGCTTGCAGACTATCATTTCTTTGGACTCATGAAAGTGGGTTTGTGAGGTAAAAGTTATTCCCGTAATGAGTCATTGAAGAAGTGGCTCAAAGCACAGTTAACGGAATTTTTAGAGGCAATGACACATGTTCCCATTCAAAGCTAAACATTGCTATTGACAGAAATGGTGATTATGATGAGACGTATGTGTGTGCTCCGTAAGAAACCAGCTTTATTTTAATGTATGATACATGTTCCTGTAGTGATAACTATAAATGCTCTGAAAAAGATGGTCTTACTTTTTGACTCACGCTATTAACATAAAGAAAAGCCTTTTATCCAGCGTCAGTTGGGTTTATCAGCCTCCTAAGTTGGGAACTCCGAGAAGGGTCCTCTCAGGATAATTGCTCACAGTAGCAAGCAAGGACACCCATGCTGTTCTGCCCGGTGTTTAGCCTTAAGCAAAAGCCAAAAGACACAAGGGCGAGGTTGTGACATCACAGTAAAACCGATAGGTTTTTGACACCTTTCATCACTATGTTGAGCGCTAATATTCATTCTACTGCCATCATGGATCGAATAGCACGTTTATATATTCTCAAGCTTCGAATAACTATTATGCAGAAAAATAAGTGTACAAGAACTTACTAATTGTGAACTGCTTGTACGATTCTATAGACTATGATTGTTCGGAAGCTCACTGTATGCTTCCCTTATATGAATACGGGAAGTATGCTTTGGTGCCATGGGTTTAACCCATATTTTGAGCGTTGGACCCAATGCTAACAAACGACCCCTACCGCAAGCAAATATCGTATTTAAGTAATGTAGATCAGCTGGAGAGTGAAACGGCTATCCATCACTTGGTTCGTAAAATGCGCTTGTGAGGATTAAAACTGTTCCATTAAGGTACCGGGATAATATCACAAATATGAAAAACACAAATGCATGTACTCGGAGAAAAGTCATTACATTCATTGTGTCTGAGAACGCATGTCCGCCGTTCGGCACGAGGAGTAAGACTTTGTTTCTGTGTCGCACCCTCTAATCTATTGACTGCAGACAAGATGATGAACACACTCCGGCAATCTCGCCACAACCCGCGGATCGATAATCAACGTCTGGTTGCCAAACGGACCTGCGTGTGGCATGGAAAAACAACAACGTTGATGCGCCGCTGGAGCCGTTGCGAATTGGGCCAACTCTGTGTAACACGTAAATGCGAAGTTGTGTTTTAACACTGGTTCAACACGTGACGAATATCAGATTTAGCAGTTCTGGTGGGGCAGTGAATAGGTTAACTAATGATACTAGAACAGAAGACTGCAGGCGAACTGTAACATAGGCTTACAGCTGCCTGTGGTAAGTTAAGTCAAAATGCACGCGTGCTAATTGTGGTAACCTTGCGTAACTTGATTAGGTGGTAATTTCTAAATAACCTTCGGACATTTTGTACTTTTCGCGGATTCTCTTGTAACCAATTTACTCCATATGCTAATCTAGCGAATATTTAGGTCGTCATATAGGTCTACTTTATTCGAAATCTTTTATATGATATTAGCATTTCAAATGATTGGCTGTTGTTTGACATCCCAGGTTTGGCTGCGCTTGATATACATGTTGACAAGATGCCTATCTGTCTGTTACCCACTACCTCGTTCATACTGGCTCTAAGAGACAGTCGGTCGTTGCTGGAGGGGACAGGGGGCACGGTTCTTGTGGCCGTGCTAGGCTCGAAGAGCGGTTCTATGCACTCAGTGGGGAGCGGACTGTGCTGGCCTTGTGTGCGCTTGATTCCCCAACTAGAGCGTGATTGTGTTTGCCTGTGAAGGAGTGTGGGCCGGCTCCGTTGATGAAACGTGGCTCCCATCCGCATGCCTCCCAGATTTATTCCTTCGGGTTTACACTGGATATGGGGTGTGTGGAAAGCACTGTGTGTGGTGCGCCATGGTCCGTCTGTAGGCGCCGGCGTCCTGTGGCTGGCCACAGTGACAGGCAAACCCGAAACCGGATTCCGCCAACCATAAGTTAGTACGGTAAAGAACGTGTGATTCCGCATTGATACGCCTGTATTCTTGAGATACCTCTGTCGGTGATGGAATGTGTCGGAAAAGTTCATATTTCTTGCATCACTCCATTTTGTCCTCTGTAGAGGTTCGGTTGCAGCTGAACAATAATAAGCAGGGATTTATCACAGGTCATAAAGCTAGTGCTTGAAAATTCCGTAGAATGGTGAGTCCAAAACTACCCTCTGAAAAGGTGTGTAAGTCAATTGTTGAAGCTTTTACCTAGCTAAATGCGTTGATAATTAACGTTAGTGTAGAATAATAATTGATTGTAAGCATATAGATCAACTCTGGGCATACAGTTGACGTAAAATATGAGAAATAAATAATTAAAGTCATGCAAACATGTGACCGACTCGGATATATGTTATGCATGAGTACGGCAGATGAGTGTGATTAATGTTATACACGACAGCGCAGTTTAGGTAACGACGTACTAGGAGGCAAGAGCAAGATTCAATCGTTTTTCGGTAATATTAAAACATCATGAATAAATCATGGGGTATGATGGGCTTCAGCAAACCAAATATTTCCATGTTAAGAGCGTGGTAGAGAAGTTGAATGGTATAGATAGAAATTCATCACCACTAGACTCACTCAGACAGCAATCACACGTCCCGAAAAGCACCGTAAAGCCGTTTCATCCTTTCAGGAATTGTCAGCAGTACGCATTCAACTGGCGTTGGTAAGGCTCGAACCCGCAAGTAGACTGTTGCTAGTCAGTGGTTAAGACCACTGAGCTGTCAGTGAGTCTAAATGTGAAGAATTTCTACCATTTCCCAATTCATTGTTCATAATCAAAACCATAAATCGAAATTTAGGTGGTTTTTTCAGGCAAACTCTCATAACAAGAAACTTGTTCAAGTACTAACTCTACCCTGTTCCCCTGTAACAGTAACACAGTGTGGACGACATCACACACACACACACACACACACAAGCACACCGTTGATCGCCGTGGCGACAATCACCTAGGTTGGTCACTCAGACTATCTGGGTTTTGAACATGTACACTTATCTGATGTTTACGTTCATGTCATTCATTTGTAGTGTATTAGCCTGAAGATGAACCACTGAAAAAGAGCTTGTTCTGAAAACATGGATATTTCGGTGTTTAATAGGTGTGCTCCTTTGAATTTGCGAATGCGAGGGAAACCACCTCAGTGAGGTTACAAATTGATGGCTGTGTTGTTTACTTTATCTTACACCTTATTCAAAGTCGCAGTGTGTGAACGAAAAGGCTACTGAACATCTTACATAGTTTTCATATTACAATGGCAGGATAACTTTAAACAATAGCCGAGAAATTGAAGGACCATTTTGGAGTACGCGTTGTGTGTTTGGATTGAGACACGCAATCTCAACGTAGACCGAGATTCTCATTGAAGTGAATCTTGGTCAATGTGATTACACTAGGACGGTGGTGCGTTGCAACGTGCACTCCAAAATGTCCTCCAATCGTTCATTAACTGTTATGCTAAGCGTTGCCCTTCCTGACTCGGTACCCGGATTGTGGTTTCGGCTACTATTCTCGTGGTTGCAGTTTCTGGGCGTGCTATCTCCAGCTAATGGGCTCAGATGAGATCGATGCGCATCGTGACTTGCAGGGTTTTCGGGCGGACAACACCGAAGGGCCAAGAAAATTCTCCCGCTATGTGTAGTTGAAACGAATCGCTGAATGCTGGTTGAAAAATTAGCAAAACCACTGTCAGTAAGACACTTTCAAATGATACGGAACCTCGAGAAACATGAACACTATCAACTGTTGTTAAGGACGGATTAATCTCAAACATCAGGTATACTCCCTACACTCTTTAAATGGATGAGTCGACCGATGTGGCAGGACTTGCCGCGCTTATTACACTCGTAAGGTACTAATACCTAGTATCCCTGGAAGAAGATATGCTCCTGTGTGTACCTCTACCGAAGAACACTAGTAGTACTTAGATGTACAACATCGGGAATTATTTTATGCTCGAAACTAACATTTAATCGGGCAACTGCATCGATATTTTCACTGATGGTTCAAAAACAATGACAGAAAACTTTTCTGGTATTGTGACAAAGTTAAAACCATCGCAAAAGCCTGCACAAGTAGCCAATGAATTCTTCATCGACAAGCACTTGTAGTAAGAAAAATATATAACCAATCTCAAAACCGTCCTCGATGAAGCAGTGAAAATAATTAGTTTCATTAAATGTCGGCCTCTAAACAACTTAGCGTTTAAGATTCTGGGACAACATAGGAAGTATTCACACATCTTTGCTGATCCACAGAGCAGCAAGGTAACCCATCCGTGGGAAATATTAGTAGGTTTGTTAAAATTGGCCACCGAAGTCTTCGCTATCTTCATAGATCACCATTTTGATTAACAGTTCTGAATGACAGCGGAAAGTATTGGGCAATACTTCCCTATTTGTCCCATATCCGCAAAACTAAATGACGTAAACATGGTATTACAAGGTAAACCTGTGACCATACCCAATGCAAACGATAAAATTCGCGGGTTAAGAAGTGCTAGATTTTTGAGTGAGTTCTAATTGCAGTGGAAATCTTGGCAGCTTTCCGGCACTAAAAGACATTTTAAAAGAGAAGTACGGTACACTGAAAGTTTAGAGAATTTGTCTGTGGAAATTATGCAGCATGGGAAAATCTGGACGAAGACTTGTCTCGGGCTTATCCTAGGCTACGATGAGGCAAAATTAAAAGAATTTTCATGGGTCACGAACCCATTTACTAGCACAAAATGCCACTCCCATCACATCACATTATGGCTGCGATACAAAAACCCTTGCAGGAAAAGTTTCAAAGTTGTTACTTTCAGATTTACACCGTAAAGTGAAAGAGGAATACTCTATCATAGCAAAGAAAGCCACTACTGGTCATTGTGAAAGTTCATTTTTGCATCACACCTATACGAAAGCAAAGTACCGCAAGTGTATTAGCTGCGTTCAGCTAGCAACTTACCCCTTATTGTGTCAGAGTGACTCAGGGACGCAAGTACAACATGAGGTAACTCATTGTGGTGTGGCCTAGTGAATGTCGGTTTGAGAGTTGTTGCTACTGATTTCGAGTGTTCAGAAGGTGCTAACAGATTTGACTGTGGAAGTTGCGCGCTACCAGTTGCACTCGGTACAGAAGCTCGACCTACATGTGTCGCTCCAGGTATATTTATCAAGGCGACCGATTTGCACGTTGTCCGTATTTTCCCTGCACTGGATTTCTGTGTCGCGACCAAATCATTAGGTATAGCTTCCTTGAATGGGTATTATCAATCACGTCGAGCGTCATTTCACCAATTAGGGAGTTAAGATTTGTCAAAGTAACTGTCGCAGCGACAGTCGCAATACTGACGTTACTATTTGGCCCAGTGATGGAGCTCAGAGAGGGTTGCACGGTGACATGCTCGGATTTCTTCACTTCTAGTAACAAATCACTGAGACCCGCTAGCTGATCAATAGTTTCATTTACTTTGTACATAGCTTCATGATCACAACGATATAATTAACAATTGGAATAGCCCGTATGTCCGGAAAAACCGGCAAGTAACAGTCACATTTTTGAGTCTCTTTAATTCTACCTGACTCGGGCCACCACACTTATTGCACAACGTAAATGTATGGTTTGAACGGACTAGTCTTCTCATGGCAACTCAGTTTAATCTAGATTCGCCGCATTTACCGCTAATTAGGATCAAATCCATTGACTGCTGCATCTGTTCTGTCACATGTGGTAGTGAGTTATGCTCAAATTCGTTGTTACAGCTGCACATTTGTCCTGAGTATTGCAGGCAGGTTTGTCTCGGGAATGGCAACTACCTACACGAGGTTTGGCCAATTTTTCCATTGATGACGGTTCGTGTAAGATTAGACTCTTGTAGTGCGTGAATGCCGGAGGTTGATTGACACCGACGGGCAAATGTAATCAAAAGCTTTCCATGGAAGTAAGTTTCGTATCCCCAAATAGAGTGAAGCATACTTTACCTAACGCAATTGCTCAGCTCCGGAAGTTGTTAAAAGACAACAAGGGTTCCTGTTTGAATCTGATCACGTGAGATTCTAGAACAGCTTTGGTTGCAGGAATTAGGATCCGTGGGGAATAATTTCGTAACAACACCATCCCTGAATGAGGGAAGTCAATCTAATTCAGATGAATGTTTGATGCTTGTGCTGGGTGAAGGTGGAGCAGGGAAAACCCCTGACAGAAGTGAGCGCAGTAACCGGGCGACCGTTGGATGCTATGACGACTAGACTGAAGTTTCCGCTAAACTTCTTTATTGATATCGGTCTTAACAACCAAAGCGTAGTTTGGACCGAGAACACAATTTACAAGAGGTTTAAGAAATAATCTTTAGGAAGCTGTGGTAGCAGTTGGTATGCTCGAATGGAGTTTTATCTGTTAATGATGGTTACCGAGTGATGCTTGTTTATAAACTCAAATCATCATTGCTGCTTGTCAGCACTAGCTCTTGGTCCAGTACAACCATAGTATGTATAAGCGGAAATAGTGGCTTACATTCTTCAAATCTGTGTGTTGCGTACTCCTCCGAAGACGTTAAATGTCAAGCCTGGCTTCCAAACAATATTTAATTTGCCATCACAAATGATGCATTTGGCATAGTATCGTGTCTCATGGTCTTGCACTTAAGTTTATCCTACGTGCGGCCCTCACTAAAGATTCTAGGGTTCCGGACTGGCCTACTGTCATGGAAGATACTGCTATGCGCTCTTACTCAATTGATCTCTGAATAGCCGAGTTTTGCTGACTACTTTTCAGAGCAAAGAATCGGCTTGTTTAAGTTTCAGTTGAGCAAGTGTGCTCTCCAGTAGAACATGGTCAGCTTGACGAAAACTACAGGGAGATAGCAACGTTCGGCGGGGTCTTTAAATTTGATCGTTATCTTTTGTTTCATCTGCAAAATTACTTACACTCGCGCTTTCCACATTGCTGTATTTATTTTACTGCCCAATCCATATAATCTTCAGAACCATGATGGCCTATGCTCGCAATATTTTAAAGTCGTTATTTGTTTCTACTCCACTGAATGTCCCGATTTTTTGCGGCCAACCCGCAAAAAATGTACTGAGGTGAATCTACAAGAAGCACAATTATTTTACTAAAAAGCATCATGTTGGATGGATGGTTGCTCTACGGAAGAAAACGTTGCAGAGTATCAGTATAATCATTATAATAAGCTCAAATGTCAGATCAGTTATGAGTAAATGGAAGAGATTAATAGCAAAATTCGCTATCGTGAATACTCGAAGCGTAGCGCAATTATGCTTCAAGTGACGATGAGTTTGTAGCGATTGGGAGGTTCATGTGCCATCGTGTCGACCGGTCAACTACATACAAATGCCGCGGCGCAGGTGTTATCACTTATGGCAACAAAAACTTTGTTTTTTTTACGGATTAGCCGTTTGAGTTTGAAATCTAAACCATGTTTCAGTGGCTACCAATCGATTTCGCTTGCAACTATCTACACTGCCTCCCAGTTGTTCCGCCCCTTAGGCCCAGGAATTTTACGACCAGTTCACTTCAAGTGTCATCGACCACATTGCTACTTCTCTTTGCATGTTTGCTGGCGATTTCAACAGATTTGGCACCGCTTTTTTCCACAGACCGTGGGTTGCAAAGCCTTGTTAACTCCTCCATCAGACTTGAAGTAACTATAGTACTTATATTTGTTAACAATGCGAGGCTATTTTTGGTGTACAATCAGGCACAGATTGGTAGTTCTGACCACTCAAATATCAAGTTATCTCCTATTCTGTACAGCAAAGTAAGTCATAGGAACATTACTCTTTGTAATGATCACAGGCTTAAAAGAAGATGGTGTTCACCTAAGAATATATATCGACTCCAGTAAATGATTTCATCCACAGATTGTAGTATATTTTTGACAACGATGTATCTAAATACTGTAACCAGTTTACGAGTTACATCAACTTCTGCTCTCATACCTACTGTCCACTGAAAATCATTTTCATCCTTGCGGATCGGTTTTCATCTTTATACCTAAGACGCTTGCGTAGCCTCAAAAGAAAGCGTTTGTGAGAAAAGACCACGTCGTCGTGAAATCTATTTTTATTTACCAAAACTGAGTTGTGTTGTTTAAACGACCTATATGTTCAGATCACACTGGGAAATAGTAGCTGCCGGGATGTCTGGCGTATGCTGATACAGGTTAGTGGAGTCTCTAACGGAGTGTAAAATCCAGTTGTAGACCTGGAAGAACTGAACTGAAACTTATGTCGCTTCAATGCTAACTCCACCTCTCACCCTTCTTCCCCCCCCCCCCCCCATTGGATCGGCTCAGGACCACCATGACAGAAACAATTACGCAATAGGCTATTACAACTACACTCCAAAAAATCAATATATCCGAACGAACCATCACCCGTTGTCCTCAAATTAGGTGCCGATTCCTTGACCCAGCCTGCTGCTGACCTATACATGTGCAGGAAAGAGTGTAATATTTCTGAATGCTGGAGAGCTGCCAGAATTTCAATGGTGCCAAAGAAAGGCTCAGATAAATACCAACCAATTGCCTACACCTCGGTAAAATTGAAGTTATTCGAGATTATTCTTGAAAAGTTACTGAAGCAGACTAATTCAAATGATCCGCTACAGTTTGCTTATCGTAGTTTGAGGTCTACCCAAGACGCATTAGGCTGTCTTTTACATTCAATGCTGCCGTCACTAGGCAACAAGATCAAAGATGTACGCATGTTCTTTCTCGATTACAGCAATGCTTTTGGCAGTGTAAACCATGAGCTTCTGTTAAAAGACCTGCACGATGCCGGAATTCAACTCTCTACCGTCCAAATTTTGAGAGACTACTTCAATGAACGTACCCAGTTTAATCGACTTGGGGATGAAACTTCCTCACCGCTCACCACAGACATTGCAGTTCTTCAAGGGGCCATACTATCTCATACCTCTTATCCACGTACCACGCCTCTTTACCTGCCTCTGCCGATGTAGTTTTGCTGAAATATGCAGAGGACATAGCCTTGGGTAGGCAACAACCGACTGCAGCCGCATGAACTAAATTACAAGCCTATATGGACAGCCTTGAATTATGGTTCAGAGCTCACTTTTTATCGATGAATGTGCAGCGATTATTCATTGCCCTGTTCATCATGTATCTTTCTATTCCTATTTCCATTATTTATTGTACAGTTTTGGTTTAACTGACCAACAATCGAAAAAATCACTTTTTCGGGTTACGATTCACCTTCGGGCTTCGGCTACGCGTGTTGTATTGTTGATCGTCGTTCTGCTTGCCTCTTTCATCGATAAGCGGATCTACCGCTTTGAATTATTGTGTTGACTAAGTTTCGTCTTCCGACTGGATTGTGCGAATAACTGACGGCCTACCGAGGATCGCGCTTTACCGAAGGTCAGGCCCAGCATTCTTACTTTATAGACTGGAGTTCTTTTATGCAGTTAAGCCCTTTTAGTTTGGCCTTTCCACTACATATTTGGTGACCCCGTTTTATTTTTTGAAACTAATAATTCCTTCTGTTTGTGCCTTTATTATGTAGGACCATGTTTCCCGCACTGACAATTCAGAACCTTTTGTTGGTACCTCCTTTCCTGCCTTCGATTCATTTAATCCTTATATGTGGTTTTTACAATTGGAAACCTTTTTTCGCATACGTCGCATTACTTCGCCGTCATTAATGTTCGCATATCTCACTGCCCAGCTTCCTACCCGCATCGCAAGCGACATTATTGATTTGCTCGATCCAATTCCGGCAGATGCCCCTTATGATAAGCTGAAAACCGCCGTTTTAAAGCGTATCACAATGTCCGACGAAGCTAGACTTTGATAGTTACTCTCCGGTGTTGAACTAAGCGATCGCAAGCCGTCACAACTCCTCAGGCACTTTCGTACGTTGGTCGGTTTCTCTAAGACCGATGACACAATTCTGCGACAGATCTGGACGAAATGTCTTCCAGCAAACACCTCAGCTCTTCTTGGTGTGTTTGCAGATAATTCGTCTTTGGACAAGCTGGCCGACACAATAGACAATCTTCATGAGTGTTTTCATATGAACGTAGCATGCCCCTTAGTTGAGTCGACAGCTAACGCCGATCCTAAGACTGACCCGATTGAAGCCATTTTCCAGAGGTTCTCGAAGTAAGAGCTCGCTAACTCGAGCATTAATTGCTACCATGGTAGAAGCTCCAGACGCTCCTCTTTAAATAGACGTAGTCCCGCCAGATGTCCAACACGTCATTTCTGTTGGTATCGATACCGTTTTGGCGATAATGAAAAGAATTTTCTACCTGGTTTAAAGCACCCGAAGGCATTATACAAATCGTAGCAGGGAAACCTCCACGCCAGCTAGTGATGGCGACAGCTGCGCCTGGTCACCCTTATAGTCGCCTAATTTACTTCTACTAGTCCTCAACTAATTCGTACTTCTTGGTTGAGGCCGGTGCCGAGGTTATCGTAATTCCTCAAGCGGCGGAAAAACGCAACCTAGTTCCAACTGGGCTGACATTGCAGGCGACTAACAATACTGAGATCCAGACATACATACAGAAAATGCTGACTCTTAACCTTGGTCTTCGTCGAAGTTTTCCGCTTGGTTTTTCTCATTGCTGACGCCCAACGCCCCATCCTTGGTGTTGATCTCCTCACCAAGTTCGGCCTGAGCGTGGACCTGCGTAACCGTACCCTACGCGATAGCTTGACATCATTGTCCATCCCGGGTAAATTCACTTAGATCAGTTCGATCGGTCTTCGCTTGGTATTGCCCACCGACATTGTTTTTATCGAAGTACTGCAGCAGTTTCCTGCTCTTTGTCAATCATCTAATGACTTTCCTGAGCCCAAGCATGAAATTACGCACCACACCTTAACACGTGGACCGCCAGTAAAGGCCCGACCTCCACGATTACCTCCAGACAAGCTCGCCACTGCCAAGGCAGAGTTCGGACATATGCTTCGTCTCGGTATCGTTCGTCCTTCTGAGAACCCATGGTCCTCCCTGCTTCATTTGGTTCTCAAAAAGTCCATTGGCGACTGAAGACCATGCGGAAAGTACCGGGCACTAAATAATGCCACCGTCCCTGATAGATATCCGATTCCGCACATCTATGATTTTTAACTGGTTTACATGGAAGAACAATTGTCTCCAAGGTCGACTTGGTACGTGCATACTAACAAATTCTGGTTGCCCCCGACGATATTCCGAAGTTCGCTATAACCACGCCATTTGGTCTTTATGAATTCATTCACATGCCATTTGGCTCACGAAATTCCGCACAAGGTTTATCGATCAACTCCTTAGATGGCTCGATTGCTTCTACGCCTACATTGAGGATGTTCTTGCGGCTGGTTCCAATCATGATGAGCATCTGTCACAAGTTCAATCGATTTTCTAACGCTTTGCTCAATACGACGTTAAGAGCAAGGTTGACAACTGCGTTTTTCGCCAAAATTCTGTTGATATTTTGGACCACCGAGTTTATTGCAATGGCATTAATTCAGGCCCCCGAGCAAACACAAGCGAATGCAATTAACCCCATGCGGCAATCCTACAAAAGTCTCCGTCATTTTCTCAGCGTGGTAAATTACTACAGCCGTTTCATACCAGATTGCTCTGGGCTACTTCAGCCATTAGCCAATTTACGTAAAGGCAGATCACAAACATTTAAGCTCACTCAAGAAGCTATTGCGTCATTCGACAATAGCAAGCACGCGTTGTCCAACGCTACCGCGCTTCGTCATTTAAGGACTGATTTTGACACCATTCTCATCCTCAAGATAGATGTAGCTCAGACCGCCATTGGGTCTGTTCTCCAACGGTCAATCCGAGTCGCTATCCTTTTTCTCTCGCAAACGTCAGCCCGCACAGATGTGATACAGTACCTTTGGTCGATAACTTTTAGCCATCGACCTAGCTCACAAACATTTTCAGCACATGCTTGAAGCGCAGATGTTTACCATTCTCACAGACCATAAACCACTTGCCTTTGCTTTCCGTGGCTCATCCGACCTTTTCTCCCCCACAGAAATGCATCATTCGGATTATATCTCACAGTTTTCGACCGACATTCGCCATGTTGATGCCGCCAATAACGTTATCGCCAATGTCATGTTGCGTATGTCTTCATGAAATTTCACGGCAGACGATCAACTTGGAAGACATAGCATCTCATCAGGAAGGAGAGTCTGCGTTTGTGCAACTGAAATGAAATCCATCAATCAAAAGATCACAGCTGCTAATCTTTAACTCTGGCTCCAAAATTTACTGAGGTATTTCTACTGGCAAGCCCCGGCCTTTTATCCCTCAGCAACACTGCTGAATCGTCTTCAACCATTTGTATGCAAGCGCACGCCTTAGCACCCGAGTGTTACCGAAGCACGTTTCCTACTCGGATATGAGTGCTTCTTGAACAATGAAAGAGGAACTTGCTGTTAATTCATGTAATGTGAGTTTGGATCTAGGATGATGCATGCGTAGTTGCGTTAAAAGACAAATGCTAAATTGCCAGTGTCTTTTGAACTAAAGTTTGGGCACACCGGCCAATGTCTCCTTTGTGGTCTTAATGTCACAAGTCTTGTAGGAGCAATCACTTAACTGATCATTTTTAAGGAGATCAGCATGTACTATGGTTAACGTTAGTTGGTGCGACATTCAAACGGATTTCCTCTTATCTAGGTGGAATGGGCAGTCTTAAAATAATATCGCCGAAAACTGGGTTTCACTTCAATTATGCAGTGCAGTGTTGCTGAGATTTAGAATAGAAAATAGGAAATATCTAACTTTAACCACAAAGTGCTTATTGTTTGGCAAAGCCACAATTGCATTAAACGGGTGCCCGGTAATTGTGCTCTCCGTCAGTAATCTGGTCCTATGTTCTGACTGGAGTGTTGTAAACATCCTACGATCCAACCTCCCAGTACCTACAAGTGCTTTGCATAGCTGGAACTTGCATTCAGCCAAGGCAAATGGACTTATTAACCGTTTTAACTCCTGATGGTAAGAACATTATTAATGCACTAAGTTTCGGAAGGTATTCAGTTCGAAATGCGACAAGTTTTGATTAATAAGACCTTACACACGTTAGTCGCAGTTTGGACCTGGTTTACTTTTCGAGGATCCAAGCTTTCGGTGCTGGGCAGGAGGATAGATACTTCGTTTGAGCTATCAGCAATAGGATTCCCAAAACTATTTTGGCGTTCCTAACTTGGTGCCTCGGATATGATGAAAGTGCGTGTATGTCGAAGTGTTTCATTCGTGCAATCCTAGAACAGCGACACGGGCAATCCGAATTTTCTCCTCTTCTGTTGCTGTCTTAAGGTTTCGCTACCAGTCGGTTAAATATAATAAACACAAACCTTACTCAGTAGTGCTTCAATATTTCTCGCCGTTTTTACCTTCCTTCTAGTTGAAGGACGTTTACCTCTTCAGCTATATGACATAAACTTGGAGATTCCTTGGGCAGGACCAACCTATCCACTGCATAATCGCAGCTAACATCTGTCTTCTCTTTGTAATATATGACATCCCCTTCGATGCGGCTCACGTACATCACACGTGAATTGGGTCCCACTGGCTTTGGTCGACGGTCAGACGATAGTGAAACGTACGCAGGTGACCATATTAGACACAACAACGACATCCGGTGACGATTAGGCGTGTGTTAACCAATGCATTGACCGATGAAGATCGGTCTCCGGTAAGTGAAAGAAACAATTTTTAGGTATAAACGTGAAACTCCACCCGTCACACTATCCAATAATGTCTTACGGCAATCTAATATACTTCCGCAGACATTATCGGAATATGTTACGACATTTGAATTTGTAGTAAGATACTAATTTTAGTGAGTAGAAAATCTTTATCCATATATACAGCCGGAGAATTGTGCTCCTATAAGGTTAGTTTTGACATCACTACATGTTTCTACAACTTATTTTTCCTTTGTTTACTTGAGGCAATTTAGGGTCGGCAATGTTGGCTTGCTGTGTTGATCCTTTGGTTTGACTCCATGAAATTTCCCGAAATTCATCTTTAGTCCCAGATCAGGATCACATATAATTGTCGAAAATTTTTAGGAAGGAGAAAATGCGCCATGCTGGCTGGCGAGCATCGCTTAGACTGTTCTTCCAACAATGCACGACGCGTTTTATAAAGAGGAGGATTCGAAAACGCAGATATAGTGTGGCTAGCAGAAAGTAGGTTTCATCTCGACGCTAAAGATGTAGTCATGAAACCCAATGGCTATGGACACATCAGATCCGACCAAACAGGAAAGCCTCAGTACGGCGTCCATTAAAACTATCTCCAACTCAGATCAATTAAAGCGGTTTTACCGTTTGGAGATGGACTCACAGAAGCAAAGTTATGCAACGCGTTTTTTATACGTGAGACTCCTGATTTGATCTTGAGGTCAACATGGTAGAGTGTCTGTTTAGGGAAAAATGAGCACCTCCACAGTGGTGCTTATTTGTTAAATTATATGAATGAACTCAAGGTATCTGCTATCCAAGAGCTGCTGTGCAAGAGATGCACCTACAAACAAATTACTTGACAAAATTAAATGATCTGCTGCATGTCTGTCACATTGCACTGACAAAAATGGATCAATTCATGCTTGATGCATCAATCGATACAAATTATTCTCATCAACGCAAGGCACGCCTGCGTAGGCAAGATCATGGAAAAAGGCCAGCGAATGTTTGGAGAGTGTACGCAAATGTCAAAAGTTAGCCAGTAAGATTGAGTATCTATTAGGAGTGTATATATGTATAAAGTGTGTGTGTGTGTAGGCGTGTTATTTAGACTTGGGGCTCATTCTGAAGTTGATGTTGCATAAATCATGCTTCTTCATCTCAGTTAGGCTACACCCAGTGACATGTGCATTGAAAATAAATCTTCTTAACCAAGAATAAAATTAATCCACTTAATTTTATTTACTCACTTCTGTTACCTTACTGTGTAGACCGAGCCAATTTTTTGCATTTATTTCCCTTCAAATCCAATCTTGGTTGTTTGAAATCCCGGGTGTCGCAACCCTTGATGTGAATCTGACAAAGTGTTTACCTGCCTAACACGCTACACCCCCAACAATAGCTCCAGCAGAAAGATAAACGTTGCTAGTTGGACTGCATATACGGTCTTTGTGATCGTGCTAAGCTCCAACGGTGGTTCCATTCAGTTTGCAGAGGACTACGGCCCAGCCACCGCCTTGTCTACGTCAGCTACGCATGCTTCCCCTATTAGACTGACAGGAATGGTACTGCTCTGCATGTGCTAGGAGTGTGGTCCGGCTCCTTTGATGAAACGTGGCTCCCATCCACGTGCCTCCCGGTCTTATTCCTTCGGGTTTACATTGAATATGGAATGTGCGAATGGAGATGTGCGTAATGCAGCGCAAAAGACCCATGGTCCCTCAGTAGGCGTGGGCGTTCTGTAGTTGCCCTATGGAGGCCGAAGTGACAGGTAGATTCGAAACCGGATGATGCCAACCACGTATTTAGATTCACAAACATGTTTCGGCATATTTGATTGTATCCTATCGCGTCGCGATTGTGAGAAGGGATGAATGAAGTCCTGTGTTGGATTAGATCACCCGGATAATCAAGTGCGGTGATTTTATTAAGTGACAAGTCACATTAGCCACGTCGCAGGGCTGTTAAACAGATATTTGTGGATTTTTAAATGGAGAAAGCTGACCGGCGACAACTCCTTACCTTCTGCAACCCTGTGGAAAGGGTGTAAGCCGTAACCCCCATGGTTAGTCGGCCATCCACCCACTGGCCTTATTTTTTGTAAGGTATATTACTGAAATCAAGGTGTAAACCACTTCCTCTTAGCCCCATTCTGAACAAGTGTAGACAATAATTGACCACTTGATCCTCGCTTGCTGATCCTGACTGGTCACTTCGGACGGCAACTAATATTGTTCGAGCCCAGTCCATAGCCCATTACAACAGCAAGAGAACTATACTAGCAGTAGCACGTGAATATATACAACAAAGTGCTTAAAACAAACTAACTGGTCCGGGAATTTAGCAGACGTCTTAGAACAACTTGCGCTATTCAGCTTTCAGCTCTAGGTCTATCAATGGAAGCTTAGTTCCATCATTTGCCAAAGTCAATTGCTTCGTTACCATGAATACAGCCTGCAGTTTTCAATCATACCCCATTCGGATTCTCCAATAGGTCAACCTCCCATAAAAATTGTTTACTTACTTTCGAAGTGTACGTTTCGGAGTGAGTTTATCTGTATAGGCAAATAATTTATCAGTGCGAAACCCCAAACCCAAAAGCAGTTAGCGGATAACCAGAAATTGCAAATAGCTTGGCTAGCAAGTTTCATTTCCCAGTGAAGAATTCCAGCAGCACTTCAAAATTTCGCATTTCACACGCACCACGCCAATTTACTCTACACGCTTGACTCTCGTAACGAACACACCAGCCTTCGACTTGTCCTACATTCAGTGCAACCGACAGTTACTAATTTTAGTCAAATCGATAAATGCATCGATCAGTCTGTTGGATTCCAGAAATTGACAAATGCATTAGCGCGTTATATTTAACGCTCACACCACAGTGCATCGGACTGTAATTCTAGTCTTTTTTCAACCATGTGGTTGGTTCCGAGCGTTTTGCTTACTGCAATAGTGTAAGGAAGGTCATAAGCTTTTTTTAACAGATATGATGATCTATGTAGGAACACAACAAGGCTGCACGACTTGTTAACAGAACGAATACCACTGTAAATGAAAATGTTTGGGTACAGGAATAATGGGGTCAAATGGATTAATAAGTGTTCCTGTTTATCACTTCTCCGAGCTTGATTAATTGATTACATACGTTTCACTACCACGCGAATTGGCATCTTCAGTGCGGGGATATCCCCGAATTAGTCTGTGCATTTTTGTTTTGATGACAATCTTTTAAAAAGAGCGAAGCTCTATTCCTCTATCTTTTTTATGCACCGAAATACGTCCTATATCCTTCAACTTCATTTAATTTAATTATGCTATTGATGTCGTTATTAGATATGTTATTCCGAACGTTGAAACATTTACTCTTCAGAGTGGTTTAGATGCGTTTTTGCTATGGTATCATCCCTGTCTCTCACTCTGAACATTTTTGGCGGTGGTAATGTGTCAGTAAGATTTTTAGCAGCTGCTAAATTACACGCATTTTAAAATGCCATTTTGTCCATTAGAAGTGGGTCACCAACCCTTACCCAGCGCATCAAACATCAAATATCTGTGAGTATTTTTATCCCAAACTCTAGCTTGGCCTACCGAGGTAGCAGAAAATTTCCCAAGATTAGAAGGCAATCATTTTGTGATGTCGGAATTAAGATGTTTTTTATGCCGCGTGTGTTGATTTTTAAATTTGGGATCGGTGTTCACAAATAAATATTCCTTGGCTAGTCAACAAACTAAAAATTGTTTGTGCTATAGTTGAAACGGAAATCTAGATGCATTGGATGGCCTTGTTGCTTTTATTGTCAGAAAACTTGTAGACGCCTGTACGAGGTTTACCTTTGAAGTTCTAAACAATGCTTTCTACCAACTGTACGAGGAGTTATCAAATGCGTTAAATTTGATTTCTACACACTCCAAATTTAAAGCGTTATGTTTTCGTGTTGCTTCTCAACATAATTCTATCCGACGTTACTTGTCACAATTAGTTTTTAACCCGACGATCATCGGCGTGATAAGATTTTGAGTGCTTGTGTGGTACTCTTACACAATTGGAAATATTTATTATTATTGGCATGTAAGTTTGTTTCCGCCATGATAGAGTAAATTTCTAAAACGTTGCATTCCGAGGTTCATAAAGCATAGTTTGATGTAACTTGACTATCCAACTTGCAGCTCCACCACAGAGATGTTATTCGTACTTTTCATACTCATGAGAATTAAACAACTGCGTTATCACACGTCTCTTTTACGTGGACAACATGTGCTACTGGGATGGATAGAATGTGGTTTCCATTGTGCATGCAACAACACTGTCTTTGGCGTTTGGAAAGGTATGCAAATTATCCTCATTCCTGTGGGTCACGAGTAGTTCTGGGACATTAATTAGGCGCACAATATAGGAACACAATAACAGATTACCTTCCATTCTGAAGGAAAGGTACAATCGTTACTGGCGTTTTCGAAATGTAGTTATTTTGCTAGCAGCTTCCATTGCTGGAGTCTTGAAACTAAAAAGTTTGCCTTGTTTACGGATAAGTTCAGATTAATAATGATATCAATTAGTCCTTCCCATGCTATTCTCTGTGGCGTTAATGATGCAACTTGGCGAAGAGCAGGTCGGTTTACTCTCATGTTCATGAGCATAAACCGGAAGATTTTTCGGAAATATAACTCCCTCCCCATGTGACGATGGTTACCGTGTTGAAAAAAATGTAAGGATATAATGTAAGCGGTAGCCAAAATAGTACTGTTTCGGCTACTATTTCAATGGTCGCGGGTTAAACGCCTTCCATGTTCAAATAATGAAATAAAGGAAATTAAATCGCGTAGAGAGTTGCGATGTGTTCAGCGAACTTCGCTAGACAGAACCAAGCTGCTTTGACTATAGTTTGAACTAAACTTCTAGAGTAAAAAGCCGGCACAATAAATGGCAAGATGCTAGATGGCCGTAACAAGTAGCGTACCGTTTGCATTGCGATTGGTATTCAGTTTGATCCCAGTGAATTGAGACCCGTAGCGCGTCACTCGACCACAGATGGTTGTGGAGAAACTCAAATTTTGAAAAGCAGAGTGAGAAGACGAAAACTGGTAGATGCATGCATTTGTATTGTCTTCTCTGTACGATTAACAATAACCAGTATACAAACATATTCTTAAATATGCGTGTGACCGAATAATCATGAGGTGCGAAATGAATGACGGAAGTTCCACCCCTATGTCCACGGCAGTCTTAAGCTGATAAATAATTGCTTTTGAACACACAGGACCGCCTTCACCCGGCTTATCACAACGGCCCAGGCAAAACGGAGGAAGCGGAGATTAGGGTGACGCAATACAAGTGTGAACGCTGATCCAAGCTCTAACCGGGGACGCGTAGTCAGTAGGGGTTTACCTATTGAGGAAGCTGGCGGCTTGCGCAAGCACGGAACTTCAGTGAGACAGGGATGCTGGTCATTTTCACATTGAACCCACCTTGGCACGTGTTCCTTTATTCGGGAAGTAAAAGGCCGATTGGTTCTGCCTATGTAACTGGCTCCGCAGTCGCACACGAATTTGTATATGCAGTGTGAGTTGGCCCCTATCGGTTGAGCTTCCTTCGTTGGAGGCACCGGCAACTTAGAGGTTCTATTGATGACCACAATATGAGCAGCACAATAAATTCTCTGCGTAGCAGAGATTAAACCTTTCGTGGTCTTCAATACAGAAAGTCACACTTGAAAAGCAATGCGATATAGATCTTTCTCTTGGCTTCCCTATGCACCAAGATTTTCGGGCCTCACTGTTGGCTGTTTCTCTATACATCTACGTGGATAATCAGTTGCAACGAGTGTTGTTGTCATAAACTCTAGCTCGTCGGCTAGACAATCAGCCGAGTAAATTCGTCTAGTAGGGCTAACTAGTTTTCACAAGGGTCCGCTTGTACCGCACTGGTGTGAAGCTGGTGAAGTGCAGGTATTGGCCCGACCGAGTTGGTTCTCTGTAAATAGACCTTTTAATGAGCCCGTCATCCCTGTGACCGGTGTGCGCCGCTCGTAATCTGTAAAAGTACAGAACGCTAACCAACCCACTGGGTCAGGTAATGACACCAAATTGAATGGCAGAAAGGCGAAACTGAAGAGGCTCCAAGCGGAAGGCTTTTGGGGGTTAGGAGAAGGTCATCGAGTAGTAAAAATCCGTCTGGCTTGTTCGCACTGTTTGGAAAGTTATCATACGAAATGTGCAAATGTGTCCCAACAACAGGTACGGGAGCGAAATAGCTCCCAAGATGCATTTTGGTTCTGTATTGCGTGTTCCACCATCCAAATCGTTAACTGCTTGCTTATCCTGGCTCAGAAATGCGACCGGTTAACCGCAGAAACAGAGCAGAGGATAAACAGTAAGATTACTTCAATGGAAGCGAGTATGGACCATAGAAGCGTATCGGCTTCTGAGTAACGGAATGCTGAACAATCCGCTTTTCCTGCACCGCAATCAGCCACGTCCCCATCTCCGTTGTCTTCTTCAACTTTGGTAGAACGCCGGGCGAAAACAGACCGTACCTACGACAGACAAACAGTACTCACGGCAACGAAAATCAGGCATCACTCAAAACTTCTGGTTAAGCAAATTCCACTAGACCTGACATCTAGCATTAACAAAGATGAAGCAGCCGAACACCAACCCTTGGTACCTGTAGCTCAAATATCTCTTGTCCAGGCTAAGCCTCCCAGAACACCAGTTACCTATGCAGAGATTGTTGCAAACGTCCACCGAGAGGTCGCCGTTGTGGCCTCTTCCATTGTAAACACCGTTAACGCGAGTAGAGGGACAAACAGCAAACAATCAACACCTGTCAGCAGGTCAGGATAAACGAGTACCATACGTTTTAGATCAAGGAACTAGGGATCCAACAACAGTGCCCGGACTGTTGTATGCTCAAATGTCCCTGAATCTACCGCCATCACATTGCAGGATAAGTTATCAGATGACCAAGACCAATGGAAGTCATTGTGCCTGCAGATGAGTATTAAAGCCAAGCACATAAACTCATTACGAATTACTCCGAACTTGCCACACTATGGAGAAGCCAGACTTAATCGAGTAACTCTTGAATCCTCCACCGACGTAGAAAACGTTTTGCTCTCCGCAAGTGCGCTAAAACGCGGATCCTTCGAGATACGTAGCTATCTTGATGTCCCTTGGAGCACGCGACAATCAAAAAGAAACACGGAAGAGGGGCACAGCAAGCAAGACCGCCTAAACACAATCTTCATACATGGCGTGCCAGAACATCCTTCTAACGATGTTCAAAAGACCGGAAAGCACTATTTAGAACAGTGGCGGTTTCTTCGTGAAACACTTTCTTTGGATAATATTGTGCCACAGTCGCTCACCAGGATACCTCTCTCACCAAATTATAGAGGTTACGGCCTTAGAATTCTGAAACTTGTGGTTCATTCAGAGCAACAAGCAAACGATGTTTTGGATCGATGGCGGAGAAATCGGAAACATCTTCCTTCCGAAATTCGGTTAAAGGTCGCAAACACTTTGCACAGCTGAAATATTAAAACAACTGAAGCAGCAAGTATACCGACGAATGTACAAAAGCGTAACTTGACTGCTGCTTTAATTGACTCTGACGTAGGTCTAAAGGAAGGTTGGGACGCACCTTGGCCTAATCAAATTGAAAACGCGGTATCATTATACCATCAAATAAAGTAGTAACTACCGACATCCCATCGGTCCGCATTTTCCCACACATGACCCCTTCACCCCTCTATTAGTTCCTACAGACCGAGAAACTGGGCAGCTTGTGTACGAATGCTCAGGGTCTTTCTAACAAACTGACTGAACTGAAACGTCGCCAAGCTTCCGGCTCGTATGATGTCATTGGTATCTCCGAGACGTGGTTGCCACGGGAATGATGGACGTTGAAGTTTCGCTACCGGACACGTCACTGACCCGGAACGACAGGCTCACAAAAGGAGGAGGGGTAACCCTGTATTACCGAAACGACTTACAGTGCGAAGCCGTGAAGGATTCAGAATCGCACTTCCCCGACTCTCTATGGTGCCGCTTGCAGTTAAAAGGCAAGGACGCTTGCCTTATTGTCTTGACGTACTGCCCCCTAACTCAACACCCGAAACCGACTACCACCTAGCGGCTGCTTTAAGGTGCATTTTACAACAAAAATACACTCACTTAGCATAGGTGATTTCAACGTATATTGTCTAGAAACTCCCGCCACGATCGTAGAACAATTCAAAGCCGATCTACAAGATCTAGTAACTACTGTTACTCTTTACAATCACATCACTTTGCCCACTCGGTTCGGAACTATTAACAGGCCATTTGTGCTGGATCTTGTGCTTACCAACGAGGAGCATATGATTGACGTGTTAGTTTTAGACTGCTCTTTGGGTCACGCCATGACCAATTTCAACTTCGTCTGCTATGCAGAATATCTATATAAGATAGATGAGACTGTGCGAACCATCACAAGCTACGATCGATTAGCCCAGCTCGTCAACACCACAGCTTGGTCTTTGCTCGGGGAAGAACCCCCGGAAGTCGCCTGGCTCGAGTTCGTCAAAAAATTCGGTCAAATGATTGCACAGGCTTCAGAGGGAAAAGTTTGCAATAAGTGTAAATCAGTTTATTACGTTTGGAGCAGAACTCGAAAATGGATGACAGTACGCAACACGAAGCTCCAGCACCAGAAATTGGGACAACTACCTAGCCAAACGTAACCACTGCACTCAACTACCGAGAGAAGACAAAGCCGCCTATAAAGACAACATCGCGAAAACCTTCATTGGTAACCACAACCTGCTGTACAAACATGTTAATAGCCTACGAAAGGTGAGGCAAGGATTTCCTCCACTCAGGACGGCTGATGGTCCAACAAGAACGGCCATGGAAGCAGCAAAGGCGCTGCAGATGCAATACCCTCCCATGTTTCAAAAGGTCTTGCCACCAAGCGATCTACCAAGCTTTGTCATCTCCTTGCGAGGACTGACCCACATCACTTTTACCGCAGAGGCTGTATTGCAAAAGCTGACGTCTCTACGCAAACACAGCTAGCCGGGTGTCGACACCATTAGTCCAGAGGCACTGGAAGCAGCAGCAAGCCAACTATCAGGAAATTTAGCTCCGTTTTTCCAGCGCTGCTTAGACCAGAACCAAGTGCCCGCCATGTGGAAGCTTGGAATAATAACCCCGATTCATAAAGGTGGAAGCAGGACTGATCCCTCCAACTACCGCCCAGTATCCCTTCTTCCTATACTCTCCAAGGTCATGGAATCCATAGTTGCCGATGCACTGGTGTGCTATCTGGAAAACTGCAACATCATCACTCCTGAACAGCACGGTTTCCGTCGACAGCGATCATGTACAACGAATTTACTAAATGCACGCAATAGTTGTACCGAGGCAGCTGACGTTGGAGAGGGTGTTGATGTGATCTACCTGGATTTTTCCAAGGCTTGCCATCGTCTAGACCATCGGATACTACTATCCAAGCTGCAGCATTACGGGATCGGAGATCCTCTTTTAAGCTGGATCACCAACTATCTGCATCAACGGCAATTAATTGTCAGAGTTCGGAGCTCTTTATCGGATCCCATACAAGTAGAGTGTGGTGTGCCGCAAGGCTCAGTTCTAGGTCCACTTTTGTTTTTGGTGTTTATTAACGACCTTGCACAGGGAATCGCTTCAAACTTCCTAATGTTTCCCGAAGCTCTGGCGCAGGATCCAGACGAACGCCGAGCAACATGTGCTTCAGAGTGACCTAGATACGGTGTACCAATGGTCGACCCAAAATTTATTGCATCTCAACGTCAGTACATGCAAAGTGCTTTCCATCCGACATCAGAGCAACTACTCATACCGACTCAGAACGAATATACTACAACAATCAGCTCTCGAACGTGACTTGGGTGTCCTGGTTCAAGATGAATTGGGTTGCTCCAGGCAATCCGAAAAGGCCACGAAAACCGGGAACCAACACGTCGGGTTGTTGAGGTTGGCGTTTGGACAAATAAACAGCTCCATATTTCGACAAATGATCAGTGCGTATCCTCGCCCCCATATCGAATACGTAATGCAAGCGTAGCATCCATGGCTGAAACACGACCTTAATGCACTGGAGCAGACACAACGCTGGGCATCTAAGAACGTAATTGGAATGCGCAATCTTTTCTACCAGGAGAGGCTGCAATGACTGGGGGTGTTCAGTGGAAGCTATCGCAGCGTACGAGGCGACCTGATTATGGCATACTTGATTCTGCGAGACCCACATCATGTATGCCGCCCTTTACTGCAATTCAGCAGCAATACAAACCTGAGGGGCCGCGCATTAAAACTCGCAGAAAATAATACAGTCGACTGGAGTGCCGCAGAAATTTCTATTCCATGCGAGTCAGTCACCCGTGGAATGCTCTCAAAGTGTCGTCCGTCTCAGCACCGACACTAACAGTATTTAAAAGACGGTTGGACGCTGCACTCAGCCACTTACACTTTGTTACTTAACACTACGTATCCATCCGACACCTGGAGCATATCATGGAATTATTTGTTGTTAACTGTGGGTGCTGTGAATCTAAGAGGATCGAAGGACTAGAGCGGATCAAAAGATAAGTACTCATTAGAATATTTAAATTATTACCTATTTTACTCTACTTATCATCATTATTGTTATGTCGATATCAACACCAACTATCCAACGGGACGTGAAAATCAACGCTTCTTAACCCGTATAAATTCACTGTGCATTGTTCATTGTTTCTTGATGAGGATGTCTAAAAATGGCAGACAGTTATTCTCTTCCACTTCGCAGATGACCCGCAAGGTTATGTGTGCACAGTTCAGTTGCTGCACAAACTGAACAACCTGCTGCTTC
Source organism: Dicrocoelium dendriticum (assembly GCA_944474145.2). NCBI lineage: Eukaryota > Metazoa > Platyhelminthes > Trematoda > Plagiorchiida > Dicrocoeliidae > Dicrocoelium > Dicrocoelium dendriticum. The sequence continues at coordinate 7,600,705 of OX104059.1, forward strand.
GATGGACAAAAGGCCAATATGTCATCCACATAAGGCTCATAGTATGGTTACCGGACTATTTTTGCCGATAGGCCTCTTACTATCACCAGCATACAGAAATCGGCAAGTACAGGGCCCTAGTGGTATACCCATTGCCACACCATCGATTTGACGATATGGGATGTTCTGAAAGTGGAGGTCAACATTTGCTGTACACAGAAGTAAGGATACTTTTAGAAATGCGGCTGGAATTGTTAACGATTAACTAGATTGCATAGCTATCTCAAATATGTGATCAACAGTTTGTTGTAGTGGGACGTTGATGAGTAGAGATTCCACACCCAACGAACACATGACATTGTCGGAGACGTTGATGTCATCTAAGTCATCGATAAGTTGAAAAGAATCTTAGACTATGTGGATTGGACATTTGTCGTAGAGGCGAAAGTATTTCCACTAGCCAGTGATCCAATTTCTGCTGCGAAGCATTTACTATTGATAGGATGGGCCTAAGTGGTACTCCACATTTGTGTGCCTTCCCTGACCCACATAGGACTGCGGAGTAGTGCTCCCACTTGGCTTCCAACAATTATAGGTGTCACTGTCAATCACACGATGAAGGAGAATCATTTCAAGATAGGCAGCTATGCTAGTTTCAACGTCGGCTACGTTCTCCATCTTATTCATTCGTTCAAATTTGCGCGTGTCATTTAATATGCTACTCAATTTGTGAGCGTACTCGGCTTTGTTCATGACCACCACTCCAGAGCCTTTATCCGGTTTCATCACAACTGCGTTCTTAGTACGCATTTCACACAGCGCCTGAAGGTCTTGGTCCGTAAGTGTGCAAATACACTCTCGATCGTACAAGGCGAAATCGGAATACTCGGTTGGAGAACACGCTTACGAACAGACAGAATGAGGAACTAATCTTTCTTGCTCCTAGTATGTAGGTGTTGTATTTATCAGACTCGCAACAAATGCTTTCCAGTTAGAAGCTTTGGCATATGAGCTTGATTACAAAATTCCTAATAGATGACTGAACGCGTTGATTATAATAACTCAGTTTGAGAAGATTTTTCAGCAATTTATGGATCCACCATGGTCCACTCTCAGTCCTGAGAGAGTTGCTTGGTTTCGAATCAGATTGACTGATATTGCCCACGAAGTTAAGACTGTGCCAGTGACTGAAAGATTCGCACTTACAGGCCGAAACCTTCAAGCGCTGCGTGAAATGCATACTAAGGACGTAGTTGTGACGAAACCGGATAAGGGCTCTGGAGTGGCGGTCATGAACAAAGCCGAGTACGCTCACAAATTGAGTAGCATATTAAATGACACGCGCAAATTTGAACGAATGAATAAGATGGAGAACGTAGCCGACGTTGAAACTAGCATAGCCGCACATTTTGAAATGCTTCTCCATCGCGCGATTGACCGTGACACCTATAATTGTTGGAAGCCAAGTGGGAGCACTACTCCGCAGTCCTATGTGGGTCAGGGAAGACACACAAATGTGGAGTACCACTTAGGCCCATCCTATCAATAGTAAATGCTTCGCAGCAGAAATTGGATCACTGGCTAGTGGAAATACTTTCGCCTCTACGACAAATGTCCAATCCACATAGTCTAAGATTCTTTTCAACTTATCGATGACTTAGATGACATCAACCTCTCCGACAATGTCATGTGTTCGTTGGGTGTGGAATCTCTACTCACCAACGTCCCACTACAACAAACTGTTGATCACATATGTGAGATAGCTATGCAATCTAGTTAATCGTTAACAATTCCAGCCGCATTTCTAAAAGTATCCTTACTTCTGTGTACAGCAAATGTTGACCTCCACTTTCAGAACATCCCATATCGTCAAATCGATGGTGTGGCAATGGGTATACCACTAGGGCCCTGTACTTGCCGATTTCTGTATGCTGATGATAGTAAGAGGCCTATCGGCAAAAATAGTCCGGTAACCATACTATGAGCCTTATGTGGATGACATATTGGCCTTTTGTCCATCGAAGCAGCAGGTTGTTCAGTTTGTGCAGCAACTGAACTGTGCACACATAACCTTGCGGGTCATCTGCGAAGTGGAAGAGAATAACTGTCCGCCATTTTAGACATCATCAGCCACATGGATGACGGGCTCATTAAAAGGTCTATTTACAGAGAACCAACTCGGTCGGGCCAATACCTGCACTTCACCAGCTTCACACCAGTGCGGTACAAGCGGACCCTTGTGAAAACTAGTTAGCCCTACTAGACGAATTTACTCGGCTGATTGTCTAGCCGACGAGCTAGAGTTTATGACAACAACACTCGTTGCAACTGATTATCCACGTAGATGTATAGAGAAACAGCCAACAGTGAGGCCCGAAAATCTTGGTGCATAGGGAAGCCAAGAGAAAGATCTATATCGCATTGCTTTTCAAGGGTGACTTTCTGTATTGAAGACCACGAAACGTTGAATCACTGCTACGCAGAGAAGTTACTGTGCTGTTTAGGTTGTGGTCATCAATAGAAGCTGTAAGATGCCGGTGCCTCCAACGAAGGAAGCTCAACCGATAGGGGCCAACTCACACTGCATATACAAATTAGTGTGCGACTGCGGAGACAGTTATATAGGTAAAACCAATCGGCCTTTGACTTCCCGAATAAAGGAACACGTGCCAAGGTGGGTTCAATGTGAAAATGACCAGCATCCCTGTCTCACTGAAGTTCCGTGCTTGCGCAAACCGCCAGCTACTGACTACGCTTCCTTGGATAGAGTTTGGATCAGCGTTCACACTTGTAGTACGTCACCCTAATCGCCGCCTCCTCCGTTTCGCGAAGGCCGTTGTGATAATCCGGGTGAAGCCGGCCCTGTGTGTTCAAAAGCAATTATTTATCAGCTTAAGACTGCCGTGGACATATGAGTGGAACTTCCGTTACACATTTTGCAGCTCATGATTATTCGGTTACACGCATTTTTAAGAATATGTTTGTATACTGGTTATTGTTAATCGTACAGAGAAGACAATACAAATGCATGCATCTACCAGTTTTCGTCTTCTTACCGTGCTTAGTAAGTTTCTGAATGGTGCTAACTGTTTTAAGGATGCTCGAATTTTTGATAACGCTATACTGAGCAGATGAGACGGTGGCTTTTTTGATTTCAGAGGTTCGTCTTCTCAACTCACCGAGTTAGGTGCGAATATTAACCGATCCTCCTTGGGAGAAATACCCACTGGCATGGATAATGGAGGCGTCGTTCCAGTTAACAATAGCAAGTAATCATTTCTAGTGGTCGTATTCTCTAGCTTCCAGATTCTAATTATCACAAGGTGCAAACACAACAATGACAGCAGTGTTGCTACATTCGCAAAGTACTGTCTCGACAATGTTATGGCTAAACGGTTGATAAGAATTCCCACAACATCTAACTACTAGGACTGCGGTCCCAGATTAATGAAAATGTTGTTACACTCCGAGGGACTACATAAATTCTATTGGATAATAATCAAACTTTCATGCTAGGTTGCCAACCGAGATTCGCCTAAAGGCATCGTGGGCGCGACCACGAGTGTTCAGTAATTCTCTGAAAAGTGCAACTGTCGTACATTCGTTAAATCCACGGTCCTGTGGAGGGACCAAGACAACAGCATCCATGGTTCACAGCAGGACAGAGGGAACCAGGAGTGAGCATCGTGATTTGTAATACTGTGCGAGTCCATGCAGTTTGACTGAACTTCATTAACCGTTGAACAACAAACAAAACGATTAAAGACCAGCTCCTTAAAGGTCGACAAAAACAAACACTAATTTTATATCCATTATCGCACTCCTAAGTTCCAAGTCTCCATCCTATTTTACACGAACGCCCAAGGCCTTCTGAGTAGGTTGGCCGAACTTAGAGGAATCCACGCCCTATAACGGCGGGACGTCTTCATAATTACAGAGGCTTGGTTAAATCTTGATATAACTAATTATGCGATTAAGTTACTCGGTATGTCGCTACTTCGGAACGATCGAACCAGAACGTGTGGTGGCGTGATTCTTATTTTAGCATTCGAACCACCGCTGCGAAGTTATCGATCGCCCAGAAATACGTGCCTCTGATTTGCTTTGGTGCCGACTATGTTTGCGAAAGAAGAACACATGTCTACTAGTGGTAATTTTCTGTTCGCCAAACTCACGTGGAAAATGGACTCCAAACTGAACCACGTTTCGCCAGTAGGTTAAAAGACTCCTACGGCCTCATTCTCATCGTAGACGCCTTTAATGTGAACGATATGGAAACACCAGCAACTAATATTGAACATCTGCACTGTATTATCCACGTTTGTTAAAGGTGCATCTCGAACCTTCTTATCTGAATACAAACCAGAAGTCGCCGGGGAAATATTCACAAAGTCATTTGGCACAATGGTATCGCACGTATCAGCACAGAAGTCCTTACATCGTAAAATCAAAATCTAGTCATTTCTGTGAAGCAGTACACATAAACGTATGTCCGTGAGGGATTTGGCATAGCGAGCTCACAAGGATTGCCTGGATGCCGAAAACTGAAATGTATCGCAAATTTTGTGTTGTAATGATACACGAGGACATGGTGACTTGTCAGCAGAACTCAATGAAGCAATTCTGCAAGAAGCACGATGAACAATGAACAACGATTTTACACAGGTTAAGAAGCATTGCTTTAGAAGCCCGGTCGGGTGGTCTGCTGGGTTAGCGATAAAGGTTCATGGAAAAGTAGGTAGTAGTTTTACTGTCAAAATAATAGACTTATATTTTTGATTCAGCAGTCCTGCGCCTCGTGCGTTGTCATAGCTTCAATAGGCGAAAAAGTAAATCCAAAGTATTCCCGAAGATTTGGATGGAGATTAGCGTTTAGAAACATTATCTAAGTGGTGGAGTGCGTGATCCAACCGACTTTTAAATATGACTAACGTAGGTGCTGAAACAACAGATTCGGTTGGCACACAAGATGGAAGTTTCTACGGCACGCAATTCGGCTGTACTGTACTGCCAATTTCCAGGAGTGGCCTCTAAGTTTGGCGTTACTGCTGAGTTGCAGTAGGGAGCGGCACACTTTAGTTGGATTGTGTAAAATCAAACACGTCATAATCAAGTCGCCTCGTAGTCGGCGATACCACCCGCTGAATAAGGTAAAAAGTTTCAGTCTCTGTTCGTACAGCAGGTGGCGCATACCAATGACGTATTTAGCAAACCGATTTTGAGGTTGGTCCAGTGCAGTAAGGTAGTGTTTCAGCCATGGTTGCCTGGCTTGGATTGCATATTAGACATGGGGAACATATACATTCAGGATCTCTCTGAACATAGTGGTGTCTACTTGTCCGAACCTCCGTCGTAGGTAGCCGACGTGATGGTTACCAGTTCTCGATGAGTTTGCGGATTGTTGGGAACAACTCAAGTTATCCTAAACAAAGAAGCGAAGGTCGCGTTTGACGGATGACCGCTGCAGTACTTGCGCTCCTATTTTGTAAGAATAGGTACTCTGGTGTTGTATGAAGAGTACCTTTCGTTTGTCCACGTTGAACTATAATAGATTTCGGGGTGAACAATCATGTATCGTATCTAGGTCACACTGAAGTTAATTAAGATCGGCATCCGCCTGAATCCGGCGCCATAACTTGATATCGTCAACAAACAGTAGGAAATTTAAACTGGTATTCCCTGAAAGATCATTGACGGATACCCAAAACAAGCGTGGACCTAGAACTGAGCCTGGGGGCACACCAGATTCGGCTGGTATGGCTTCAGAGAGGGAACTTCAGATTCTCAACACAAACTGACGTTGGAGGAGAACTTTGGCGATCCAGCTCAAGAGAGGGTCACCGATCCCGTAATATTGATGTCCGGAAAGGAAAACCCGATGATCTAAACGATCGAACGCCTTCGATAAATCCAAGTACATCACATCAACGGCCTCTCCAGAGTCAGCTGACTCGGTCCAACTACACAGCGCGATTAATGTATTCATCGTGTCTGCTCGCTGTGTACGAACACCGCGTTGCTCAGGAGCAAAACTGTTACAGTTTTCCTGATAACACACCAAAGCATTGGCTAGGATAAATCGCACGAGGTTGCATAATACAGGGAGGACACTGGACGGGAGTTTGAGGGATCAGTCTTGCGTACATCTTCGCGAATCGGAGTTATTATTCCATGTTTCCACATTGCAGACACCCGGTTCTGGTCTGTGTAGCGCTGGAAGAACTGTGCCAATGCATTTGTCAGTTGTTTTGATGTTGTTCCCAGTGCCTCTGGGCGAATATTGTCGACTCCAGGGAGGCTGTGGTTGTGCAGATTCATCAGCGTCCGCAAAATAGCTTCGGCAGTAAAAGAGATGTGGGTGAGTTTTGCAGGCGGGAAAACAAAAGTTGGAAGATGGCCTGATGATAAGACACTCTACAATCTTAGAACATATTGCGTCCGCAACGCGGTTGCTGTTTCTATGGCTGTTCTAGTTGGACCAGCAGCCGTCTGGAGAGGAGGAATTCCCTACCTCATCTTACGACATCTATTGACATACTTATACAGCGGTCTGTAGCTAGCGCTGAACCTTTTCGCAATATTTTGCTGATATGCGGCTTTGTCATCTCTGATCAGTTGAGTGCAGTGGTTACGATGGGCTACGTGGTTGTCCCAACTACATGGCGTTGGTGATAATCTGTGCTTTTGCTCGGCTACGTTGCGTATAGTCTTCCATATGCTAGTTCTGCTCCTCATGAAAATAACCGTTTTAGACCTATGGAAAACCGTGTGTCTGAGGCATCCGTAACCAGTTGATTGAAGTTGCTGACGAATTCGATCCAAGCAACTTCCGAGTGGCCTTCAGAGAGGAACGACTAGGTTGTGGCACTGACGAGCTGGGCTAAGCGGTCGTAGCGTGTATTGGTGCGCACCAACTCAGGGTACGGTGTGTGATGTTCTGCATAGCAAGTGAAGTCGAGACTGATGAGCGTATGATCACGGCGACCCAAAGGACACTCTACGATCAATCCATCAAGCATATGTTCCTCGTTGGTGAAAATAAGCAGGAGGTCTATTACCTGTACTGAAACGTGTGGGCGTAATGACATGATTGTAAAGTGAGACACTGGTTATAAGCTTTGCAGAGGTACTTTGAATGGCTCTCCGATGGTAACAAGAGTTTCTAAGCACTGTACGTTGAAAACACCAATGATAAGGATTTGCGTGTGCTTTTGCTTTAGGCTGCAACTTAATGCTGTCGCAAGTTGGTAGTATAATCCCGGTTTAGCGTTTGGGGGGCCGTATACCAGAGCTATAGTGCAGGTGTCTCTGCCATGTAGTTGCAGACGGTACCCAAGAGAATCGTCGAACTGTAAGTCTGAATTCTTACCGGCGTCGCACTGTAGGTCACTTCGGTTATAGAGAATTACCTCTCCTCCCCGCCTTGCGCAAGCCTGTCGTTTCGTATGAGTGACATGCAGTGCAACGAGGCTTCAGCGTCTGTCATCCCAGTGTCCAACCATGTCTGCGTGACACCGATAATATCGCATGACTTCGAAATTTGGCGATCCTTCAGTTCGGCCAGCCTTTTGAAAAGGTCTTGGGCATTTGTATAAAGGCAAGAGATTTTCTCGGTCTCTAGGAGGCCACAACGTGCCAAGGCGTCAAGTGTGCTATAATGCTGACCGATGCGAGGTCGGCCGTTATGCGTTTTGTTGATATGATGATAGTGACACGTCGTTCGCAAAACGCTTTGGCCAAGGCACGTCCTATTCCTCTTCCGGACGTGCTGCAGAATCGCGTGACCGGGCGGTAAAGTGATGCTCATGCGTAATCGCTGGAAGGATTATTTTTTCAGGTCGACTCATGTCTGGTCTTTGCAAGGATTCAACAGCTTTTAACCGAAGTTCAGATAGAAGACTTTTACGATGTCTCCGCCAAGGTTCTAACCCTTCTGTTGCTGTCTGTCATGATTGAACCAGGGATTTTAGGATTCTTGGTCCGCTTCCTCTATAATTTGGTGAGCGAGGTAGGCTTTTGAGCGATCGCACCACAGCGTTCTTCAAGGAAAGTGTTTCACGAATGAACCGCCACTGTTCCAACTTGTGATTACTGGCTTCATGATTATCGTGGGAAGCAAGTTCTGACACGTCATAAATAAAGAAGATGCTTAGCTAATCCAGCTTGCTATGTCCTCCTGTGATGTTTCTTTTCGACTGTCGCGTACTCCAATGAACCTCAGGATGGATGCGCAGCTTATAAGGGCCGTGTGTTAGCGCACTTGCAAAGAGTAAAACGTCTTCCACATCCATGGCCAATTGCAGTGTTACCGTAATAATTCTAACTACTCCAAAGTGTGTGGTGTTCGGGTGACTGGTAACACACTAGTTTTGTAGGTTTGGCTGTTACGTTCATTAAAATGCACAGTGACTTCCACTGGTCTTGGTCGTCAAACCACTTACCCTGCAATGTGGGGGCGGTAGATTCGGGGATACTTGAGCACACGACAGTCAGGACATTATTGTTGGACCCTTCTTTGTTGAACCGCAAGATCGGGTGGTCCTTGGGCCTGGCTTTATGCCCAGTGATGATGGTCCACCGTTTGTCGCCCCGTTGAAGTTAGCGATTTTGCAACAGAGGAGCCACCAAAGGTAACATCCCGATGGAGCTTTGCAGTGACCACTGCGTATGTGACTGGAGTCTCAGGGGATATTAACGCGACCAGAGACCCTTGGGTTACACATGTAGTAGACTTGGGTTCAGCTGTTCCATTCTTGTTAATGACACAAGTTGTCAAGACCGGCTGAATTTGATCGATCACGCTTTTGGAGTGATGTCTGATGCTCGGGATCCTAAGTACTGCATGTCCCTCAGAGCTACGGTCTGTTTTCGCCTGGCGCTCTTCCAACAACGAAGAAGATAACAGCAAGGGGCAACTTGTCATTTGTGGTTCGAGCGAAGCAAATATTGCACCAATGCTTCTCTTTGAAGCCACTGTGTTATCATGGTGTATACTTGCTTCCAGTGACGTAAACTTAGGGTTCCTTCGTTGTTCAACTTCTTCTGCTAATCGCTCGCATTTTTATACTAGGAGAAGTATACATTTGCCTAGTTGGATGGTCGAACACACAGTGCAAAATCAGATCTTGACTTGGGAGCTGCTTCGAGCTCTCACGTGTTGTTGGGAACGCTTTGCTGCTTTTGTATGGTGCCATCTGCAACAGTGAGTGCAAGGTACACCAAATTTGACTAATCGGCGACATTCAGCGGACCCACATTTACCCTACGGCCGGAGACCTTTTGGATTCGCATCTGCTTGTTTTCTGCTACTTGACGTAGTGTTGATACTTTACAATACCTTACAATGTAAGCCATTTGATATTGCGTACTTTTCCGATTGGACGGTTGCCTACCGTTGTCGGACGGGTGGATGTGGACACTTTGTTTCTTGGTCACACACTGCCCTAAACAGGCGCGTCAATGGTCTTCGTAAAGCAAAGCTCGGAATTCCAGCTGTGGTCATGGCTGTTGGGTGCACACCGTCAGCAACAGGAGTAGCCAAACTCCAACGGCTTCATTACTTCAGCACGTTTCAGCAGTTACCGAGCCCAAATATAGTCTTTGTTTCCATTATTCCACCAACCGGATTATCCAACATCACTTTAACTGCAAAAGTTGTGTAATACCTGCGCACCCACCGTTCTCCTGGAGTCAACAACACTTGATCGAAGGCTCAGCAGGCAGTAGCTATTGATCCCGCTGAACCACTGGTCATTTCCTATCAGCGACATCTAGAGTAGAACCGAATTCCACTGGTAAGGATCGAGGAGTCATAACTCCTATTCATATGAACATGGCCGCAGTGACCCTACCAATTACCGTTCAGTAAAGCTATTTCCAGTGCTATCCAAGGTTTTGTAATAAATCACCGCAGATGCGCTGATGCAGTATTTGGGAAACCACAACTTAATAGCCTCAAAAGCATTCGTGCACTACTAAACTAATTATTGCACCCAACAGAAGGATTGAACCAGTTGGTGATGGAGCAAGCGTCAATATCATCTACCAAGACATTTCAAAAGCATGTGATCGCTTAGAACATAGAATTCTCCTTCACTTGCTTCGGGACTACAGCAGTGGCGACAAAATCCTGCATTGGATAAACAATTGACCACACTAACTTCGCTTGAAGGTAAGAATGCGGGAATCCCAATACGGTGTACCCCAAAACTGGTTGTTAACGCCTCGCCTATTCTTAAGTATCATAATCAATCTAGCAAGATCAATTGGTTTCGATTTCAGATTTTTCGTAGATGATATCAAGATATGACGAATGACCTGAGTACGGAACGGGCACGAAGGGGTCCAGTGCGATCTTATTGCAGTTACGCGGAAAGCAGAGATTACGCCGGCGACTGAAAAGCCACTAGAATGAGGTAGGACCGAAACGGGCGAAGACACCATGGGCGAGATCGGACAGCGCAACCCCAGCCCAAGAATACGAGCAAAGAGCGGAACGTTAGCAACGATCCAAATAGTAATGAAAACGGATTTGACGATAGACCAATAAATCAGCCAGAAACACCTATGTCGGTGCACCTTGCAGTAACCCTGAGCCGAAGAACGCAACCGGGATTAAGAAAAGCAAGAGCTTTAGAAGTACTCCAGGCTGGTCAGAATGCGAGCTACGGAAGCAAATCTACGGGGCTGGATTGGCAGCCAGGACCATGAAATAATCCGGGTGACGAGGCACGAACGTGACATGTGGTGATTCCTCAATTATATTGTCTTATGGGTCGGAAACATGCTCGATAAAGGCCCGCGTGTGCGCAGCTTGTGAAACTCATGGTCGTGTGCAATCAAGATTGTGCTTCCTTGCCGCTTCGTTCTTGCTACATTATCACGGAGAAATCGCTCAACGGAAGACTGTACAAAGCTCAAATCGACGCTCTATTCGACCGACTTCCCCATTATCGCTAATGAGGATCAGTTAGCTCAGTTCGAACAATTCACAGGTTTTTGAATATTTAGTGCCCCATTGAGACCAACTATCTTCGCTCTGTTGTGATTTTATCAGCAATCAAGCAATCAATATTACACGTTAGCTGGAGGTGGAAAACACCACAGCTATTGTGCCGCAATACAAAAGATAAGAAAAGGAAAACAAACGGTGGCACGCCTGCTGATTCCCCAGTAACGGATGGACATCATTTCGGAGAGCTAACAGCTGGCTGCTGTAAAAGAGAGTCATATTATACCTATCAGGTGAGATCATGTGCTTTATCAGCAATACTCAGGCACATGCGTAGAAAAAAGGAACAGGCTTACAAATACATGCTAACAGCCCGTGTCAAACGTTTGTCTGTGACTATAAAAACCGAGAAACAATTGTTAAATAGCGAGTACATTGAAGTCATTTTAGGAAACCAGTTGCCGTGACACTTGGAGACTCTTGAGGCAACTCACCAGTAAAAATTCTATTAGCCCACATGGCACTGTGGATGTGGACTAGCTGAACGTTGAATTCAGCTCATCAGCATCACCAAACATCTTCCCTCTACCTTCCTTTCCTAGCAATGACCGTCCCAGCTTATTTAATCACATTGGTGTTTACAAGGAACTCACAAGACTGATGCCAAACAAGGCTAGTAGCCCAGATTCCCTGTCGCCAATCGCGTTGCGAGTATGTGGATGCATTATAATCACCTCTGAGAGAGATTTTCAACCGATGTTTATCGACTGGCACTATCTTTGATATTTGAGTAGCAGCCGAAATAACACATATCTTTAAGAAGGAAGCACAGTGGTATCAGCCAATAGCGTACACCTCCATGCAGCTGCAGGTACTAGTAGAATCTCTAACTCCCACAAATCCTTACAAGTAATCATAAGTCTGATGTCAAACAGTTTGCATACAATTCAAAACGATCTACATTGGATGCGGCTTCGTATATGGTGAATTACACTGCATCAGCTTCGGATGAAGAATGCAAAACCGTGCGGCTCTCGTTCCTTGATTATACTAATGCCTTTGGAAGCCTTGACAGATCGTTATCGCTAAGTATTTTGTCAAAACGGCGTACCCCATAGGAATTTAATGTAATACAAGGCTAATTTACGAACCGCTCACACTTCACGCAGTTATGTGGCAGAAGAGCTTCTGCAAGCCCAATCAAAAGTGGGGTCTATTCTATCTCCTATGTTGTTTTCCCCATACGTCGAGTGTCTGCTTATACCAACCGGTTTTATCGTTAATAGCTAAGCTGACGACATCTTCCTAGGCTGTACAGCTTCAATAAGAGAGGAATTTTCGCAACCTCAAGGAGGTTTAGATGAACACTTGTATTGGTCAAGCGCCCGCTTCCTATCCAGTAACCCTACTAAATGTTGTAATAACCCATTCTATTTTCTCCACGGCGACAGAGTGAATTCCTTCTTAAACGCCTCTCCTGCTTTTGTCGTGCGTGGCCAAAGCATTCCTCGTTCATATTCCGTAAAGTATCCCAGTGCTTTTTATCATAAAATTTGTCCTGGTCGACTCATATTCTTGAAACTTTACAAAAAGGCAGTAGATTACCCTTTTACTCCGTTAGGCTCAGAATTATATTCGTACTGCGCGCTCTAATTCGAAGGTTTGTAAATGCATGTGTTCTCCCTCAATGGCTGTACTGTTCCCATGTTAGTTTTCCCAGACATTTTTAAAACGACTACACTTTTCTTGTGTGATCAATAAAATGTATTTCCTGAGAAGCTGGATAAGGTAGAGAATCCCTCGTTGACGTTGTGGTTCAACAAGCATTTTGTCGCATGCTTTTTCTCATCCACGATTCTTAACGATTCAGCTCACTACCTACACACTGTTTTAGAAAGTACGAGATCCATTTCTTTCACGTGGACGAAATTTATGGGTGCATTTTCTCGCGGACATTTGATTTACATTGCTGGATTCTGCTTTTAGTTTGAAACTACCCTGTTATACGTGTTTTCTATATGTGAATTGTGTACCAATAATTTGCTTTTGGTGTATTTTTCCATCTGCGCGAACTTGGTGGATATTTTCCGGCTACTGTCGATCGCACTGATTGGCCCAACTGTCGTCCGTGTCCGCCATCTTGGATTCGTTCTACAGCAATCGAACTGGTGTCTGCCAGAAAAGCAGCTTGACCGACGGCGTTTGGATTTATCATCCCAGTGCAGGTGTTGCATCGAACGGATTCCGCAGATCTGACAGTCACAATGGCACGTACTGATTGGCCACGGAAAGCTAGGCCTAAAGCTTCCGAAATGTACGTCAGCTGTGACGTAGACAGGTGTGTCAAACTTGTGCGCTTTGGAAGAAAATGCAGCAACTGCCGAAAATACTTCATTCTCGATGTGCTCGCCTCAGTCTCAACCAGATAAACAAACTTTATATTACAACTGAATTTCTCTGGTTTCGCGCTGAGTGTACGTTTCCTCCACTCGTCAGATGTATAACTGTGTTGGTGCAGAAGTGCCATAGGCTGACAAAGATTTGAGACCAGGCAGCAGCCAAGAAAACTGTCCCACATGAACCAGACAAACCAATGCCTCGAACTCGCTGCTCGACATCAACCTCTAATTCAGAACAGTGCAAGTGTAACGCTCCAGCGTTAGCCACCCCGACACTAAGGGCTGTTCATGAAGATGCGTTCGTCATACGTTCTTCTACAGAATCACCTGCTACACTGAACACAGTTAGAGGGCCTACAACATACGCGTCCGTTGTTGCTATCCATATGACGTGGGCACCTCGCATCGTAACCCCGATCGCTGCTAAAGGAGTCACTACTACTAATCCCACCACGGGACTCAAGAGCCCATCATTTGTTCAACGGAAGAAACCAGCAACTTGTCCCTCCAAAAAGGGAAACCTGAAAAAACTACCATAATTCTCTGACTGTTATATGCTCTAATGTGACTGAATCCGGGGCGAAATAACAGAGTTTCAAGGTAAACCAGTCAAAAAAGATGCTTCTGGTACGTCACCCAAACTCTGTACACTACGGTGAATCGCGGTTACTCGAGGTAACACTTCAGTCAGGTAATGATGCAGAGTTCTCTTGTCAGCCATTTGCCTCCGTACCACCAAATGCACTGTTCGAAATTTTCTAGATGTTCTTTGGAGCGAAGGCTCGCAATGCAAAATCCGGATGACTTCTGTAAAAAGCAAGACGCAAAATATATGTTTGTTCACTGTGTCCCCTACTTCCAGACATTGAGCGATTTAGAGGCCAAAGCACAAGACTGGGATGAATGGCGTTTATTCGTGAAATGCTCTCACTCGAAAAGGTTATCACTAACTCGGCATCAAAGTTACCGCTATCACCTAACTACAAAAGGTGTGGTCCCAGAGAGAGGAAAGTATCATTGCACTCCGAGCTGATGGCAGAACATATGATCAAAATATGGCACGAGAAGCGTAAAATGTTGCTGTCCGAAATAGGTATAAAGGCGATAAGCATTGGATCACAGATAGACGATGTAACACTGAGCAAGCAACTTACCAATACAATTCTGTCACCGTGTAGCTCATGCCGGTTGCAATGCCGAAACACACCGGCAGCTGAAGGAGGACAGGATGGTCACCCGCTTGTTGGCGCTGCGAGCTCTATACAACAGCCTGAACTGGCCATAAGGCGTGTATCTTCGGTACCACAATAAGACGACCGGCAGCCGACCCCCCAAGGGTCGACATAGATCCACACCGGAAAGAGGCATTCACAAACACGATTCCGACTACCGATGGGCTCACCTGCTTGTATATCAATGCACAACATCTCAGCAAGCTAACCGAACTTCGTATTCATCAGGTCTCCAAGCCTTGGGACCTAGTTATGGTCACCGAAACATGGCTGAACACGGAGATCACGGATGCTGAGATTACACTAAACGGCATGACTGCCATACGAAACGACTAACCTAGTAGAAGAGGGGCAGTGCTCCTGTGTTATGGATCCGACCTGCAAGTTGATATCATTGAGGATTCAGATAGGAAAGTCATCGATCCTGTTTGGCGTCGCATGCACCTAAGACGTGGTGATGTGTGTTTACTAGCAACAGTTTACCGTCCTCCAATGTCTACCTTGGAAATGTGTCAATGCCTAGCTTCTGCGATGAAACAGATCCTGGCAGGACAATACAGTCAAGTCCTTCTGGTGGGGGACTACAACTTGTACGCAATCATAGTTCAAGCATGGCACAACGAACAATTCAAGGCTGCTTTATAAAAGGTGATCGCCGACATACCCCTGTACAACCGTGTCACCTCTCCCACGCGTTTCCGAACGGGTGACACACCCTCTGTTTCAGACCTTGTACTCTCCAACTAGGAAATAATGGTCGACACCGTGATCATAGATGCACCACTTGGCGGTAAATATCACGCTATGTTGATTTTTCATTCCATCTGCCACTCGGAGTACATCAGAGAGAACAACGACGAATTCTACGTCGTTACACATTAAGATATCCTGTCCAAAGTCGTTCAAGAAACCGACTGGTTCTTTCTGGGCGAGGAGCCACCCGATGTCGCCTGGATGTTTTTCGTCACGTAATTCATTGTGTTTTGGCAAATGCGGCAGTAAGCAAGGGCCCTCACCCAAAGAAAGTGAATTCGTTCATGAAGAGCCTTACTAGAGAATGCATGGCCTTAAGGTATTCAGCCTGGCGCGCTTACAAAATCTGTCCAAGTAACCAGACCTTGGGTGCATGCAAAACTTGCGTCAAGTTGATCCGCGAAGACAAAATCCACCACCGATAGAAATTAACGTCAAAATCCACTACAAAGCCTAAGTCGCTGTGTAGACATGTTAACAAGCTCAGCTGAGTGCAGCGTGGGATCTCGGTTTTAAGTGCAACAAATGGTCTTGCGCAAACCGCACAACATGCAGTCAACGTGCTTCGCCAATATTTCATCCATGCTTTCCGGAGTGAATCATTATTACATTCACTTTTACAAAGCTTCCATCGCCATCCAGATTAAACCACGTATCTTTCACGGCAGCCAATGTGATGAAAGCGCTAATGTCATTGCGCGTGCACAGCTCACCTGGAGTGGACGACATCAAACCGAAGGCCTTGAAGACAGCGGCAATGAACCTTGTCGAACAATTGGCTCAGTTCTTTTAATGTTGTATCGAAGAAACGCAGGTTCCCCAATGTGGAAACATGTAGTAGTCTCTCCTATTTATAAAAGTGATAATCGTTCGAAGCCATCGAACTATCGTCTAATCACTCTCCTCCCAACTTGAATTTGGGGAACCCGCTGTGTCGTTGGGTTGCGACAGGCAACCTCCATTGTGACTTTAGTTCACATTTAAGCAAAACTTGGTCATTCCGATCGAGAGGCCCTTACCCGAAATGCAAATATTTGGGTGTTGCTCCTCCCAACACCGGCACACCACGACCGTAGTTTCGTCCTGGTTTTGACTCATCAAGTGGTGATTGCTTGAGTTTGGCTGGAACTCAGAGCCAAATAGTAACGGCTGACGTCTTAAACGCTCCGCTACTGAGATCCGTGAACAAAGCTTGGTTGCGTGTCGCAACTAAAACACACAGCGCATTCCCCAAATTCAACTTGGGAGGACAGTGACTAGGGCTCCGAAAGAGTACCCCTTTTATAGCTAGGTGTAACTATCTCATGGTTCTACATAGTGGAAGTTGTATTTCACCGAGACAACGTTTGAAGAACCTAACTAATTATTCAGCAAGTTCCATGACCGCTGTCTGCAATGCCTTCGGTTCGGTGTAGTCCACTCCACTTGGAGGACGAAATAACCGAATCCAAACGATGTGATTAACGGCCATCTCTGCAACGTGGCAGTGAGGATACATGCAAAAGTGTCCAGGTGAGTAAGCTGGATGTATCTGAACTTGATTAACGTACCATATCTGTCAAATGAAGCAACACTCGGGTGAGTGCTGTCGTTTCCTGTTTTCTTTCTCCCGCATTTACTGAAATATAACGGCACTTTATACTATTTTGCGTGTGCATATCACCTTCCCACCTTAAAAGATCGTTATGCAGTAGGTCATTTAAATCGGTAGACACTTAAAATTACGGTTTACTTATTTGATGGTGTTTTAAATTTTATTTTTTACTCCAATCATCCTACGGAACTTGTCAAGCACATGCTTTTTTTACCCCGTGATAAATCATTGCTCATTATTCATTGTACCTCTTCAAATCGCAACTCCCTAATACCTTACCTGTAACGCTTTTTAATTTACCCAAGAGCGATGATGCAACCATAGTGAGAACGTCTTCTCGCTTGAAAACGAACTATTTTGTCATACTTGTCATTTCACATCATTTTCCCACGGAATCCATGTTTTAATGTAATCGCAAGGTCAGTGTAAATTGTTGAAAATGCTGCCGCATTGGTGTATAATGCTAACTTTGACGACATGAATACGAACTAGTCATTTCGGAGGGCCCTATCATTCAATGTATCCAAAATTCGCCTTGGTCAATTACGCCATAGACATGAAGTTCAATGAATCACGAGCAATGCTGATCTTCAGCAAAGCAAAGATTCCCATTTCATTAATATGAATCAACATCAGAAATCATTTCAGGGTAAAGAATTCTTTTCGGTAAATCTCATCAGACCCAAACTTTTACCTAACAGTGATTGTGGATATAGCGTCAACTGGGGCTGGGATTGACTTCTGGACTGTTTGAATGATAAAAATCGATAACTTGAGACAGAGATAGAGATGGTAGATCAAGTAAACTAAATAAACATATGTACACAATTCTCATTAGTACAAGGTAATTAAGTAGGTAAGATGACGTTCAAATAACTAAGTAACGGTGTCCGTTGGCCAAGGTAGTAATATCGGCCCAGTCGTTGTTCACAAACATTCCATTGCTCGAAACCGTGGATTACGTATGCGAGTTTGCTCGGCAACTGCCCATATACACAACTTTTCCGGAGACTTTGCTAAAGGAGGTGTTACTTCGTTGCACGTTAAATGTTCCGTTCACTTTCAATGGTGAAATGTACCGTCAGATTGACGGAGTGGCAATGGGATCTCCTTTGGGGCCGCTGCTGGCTGATATATTCATGGCGAAACTGGAACATGGCCCACTTGCAACGCACATCCATGAAACCGAAATGTACGTACGGTATGTGGATGACACCTTCGTACTTTGAAAATCCGAAAAGCATGCGGAACAGTTGCTGAAAGCTTTCAATGACGCACACAAGAATCTTCATTTCACTTGTGAACACGAACTCGGAAACCGGTTACCTTTCTTGGATGTAGAAGTTATCCGTAACTCAGACGGATCATGCAGCAGAAAGGTACACAGAAAGCACACATGGACTGGGCAGTACACTAAATTCCACAGCGCAGTACCACTACAACACAAGCGGAGTTTAATCAGATCTCTCGCCTTCAGGGCGCGCAGTATTTGTACACCGGATACCGTCAACGAAGAACTACAGAGAATCAGCGACGCCCTCAGGGAAAATGGCTATCCGGATAAATTTATCATGAAACATTTGAAGGAACGTAATCGAAAGTCACCTAGGAGCATTGCTCCTAAGAAAGAGCTTTTCATACATGTACCCTTTAAGGGCGATTCTGCAGCTGATATGTTATCCAGACGCCTGAAAGATGCTGTCGAGAAAACTTATTTCGCGGCCCGCCTGAGAATCGATTTTCACAATAAGCCGTTGCTTACAAAACCCTTGAAGGATAGACTACCGCCATTGACCCGTTCAACGATCATTTATCAGTACTCGTGCTCCTGTGGTGCACGATACGTGGGTCGCACGACGAGACGCCTATCTCAGAGGGTTCGTGAACACATCCCGGCATGGTTTTACAGAGGCGAAATGAGGTCTTCAGACAGCTCTATCATGTCGCACCTCCTTGAATGTGGCCATACAGCTTCAGAGAATGACTTCAAAGTCATTTACTCATTACCTGAACACTTCTCCCAAGGATTCCGCAAACAGCTCTTATCCATCGCCGAGGCTATGTACATTCACCATCTAAAGCCGGAATTATGTGTCCAAAAACGATTTATACGGCCGATATTACTACCTTGGCCAACGGACACCGTTACTTAGTTATTTGAACGTCATCTTACCTACTTAATTACCTTGTACTAATGAGAATTGTGTACATATGTTTATTTAGTTTACTTGATCTACCATCTCTATCTCTGTCTCAAGTTATCGATTTTTATCATTCAAACAGTCCAGAAGTCAATCCCAGCCCCAGTTGACGCTATATCCACAATCACTGTTAGGTTAAAGTTTGGGTCTGATGAGATTTACCGAAAAGAATTCTTTACCCTGAAATGATTTCTGATAGACATGAATACATGTATTTACGTTGGACACACCGATTGCAGACCTGCACTCCGTAAAGCAACCTTGGTGTTCAAAACATGCTGAGGTAGCTGCGAAGAGGAGCAACCAGCTAGTCGGCATGCTGCGAATGACATTCGCGAGATTTGACACATCTATTTTCCCAATGATACACAATTCCTACTTGCGCCGTCACCTTGAATACGCTATCCGAGGTTGACAATCTTGGTTGAAGCCAGACCTGTAAGCGTTACAGGTACCACAATACAGAACAATAATGAATATCAAGGGCTTGCGCAATCACTTTTACGAGCGATATCTGAGGTTGCTGGGAGTTTTCAGCGGAAGCTACCGAAGGCTGCGAGGCGCTCATGCTTTGTATCAAATATTGAGTGACTTCAAGCACGTATGCCGCCATTTACTGAAGTATGGCCACAAGCTCAGAGGCAACTGTTTCAAACTGATTAAGCAAAAAAGCTCTCTACATTTTCGACAAAATTACTTTTTGATTTGGGTTCGCCTACGCTGGAACTCTCTCCAAAACCCAAATTTGTCCTCCTGAAGTTTTGACATAAAAATGATTGCAGGTTGCTCTTAGCTTCCAGCACTTTGTTTTCTAAACCACGCATCGAACAGGATGGATAGGGGTCTGAATGCTACGGTTCAACACTTCCTATCTTCTTAGTCACCCTCTTCCGCCTCATCACTCTTATCGTCCCGTTCCAGCTTCACTTTTATTCCCCCTGTTTTCAAACCCCTAATTCTTCGTTCTCCCTCACGTTGCTTTGATAGGCATCTACCTTCTAGTTTTAACTCACTTGTGAACGCGGAGCGTCATTCCCACCCTGTCGACATGCCCATGTCCAACCAAGCGGTCCACCCCAGTAGATCTGCTTCCATTTGGAACCCTCGATCCTCCTTCAGATGAGCGTGCCTCAATGTATGCACATTGCTGCAGAATGGACAACAGACAACACATGCCCAAATTTTAGAGCTCTCCATCGATACCTGCTGCTTATCAGAGAAGCGCCTTCAAGACTCGAGCTCTATGTTCACTTTGCGATCCCATGCAGGTGACACTAGCAACACTTTCTTACTACGCCTATCCGGTGACGATTTAGTTTCGAGCATCGGCCAAGCCAGTGCTGGTATTGCCCTAAATCCCTGGGTTGAAGCTGCTCTTGTTGACTGGATCCCAATCAGTAGACCGATGTATTCGGTTCGATTGGATGGCTCGTTCTTATCTTCGAAGTCACACGGGACCAACAGGTGTCTGTTCGTTATCGCTACCTATGCGGCAACCACTTCTAACGGTTATTCGGTAAAAGACAATCTCTATCACCAACTGAACGAGCTCCTTCGCCACAGAAGAAGCTCGGACACTGTTGTGCTGGCTGGGGGTCTGAACGCTCAAGTTGGAAAATTCTCCACTGATGAACTGCATCTAGGCGGCCAACATGGCGTAGGCTCCCGTAATGATACCGGTGAGCGGTTACTTCATTTGTGTGTAGATACTCGCTTATTTCCTGCACGCGCTCATTTCTGAGACGGCATCTGCCGGAGGGTGACTTGCGCTCACCAGCCTCGAATCAGCCATGGACGCAGATCGATCACATTGCTACCAGTTACCGCTGGAGAGGCTGCGTCCAGAACTGTCGCTCGATTTGGAGCACATGTGTGGACACCGACCATGCACTTGTATGTGCTGACATGCGGATGCGTTTTGGCGGACGCCCACGACGACGATGTGAGCGCATTGACACCAGCCAACTGGCGAAACCAGCTGCTCGAATGCCTATCTAAGTACGCTGTCATGCGAGTTGAGTAAGCGCTCACCGGATGCAGTTGAGGCTCACTGGTCTCATATTCACCAGACGTTACTAGCAGCAGCGAAATTCTCAATTGGTAAGTCTAATCGCCAACGTGGATACTCGGTCTCTTCGCAGTCTCTGGAACTTATGGATGCTCGCCGGCGTATTCCGGCTAGAAGCGAACACAATGAAACTCGCAAGGAGCTCCGTGCAAAACTCCGTGATAGCTTGAAGAGAGACCGCGAATCCTGGTGGTCTCATCGTGCTTCAGAAATAGAAATGGCTGCTCACCTTGGTAACCATTGTGACTTATTCCGGCTGTTACAGGAAAAGGGCAGCAGGAGACCTGGCGTTAGTAAAACTATACCTGATGAGAGTGGACAGCCTATCCACAACTTGTTAAAACGCTTGGAGGGTTGGGCTGAGCGCTTTGATAGGCTATTTAGTCCGCTGGAATGGTTAGATTACTCGCCGGCCACTGATCGCCCCCTCCATGGACTGCTCCTTTGGATCCACCCTCTCGCTCAGAAGTCGAACGTGAGATCAGACTGCTGAAGTTAAATAAAGCCGAGGGACCAGATGACCTTCCACCAGCCTTCTGCGAATTCGGGGACCCGCTCTTGTGGATGATTTACACAAGTTACTACTGGAACTGTGCGAGCAGAAATTCGTCCAAACTGACTTGAGCAGCTCCGTCATAGTCCCAATTTTCAAGGGAGGTTCACGATCGGAATGCGGCAACCATAGAAGAATCAGTCTGATCTCCATTACCTCCAAATTGCTTGCCTCTGTCATGCTTTACAGACTGATTGACATCCGTAAAAACCAGATTCGTGAAGAGCAAGCTGGATTTCGTCCAGGTCGTGGCTGCATTGACCACGTCTTCACGTTGCTTCAGTTGTTGGAGCACCGTCACACATATTGGCGGCCTACAGTTGTCGTGTTTTTCAATATCACAGGTGCATTCGATTCGGTGGATAGATGTGCCCTTTGAGACTGTCTAGTCAAGAAAGATATGCCACAGAAATAGGTATATATTATCAGAGCATTATACGCGCGTAGCCCGGGCAGTGTGTGTGCTTACGGACAGTCATGGAAATCGCAGTCCCAAGACACGAGTTAAAAGGTGTAGATCTTCCAGGAGAACGACTTTTTGCCTGGAGTATGCGAACCATATTGCTCTTATCTGTGACAGCTCACAGACATGCCAACTGTCAGTCACTTCAAGCTATGGGTCGCACCCTCGGAGTGCAAAGTATTCCTTCAAGATTGGCCTGGACCGCCTCCTACGATGACCCTTGAGTGGGATATGCTAGAAGTCGTACAGAAATTCAACTACCTGGGAACTTGTATCAGCGCCCTTGTAATCGATGATGAGATGAGGAACGGTATAACAAATGATCGAAGATAATTTTGCAAGCCTTCGCCACTTATGGCGCCGGGGTGACATCACTCTTGACCTGAAGGGTAGAATGTATAATGCAGCAGTACTTTCGACCCTACTGTACCGTTGTGAAACCTGGTCCCTTAGATCAGCAGGCATAAAGAGGCTAGTTACATTCGACCACCGATGCCTTCGCAGTTTGGCTCATATCTGAAAGGGACACCACTTGAGTGACGAGCATGTTCGATGCCTTGTTTAAGGCACAGGAAAATGAACTGAACCACGCAGCCCCGTCATTTCACGTACCAGGCAGCAATGGCTCGGCTACGTGCTGCGCTTACCAGCCTACCGACTTTCGCGACATGTGTTGTTTGCGCGTAGCGGTTGTCAGTAGAAAAAGCGGAGGGAGGACCAATCGATGACTTGATCAAGAGGAATGAAGGCCCTCACTTTGAAGCTGGCCTCGGTTAGGGCATCTCGGCTCTCTGCTTGCGTCCAGAAAACGAGAAGCATGTTTGGCTGGACACAGTCGCTGACATTGCTAGGAGCCGACGTCAATGGCGTTCGTGCGGTGAGTTTCTTTGTCCCACCCCATCCCTCTTAGCCACCCCTCCAACCACCATGTCACTTCTTAGCTTAATATAATTTTGCACAGTAACTATCCTGTACTTGGTTGGAAATCCTGTACTTGGTTGGATCTGCAACTTCCTTTACAAACGAAAGCTTCAAGTACGTGTTAGAGGATCACTCTCCAACCCAATTGAGGTGGAATGTGGTGTCCAACAAAGCTCAGTGCTGGGACCGCGTTTATTCCTGGTGTTTATCAACGACCTGGCAAGAGTCCTCTCCTCAAATTTCCTGCTTTTCGCCGATGACGTCAAGACATGACGGGCGATTAGTAACAAGCCAGATCACGATCTACTCCAACATGACTTAGATTGCATTTACGAATGGTCAAAGAGGAACAAGCTTCAATTGAACATAGCTAAGTGCAAAGTGATGCATCTGCGTCACCAGCCGGTGAGCGCTTACAAGATTGGAGACCACACCTTGACGAAGGTTTATCAGGAGCGTGACCTGGGTGTATTAGTACAGGAAGATCTCGGGTGTTCCAAACAAGCAGAGAAGGCGAGGAGAACCGGAAATCAACACTTCGGCCTTCTTCGCAGAGCCTTCGGTCGGCTTGAACCCTCAATCTTTCCCCAAATGCTTAAGGCCTATATGCGACCGCACGTGGAATATGCTATTCAGGCGTGGCAGCGGTGGCAGAAACAGGATCTTGTTGCTCTCGAGACTCCTCAACGAAGGGCAACCAAGAACGTCAGGGGCCTCTTTATTCTGCCCTATCAGCTTAGACTGAAATCTCTAAGAATGTGCAGCAGTCGATGTCTGCTTTTGCGGGGGAATCTCATAGTGGTTTACCAGATTCTGAATAACCCAAACCACAGTTGCCGTTCGCTACTGGAATTGAACCCCAACACTAAACTAAGAGGTCACCCTCTGAAACTGACAATTCAGTATAGCAGGCTTGAATACCGTAGAAATTTCTTTTCTCTCCCCGTGTGCCAGCCTTGGAACGCCCTCCCTAATTATATCGTCTCTGCTCCCAATCTGGCGATATTTAAAAAGGATTTGAAGATGCATTGTCTCACTTCCATTTCATTTTATGACTTGTTAGCCAGGGGCCACAAAACGCAATCAAACGGTGTCTTGCCAAACGCCTAACCAGTGGATTTATACGTTTACTACGCGAACATCTCCGCTATTCCACATAAGTCTATGGTGAGTTCACCACAACGCTTTTCACTTTATTATGCAATTGACTTTCGCAGTAATTTCCATCCCACGAGACTTGTTAAGCGATGTTTTTTTACTCGTAATAAACCATTGTTCCAGTGTAATTCGTTTTTCTGCTGCATAGTAGCCTGCTGGTAGCTTACCGGAACGATGCCCATCGGGTACAATAGTTCAGAGGGCTTGCACCTATTGTATTTTATTCCCTTTTTTCTTTTAGGTATGGCGGCCTAGTAGTTGAGGTATTTCCCACCTCTGGCTAAAGTGTATTATGAGGAGAATGATGATCGTGGATTGAATTACTCGTGCTCTTCTACCCGCCTTATTTGTCATTGTCTACCCTAGGTAGCGGCGCATAATAGATGACCATACTTGACTTTTCTTACACTTTATGTCAGCTATCAATACACGTTCTTTGCAACCCATTTATTTTGATAGATGCTCGATAGATAACTAACATAAAATTTGATATCATTGAATTCACCCCAACCTTTCTACGGGATGTGTCTAGCACTCGCTATTACCATGTGATTGATCATTATCCATTGTTCATTGTTATCTTGGTTTGTTACCCAATCGGAAAGAAAAGGAATGAACAAGACGCAACACCTATTAGTGCAATGTTTAGCATTACTCCATATCACGGGAACGATACACGGCAGTGATGGTCTTTGCTAGTTAACCACTGTGAAAATTGTATCGTGCACATTCAAAAGATTATATACGCCAGACCCAAGATATCTACAGCTCGCAAATCTTTCACCCGAAATACAGATGGTATGCCTTCTTCAGTTTAGTAATGATACTTTTCTTTGGATTAACAAATGTTACTTCGTCACAGACGTTGCAAGATTGTCCACGGTATTTGCGCAATTTCGAAGCAAAAGCTATCTGTTTTGTAAATAAAAAGGAAAAAAGAAATAAATTTAAGTATTTTTATATACCAGTAGTACAAAATGTATCCCTCGAAGTATGAAATAGGTTAAATGCACACGTTACCCAGTGGGCTTCATATACTGTACTATGGATGTTAGCTTAGTTTCATAGCAGCCTCGGGGTAACACTGCAATGCACCAGAATGTGATGCAAGAAACACTGTATGTTATGTGCATGATGAAGTCATGCAATGGGATGCTATAATATGTTATTGTAGAATTTGTTAAAATCTCGTTAGGGTCCTTTCCACTACCGTTATTGAAGCAGAACCAGCTCACCGAGCGGGAAGCCAGTCTTGCCCGAGACGTGTTGTCAGGCACCATCATTGCGCACTCGATGTTGTCACAAAACACGTGCGATCCTCTGGAACCAGTCATTGCCAAACGTAGAAATGTTATGCATGTCATCGGCATGGATCAGTCTGGGTTCGTATCCATACACCGCGAGGACACTGACATTGTGAAACCTACGCTTTAATCAGAGATACATGTCGCAGCAACACAACAAACGTCTCGAGTTTGCAAAAGCCGACCGGGCTTTCGCGATACGAAGAGGGACACCCATTTCATTAGCGCTCTAGGTAGATACAGTTGTCCACATATTCCAGCTGTTTGCTTTCATTGGGGAGCTGAGGATGTGGCGACTGTCAATTTTGTACCAGCACTTCACACTTGGAGTGGGTAAAGCACATACCATAACTAAACGCTTCAACCACTAGTCGGTCAAGTATCACTTGCATGCCAAAAGAGTCGTCACCGAACAAGACAATTTTACATTAACGTAATCTAAGTCGATCACCTAAAGGAGCTCGCTGATAAAACTTGGCAGTTATTCCAAACTTCCAACAAGACCAGTCTGAGCACAGAGTTGAGGACAAACGGAAACATATGGTATCTTTGTCGCACAGAACTGGTGGTAGGGAAGAAGGCATAAAGTTCACTCTACGCTCTCAATCTGCTCTAGGCATGTTGGCATATTGCTCAGCCCATCTATCCATACGTCTCTGTAAGTTAGTGCTTTGCGTCCCTTCGCCGCACGAATGAGTTCGCTGATACAACACTGCCTTTGTCCAGTGGTCCCAGTGAGATGGAACAGCCTGCGAGTATTTGAAGTGAGAGCGGTGGCTTCCATGTTCTAGGCACGTTGGGAGCACCGCACTTCCCGACAGTCACGAAGGCTAAGTTTAAGTTGCCGGCTGACATTGTGGTCTGAGTTTACTGGGAGATTTTGGCGGCTGCTGAACAGTGTCCTGGAGCGGGCAGAGACCCAAACTTTTGCGAGATGATATGCCGACCAAGTGACTGATTGGCCCGACTTTAGAATTACAGATTTCAAGAAATTCCACTGGTCTTCAATGTCATTATGTAGAGGGGCCGCTTCCAAGAATGACTCGGGGGAGCTCTTCGGAGTTAGCTGAGAGCGGATCGAGAAGGACGGCTAGCGACGAGCCTGGGCCCGGAACTACGGAGCGGGAATATGTGGACAGCGCAATAAATCAGACATATACGCCGCTAGTGCAGCCCACAGGACCGACGCCGAGCCGATTGACACAGCCCAGAACAAGCAAGTCGAGAGCTCTCGAACGACTCCTGGCCGATCCAAATCGGGTACAGAGAAGTGGGGATCGAGGCGAAAACAGGAAGGCGGATCTTCCAAGTCAGAGCTCCCGAGGCGAAAGGACTGGCTCCTCTCTAACAACCGTACCGGTGTTGCGTTGTGAGACGGAAATCTAGTCGATATTCGATGGCGCGCGCGAGACCCTCATGTGCCCATTTTCGGTGTGCAATAAACGTCTACCCCCCTGTCGTGTCGTTTTCGCTTCATTGGTGCCGTGACCAATCGTGATGGAGTTGACCCAGTTAGAGCAATTTGCGGCCGGTGACGTTGAGGCGTGGCTCGATGAGTTCGACGGAATTGCGGCTTGCACGGGGGTGAGGGGGGATGCAAATTTGCTAATGCTCCTGTTTCGAGGCCCTTCGAATCGCATAGGGATGTACGTACAAACCAGCTTGTTGGCTGAGTTAAGATAAGTAATCTAAAAGGATTTATTACTTTGGATGCCGCCATTCAGAACTGATTGCAATGTAGTATATTTGAGACCAAGTCTGCATTCTTGAAGGAGGAATTCAGGTGACAGCAAGCCACATGGAGTGCTTAAAGTTTGTGCTTCCGATAAATAGGTCGTTGTCTTCACACAAATTGACTAGCCTAGTTCCATTATCTGACCCATTCTGATTCAGTGCGTGATGACCATGTAGGTGGTATTCACCTGATAACAGGCGACTGAATCGTGCATTGAATCTTCGTGCAAGGACAACGACGTCCGATTTGGTGACTGCATGTAATAGCTGAGGAAGTTCCTAATAGCAACCATT
This sequence comes from Dicrocoelium dendriticum, assembly GCA_944474145.2. NCBI lineage: Eukaryota > Metazoa > Platyhelminthes > Trematoda > Plagiorchiida > Dicrocoeliidae > Dicrocoelium > Dicrocoelium dendriticum. The sequence continues at coordinate 7,628,309 of OX104059.1, forward strand.
TGTAATTCCTTTACAGATACATTCAGTTGACACGTGGACGGAGACCACAGACGGATTGCACTTGTTAGCGAGATGCTTGTTAACCATACGTGAGTCTTGAGACCTAACTGCCCATAGTTCACAATTAACCGGAAACCTATCCAGAAGTGCAGCCTCGGCTGTGCCACATAACGCGGCTTAATGCCACGCCAACGCCCACGCCAACCAAACCTACTTCCAGGTCGTCAGACAAACGTAGGTTGTATGTGGCTTCTTGGTTGTAAGGAGTTGTCAGTTAGAACACAGTGTTTTGGAGATGCAACTATGTTGCAGGAAAGCAGCAGAAATCAATACTGAAGGAATTCAAATCATGTGAAAAACCGGCCTATTGCCCATCTGCATGTGTGTGGGGGTATTGCAAGTTGCCAGCTGAAACGAGGGTAGGAGTCGACGGATAACCTCATGCCTACATTCCGGGTAGTGTCAAAACCGGCAACTAGAATAATGTTTGGTATATGATGGAGTTTATTAAAAGTGCTGGTGCAGTTTAGCAGCAGTGTAATCCATGAATAAGGCTGATGTTGCGTGCCCCATGCTGAGGCTGATGTTGCATACTTGATGCTTCATCGCAGTTGGGTTAAACCAACTTACACTTAAACTAGGTCTTTTTAAGCTGGATACATTTCATTCCACTTTATTTGGTTTATGCTGCCTGCCTGAATAATCTTCTCTTAACTGGCCACTTTGCTTATACCAATTGCGCTTATCTTCGCTAACTTTGTTGCGTTTGTAGCACTTTTAAGTAAATTGTGGACCATTTTTCCTTATTGCGGATTCATTGCTAACCAAGTTACTTCATATGCTGATTTAGCGAAGAGTTATGCCACTGTATCTGTAAGTATTATTTGATTTGTTTTATTTCATCTTGTCGTTTCAAGCGAACGGCTGTTGCTTGATATCCCCAGTGTGGCTGCGCTTGATGTGCATGTTGACAAGGTGCTTACCTGCCTATTACCTACTACCTCGTCCATACTGGATTCAAGAGAGAGTTGGTCGTTGCTGGAGGGGACGGGGTGCACGGTCCTTGTGGCCGTGCTAGGCTCGAAGAGTGGTTGCATGCACTCAGTATGGAGCGGACTACGGTCCAGCCATCGACTTGTGTGTGCTTGATTCCCCAAACAGAATGTGCTTGTGTTTGCCTGTGAAGGAGTGTGGGCCGGCTCCGTTGATGAAACGTGGCTCCCATCCGCATGCCTCCCGGTCTTATTCCTTTGGGTTTACACTGGATATGGGGGGTGTGGTTGGAGCTGTGGGTGGTGCAGCGCAAGCCACCCATGGTCCATCTGTAGGCGCAGGCACCCTGTGGCCGGCCACAGTGACAGGCAAATCCGAAACCGGATGCCGCCAACCAATCCATAGTTCTGCAGTGGGCACGATACTACCCGGTTGCCAAAGTCGAAGTAGGGGGTAGACTAAAGGGACCCCACCCAGGTCCTTTAGATCAAGAGACTATCCGCAAGGCAGTGTGGCGAATTTAATTAATGGCGCCTATTACCAACAACTAGCAGATTACTCAGTCTCCACGCCTTTCGTTTATACGTTGAAAATCGTGGGCAAATTGATAACATCCAGCTGCTAGGATCCCGAGGTGAAGCAAAGTGCAGTGGCGTTATGTAGTGGCAAGCCATCCGCTATATCGTAGTGCTGTTAAGCATACGTGTGTGATAGTTACTAAGGAGGCGGCTTGACAGTTGGAAACTCACCACTTCCTGGGGCAATGATGCTAAAGCATTTGCTGGAACAGGATAAACCCAAATCACCGAGCTCTCATCACGAGAAGGTTGTTCGACGTGCAAGTATAAATCTAGCAAAATAGCTAGCAGATATAGAAAAACCTCAAAATCGAGTTTTGTTTGTGGATTAGCCCTAGGCGCATTAATTAAATCGAAACCAATGACAGATTCAAGCCCTAGAAATACCAACTAGGGACAAGAAAATTGCAAGCACAACCAATCTGTGGTGCAGTCTACCTCTGTAGTTGACTTATCATGTTGGTGTTGTCGTCCTGCTTATTTAGGTACAAGTCCAAGGCGTGTCTGTTATTTTGCAGACAGTTGCAGTTGTAGCCATTTCTTCTAGCAATTTATGGGAACAGATTGACTGATATCGCCTATGGTGTCAAAACCGCACTTAAACATGAAAAAGGTACGCGTACAAGCCGCCATCTGCAAGCACTGCTTGTAGCACGTGCTCATGACATGGTTGTAATGGAACCGGATAAAAGTTCGGGAGTGATAATAATGAACCAACCCGACCACATGCAGAAAATGGGCACAAGACGCAAGGACGCGAGCAAATTCGAACTGTTGAAGAAGCTAGATAATGTGACTGAGGTCGAGCCCAGCGCTATCCGTCAGCTTGATAAACTTCGCCACCATCTTGTATTAGGTAGTGATATATGCCAGTTAAAAACCCAGTAACTCAGTTACACCGAAGCGGTATAGGCTGCCGAAAATACGCAAGGATAGGGCGCCTCTCCGGCCGATTCTTTCTATGGTGATTAGTGAGAGTGCTTGCTCCACTGACACAGTTAACCAACCCGTACAGCCTAAAGGACTTATTTCAACTCTTTGACGACCTTGAAAGTATCAACCTGTCAGACACGATCATATGTTCTATTGATGCGGAATTCCTCTTCGCTAACATCCTATATAAGTCTGTGGATTTTGTGTGCGAACCAGCTGAACACTCCGGTTGCTCAGCGCAGCTGTCGGCGGAGTTGCAGAGATTCTCTGCTGTTGTGTACAGAGAAGGTTTATTTCCACTTTCAGAACACGCCATACTGCCAAGTTGATGGGGTGCTAATAAGCAGCCAAATGGGTTCTTTACTGACTGACCTCTTTTTGTATGTGCTGGCGAAAAGAATGTCTACGCAGATAGATCAACTGCCATACCACAGTCGCTATGTTGAGGAGATTCTGTCTTTCTATCTATCAGAGCAGCATATCGGTCGGTTGGTTGGGGCTTCAACAGTGCACATGCCAACTTGCATGTCACCTGCGAGCTAGCACGAGAAAACTTTCTGCCATTCTTGGATCATCAGTCGCAGAGATAATGGACATATTAGGAGATCCGTCTACCGAAAGGCAACATGGTCTGGCCAGTACCTGCATTTCATAGGCTTTGCACCAACGTGGTACAAGCGGACACTTGTGAAGACCTTATTTAGTCGTGCCAGACGACTGTGCTCCGCAGACTATCTAACTGATAAATTGAAACCATTTACAGTCACACTAATGTCAAAGGGTTACTCTCGAAGGTTTATAGTGAAGCATAGCCAACCATGAAAACCAAAGAATTTGGTACAAGAGGTAGCCAGAAAGTAAGTTTATGTCGAAGTACCTAGCAAGAGTGATTTCTCCATGTTAAAAACCAATAAACGCTTAATTGCTGCTGCGCATAGTGCCTACTATGCTTCTCAGGCCGTCATCATCATCAATCGAACCTGAAAGTTGCAGTATCTCATCCGGAGGAAGCTCTACGAATGAGCGCCAGCTCTCATTGTGTATACCAATTCACTTATATCCGCAGAGTCAATTGGCAGATTTGTTAGCGCATTGTATTCCCGGATGAGGAAGCAAGTCCCCAAATGGATCCAGCGTGAGCTAAACTATCAACCTTATTCTACCCGTGCTCTCCCTTTGAGCAAGACGCCAGCATCCTAGATATTTAAACACATATGTTTTACTGGTCCTCAGTCAGTGCTCGAGTGGTCTGCGGGCCTAGTTTGCAAGCGTAAGTTCGGTGGTTCGAATCCGCGTAAGGGTGGGCGTCTTTGTGGTATGCTCAGCCTGCGCACGACTCGTGGTGGTCGTGTGGCAGTGAAGCCACATTACGGCGTACAGCTAGCAATTGATTTATTATTATTATTGTTATTATTATTAGTAATAGTAGTAGTGGTAGTAGTAGTAGTAGTAGTATTTGCTGGTCACCGGATCTGCCTCGATGCTGCGTTCAAAATCTTGCAGTGGCAGTCTAATCCGCGATTCCTTCTGTTCGCTGAGGCTATCGCCATTAGTCGAATGCAACCAATGGTGTGCATGCACAAACAGTTATTCGTCAGCCACCGACATCCATGGACATCAGGACCGAATGGTTTTCATGTATTTTGATCCCCAACTTAGTTTATTTGTTTACTCACTCCCACCGTCTTTTACACTTTCTCCTCTGTTATTGTTATTGGTACTGAAGAGAAAACACAACCTTTTTGCATCTACCAACTGTCGTTTTTTTGCTGTATTTGCAAATTTTTACTTAAATCCAGTGGCTGTTTGCTGTTCAATGTAAGCACAATCTAGTCAGAGGAAAGCAAAGGAAGATGAACGTTTGTGGCCGTTTTGATCCGTCTAGAAAGCAAAGTATTCTTACCCAATGTAAACCAAAAGGTGTAAAATCAATCTTGCTCTGCATCGACCCAGTTAATTTGTTCAAGTACACATGACAGACTGCCTTGACTGTCTAACTACATACTCACACACATCCATGCCTTCAGAATGGCTGCCGATCATCAGCATGCGCACTGTGTCACTGCATGAAGAGTGAGCACCACACCTAAAGATAATCTGTTAACTTCAGGGGGAATCAATAAAACAACAACATTCCTGTCTCACATGTTACTGAAGGTTATAGTAATATCGTACTAAGTAGTGGGTTCGCAACCTTGGGTGTATGACACTCCAAACAAGAAGGTCAAGCTTGGCTGTTGTCCGGTTGGCTAAAACTTACGTTTGTTTTTATCGCCCTGAACCCATAGTATATCACACAAGAGTATATCAGACAGGTTCTTTCAAGTCTTGTATTCTTTTGAGGTATTTGTGCGAAATGTCAACGTAGGTTTCCTTGGCCTAAGAGACTAATTTTGATACAAAAGCAGTTTAAAACAAATTTCTTTACTGTTGACTAAAATAATAGTAGAAGGAACGTTTAAGCTGAGATTGAAACCGAATACGTGAGCAAAGATTTCATGAAAACTTGGTGGAAACGTATTTCTGACGCAGGTGTGGCACAGCTGGAATACGAAAATCACAGACAAAATATGCCTTCAAAACGCAACCAACCGGGGTGTGAATTTGTATTCGCAAAGATATCTTCATAACTGTGATGGCGAAGTAGCCGTCATTTTCCCCTTCTGTAGTCCTTTGGCCGAAGGAATTGGGTGCCTGTCTTTTAATGCGAAGTTCAACGGTTCGAATCAGCTTACGTGTGGAAGATCGCGTGGTACACTGAGCCGACACGCAGCCGTTGGTGGTCACGTAGCGGAGAAGCCTTGTTACGGAGTGCTGCTATGTCCCTCAACCTGTTCACGTCTGTGCCTGTCCTTAGAACCGCCACCTGGACAAGACTCCCAAATTTCAGCAGCGCAAGAACAAGCAGCATCTCAATGGAACCATCAGAATTCAGTGTATTTCGCATATTGTCATCTAGATAAAACTTTCGGAGTAACAAATGACAGAAATCGATAGGCAGTCATGCTTAGATGTTGAAGAAATTATTGGGATTTAGCGACGGAATTGATTCCAGGTTTTGTCGTAATTAGCAGGATTGCAGGGTATGCTGTTGGACGACTAATTGCATAATGAATTTGTTTTACAAAATTTTACCAATTAGTGAACCGCTTATCATAACACCTTTATGCCCTTGCCTAATAGCTGTAATTATTATTAAAAATCCATTCCAAGGAAAGATATCAGTAATTATTGCAACGTGGCCCAAACCTCTACTCTGGCTCATAACAACTTGAAACCAACACCATCATCATCATCAACAGCAGTACATCAGCCATTTGAACTGATGCTTCGTTGCCATACAACCATGAGCACCTACAGAATAAAGGATAAGAGGGAGAGAAGGGGGATTTACCTGAAAACCTTAATGCCCTAAGCAAACATGCTGGGTCAAAGCGCCTGCACCTTGTGTAGACAACATACCGTCACAAACAGCTGGCTATCGTGCAAAGATAAGGCAGCATCGGCGAGACAGCTTTCTTGCGGCTTTCACTGCCACACGTCATAATCAGCCATTATCCCGCAATGGCTTTTGCAATGCGTGAGCTGATGTCAGTTTCTATGCGCCCATCGTTGCTGATGTAGCTGCCAAGATAAGTGAATTGATCAACCATCTCGAGTTCCACGTTAGCAAGCGTCAAGGCATCATCAAGTGGCTGGTGGTCCCGCAGTAACATTTTGCACTTTGAAGGTGCGAAGTGCATGCCAAAGAATGAGACCACTCTGGACAGGCTATTCAGGGTTGATTGTGCCGCTCCAACATCGTCGAAAAGCAAGACGATGTCGTCCGCATAATCTAGATCAACTAACCTTTCACCAGGCAACACTTCAACGCCTATATCGTTGGATTCCGCAAGGGAACACTCCATGATAGAATCCACAACGAACATAAATGGGGAAATCGGATGACCCTGAAGAACGCCACTTGTGGTCTGAAAGCTATCCGATAGGACACCGGAGACCCTGACGCGGCCTGTAGATTTCGAGTATAGAGCACGAAGGATGTCCACATATTTCGTGGGAACACATTCCCGCGCAAGTATTTCGAACAGAATCGATCGATCGACTGAATCGAACGCACTCTTGAAATCGAGGAACACGGCTATTGTCGGTCTGCGGTATGCGTGGCGCTGCTCTAGCACCTGCCGCAAAGTGAATATATGGTCTATACAGCCACGTCCTGGGCGGAAACCAGCCTGCTCTTCCCTATTCTGAGATTCCCGTTCCGCAGTGAGGCGACGAACGATACTCGAGGCCAGTAATTTTGTCACAACTGGCGTTAGACTAATACCCCTGTGGTTCGCACAGTCTGTGCGACTGTCCTTCTTGTATATTGCCATTATAATCGTTCGCACCAATTAGCCGGGACGCTCTCTGCTTTCCAGATACATTCGAATAAGGAGGTCAGTGCCCTACAGAGGACCTCACCTCCATCCTTAAATAGTGCAGGTGGGAGGGAATCCGGGCCAGCAGCACGAAAACGATTGAGGGCTGTAATCGCGTTTCGGACCTCGGCCTCCGACGGAGGCTCTAAACTAACCGCCCATGGATCGTCCTGCATCACCAGAGTAGGAAGAGGTCCGGGAGCAGGGGGCCAGCTGAAATGATCTTGAAAGTGTTCCGCCCAACCAGCCACACGGCGTTCGTTATTGTGTATCAGCGCACCCGCGCTATCTCTGATTGTCTCACTGACGCCTGCTTTTCTGGGACCAGTGGTGCGGATAAGCTGGAAGAGCTTCCAGTAATTGCCTACTGCTCCTGCCTGCTCCATTTTTTGAGCCCTACTGGTCCACAAGGCTTCCTCGTCAGCACGTAGGCTCTGCTTTAGTTCACGCCTAATAGCACGTCTGGTCACATTGTGTTCAGGACCAGCCGGGAGGTGTCTTCTAGATTCCAACAGGTTCAACGACCTCTCGGATCTCCAGTGACTGGTGCGGTGACGATTGATAGTTCCACAAGCAGATGCTCCTGCGTCGTGCTTGGCGGCCGAGATCCTATTCCACTGAAGCTCAGCGTCATTAAGACAAGACAGCGGAGGTTCGGTATGCAGTGCTTCTTGATAGGCTTGCCTAACCGAGTAGTGGGACAATTTCTCCGTTGCCAATCGTAGGGGACGCTTGGCGCGCCTCCCGGTAAAGTACATGGAGAAACGGCAGCGTACCAAGGCATGGTCATAGTCGACACAGGTACTCCAGTACGAGCGGCCATCCAGGATGGAACCACGCCATCTGTAGCTGGCAATGTGGTCAATTTGCGTCCATCGCTGGCCAGCTACAGGAGGATTCCAAGTGGCACTTCGGCGCCCACTGTGTCTAAAAGCAGTGCTACTAAGAAACAACTAGTGCTCCGCACACAGTTGCAGCAGACGTTCACCGATGTCAGTCCGCTCGGAGTTAATCCCACATTTACGACCTAGCTGAGCTTCTGAAGCGCTCAGACGTCCTACTTGTGCGTTCATATCCCCTGCAAGTACTATAATATCTGAACTAGTAGCACTGCCTAATATAGCATTCAATTCGTGATAGAATGTGTCCTTGACAGCATTGGAACTGCAGTTGCTGGGAGCATAAACGGAAATCACAAACAATCAGCGTTTGGTTTTACTTCGTGAATCAACCTTAGCTGATGTCGTCAAACGGGCTGTACGTAAACCGCTGTTCACCGGAATCCAATCAACCAACGATGGCTCAGCCTTGGAGCTGAGAATGATACCTACAGCATCTTGATTCGTGAGTGCTGCATCGGCGTTTCCGGATGCGTGCAACCAATAAGGAGAGGATAAGCCGGGTGCAGTTAATTCAGTAACCCCGTTAGGGTTATTGATCCCAGTTTCGGACAAACAGCACACATCAATACCCAGTGTGTCCAAGGTGAGTGCGAGTGCAGCCTGTTGACCTGTTTGTCTTAAAGTGCGAACGTTGAATGTCGCCATGTAAACGGGATAGCGTGCCTTATAAGGGACTTTTGCCGATAGGCGTCCGATAGGTGTGGTGGGATGGTAGCTGCAGATGGTTCTACTCAAGTGGCACTTCGGTTGCTGTCAATTAAGCTGTGAATTATAGAAGGACGGTTAGTAATGGGGGTCGGGATGGGAGCAAGGGAAACAAGTGGAAAAGAAAGAAGAGGCGCCAGCAGTAGCACGTTTTCGCTTATCCGCCCTGCTGTATGCAGCAGATAAGGCGACCCTTGATAATCTGCGCGACGGCCGATGCAGGATTAAGTTTATGTTTGAAGAAATGGCTCTGGCAATGAGACTGGACCTTAACGTGGTGCGACGGTTTGCGTACCTCATTGACCCATTGAGCTATACTGGGTGATGCCTCCGGGCACCTTGACAGCTACTCCTACAAGGTTGGTCAGTGGTGAGAGGTCAGACAAACTCAGTCTCCTGGTCCTCCAGGTTGGGGGTTTGAAATGGGATGGCGTCCATTTCTGTAAAACTAAATCATTGCCACCTCCCCACTGCCTTGCGGATAGGCTTTTGAGCCAAAGGCATTGGATGAGGACCCTAATCGTCCTCCTGTCTAGGTCTGGGCGCCCTGGCAGTATCTAAGCCCACATACAACCATGACCATGAAAGCAACACTAGCTACCGTGAATTCGAACCATTCGCAGCCCCTACTGATAAGTGTTTTGTATTGACTCCCCATTGACGGTTTATTGCGCCAGTTTACCCTATGAATGTTGCTTTTCAGATGTTAACACTTATTGTGGTGCAACCTCGTTAAGGCCAGATTAAAAAGGTTACTCGCACTTTGGCACGGCGATTTGAATTGTATTTTTGTCAGCTTGCTGAGTAACAGTGTAGAAAGGAGAGATTATAGATTGATCAACTCCCGACACAAACAGCTTGCATACCGCAATGAACGATTTATTCAATAATAACGAATTCGATATCCCCGGGAAGAAGACGAACTCGCAAGCATTCGATGGATACTGTTGAGCTAAATCAGACCAAAATCTCCCTTAATCCCCACTCTATTAATTTTGTCATCATTGTGGAGATGTGAAGTTGTACACCGTGATCAACGCTATACAAAACCATGCATTGTCGGGCATTTAGAACAAAGTTGGGCGCAGATGGACATCCCTTTCGTTTGCCTTGGCGCCAGACTACTCCAAATGACATGACCTCATGTGCTGATGTTTGGGATTATAAGGAGTTATTTACCTAACTACTACTTACCAATCAGGACTAAAAGCTATGGGCACCCAGCATACCGAAACGCTGACCGTTAGGAAGAATTCAATTATGCATGTGCCTCAGCATTTCAGGAACACCCTTTTGCTTCAGAAATGCCCATGAAACGACACATAGTTTTATGGGGTTAACTGCACAGCGCCAAAAAACTAGATACTAGTGTGGGGTGTTTCACGGCAGGCTGAAAAAAGACGTGAAATAGAAGCTCAAGTATGTCCTCAACTGCAACAAGAAATATTCAAGGGTCTTAACAAAAAGCGAGCCAGTTGTCTAGGGGGTGCCGTGATACCAAACAAAAATCAACGGCAATAAAACCGAATAGAAAACGGCAATAGAATACAGGAAGGCGTACAACGCAGGTTGTTGCAGTTGACCTACCTCGAAAACGAAAAATCCCGCGATGATTGGATATGAAAAGAAAGGTGTCAGCTGCATCTGAACGAATATAGTGCCTACAGCGTTTCTAGCTGGGTTCGGTAGCTCAATCTATTTATACACGCTTAAAGAAGAAATGTATGAAGTAGTAATATATGCCATTGTAAGGAATCCGTAAGACATCGAAACAGAGGACCAAATTAATAAAATCCTAACGCCAAGCAGTTAGTAGAAAGGTCTAATGAAAAGCGAGTGTACCGAGATGTCATATTCTTATCCTTTACTTGCTCGATTCCAGGGCACAGATCAACTTGCATTAGGTAAAAGAAACATTCGTAGAACGCTTAGATAAAAGCAGGAAAGCGTTTCGAAAACTGATGACGGAAAAGATATGTAAAGTAGGTGAACCTCCTCAGTTTTAGCGAACAATTCCGCAAGTCTGTGAAAGCAGCACTGCTAGGATCACCCAGATAAAAATTCGTTGAAGAGTAGGTTATTTGAAATTGAAAGAGTAGCTTTTCAAGAACTTAGTTACCGCAACTTAGTGATAAGTTGATGAAAATGAAAAGTTGCCAAGTACGGATCCTGTTCCAGTCGCAGAGCAATGATACAGATAAAGTTCAGTAAAGACTGGAATTTGACATGAAAAATAAGCTTCCATTTTTGTAAGTCACCTTCCGTGCAGCATCTAAAAGACAAATTCATGCATCTATTTACGGGAAGAGTAAACACACCAAGTAAATCCTGAACTACTACAGTAAACATCAAAGGTGTAATAAAAATACCGGGTGAGGACTACTCGAAGGGTCAAAACACACTGTGGAACTGAACATACATTAGGAAAGAAACTAAATGCCATCTTATATCGTTTCTTCTAATTAGAATCCATAAAGTTTCAGTTATTAATGTTTAAACGAGTGTGCAGTTCTTCAAATTCCAATTGAAACAATAAAACAGATCGTTGGACGTTAGGGGAAGAACATTGATCAGAAGAAAACCGGCTTAGGTAGTGTTGTTTCTTCTAGGCGCGCACTTTTCTCTAAAACTTTGCCTCTGCGAGATAATTGTAAACATTAGTGGATTGTAGTTTAGCAGATCATCTCCCTGAAACATATTTTCGCACCAGGTAGACTACTAGGCTGGAATCACACAGCAACATTGCGAAAGCATAACGGAAGGATTGGGAACAGCACTTTACGTCCTTGGTGTATTGCAGCGATCACTCACATGGGTTAACCTAGAGAGAGGTAAAACCCAAGTCCGAAACTACAGCATTTGCACCAACAACGACGAAGTGAATCGCCGTAATGTATATCAAGAAGGTGTAAGAAAAACACACCAAACTCATCAAACTGCACCACCTGATGGTAACCTAGCTACTGGCCGCTACTCTAAAAGGAATCCCGTCTAGACCGAAAGGAAAAACGGGAATACAAACACTGAAATGTCGTTTACAGTACACGGTACCAAAATCGTGAGAAACACCATGTGGGCCAAACAGGAAGGAGATTACCAGACGGAAAGCGAGGCTACCACGACCACTGTTCACCATCACCTGACTCGTGGTATATCGCCAAGAAATTACTATTGTTTAACAAGACAAACGGTGATTCTGACGCTTGGAGAGATGGGAATAGGAAGCTAATTTTTCAATAAACTTTGGCATTTACCTAGAGTCTGTGACAGCAAGTGTAAGGAAAAATAACAGGGGGACAAACCATGGATCGAACAAAATTCAACGGATGCAGAAACGATCAATTGCAAATACCACCTGCCGGCTGATCCATTGTTTGAGATGGATTGCTACAAGGCAAAGCCTTTATAATACCTCACTTGGTGACGAATATTCGCAAGAAAGTTGCTCAGCCCTGAAAATCAACTAGCAACTTCCAAATAAAACGGAGTTAGAGGTATCTCGATTTATTCCGAAAGGCAGGTTATTTAAATAGCACGGTCATACAGTCTGCTGTGCTTCCACGATTTATCGTTCTGTGTTGTGTTCGCCTTCCGCTCCTACCAGATTGATCGATGGTTATAGGCTAGACAAACTCAATATCCTAGCACTCCAGATTAGCGTTTGGAATGAGGGTGGCTCTGAAATCTATAAAACGGGCTCTCTAAACTTAGTTAAACTCTGCTGCCTGCCGATCAGGTTTTGGACCAAAGGTTTTGTCCGGAAAACTAGTCATTCGTCTGCCTAGACCGTGGCAGTCTGATAGTGGAATCCTCTCCAAGATCTCGCTACGCTGGTCGACGCATAGAGAACCAACGGCACTCTCTGTTGTATCGAACGGGTGAGTTAGTTGCTACTCAACCCTGCCAGTCATCTTATTCTTCCTCTTACTCTTTGTGTTCCTTGGCAGCCCGTTCCAACTTCATGTCTATTTCCCCTCTTCAATTCCTAATTATTGGCGCTCAACCACTTTGCATAGTTTCAACTCGTTCACAATCGCGGAGCATCATTTCTACCTTGTAGACATGTCTATGTCCAACAATGAGGCCAACCAGTGGTGTAGCAACTACCTTTGTCGCTTGTGGCGGTGTTGCAATTTTCGCCACAGAATCGGCTCAGGGTAAAGCGCACATTAGTTTTGGATATGATAGATGATCGTTTGGCAAACTGTGGTGAATTTGGTGAAAGTGACCACAATGGGAATACTAGCGGGATTGCCGGGAAGAACATTTGCACACGTGTGACACGTAGCGCAAACGTGTTATTGGTCATGCGGGGTAACATTAAAATCAACCGTCAGCTTATCCGCATATTTTGCCCAATATATTTGGCATAGAAAATCGACGGTACTAAAAATGCCGCCCCCTATCACCTGCCGCCCGATACGGTCCGTCCCTTCCGTCCCTTCTATGTTACGCCTCTGAGGACAAGCCTAGTTCGTTCGCTTGCGTTCGCAGCCTTCGGTTTATCCTGACATTGGCATGCCACACCGCGCGCAGCTGGTTACATTTCAGCCAACAGGCAGCACTTGACCGAACACTATAGAGACAGCATCAATCGATATCTGCTGCTTAGGGGAAACCCGCTTGCAAGTCTCGCGATATGTGCTCTCCTTGGAATCAGCTTCATGCGAAAATGTCGCATTAGGTTTAGTGGTAAAACCAATGTGGCATTTGCTCCCATCTCTCAGGTTGAACTTGCGCTTATCAACAAGACACAAATCAGTAGTCAGATTTGTGCCGTCAGCGGGTTTGTTTGCTTTAAACATTGACGTTCGCAGGGACACCAAATGCCCACGTGTCACCGTTGCCTATGCGGCTACAAATTGTGGCGCTGACTCGGTGAAAGATAACCTCTAACACCGAGTGAAAGAGCTCCAACCGCGTAAAAGCAACACGGATACTGAAGCTCTGGCTATTGATCCCAACGTGTAACTTGGAGACTTGCCTAATGATGAGGTGAATATGGGCGGCCAAAGCAACGTGGGCTCCTGTAATAATAACGATGAACAGTTGCCAAATTGGTGGGAAAAAGACAGTCCATTTTTTGCGAGTGCTAACTTCCGACGCCCATGAACCGGAAGGCGACATTGTCATGTGTAGCATGGCAATATCTAAGGACGCAGCTCGGTTAGATCACGCTCAATTACAGCTGGACAGGTTGGGTCCAAAACCACCGTTCGAGTTGGAGCACAAGCAGGTATTGCCATCATTCGTATGCGTGTGCCGATGGTCAGTGGTCAACGGTAGACTGCGGAGAAAAGAAGCCGCAGCTTGACATGTCACGCCGGATGTTTGGTTAGGGGTGAGGAAGGCCAAAAAATAGCAAAATGAAGTGGTGAATAACCAAAGATGGATAACCCGTTGCATTGCGGTAAACACCGGTGATGACATTATAAACGCAACAAAACATGCCATCTGGTGAAGCTAGGGGTTTTAAACGTGTAATGAACTACGCTGGGACTTGGGACGAAAACGACCTTCTTGAATACAGCTGAAGAAAACTGTTAGTCACATACGTTTTCGTGGAGCAAATACAATCGCCAGTTTGGATAATGAGTTACTATACAATCTCAGAATTATGTGAAGTGTTTTACCTCCCTTGGGATCTGTTCCCACTCTAGCACAATACTAACACATGTTGTTTAACGCACCAGATTTTCACACAACTATGTGATAAGTTGTATGTCTTTACTACTGATGATTCACATTCTTTAGGTCACCATTGTGTTTAATTTTCTTGCGTTGTTTCAATCCTGTGGGTCTTGTAAAGTTATGCTTTTTGTCTTATCATACACTATTGAACCGTGGAACTGCTGAATGTTCTCTGGCACGTTGGGAGGAACACGACGAAGTGCGCGAACAAGTTAAGGAAAACTAACGTGATAGCCTGGATGGAGAGCACAAATCCTGTTGGTCTCATCGTGCATCGGTCAACATTGGTATTCAGGAATCCGGTTGAATATACGTGGAAAATAACCAACTAACTATCGAATGGAGGAAGTGTATTTTGACTATTCGTTGATGCAGGACGGATGAGAGATGTTTTGCCACCGTTAACTGTTACACCTTCGCTTCACCAGCTAACGTGCACACTGGAATTCGGATCAGCATGCCCCACCGGTATACGTTAGATAACATACAAAAGGAAGGAAAGCGACGGTGGTTTCTTTACAATGTGATGACGTTAAACTAAAAGCCGGCATTTGTTTTCCTCTATAAGGTACAAACGTTTTAAAAACGAGCCATAGCTGTGTTGAGAAAGAACTTTTTCACTGCGAACCGATCGCACTATTCAAAAGGTTGCTGCTGGAAATTAGCTAACGTTGGTTTTTATATAAGTTCACTGCGTCGAATTTAATTCTGACATCAAATTTTCTACGTAAGCTACCTATTTTTTGGATAATCTCCTATAACTGTTTCCTAAAAGACGTAAGTGTTCACGATTATGGCCAATGGCACTCTGCATCAGCTATATATACATTATTGTGAACAAATATAGGCTGCACTCAAACGTTTGATTGGACAAAACATAAGCATAAAGCTGGATGCATTACAGGCGTTATTCAGGTGAACAGTTGCATTTATAGATCAGGCGCTGACAAAGTGTTTATGGTGATTACGTTTGGCGCTTTAACAGTGGTCAACTATCACATGTTTGTTCCGTCATCTCTGACACCATACTTCCTTCGCTATCTCATCTTGATGAAAAGGTGCCTCAAGTTTTGCGGTGAAGTTTTTGAGGTATCTACTCAAAACTGCAGCTTGGCGCTGCAGCGCGAAGTGTCAATAACATTGTAACTAAAAGGACACTCAGAGGACGTAAACTGTGCAATAAGTCAGTCATTTCGTGCAAGCGGTTTTAACGAACCCACATGATTTACACTTCAAGCACACATTCGAAGCAGAGAAAGATTTGCTATTCGTGACGCTACATTGAATCTTATTCACTATCACTTGTAAAGAGCATTCGTCACACAATTAAGTGAGATCGTGTACTAAAAATAAAGTGACTTTGTAGAACTGCCAGTCAAATTTGCTGACGTTTATTACTTATCGCCAAACGTACTACTTATTTAGTGAAAAGTGTTTACAATGTAATTGAACTGCGGTTGCTTACATCAAATGGACCTCAGTTTAGATCAAGGCAGTGATTGTCCGATGGCTTATACAAATTTACCTGTAGTTGAGAAGCCAGCTATGTCCGGCACACTGAAGGAAGTTTAGGTGCCAAGACCGATAAACGCATACCCAAGTAGTAACGCGATCGGATAGTATCGAGGACGGTGCAGTAGGGTGAAGTGAGAATTTCCGTTGCCTCGGCAATCGCAAAGCACTTGCTGAACGCCGGCCACCAATTAATCCCATTGACTCCCTCACCATCCTGCTACGCAACCAGCGGCCCACATTCTCAGGCTGTTTTCAGCCATTATTAACAATCAAGAATGACGACAACTGCTTTGTGTGTAGAAAGAGCTAGATGTCAGTCTTACCCGGATGGCCCAAGGCACGATGATTGGTCAACCATTGGCTTTTCATTTATCTCAAATGTCCGCGTTGCGGATATTCATGGATTATGCAGGATTTGTGATTGATGTGCTTGCAAGAAACAATTAAGTTATCTCACAGTTTAGGTCTTCTTATATTTCTGGTTTGAACTATTAAGGATATTGCTTGTCTTTAACATTTGTTTGACTGTATATTATAATCATCTGCTTTTTGTTCCTCAGAACCTTGCGTATAACTGCCACAAATGGGTGCCACGTTCTCAGCTTTGCATCCGTTTTTGAGACAAATGCTTAATCGGTAGACCATCGATTGTCCATTAAGCCACACCAGAACACAGAAATCGATCCGCTTGTTTTTCGCTTCTACAATTATTGGCCGGATTCTGTTCATCCACGTTTAGTGGGTCAGGTGGTTGCCCTGCCAGTTGCGCTGAAATCAGCAACTGAGCACCGTTGGGTGACCTTGGCTTGGTTTTTTCTGACACCATGTCGTAGAACTCAGTCCTTCAGGGACAAATTGTTCATTCGGCAAAGCGTGGTCAACAAAAATGACAGTCGGATAAGCACGTAGGAACCCCGAGATAAATAACTAAGTCATTTCCATAACTAACGACGCTGTTGCACTCCTAAGACTCATCCTTTCGATCAGTTAAACAAACCAGCTCCAGCGAACCAATCAGCTGTAAGACGGAATATGCGTAGCTGTCCAATCAACTGCTCTGTTCGCTTGAGGCACGCCAGCCGCTTGCTTCGGCATGTAAATCCCATCGTATTTTTGCTTGCACAATCCTATCATGGTATACATCACGCACCAGAGCTCAAAACTGAAGGCCGCAAAAAGCACCAACTTTAATCATCAACAAAGACAAGTAAGGAAAAGCTGAAACTGTGTACTGAAAACATTCCTCATCAGCACCCACAATCCTCAGAAACGGCTTCATAAGGCCAAGTTTCGAATTTGATGTGCCATCTGCCAACATTGACGTGCAAGCCTTCATAGTTTCACATATTAGAACACATTATGTGTTCAGTGTTTATAAATAGCTAGACTGTCCCTTAAGCACATATTGCATAGGAAGATGGTGTAAGTTGTCTACTAACCTGGAAAGAAGCTAGTCCTTACCAGATCTGTATGAAAGATGCAGTTGTGTCCATGCTATTTGATGAGGTCAATAACCAGCTGTAGTTCCATTGTGTGACTTTCCTTAACGCCCTTTGGAACTGCTTCGGAGACATTGTCATTATATAATAGAGCACACATGATGCCACCCCTTAAAATAGTCAAAGGACCTCCACTACGGTGGATCACTCAAAGAAATTCCCGAATGCAATATGATACCTTGAACATCATGGCATAAAAACTGCTTATCTTCCGAAAAATGGCCAGGAGATTCTCATCAAATACTTGGAAAAGCTTTTGCTATAGTTGGGTGATTTTTCACTTGACCTGGTGGTTAATTACTCAACTAGTCTATGGGAAAACCCGCACTCACGAATAAAGCCATTAAATTCTAACCGAATGAATTACTTGAGAGCCTGTAGAACTTCGGTATCAGTTGCGGAGTCTTCATAAGTTTCAGCCAATTCAAGTAAATGCCCAATCACTCATTGAAGTAAAGCCTTTGAGTTTGGGAACTGGAACGTTTTTATAGTGTAAAGGTTGTAAGCGCGGAGGAAATATTAGAACAGACAATCATATTCCGATTTCTCTTACCTATACCTTTGCACCAACTATGCCAAAATAGCAGCCGTTTATGTGGATCGTGTGCTCTCGCCAAACCACGGGAACTCAAAACGGCAGGCTTGCCTAAGTTTTGTCTAATCAGGAAGCGTTTTCTCTCAAGAATAGTAAACTGAGACGAAGTCAGTCCATGAGATGTACATCGAAGTATGCGCTGTAGATGCGTTCCACAAATGAAGTGGTAGTATTCTTTTTCCGTACTAGTGGATATATGGTTGGCAGCATCCGGTTTCGGATTTGCTTGTCCCTGTGGCCAGCCACTGGACGCCTGCGCCTACAGACGGACCATGGATGGCTTGCGCTGCACCACCCACAGCTCCAACCACACACCCCATATCCAGTGTAAACCCGAAGGAATAAGACCGGGAGGCATGTGGATGGGAGCCACGTTTCATCAACGGAGCCGGCCCACACGCCTTCACAGGCAAACACAAGCACACTGTATTTGGGAATCAAGCGCACACAAGGCGGTGGCTGGACCGTAGTCCGCTCCACACTGAGTGCATGGAACCACTCTTCGAGCCTAGCACGGCCACAAGGACCGTGCACCCCGTCCCCTCCAGCAACGACCAACTGTCTCCTGGAGCCAGTATAGACGAGGTAGTGGGTAATAGACAGGTAGGCACCTTGTCAACATGCACATCAAGCGCAGCCACACCTGGGATATCAAACAACAGCCAATCACTTGAGTGAGAGAGACCAAGAAAATAACGCGATTAATGCATAAGGAAACGGTGACATAAACCTTAGGTTAATGAGCATATGAAGTAAGTTGTTTACAAACGAATCCTAGATAAGCTGACGAGGTCAGAAAATATACCTTACGGAAATGCCACGAACACAATAATGTTAGGGAAATCGAATACAACTGGTTTAAGCGAGGTGTGCAAGTTAATGGAATAGATTACAGGTAGACATTTATATGACAAAGAAAAAGATCCGGGCAAAATTGAAAACTCACCACCTGAAATAAAAGACTTGGCATGCAAACACGCGGTTAGTAAATTGCATGCAGCGTACCTACAAATGCTGCGCAGGTGCTGCCTACCTTCACTGCGGGACCCGTCGTCGCTTCGGTAGTTGTCCTGTGTGACCTCGCTCATGGCTCACTAGGCCTACCTGACTAAGGCACTCGTGACCGCATGTTCTACAGCACCATGCGCTCGATGTCGATGGAGTACAATTCATCGGTGCTTGCCGCTTCCGCAATTGCCGCTTCTTCTCTGCATGCATGAGGGCTTTCTCCCGCACTACAGCAACTGCCTTCGTGATTAGATCGTGCCATGCACGCCGATCAATCGTCTTCGATTCCCATGATCTGCAATCAAGGTTAGAACGTGTGCGGCTCACTTTAATTACATACATACACACTTATCTATATACATTTCCATTTACGTTCATATATATATATATATATATATATATATATATATATTCTACAGGATAACATTCGCATATATGGTAGAAGCCGTCAGGTTCATTGTGGATCGTTGTCTGGTGGAGCGAGCCATGTTGATATCAGTAAGGAAAATACATGGTGTAAATATTTATATGTATGCAAGATTGCAAAATGCATACAGACTAAAGCATGCAACCAAACAGAATTTCGAGTTAAAATCGGAATTTAAGTCCCAGTTAGATTCTGCAGTTAAAGTAATAGCAGCAAAATATGGTAAAATTTTATGCAACGTTACTTTTGTTGAAGATAAAATATTGCATTTTATTACACTAAGTTACTGAAGTGGTTGTGCCGATAAATTTCAGCTAATAACAACCGATCACGAGCTTACTTACCAACAGGTTGCACGATCTTCGTCGAAGGGTAAGTATTTTGTGTCTCAAAGGATGCTATGTGCTGTACGTTGCTAAGGGTGGGGATTTTAATTCGGCTCTTGCATTGTGATGAATATCACGTTTACTTTATCCACTTTGGCTCTACTAGTTTTGTTAGAATCTTTTAGCAACTTTGGTCAAGCTATCAAAGTCGCAGCACCAATGCTACTTTATGCGGATTTGGAATAAAAATATCGTGATACTGCGCACGATTGAGAAATTACTTTTATTGTCTGCAAAATGCTAAACCAATCCAATTCAGTTATGTAGAAAAACTTTGTTAAACATTTGCTTTATCAAATAAAACCAACTACCACAGACTATATTCAACGGTCAAGAATCGCCGCTGAGCAATGCTGGGTAATTTACTCGCGCAGAGTTACGCGATTTTTGTACTTTTGTTTATCCATTTGTAAAATTTTACAATCGATGATTTTATTTGAGCTAATCTGTCCTTCGCAATGTTATGTGCTGAAAATGCACTCATGTGGGTACATAAAACTCATATTCCCTTAAGTTGTATTGTGTGAGATCTCCCATCATCGTATTCCCTGCCGTAGATTGTTATCTGGTGAAATTGAAATTGTGATTGATCCGCGCCAGACACTCATGATTGTGATTTGTTATGCCAAACTAGACACACATGACGTATGTTAGTTTACATGTGTGCAATAATTTCTTGAACTCGTCCTCAAACAATGTCACATATCATTTGGAGTTACACAATTGGAAGCGTTGTCGGCATACAACATCACTTAGGGAAGCTTACGAGCAGATCCTAGCATTCAAATAAATGCAGTTGTAGAAATCAGAAACGTTGACGAAATGAGCTCAACACGTTAATCAACTCAAGTAGAAGCAGTCAAATCGAAAGAACATTCAACAACCTGGGACAGTTGAAAGTAAGTCACTGGGCGCGCAAGTTACGCGATTGACAAATGAAATATGGTGCCACTTATTTGGGCTTTGGTTTCTTCGCTATCATGCTATGCAACCTGACCCACACAATGTGATGAGAGACAAAGTGGATTTTGGCAATCAGTTTTCGCATGAAATTTCACTCCATGTGATGAATTCCTTCAGTCCGGGATTAACAAAGAAGTTAATAACACCAGTTTGAAACAGACTTTCGGACAAGCGGCCATTTTCCACGTGGACGACATCACGTGTTAACGCAGTAGGGAAAACAAGCTGTGGGAGTGGTGCAAGGTTAGTCGACAAAGCGTCACGTGATGCGCCCCAGGGTATTTGTTATTCTGCCCAACGAGACATAAGACGCGTGTTGCCGGAGCTACGAGTGACCGTGGCATTACGAAGACCGTGGTACCGAGCTGTTCTCGTAGAGTTCGGATGCAAGGTGAATTCCCTAGTTGGCGGAGTTTAGAAATAACTGGATGTCAGAAATTGTGATGTTGGTATTGTTGGTGACTAAATTTGTGCAACTGAAGGGCAGAGAAACATGGAATGCCCAGAATATTTGCTTGTTCTTGGCTTACTCTTTACTCACTTGCAAACTAATGATCACCTAGGTTGATAAGTCGCTTTCGGATTTGTACACAACCAATGAGGTAGTTGACTGGGCATAGTATTGGGTCAAAGGTATGTATGTAATCTCAACAGTCTAGTAACTAGACATAGAGCCAAGAGGGTCAAATGCAATTTTACGGATTTAGTGGCTGCTCCGCTGTTGATAACTTTTCGAACTGCATCAAAGCCATGTGCAAGACATTTGTCATCCTCATGCAAGAATGCTGTTGTGATAACTAAATGGAGGTATTTAGCCTTCTTCAATGATCTGTAAATTTATCAGATGATGTTTCTTGCTGGCGCGGTTTTGTAAGCTACTCGGAATAGACCACCTAGTGCTCATTTCAGAAAACTTGGTAGACGACCGGTTAATGTATTTATGATGATAGTGTATTTATGGTGATAGTCTGTCACCATAAGTACATTAACCCATCGTCTACCAAGTTTTCTGAAATGATGACGTCCCGATTGGTTCCTAATATATTCCAAGACATTGAGTACCTAGTGCTCAATACAAATGTAGTACAGTGGGATACAATCAGGGGCTAATAGATTAACGGATTCTCCTGCATTAATTCCAGGTGGTAGGTGTATGGCCTAACCAGTGGAAGTAAGACAGATTCAATGCAATCATTTTGCTAAAGTCCTCTTAGCAGCTTGCCTCATTAATATCGGCAGTTCTTCTTACCTATCATCTATGCAACCAGTTAACAATTTGGTTTCCAACACACACTTCCGTTTTTATACCAGCGCAAAACGCTGTATCCGTCAGGTAGCAGAGTTGCGAGCTCGTCTAGCCGTAAACTTTTCGGACCACATTAAAACAAACGAGATCCGTCTAAGCGACGTAAAGAAACGGCTTAACATCCGTGGTTGGAGCAGGGTTAGGAATTAGCCGAGCTTTTAAATCTCTTTCCTGAGTGGGAATCAACTAAGTCCATGGTCTACTGATTTTCTCTAAATTTGTTATTGATGAAGTTATGGAAACTGCGCTCACCAGACGTGGCTTAGATGTGATGTTCTTTTAACGTGCTCAGAATTTTGACTTGCGCCGCGTAAATGAAAATACCTTGATCTGTGACAGTTTATAAAATTTCCAAACAGGACTGGACAGAGTAACAATGACGGTCAGTCGTTTAAGACTTCGTTACACGTTGTGAGAATGCAAAGCTTTCCTCCACGATTAGAAGGAAGCAATTCCTGAGTTAACTGTTGAGAAACAAGTGAAATTCCTTTAAAAATTCAAATATCTGGGTGCATATCTCTGTGTCTGTGGAATGGAATATAAAGTCATAAATTCTATAGCCAATACTATAGGCGCTGTAGCGAAAATAACGATGAGGATTGCCGGGGAATGGAGTCACTGCTTGGCATGCCCGTTCTACTGTTTACATCCCAGTAAAAATCCATTTGGACTCGTTGGCGATCGCGAACTTTTGTTGACAAGCTTTGGTGCTACTTACAAGCAAGACGTGGTGACCGGAGGACGTGGTGTTCCACTGTCGAGCTTCAGGTCTGAAATGACACCTATATTACTCGCGCAGGATAATGCAAAGCTACGTACCCTAATGGAGTCTTTGTGGGGGACTAATCTATTAGGATAAGCTGAAACCCCAACACGACCTACCAAGGAATTTCTACAGCAGCTACAAACGTTATTACAAAAGTATAATGAAACTCCACAAATTGGAAATGGGGTATCCTTGCTTTGAGCAACGAATGAGGGTAAGTACTGTATGCATACTAAGCGATTAACTATTTTCGATACTAATTCGCCGGTACCACCTAAAGAATGTTGCCGTCACGCATAATTTTCACACAGATAACACAGCCACATTGGACTGACCACAGAATTAGTGTTTAAATGTGTTCTTTTCACGAGATTATGGTCTAGTAAAATCATTCCACACAAAGTTACTTAATATGGGAACACAAGCCATTAAGCCAGTCGCAGCCGGTTAACTGCTATTTTACAATCAGCTACTCTGATCAGAGCTTTCGAAATGGACCACAGCCAGACAACAATTAATACATGCCAGTTGAAATTTGGCTAACACTAACACGGTTAAGAGTGAAGCATTCTTTGCAGCCAGTTCCGTTCTTTCGTCATTTTTCTTGGGAGCCACAAATACATATTTTGGAGTTTAAGGTTCTTCATTCTGGTGGTATTTTATCACAACTGCTCGTGAGTCAATCACCATTTTATTCCGTCACATAGAGACTGGACCTCTAGGTGATACGATGGTTAACGCACCTGTTCGACCCACTGAGCTACTGCTACCAGGGTGGTCAATGGTCAGATCTCACACGAACCCAGTTTCCTGTTCATGTAGCTTAGAGTTTGGAAATGGTATCTTGTCTAGTTCTTTAAAACTGCCCGACGAATGACCATCAGGCCCGTCAGTTAAAATCTTCGACTGAGGCTTCCGTCTAGGTTCGGGAGCACCGGTAGTATACCATTCCAGGTGCAACCACGAAGCCCATAAATTCGTCATCAATTTCGGGAAACACCATTTATCTGCGGTCGTGCAATTACAACAACGTCACGCTATTCGCTGCATATATCGAGGCGGATAGGTGCAAACATAACACTGCCAATGCTACACTTCCTTTTCACTACTTTAAATACCTCCCTTGCCGATTATCGTTAGCTACTTTGGCACTTCGATTCAGACTTTATAGATTCAATATGGCGCACCTGTCCATTATGCACAAACGGTGCGGTATTATATTAAAGAGATGTTCGGTCACCGATGAACTGGTCGCAGAGGTTTAACTAATTGGCCTGCCCGGTCACCAGATTTGAGCCAAAGGTGCGTTTGCAGCACAATGTGTCAGAAAAGTGATCACAGGGATAACCAGCTTGTGGTGCACAGTATGCATGAGAACCCACATGCGTGTGCCGTGGTCCCACGATTTGTCATTCATTTTTCAAGTCAATAAGCTTCGCACTTTGTGCAATACAGGATTGTCAGTATCCTCTTGGATTACATAGTTCGTAGAAACGCAGCTTGTCAATTCTCTGTCAATAGATTATTGCTTCATCAGTGAAAATGTTGAAATGTATGCTGATGGTTCCGCCTGAAACTAACTGGACAGCATAACCACCATTGTTTCCTGCAACGGCGGCCAATACTGCGATTGGAGAACAGGCTATGCGGCAGCGAGTAGTCTTTAGGCGGCACGGCTTTTTAGACCCGTTTCTCAAAACGTCACATTTCATATTTGCAATGCCTAATTGTAAGGAATGTCTGCTTTGATAAGGTAGTTTGTTGGAAGTTAACTTCATTCTACAGGAGCTTTGCCCATAACCCTTTTTGTCACTAGCTGAGATAACACGAAGCACCTATTGCACACACCTTACTCAGGCCAGTTACGCCTGTCGAAGCGCCACCAAAATCCTACCGCAGTAGACGTGTGCTGAGGCACTGTTGTTTCCATTTTGCACACCTGTGTCCATTCCAACTAGCCCTACACATCGTATGTATCGATGGGTGAACTCGCTTTGGGGCGTGCCGTAGGTTGACTCTAACTCAACCATCCGTGCATCATCCAGCGTTTTCACTATGGACAACACTGGCAAGTGCCCAGGTACCCACATGCATGCGTACGGTCGTTCTACACTGATGTGCGGGTGTGTCAATTTGAGATAGACCGACATTTACTATTGAGCAATTAACAACATATTATGCTCTACCTCATACCGAAAAATGACCCTTTGTCACGCATTAACAGAGTGATTGACAAGATTATCTTGACACTATACTTAGAGCATTGATGCTTTGTTCTCTGTTCCTTACCCGGATGTGATTGATGACCCGGTTTTGTATGTTTGCGCCTTCGTTGGGTACCATCTTTGTAACCTTGAACTGTTCATTTTTCCTTGAACCTTTTAGGTATGAATGTTTCAATCACGTGTGATGGGGATATGAGTTTCTTTGATTTATCACAGTGCGATATATAGATATTTGTTTACGTTCCATCTCCGTATTGGATTTGGGTTGTCGGCAATTTACGGACACAAGGCATGTATTGTCGTCCATCAAACACCATTTGCACAAAAGGACATCAGTGGCGATATATGGGGAATTTCCAGCAGTTTACAGCAAGTGGTTTTGTTAGTAAATGATCACTCACCCTACCTTACAATTTCTGTCGTTCATGAGAAGTGGCATACTTGGTAGAATTAACTTAACTTCAGATGCTTCACAGTTTAATCTTGTTTGGGTGGTCGTCATAGTATATCGAGTCTCATATGCCTGTCCATGACAGGGTTTGACCAGCTTACCGGCTTATGTATAAGCAGGTATGCTTCGCATTAACCAAGAGCGAAGCATTGGATGTTAAATTAAGTTTGGAGATTGTGCCCACCATTGAGGAGTCGGCCCATAGCCATTATTGCTGCGGTGTCTTTGGCTTTCGAAGTTCATTAGGTTTTTATGTCTTCTATCGTCTCTCTTTGTCCTTATAGACTTCCGTACTTCTTCTGATTCTGTCGGATGCTAAAGTTACCGTTAAATCATTTCCATCACAGTTCAGTATTGGGGTTAGATACATTAATTTTTGTGTTTCCGATGAGTCGTCATCCATCATTGACCGTGTGCCCACTGCGCTTACCCGAATTTCTTTAGGCAGCCTCATGCGGAATTTGCAGCAGTTTTCCAATATAAGCGGCGTCTTTAGCTTCGACTGAAGCAGAATTTTCATCTGCAGGGGATGGTTCCGCTTGTGGTTGTAGCTGTCAATCCCATTCCAGTGAAGATTTTGGTGTTCCTGGGGACTTGGGAAATAATAAGTCTTAACAAACCAGCCAAATTTGAACTTTGGTTATGGAGCCACTTATTCTATCAGAGGTATTCACTCAACTGTGGGCTGCTCAGTATGAAGGAAGGCAGAACTGACAGATGTATGCTGTAGAAATCCAAATCAAAGTTACGTACGTCGGATTTTATTCACACTTATCCTTCTGCTGGCGTACGTACTACAGTCCAACGTGCTATGGCAGCCACCTGTCCAAGGCGATCACCTGTCAATGGCGACTAGTCAAAAATATCCCCAACGATTTTCCTAGTTTTCTCATTGGTCTAAACCTGTGTATCGCGTTCACCTGTCTAACGCAACCAGGTTTTCGTGATCAAACCTCCTATAGAACCTGCTATAGGCGGCCAACACACCCCAGCTTCAGGTACTTGCGGGATTGTGTTGAACGCACCATCTGTGCTCAGACATGTGTTCCAAGACTGATATCATGGAAACAGGTAGTGATGCCAGTGTGGCAACTTGAGCCTTACACACTGAAGTCTAAACATGGTTGTCGGGTCGAACACTGGGGCAGTGAGGTTACCAACTGCGACGGGATGTGTACTCAGGAGTGAATGACCGAGCGAATTGCAGTAGACTTGCGGAGAAACGAGCACAATAACAATTTCAGCGCCCTTCGTCTTAGGGCGTGATGGGGCCTGATACATCAGTATAAACCACGTAGCTGGCCACAGTGAGAGGCAAATTCGAAACTGGATGCTGCCACCCACCAGTCTGAGATGGCTGAAAACGCCGCTCTGTCACATGACTACGGAGGGCGGACCACCTCCTTCCCCTCAATGCTACGTCACTTAAGGGACAGGTGGTCGCCATAGCTGGTTGGAATGTATTTGTCGTTGCGTGTAGATGTTTGTCCTATGGGTCTGATTTGTCCACAAAAGTAGGTTATTGGCAAATCCCGAAACCTATAGGGAAACTGTGCCCTTGTCTAGCCAAACGAGTATTTATCCCGCATAAATTACAGAAGGTAAATAGAAAATACAACCTTCTTTGTCCATTTTGAGTGGAACGGAAAAGTTTGACATTCGACAAAATGGCTAATTCAAAAATCGAAAAGCTGGAGGCATTCACACTTGAAGAAAGAATATCAGTGATTCGACAAAATCAAGAAGGAAAAAGTTTGCGAACATTGGCAGAAGGTTTTGGAGTAGGAATGGTACAAATCCTTCAAACATTAAGAACGAAAGTTGACTTTTAGACGGCTGCAAAAAACATCGCAGTGAGCATTAAAAAAAAGAAACAGAGGAAAAGCCGGAACCGAAGACATAAACATTGTTGGATATGGCGCCAGTCTGCACTTGCTAAAATATCCCGCGATCTGGACTAATTTTTCAACAAGGAGATTTGCACTGCGAAAGATCTTAAAGTTTAAGGCACCAAACGGTTGGCTGCAGGCTTTAATTAATAGACATAACCTTGTTTTTGGAAAGAAATCTGACGAAAGCACTGACTCAGATATCTGTGCTGTATCAGACTGGATAGCAAAATAATTCAAAAAATGTTCTGCTTACGTAGCTGGGTTTTTAATCAAAGCTATGTGTGAAAAACATATATGCCAGACGAGAAATTGTCATGTGGAAAAAGAAGCAAAGAGCAAGTCACAGTTATGCTTTGTACTAAAAAGCTGGGGGAGGATGAACCGGCCTTAGTGATTGGGAAATCAGCCAACGCTTGAATTTTTAAAACATCAACGAGATAACAAGTACCGGTATTTTACAAGGACAATAAAAAGGCGCGGATGCTTGGCGTTAGTGATGGGCTTAAAAGCTTTGACAAAACGATGCAACATAATAAGCGTAAGATCATTTTGTTCCTTGACAATACCACTTGCCATCCCAAAATTCAGCTACAGAATGTCAAACTACATTTCCTACCACCTAACGCCACCGAGCTGGTTCAACCTCTCGATGAAAATTTCATGCAAGCATTTAAACTAAAGTCTAGGAAATCGCGGTTTCTACATATTATAACCATCATGGAATCACACGAATATATGTCAAGGACTGAACTCAGGAAATAAGTAACTTTAGTGGACTTCGTGTTCTGGATCGTTGCCGCGTGGAAGGAGATGAGGCATAATCTCCAAATGTTTTGCAAAGCAGGGCTTTCTTGTCTTGCAGACATGGGTTCTGAGACAACAATGCAAACTGGACGCAATGGGGATGAACAATTTGTTCATCCTGCAAAGTCAACTGCATTGGATAACATTTCAAAGGAATTGTTTGGTCGTCAACTTACTGACAACCCCATAGTTGCTTCAAAACTTCAAACGGTTAACTCAACGAAAATAAACTGGGACCTTCCTGTCACTAAAATCTTCGCAGCTGGGGATTAGAAGAGTGAATCAGATGTTCTGAGAGCGTATACATTTACAGACGCACAGGGTGCTGTTGATATTTTACGTTCCTAGGCAATAAGTAGAAGACTCAATAGCATGCTTGAACTTATCGTGAACCTGAGGGAAAAACTGACTTCATCTTTCATTTCAATTGTAAAACAAGAGACTTCTATACTTGATTTTTCTTTACATCGGGTGGAATATGATACGAACATTAGTAGTGTGTGTTTATGATTTCGTAAAATTTGTGGATTACGGGAAATGTAGGTCGGTTTTTATAATGTCTACTCATGAACAGTAACTTTTCCATTTGTATTGCTCAGATATCCCAAAGTATAGAATAGTTTTGTTTTTGCTTTAATTCGAGGATTAACATTAATTATAACCCTTGACTGTGTACGGAGGTAGACTGCATTTAAAAGCGTAGTACGCATTTGCAATCGATGGTGAGTAGCGTCCCCTATGCATGAACCTAGCTATGGGGACCACCTCTGTCCAAGGCGATCACCTTTGGTCGGTCCCTTGAGTGGTCGCCTCAGACCGCTTTGACTGTATTGGTTAAGACGAGAATGTATTATCTTGTTTCCTTATGTGATGACACATTAAGACACCGATACCATGCCTAGGATGAGTAAAACTGCTTACATAATGGGTGCTCTGTACGGGATATGCAGTCAGATGCTGCTGCGCAGATTCGATGCACAGACGTACGGAAGGCGAGAAAGCATAATGGAATTGTGTGTATCTGAGTTAGTTGATTGAAACGGTTAGCAGCACTCAGTAACCTGAGTTTCAAACCGAAATTATACATAACGCTCAGCTAACGGCGAATTGTGTTTCTGCGCCCGTCTGACCAGTTTCGTACCAGGTGTGGGCTGTCCAAGATAAACCAGCAGTCCATAAGCATTGGTGCTTTAAACACATTCACCTGTTTCGAATAAAATAACACAATTGTGCCACTCCTGCTTACATCTTTTTAGCTAGCTTACAGTTTTGGTCTGCTTCTTCTACCGTGAAATAATTCACTACGCTTGGTTATTTTAGACCATGCATTAACATAAGAAAAGCACAGTATCTTAATGTTGTTTTTCAACGAACAATGATTCATAACGGGTAAAAAAGCAGGTGCCTGACATGTCCCGTAAGGTGTTTAGAGTGCGAAAAGATAGATCAAGGGATAATAGAGTCGTCGGTACGGGCGATTACGGATTTAGCTGCATTGCCGTATAAAGGGAGTTTGAAATGAAAATGTACGCACACAAAACAATAAGGGGAGTGGTTATTGATCACATAATAGGCGAGAAAAAATATAACAAGGACAACGCTTACTCGTGTGCAACTATCTTGGGTCGACAGGATACAGAAATCCAGTTTCTATAGTAGTAGCGTTTATCAAATTTTATGCAATGGGTTTGGAGTGACTCATTCTCGAGTAGGGTTATGGCACTATCCACTGTCTGTTGTGCATTAGTGCCAGCATCTGGTGGTCATGAGCTGTAACACGTAGTGTAAATGTGACAGGTTATCGTCAAGGCGTTTTTTGAAAAGGGATAGGGTGGGTGCATTAATTACATGTTCCGGGAGGGCTTTCCAAGGCTGTGCCACTCGAAGGGAGAAAAATTTTCGCCGACATTCCAGGCGGCTGTACTGCGTGACCAGCCTAAACTGGGGACCTCTTATCGGGGTGTTTTGTCTGAGTATTAAAAGGGAATAGCATGGGTGGTTGGGGTTTCTCAGGATCAGGTACACCATTATGAGATCGTCCCTTAGACGCCCATAACGTCCACTGTATATTTTGAGAGTCTTCAGCCTGAGTGGGTAGGGGAGGCTGGTCAAACCTCTGAAGCTCTTCGTTGCCCTATGTTGCGCAGTATCGAGCGCGGTAAGATGGTGCTTGAGCCAGGGTTGCCACGCTTGAATAGCGTATTCCGCGTGTGGCCTCACGTACGCACTAAGCATTTTTGGAAAGATTGAAGGTTCAAACTTTCCGAAAGCTCTGCGAAGAAGGCCGGGGTACTGGTTTGCTTTCCTAGCTGCCTTTTCAGTCTGTCTCAAACAACCGAGGTCATCCTGAGATATCACACTGAGATCGCACTCGTGAGAAGCCCGCGGTAGAATTTGTGGTCCTAGACGGTACTTGTGCATACTCTCAAAATCTCAAGTGTTAAGCGCACGTCGGTTGAAAGGAAAACTTCCACTGAAATCATATTCCGAAATTAAGTAAGGTCAGACAAATCGCAAGTAGCACTGATCGCATCATCTTTAATCATGGAGTGTGATTTGATGCAGCTTAACTGGTGAACCAAGACATTATGCAAACCAATTCCAACTTGTTCATTATTGATCAGGATGCAAATCAATCCTATGGAGGAATAGAAAGGATGAGTAAATTACACAGAGATTGGAATGAAAACTGCCTTTTTTCTTTTAGTGTTAATTTGGACAGTGGATACTTACGTGATACCGGGTTACCAGTCACATTTGCTACAAGACAAAATGTTGTTTATTCCAAACAGGGACACCTATGATACGGTCGAGTTCCCTGCCAGATGAAGATTTCGACATCTTTGAACATTCGAAAGTAACCCGACATAGACGATCCCACAAACCTACAAACGATTATATACATAGAAAAATGATCAAACCAGTAGGGAGAAGAAATTCCGTACACAATCCAACCGACTGCCAATCTGAGTCCGTGGCCTCGCAGTCTTTTGTTATGACTTAGTTTAGCGGTTGATAACACGAGTGAATAGGGTGTGCATGGTTGGGTCCCTAGCCAAACCCTGCTAGCGTTCTCTGAAGACGCCTAAATTAGTAAGACACTGTTCGTACGGTAAGGGGCATTATACTTTGACGTGCTTGTTTACCCACTTCTGGGAAATGTCCATGGCCGTGCGATATTGCTCCAGCCAATCTCGCAGTGCATATTCCACGTGCTGGCATATGCATGCAGAAACATCTGCGAAAAAATATCTGGGTCCAGATGACCAGAAGACATTTATCAATGTTAAAGCAAATCGTTCCGACCAGCCTAGGCTTTCCTGTGTTAACACACCGATATCTTTTTCCCGAGGACAATGCTGGAGGTCACTGTTGCCAAACTTATAAGCGTAAAGCATTTGGTGCTGTGGATGGAGTGCCCCACATTTATTCACGTTGAACTGAGGACAACGTAAACTGACCACCCATGAATCTTTTCGAGGTTATGTTGAAACGTCATGTAGTCCGTTGGAGTAATGAGCCACCTCTGAGACACTAGTTGCCTCCGTAAAACAAACAGAGTGAAGTGATAATGGCAGATGGTCACGTTAATCTTTAAGTAGAGCCCGAAGACTTGTTACATTCTGCTTATTTCGACTATTTATATGTGTTGTTTTCAGCTTTATGGCGAAGGAAAGAAAAGCAGCTTTTTTACTATACTGGCTTTGCATTACTGGAACGAGAATTTATCACCGTCTGAAAATCTGCAACATCGGGGCTCCGATATAGAACCTTGTGGCATGTCGTATTCCAAGTCTATCGGAATTAAGACTGAATCGCGTAGTTTCACTTCCAGACGCGTGTTCTGATACACTATGGGAGGGTATTACCATTGCCGTGTCCGCGATGGTTTAAAAGAAGGGTGCGACGGGCCAACCGAGCGCTTTCCTTCAGAGAGTCGTGATATACAACATCAAATGCTATGTAAAGCATCCACTGTTTCGGTACAAATGTTGCTTGCTAACAGTAGATGGGTAGTGCACGCTGGGTTCCAGCAGAAGCTTTTGCTCTTTCGCGACGTAGTTAACTTCCTCAAGACAAGACATGAGTAGGCTAAACAGATGGTGAAGAGATGCATGTCGATCAATGTTAAAAGAAAGAAGTGAAGCAACGTACCGCTTTCATAGCTTGGCATTAAGGTAACACTTCGATCGGCGGCTTATGCTGCTACATCAAGTGACGCGAAGATTCGGATATGGAATTATGTTCCACTTGTTGTTTTTGCAATATCGGTTTAATGGATCTTCCTCTCTGCCGCCCAAAAGAATACGTGTAGTTACGCACGCGCATTTGCATGACCATGGTGAATGTTGAGCACCGAATTCGAGTAAATCCTTGAGCTTACGGTGTCTTTTCAATAGACCGGTACCTGCTTTCTCAGTCAAACTACTAACCTGGGTGGCGATGATGTCAAACTAGTGCACACTATAGTCCACTTGATTGTCGAAATAATCTTTCCTTTCTTCTGGTATCCTGAACATGCAACATCCTTCCAACTCATGTCATTTGGCCTCAATATTAATGCGTTACAACTGTCGTCTTGGAGACACATTATCCCAGTTGGCTTAGATGATATTTGGACCTTATCACTAAGAGGATGAAACAACTAGCTTCAAACCAGGTGTCAGGGACACTAGCCAGGTATCGGGTATTCTACATGGGACCTCAAGCACGCGTTTAGTATTTGCGCAGACACTGATTGCCAGCAATTTCGAAAATCACCGTAAGAGTCCAATGGGTGGACTGGCTCTTTTCAATACTTTCACTGCCGGTCTCAAACAGCCAAGACAATTTTTGCTATCACTCCAGAGGTCGCTTTCCAGGAAACACGTTGCAACTCTTGGTTCCCAAGTCAATAGCCATGGATAAGCTGATGGTGCATGCTCACGACTTTACATTTCGTCACTTTGAACTGGGGCCATCCTAATGAAATTGTGTGTCTACATTAGTTGAATAAAGCGATCAATAGCAGTCCGTAATTTTAAATCTAAACCATAAGTATATTTAACGCTGAGCTAACAGCGAACTGTGCTTCTTCGGTATTCAGATCAGTTTCGTACCAGGCGTAGGCTGTCCAAGATCAACGAACAACCAACAAGCACTCATGCTTTAAACACCTTCATCTGTTTCGAATAAAATAACATGATTGAGCTACTCCTGCTTACTTCTTTTTAACTAGCTTTCAGTTCTAGTCTTTTTCTATGGTGAAATAATCCAGACGAATGATAATTCAGCCTATTCATCACCACAAGTGTAATACATCTGGTTAATGGTATTATTATAATACAATATATCGAATGTGAAGCGCTCTTTTAGGATTAAGATACACGGTAATC
Organism: Dicrocoelium dendriticum; assembly: GCA_944474145.2. Classification (NCBI taxonomy): domain Eukaryota; kingdom Metazoa; phylum Platyhelminthes; class Trematoda; order Plagiorchiida; family Dicrocoeliidae; genus Dicrocoelium; species Dicrocoelium dendriticum. The sequence goes on from OX104059.1 coordinate 7,661,747, forward strand.
AGCTTTCTAAGCTGAGTAACACCGGACAGGTTGACGGTAAAACGGATAATCCCCATCTTTCATCATAAAGTGTAATTTGACGCAACAAAACTGATGAACCAATACGTTATGCAAACGAATTCAAATACTTTGATCAAAATGGAAATCAACGCCACGGGGGAATAGGAAAGATAATTAAAGTACGCGAAGAATGAAAGGAAAAATGCGTATTTTAGTTGAGGCTCGTGTACAATTTGTGGGGAAATGATTATATGATACCGCTTACCGGTCGCATTTGCTGTAAAATAAAAGATAGTTTATTTCAAATGTGTGCACCGATGATTGATGTGGTCAATGTTTCGACTTCTGAGAACATTTGAATGTAAACGAACATAGAACATAGTATGCATATCTGCCATCTGGTATAAGTAGTAAGATTAGTTGCCTTTCCATCAGATTAGTTGGTTCACTGTCTGCAGAGAAAACAACATGCAACCACGTAGGCTTACATTGTGACTGTTAAGTGTAAGAGGCGCTTTGCTTCTACCAATTACTATTTCGATGCACTGATAAGCAGGGAAAGTTGATGTAAAAGTTTGGAGTTGGTCGCAGCAGGTTCAAAATCAAATAATAGTCTACATACCGGAAAAACACTAGATTGCAGCTTCTACCTATGGGGCATCATCAATAGTGTGTATGCATCGGATCCCTCAGGATTCGAACTCATGACCACAAACGGTTTGTGCCACCAGCCAGAAGCCTATATCACCGGGCCACAAGGGACAGTGTCCGACAGTCACGCTTTACAAACATCCTGTGGTCATGTTATTTCCTCAAAATGTTATACCTCCTTTGAGGTTGAGTCTATACTAAATCGACGAAGCACGCAAAAGGGCGTTACTTACTTGCTTATGGGTCTTCGAAGTTCGAATTCACCAGTATCAGTTTGAAGTCGAAACGATTATTTCCATGTGAAGAGTATGAATGCAACGATACTGTAAGTGTATCGTTGTATCGATGCTAGCCGACATATTCCGGCTGGAAGCGAACGTAATGAGACTCGCAAAATGCTCTGGGTAAAACTCCGTGCTAGCCTGAATAGAGACCACGAATCCTAGTGGTCTCATCATGCGTCAGAGATGGAAGTGGTCGGCGCCCATTGTATCCATCGAAAGTTATTTCGTCTGATACGGGAGACGGGCAGCAGGAGACCTGGGGCCATTGAAACATGTGACGAGACTCGACTGACTATTCACAACTTGTCAAAACGTTTGGATCGTTGGGGCAAGCAATTTGAAAAGTAATTTAATCGACCGGAATTGTTAGTTTCCTTACCTTCCATTGATCGCTGTGCTCCCTGGGCTGCTTTTTTGGATCCGCCTTCTCTCTAAGAAGTTGAACGTGCGATCAGACTGTTGAAGTTGTACAAGGCCGCGGGACCAAATGATGCACTTCAAGCCCACCTCAAATTGGGGGCCCTGCTCTTGTTGAGGATTTACACAAAATATTAGTAAAACTATAGGAGTAGTACGTTTTCGTTACCGACTGGCGCCGCTCCGTTATTGTTCCGATCTTCAATGGGGGCTCGCCTTCGGAATGTGTCAATCAAAGAGGAATCAGTCTGATCCCCAGCGCCTACAAAATACATGTCACTGTTATGCCCAAAGAGTGGATGGCACTCGTGAAAGCCGGATTCGTGAGGAGCAAGCCTCGTTTCGTCGGAGTCGTGGTCGCACCGGCCCTATCTTCTCTTTGCGTCAGTTATTGGAGCACCGTCACACATATCGGCGGCACACCGCAGTTGTGTTTCTCGGTATCAGTGGTGTCTTTGATTCGGTGATTCGGTATGTCTTTTGAAACTGTCAAATCAGGAAATGTGCACGAGAAATATGTAAATATTATCCGCGCACTATACGCCCGTCGCACGGGCAGAGTAAAGGCCTAGTACAAACTGTCGGCGCCTTTCAGTATCCCCAGCGGTATGAGACAAGCATGACTGCTGTCACCTTTCCTCTTTAATTTCGCTATTGACGAAGTCATGGAGATTGCATTCACAGGACAAGATTTAGAAGGTGTAAAGTTGCTCCCAGCTAGATGAGTTGTTTACTTGGAGTATGCTGATGATGTTTCCCTAATCTGTGACAGCTCCCAGACGTGCCAAGCTGCACTGGACAGATTAGCACTGGCTGGCCGTCACTTCTAGCTTTGCGTTGCACCATCGAAGTGCAAAGTTTTCCTCCAAGTTTGCTAGGGATCGCTTCATGCGCTGACTCTTGGTGGGAAGCAGCTATAAGTCGTTCGGTAATTCAACTACCTGGGAAGTTGTATCAGTGCCCGTGTGATGAAAGATGAGTTCACGAACCGTATAGCAATAGCTCAAATTTCTTTTGATAACTTTCACCACTTATGGCGCCGGCGCGACATCACCCGCACCCTGAAGGGTAGAGTGTACAATGCGGCGGTACTTTCAACCCCACTGTGCGGTTGTGAAACCTGGCCCCTTTGACCCACGGGCAGAAAGAGGCTAGTTACGTTCGACCACCCGTGCCTTCGCAGTTTGGCTCACATCTGGCGGGAACACCGCGTGAGCAACGAGCGTGTTTGACGCCTTGTTTACGGCAAAGAAAAAGGAAATAAACCGCTTAGCACCGTTATTTCACGCACCAGGCTCCGATGGCTCGATCACGTGTTGCGCGTACCGGCTCACCGGCTCCCATTATGTGCGTTCTTTGCTCTCTCGGGCGTGGATGGAAGAAGAGGAGGGGTGGCCGAGCGATGACTTGGTTGCGAGGACTAAAGACTCTCACTTCGAAGTTGGCCTCGGTTGGAGAGTCATGGCTCCCTGGTTAGGGTCTGAAATACGATGAACACGTTTGGCTAGATACTGCTGCTGACATGGCTAGGAGCCGATCTCAGTGGCTTTTCTGCTGTGAGTTTCTTTGTCCCTCATCATTCCTTTTGTCCTCCCTATCCAACCATGATCTCATTTTGCAGCATAAAATTTTCGTTTCATAATAGCCAGCTAGTAACTTTCCGGAACTATGTCTATCAGTTATCGGGAGCTCAGCTGGCATGCAACTGTTGTATTTATTTTTTGTTTTGCTTTTATGTATTGCGGCATAGCAGCTAAGACGTTTTACAACTCTAGCTGACATGTATAATGACTGAATGAATACTGTAAGAGTAATGTTGGACTTTTATTGCGCTTTTGCCATTCGATTTAAGTAATCGGAATTTCGTTTTGCCAGTTTTCATTTACTTAATATATTGGGTCTTGGAATACATGAACCATCGAAAAGCTTTGTCCCACATAACCTGATAAAAACCGGTCGGTTTTGAGAAGTTATAGTGGATAACTGTTATCAACGGTATGGGCACAATAAGTACAACCCACTTACAGCAATGCGATTATAAGCGGTACAATGTGGCTAAAGTCTCCACAGTGTTTTAACACAATCTAGCGAATCTCCTGTCAATCTTCAGTGGAGGACATGATAGAAAATGGGACTCAATGCTCAAGTGGAGCTTATTTGGAAATCAATTAATCTTCCCGTTATAACGTGTCTTGTTTCGACTCACAGTAGGAACGGATGAAACGTTTTTCACCGATTGTAACCAGTGCGCAAAGTGGCCAATTGCATATGGATCGGTAATACCTAAGTAAACTAGCCATCGGACTTTGGGCCCTCGAGCCGCTACTAGGAGCGGCATCGGGACTCAGAAAGGACAGACTGGCCGATGGCAAGAGTTCGTTTACTGACTTGGTCAAATGTAAACACACGTGCTATACCTTCTTACCAAAAGTTTCGTAGGATGGCAAAGTAAATCCCAAACTATAGAGGAAAACGGATGTTGGCAAAACACATGAGTTACCAAGAAGTAGTAACAGTTGAGGTCAGTGTAGCTTGAAATGGCGGCTACTGCGATATCTTGAGGACAGCACAGATGATTCACAAAGGCTTGACATGGCAAATATCCATGTACTCGGAGGAATCTTAGGTGGACTTTGCGCATTTAAGGTTGATCCAAAAACACTGGTTTTAAAATTGGCGCTCAATTTTAATCTGTGTAGTTTGCATCGCTGCATGGTAACTGTGCTTTTGAGAAAAATCAGGCGAACTGTGCATTAAAATAACGTGGGCCGTAACTCGAAATGTCAAACAGTATGCAACGAACAAACAGTATTAAATTTATACGGGTTAAGAAGCCTTGCTTTACAAGTCCTGTGGAATAGTTAACGTGGATATGGAAATAATAATAATGCTACTAATGATAGTAAAGCACTTAATACTTTAAATGTGCAATTGAGGACTTATCGTTTGCCTTGCTGTAGTCACGCACTCCGCTTAGATTCACAGCACCCACAGTTAACATCAAAGAATTTCACGCTAAACTCCAGATGTAGGATGGAGACGTAATGCTAAGTGACCAAGTGTAAGTGGATGAGTGCATCATCCAACCCTCTTCTAAGTACTGTGATGTAGGTGCAGAGACGACCGACTCTAGGAGAGCATTCCACAGGCGACCCGCACGAATGGAAAAGAAATTTCTGCGGCATTCCAGGCGGCTGTACTTTTCTACGAGTTTTAATGAGTGGCCTCTCAGGGTTGTAGTTGTGCTGAGTCGCACTAATGGGCAGCACACCTGATGTGGGTCTCGCAGAATGAAGTGTGCCATAATCAGGTCAACACGTTGTCTACGATAGCTTCCGATGAATAGCCCCAATGGTTGCAGCCTCTCCTGGTATGAAGGCTTGCGACTCCAATTACTTTCTCAGATGCTCGAAGTTGTGGTTGCTCCAGTGCATTAAGGTGGTGTTTCAGCCAAGGATGCCAGGCTTGAATTGTGCATTCGATACGGGGGCGAACATACGCACTGAGCATTTGTAGCGACATGGAGATTTTTATTTGTCCGAACGCCCGTCGCAACAGCCGGACGTGTAGTTTTCCAGTCTCCGAGGCCTTTTCGGATTGCGTGGAGCAACCCAAGTCATCTTGAACCAGGACTCCCAAGTCATGTTCTACAGTTAATTGTTGCAGTACTTTCCTTCCGAGCCCGTATGATTAATTGTTCGGATGTCGGATGGTAAGTACCTTATATTTACAGCAGTTGAAATGCGGTAAATGTTGGGTCGACCACTGATATACCTACCTAGGTCAGTCTTAAGTAGATGCTGGTCGGCGTTCACCTGGATCCTGCGCCAACTCTTGATAACGTCGGCTTTCAATTTCTTTTTCGACCTGTCTGTGAATGCAGTGAGCGTCTTACAGCCTTGTAATGTACCATTCAAATGCGGCACATCATTGATCATAGATAGCTCAGAATTCTGTTACATGAGTTCTCATCGTGACGCGCCTTGTAAGCTGTTGGCCTGAATTCCCCAGGAAGCACAGCTAGCCACATCCACTAAGATGTCACTAGGCGATGAGGAGTATGATTTTACCTACACTACCCACCACCGTTGATATTATATATAAAAGGTTTGTTTGACAATCGGATGAGCATGTTACGAACACCCTGGCTGAACGGTCGAAATTCAGGCATTCGAGTGGCTGCATTCCTCATCTCAATGGATTGGGTATCTTGCGTGTACCGATTCGGAATTCGTCTGGTTGTCATCATTTTGGTCAGTGGCTTGCTGCTATAGTAAGACGGCAACAATATGCTAGATCACTGTTGGATGGCCTATTTTGACAGAACTTGGTGTATTGATCTTCTGGCCTCGTAGATTAATTTATCTACCGATTCTGTATCACTAGGTGTGTCGCGGAAATGCACACCGTTGCTGACCGAAATTGAGAATCCACCAGTCACAAATACCGAAAAAGAGAATGTAAGTTTTGGCTTTACTAAAATTATTCTTAGGACTCACATTTCCCCACAAAATTCCTAAAAAGCACCCGTGATTATTGCGTGAAAACAGCCGTTCACCTACACTTGCACAGATACGTGCCAAATGCTGTTTATTGAAAATTCACAGACACGCCCATGCTTCTCCCATACAGACTAACCGCCACTGTTACAAGATGACAACTCACGGTTCTACATTCCAATCCTCGCGTCAAGTTACTCGTTGGATTATGTCAAGTAAACGGATATGTGGAAACTAGTTTCACTATTTACTGAAACAGAACATAAGGTCTCGCTGAACAGTAGCCTCCTGTGTGACACTCAACAGCGTAACTAAACGCCTAAATGTGTATTTGTGCGGGACATGCAGCCAGAGTTGTTCGATGAGTTGTCCTCCGCATAAATATATATCTGCGGATAGCTGTCTCCGGTCGGTTATTTTTGGCTGTGTTGGCAAGATCACTTTGTGTTGACTTTCTGCATTCATTGGAAGTATTTCGTGGAAATTTATATACAATTCAGCTTCATTTCCGATTCTGAAATTTCCTACCAAAATTACTTATGTTTTCATTGCTTGGTTTCGGCGATCTTGCTATCGCCATTTTCTCCGTCAATTGGCCTCCATCTTGTTTTCGGATTATTCACAATGCCGAAGCAGTCATCCTGTGGTACTTGCTCCAAACTAGTCGGATACCGTGCAAATGCCCTCACGTGTGTTTTGTGCCAAGCTAAATACCACATTTCATGTGTTGGATTATCAGTTGAACATTTTCATCGTCTTCGCGAGATCCAACACGATTTCATCCAAACTGTATGTGAAAATTGCCGAAATGAGGTACAGCCAGGAAGAGTAAAGCCGACGTGTAGGCCTCAGCGTTTCGTTGCGAACAGCTTCGTTTGTTTGGCCCAACAACCTAACCCGAAGAGCCTTCAGGTTTCAGCCCAGTCTTCCTCCTCTACCCGTGCAAATGCACCTGAAGGAAGTCCAACCGTTGTGAGAAGCCCAGTATCACCTTGCATAAATTGTTTACCTTTGTTGTGTCCAACGGACACTGATGTCCCAGCAGGTGAAAGTCTAAGTGCTGAATGTCGGTGGAGAGAACAAAGACCGAAATTACGAAGGGACGTTGGGCGTTTACGTTCTGTAAGTCAACAGTTATCCAAACCACGTGAGGCTGGTAGTATACTTCGCCCAGCAATGTCAACCTCGTCCGACCAGAGGTGTTATAATCTCGCGATCTTTCACGCATCGGAGTTCAGTGATCCATCAGCCTAAGTGCGCTACGGTCACGATGTCGAGTTTTTAGAGTCTAATTGACAGACTCCTCGACGCTGGTGAGGACTCGGTAAAAGTGAGGCAGACTACCCTTCTTGGAAAGCAAGGTGATCAACGAAATCGGCCTATGAGAATCACCTTTGTGAACGAAGCCAGTCCAAGACTGATCACGTTCCGCCTAAGTAGGCTGAAACGTTTGAAGATCCATATTCGTCCAGATCTGGACCCAGTAGACAGGGAGCGTCTCATGTCTGCCATCATTGAGCTGAAAAGACGCACTGGTGAGGGAAAAATAAATCTTCGTATCGTAAATTTTCGGGTGGTTTCCAACGATCCGCGAATCAGGATAAACAGGCTGCTCACACTTTAAGCACGCGCGGCTGTTCCTGCTGCGGCCTGCTAGTAGCCTTCGCAAATGTCTGCAGTGTTATGAATAAGCGCGGTGAGCTTTGTTGTTACGTTGCTTCTGAGTGGCCAGACGTAGTAGGACTCGCAGAGACATGGCTGCATGCAGAGTTATACACCCAAGAACTTGAACTCAACGGTTACTCGTGCTTCTGATGCGATAGACTAAAGAAGGCCCACGGTGGTGTCTTACTTTACATCCGGTCTTCCTTGCGTGGGAGACTTGTGAGCGCCTACCGAAGTGACGATGGCTTGTGTGAGATACTGTGGTGCACCATCCACCTCAGGCGCGGAGAACTGCTCGTGGGCGCAGTTTATCGCAGTCCTCTGAACCGTTGTTTGGATTGGCTGCCCCATCTTTGGACCCACATGAGTCGTCCACACTTTCTGCTTATAGGCGATTTTAACTGTCCTCGAATTTGATGGCCTTATATGCATTTGATGCCTGGACATGGTGAGGTTGAAGCAAAGTTCATGGATTTGGTACTTGAAACTGGTGCATCTCAACACATATGCCAGTCAACACGCATAACGACACGTTCAACTCCGTCCTGTCTCGACCTGATGTTAACAAGCTACGAACAACGAGTGCGTGACGTTAGGATCCTGGAGCCCCTGGCTACAAGTGACCATTCAGTGCTCACAGCTGACATGGAATTACCTTCGACGTATTCAAGTCCGCTGGAACCAGCTCCCAACTACTGGAAAACGGACTTCGATGGTCTAACTGGAACCGCGAGCCAACTGAATTGGTCTCTGTCACAAGCTGCATCTGTGGAAGATTGTTAGACATCTATAAAAGAGAGAGTGACATCATTATTTTCCTAATTTGTGCCATTGAAATGTCGGAAGTTTGGACCGATTAAGCCTCATTGGTTTGACAAGGAGTATGGAAACTTGTCTCGGAGGCGGCGCAGACTGTGGGACAAATTCCTTCTCTCTGGCTTTGCCAATGATTACGAAGGGTATAAATGTCAGCGGAACCTCTGCAACAGTGTAAAAAAGAATAAACGCCGACATTTCGAATAGGAACTCGAAATAGCCGCGAAGACCGCCCCAAAGAGAATCTTTGCATACGTGAAGCGACGCCTGAAACCGGCAGGTGATGTGTCCGTGCTGGATGGCAGGGATGGACAGCCCCTAACCTCCAGCACTGAGCGTGCGTCCGCGTTGGCGGCGCACTTAGCTTCTGTATTTGCGAATAACCAGGTGTCTGTCCCGAGTTCGACGTGTACCGTTTTTACCGAGCTTGATGGTCTGCATTGCGGCGTTGAAGAGGTAGGTCAACTGCTCGCCAACCTTGACGGCACCAAACCTGCCGGACCTGATGGACTTCACCCACTGGTTCTCAAGTAACTTTTGACCATCCTTTCTCCTGTCGTGACTGACCTTTTCAACAGGTCGCTGTCCGAAGCTTTGTTGCCGGTTGACTGGAAATGTTCGGTGGTGAAACCTATTCCGAAAGGCGGCGACCCTAGCAAAGTAGACCACTACTGACCAATTTGTCTGACACCTATTTTGGCAAAGGTTGCTGAGAAAATCGTGAAGAAGAGCTTGCTGCAGTTGCTACAGTCAAACAACATCCCGACGCCAGCACAGCACGGTTTTATGCAAGGTCGCTCATGCATTACGAACCTGCTTTTGACGAGGCATGAGTGGTTAAAGGCAATAAGCAAGAGGAAGTCCGTCGAGGTAATATTCATCGAGTTAAGTAAAGCATTCGACAAAGTCAGCCGTGAGGCTCTCTTTCACAAACTCAGGAAGTGTGGTGTCGGTGGCTCACTGCACCGGTGGATCCGCGACTTTCTTGTCAGACGAAAGTGCAGGGTACAGGTCGACGACCATCTAACTGACTGGTATCCCTCTACAAGTGGCGTGCCCCAAGGCACTGTGCTGGGGCCCACTCTGTGCCTGATCCACATCAACGATCTACCACAGCTTCTCCGGTCGCCGTGTGTCTTGTTTGCGGACGACATGAAGATTTGGAGAGAAATTGACGCTCCCGATGACTGTGGCCTACTTCAGCAAGACCTCAACCGCCTATCCACATGGTCTGCAGAAGTTCTTCTCCCGATCAACCCAGCCAAGTCTGTATTTATAAGCCTAGGGAAGGGTGCCGACGGCCGAACCTACACCTTTGACGGCCAACCGCTATATTCCACACCCTCCGTGAAGGACCTAGGTGTACTCTCACGCTACGATTTGAAGTCCGTGGACAACACGAACAGGCTATATCGTAACGGACTGCGCATGCTTTGGGCGCTCAAACGTACCTTCGGCACATGGTCTGAAGAGGTTGCCACTCGCCTATTCTCTTCCATCATGAGATTAATGCTAGAGTACGGTGCGCCCGCCTACTTTCCGATTACTCGAGGCGAGGCACAAGAGATCGAGCGGGTCCAACACGTTGTTACCAGGCTCATCCCGAGTTTACGTGGCTTTGGGTATGAAGACCGGTGCGAGATACTAGGACTCTACACCTTGTCCTACCGTCGGATGCGAGTCGACCTTATTATGACCTACCGTATTCTACATCTGGGTGACTTCCCAATGCTAAGGCCAATGCTGCACTTACGAGAGCCATGCAGCACATTCTGACACAGATACAAACTTGTCGTGCCGGATGTGAAATGTGTTTCCCACCCACTGTGCTTCGAACGGAGAGTGGTTAACATTTGGAACAGTTTACCTGAACATGTGATTGAGGCGACATCTGTGCAACAGTTCAAAACGTTGTTAGATTTATATTTTACCACTATTCGGTTCAGAGAACAATTGCATACTTACGATGACATATCACATTTGTGAATCCAAAAATATCTTAAGTCAGATATTTTAAATGTTACATGAGAAGGACAACGATATTCACGGTTGACAACTATTATAATGTTTTTCACAATATTTCGAAAGAGTTGTACAGAATTCATTTCTACTTGCTCTATAATACCGTCTTAATTATTTACTAGTAAACGTGTGCAAAGATTGATTTACAACGGACAAAATATCCAAAACCAATAATCGATAATGGGTGGTGAATTACTAGACAAATGGTAATATTTAGTGGCTCAGAGTCGGTTTATGAATTTGGGAAATATTCACTTTGAAGCTAATGCGTAACGGGAGCAATGTGTGGCTGAGTTAACTCCTGACAGACGATAAATAGTAGAAAACAAGCGAATCTACTGTGCGGAAACTGTACATCTTAAGCTGAAAACATGGATGGCTGACTAACTTGACCCCAACACTTCCTAATCTTCCAAGTCGAATGATATCTTTTGACGACGGAGCATTTCAACTGGTAGGAACTCGCAACATCAATTAGTGACATCGGCATGAGATATCTCACAACCAAAGCATGCCACATATATTCCACATACAAACAATGGGGATGGCATATCAACTTGCTGTACAACAAATATTGTACTGTTAGTCGATAAACCGCTGTCTCCCATGTGGTATTTACGGTTGATCCAAAGCTGCATCTCTCCATAATTGTATATATGAAGGACCTGATGGATTACAGGTCCTAATTCTCAATTCCTTATTGGCAATCATATCGCCTACTGTGACTAACCTGTTCCACAGGACGTTGTCCAAATGTTCCTTTTCGATAGATTAGAAATGCTCGGTAAGCAAGCGTAGTTGAAAGTTGCTAGACAATCACAGGCCAATTTATTTGGCGCCTATTTTATCCTAGGCTGCCGCGAAGATTGTAGAGAAACGTTCTCAACAGCTGTTCAAGTCAAAATATCTCCTGATTCCCGCGCTGCACGGTTACATGCCAGTTCGCTCATGTATCACCAACCTGCTCGCAACGAGGTTGGATGGTTCAAACAATGAACCAGTGGGAGTCCATCGATTTAATAAACCTGGATTCCAGCAAAGCTTTCGACAAGGTAAGCCATCGGATGTTCCTTCACAAGCAGAAGGTATGCGGGCTTGGCGCCTGATTGCACCAGCGGATTTGCGGGTTTCTCTTCTGTAAGAAGTGGAGGACGCAAGTCGATGCTCACTTGACCGACTGGTATCGTTCGATCAGTGGCATTCCCCAAGGCATGACGCTTAGGCCTACGTTGTTACTGCTTTATGTCAATGAGCTACCTAAGCCTTCTCGGTTGCCGTGTGCTCTGTTTGCGGTTGACCTGAAGATGTGGAGTGTAATAAGCACATGCGACTACTGCGACCTACTTCAGCAAACAAACAACAGCCTGTCCATTTCGTCTGCATTGGTCCGTCTTCCAGTCGACCCATCCAAGTCGGTACTCATGTGCACGATGGAGAATGGTGCCGACCAAAGTTGCACACTTGAGGGCAAAATGCTAAATCCCACACCTTGCGTGAAGGACCTAAGCGTGCATTCAGCATTTCGTGTACAACACAAACAAGCTACACAGAAACGGACTGCTCACGTTATGGGCACTCAAACACAGCTTCCCCATTTGGTCTTAAGAGCTTACCACGTACCTCTTCTCTACCAACATATGAATAATGCTGGAGTAAGGCCCGCCAGCCTAGCCCCCGACCACTCGATGTCAGGCGCAGCATAAAGAACCAGTTCAACACGTTGCTGTCAGGCTCATCTAGAGTTTGTGAAGTTTACGATACCATCGATCGATGGACTGGGTAATGCAAACGGACAGTCCCTTCATGATGCAACCGACATTTGTGAAGCATTAACCTCATTTTTCTCTACCTCCATAAGTCTGGAGATGACCTCGTTAAATGCAAGCATTGGGGTGCAAAAATCCAACGCCCTGTGTAACATTGAATTTTGTATCACTGCTATTCAACATGTTGTGAATTCTACTAAACCGTCTTCCCATCTGGATTCCGATGGTATCTCACCTGACGTCATTAAACTAGGAGGGCCTGACATGCCGTTACTATTGTCGAACTTGTTTGCCTTTTCGTTATAATCAAGCTACTTTCCAGACCAGTGTAAAACAGCATTCGTCATCCCGCGTCACAAGGGTGGCTCCAAACAAGATATTAACAATTACCGGGCCAATCGATCACACCCTGTAATAGCCAGCGTATTAGAAAATCTGGTTTAGGATGGTGTGATGAAATTCATCAATTCTCCGGAGCTAATGGACAGGTCAAAGTATGGTTTCTTGGACAAATGATCGTGCATTACCTGCCAATTACTTTAGCCAAATTATGCTTCGGCTTTTAGTGACTCCGGATACGCTATCATACTTCTGTTTCCATACATGGAAAAGGCATTCGACCGAGTGTCCCACAAACGGCTGCTAAAGAATATTTCTTCCTTTGGAATTCTAGACCCACTCCTAGGCTGGCTATTATCATACTTGAGCGACCGTACTCAGCTAGTTACCATAGTCGACCACCACTGTTTACTACGTCCAATCACTAGTGGCGTAATCCAAAGGAGTGTAATTGGTTCGTTACTTTTCCTGCTCTACATCAATGACATCAGTGCCGTTATCAGGCGTGTCCTACCTTTCCTATTTGCAGATGAAATAAAGATAGTCTACAAACGCAGACGAACTGAACCTCAAGATACACTACTACTCATACAGGGAAACCACAACTCCCTTGGTAAATGGTGTAACACCCGGATGATGAAGTTCTCGACAAAAATCTAGCATCATGTATCGCGGCTATTCGATACCCTTGCGATCAGTTATACTCAACGGCGAACACCTTTGTATACAGCTGTCTATCCGTGACCTCGGACCAGGTGTTTCTGCACTTTCAACTTTTCCGAACAGGTTGGATAACATCTGGCTAGGGCCAGAGAAACATAGCTAATATAGTACATAAGACTCATAAAACCGCAGCCAGAGTGGAACTGTTCAGAATATTCACTCGCCCCATTTTGGAACACCGCAGTATCATTCGTGTCAGTCGGAGGAAATCTGACAGAGTAGCTCTGGAAAGCATGCAAAAGTCATTTATCAAACGTCTGCTAGGCACAACATCCACTATGAACTATCAGGAGCGCTGCAAACAATTCCAGCTTGGTCCACTTTGGTTACGATTATTGTGACATAACCTGACATTTCTGTACAACATGATTCATCGAAACCCACTGCTATTTGCCCTCCCTAGAACTACAACATGGTTTGACAAGGGAGCCGCGCAATAAGGAGGTTACTCTGAGTGTAACAAGGTGCAGGGTAAATCTGCAGTCTATCTTTTTCCTTATCAGATATGCTATTCTGTGGCATAACCTTCCAGTCACAATCAGATAATGTGAGAGCGCAACGGTCTTTCGCGTTAAGCTCACTAAATATCTAGATTTGAACACGACTATGACCCTGCTCTCTTGGGAGAGATCACTTGATGATTTATACCAAGAAGGGCCAGACAACATCTAATGAGTAACATGTTTTTATACTGTTTGACATAACCCTAGTGCTGTTACCAATCACTATACCAATTAATGCAAATTGTATTAAAGCACACCTGTGTTAATACCAAATGTTAAAACAACGAAATCTATGAAAATCACACACCTGCTTACCATTCATGCATGAGCATGACATTGTAAAATGTGATATGTGCCAAATATGGCCACAGCTCCTCACTCAAATATATATATATATATATATATATAATGTTGGCGGCATCCGGTTTCGGATTTGCCTGTCACGCTGGCCAGCCGCAGGACACCTGCGACTACAGACGGATCATGGGTGGCTTGCGCTACGCGACGCACAGCTCCGACCACATACACTAGTTGCTTCGGTATCCGTGTCGAATCCATACGGCTCACATGACCGAGCCACCTCAGGTGTCTCAGCAACAGCATGCAGTCAATTGCATACACCCCACTTTGTCGCAACACTTCCGTGTCAGCAACTCTCTCGCTCCAAACGATGCGCAAAATGGGTCGCAAATACTGCTGATGGAACAGCTCGAGATATCGCACATCCCGCAGATACATCGTCCACGTTTCACTGCTGTATGGAAGAACGGACAGCACCATGGATTTGTACACCATCAGCTTCCTGCCAATGGTAAGCTGATGGTTGTTCCACACTCGGTACTCAAGCTTCCCGAATGCAGCCGCTGCCTTCAACATGCGAATACGCAGCTCACTGTGTAGCTGCTGGTCAGTTGACATCAAACTCCCAAGGTAGCTGAAGCGGGAGATGGTTCTTAATACTTCAGCACCAATGCTGCTTTGCGCAATATTGAAGATTGCACCTCCGGTGAAGGTTGTAAGAGACAGACAGTTTTGCTTTTGTGGCCACTGTCGAAGCCAGAACACTAGTCATGTGCTGCAACTCATCCGCGCTGTGTGAAAACAACGCACAGTCGTCAGCAAACAGCAACATACGGATAGTTGTCTCACAGACTAGAGTTCTCGCACCGAAACGACGGATGTTCAGCAACCCACCATCAATACGGTGCTCCACACGAACACCGCAAGCACAAGCCGCATCAAATGCACAAGACAACATTGCATGAAGATAGATATTAAACAGGGCAGGAGCTAAGACACAGCGTTGCTTCACACCAGAGACAACTGCAAAGTCATCCGAGGTCTCTTCACTCAGCTGCACCCTCGCCCACATACCACTGTTCAGACATTCAATTATATTTACAAACTTAGGTGGGCAACCAAACTTACCCAACACCAACCACAATGCCTCGCGGTTCACCGTATCAAATGCCTTGGTGAAATCAACAAAAAACGAGTACAATGGCTAGTCTCATTGTCTGCATTTCTGCTGCAACTGACGAGCCGCAAACACCATATCTATAGTGCTGCGACCCGAGCGGAATCCACACTGTTCTTCCACCACGTCAGGTTCCATAAACTGACGGACGAGGCGGTTGAGCAGGATACGGACAATCACCTTGCCCACACAACTCAGCAAGTTGATGTCACGATAATTCGTACAACATCGCTTGCTCTCTTTACCCTTGTACAGTAGTAGCACAAGGGCATCCTTCAGCTCGGGAGGCACCTCCTCTTCAATCCATACGCGTTGCTCCGACTGGTGCAGCTCAGTCATCAACGCCGGTCCGCCGTGCTTCAATACTTCAGGCAGGGTACCGTCAGTCCGGTACACGTAAACTTTCGCAGCTAAGAAAGTGCTTTCTTCGTCTTATTCAGTGTCGGCGTGTCTGCCAGACTCGTCCTCACATCGTGCTGATTGAGGCCGTTCAATGTAGGTCAGCGGAAGTCTGAACGGTTGATCAAGAAACAGTCGAAGTGCGTTCGCCAGATCTGCATTACATCTGCAGTCTGTGTGCACGTAGCGCCTGAATTACCATCGATCAGCGTCCTCAGCGGCTCCAGTCTCGGTCCATACGCCACCTTCAAGGAGTCAAAGAATTCCTTGCTTTGGCGACGTTAGGCATAGCATTACATCTGCTTAGTTTTTTTCGTCCACCACGCAATTGTAATGCGATGGAGCTCTCAGGGCAGTTGCCGTCAAAGTTTACAAAACTGACTACTCTTCCCCAAGTCACTGGAGTCTACTAGATGTGCAGCAAATACTGCATTCTTCTCCGACACCAATGCGCCAATGAACGCATTCTTTGCATCAAAACAATCAGGCAGCTTACAGTTTGCGCGCCCGATGGTCTTCTCGGCAGCAGCTGTCATATGGACGAAAATACGATGGCACAGGTCGCCCAATGTGGCTATGCAGTCCAGATTACACTGGCGTACATATATCGTCTTCTCCAGCGCAAAACGCTTCGCCAGAGTCAAGAGGGAGTGAATGCAAAATATAAACCGAAGCACGACGGGAGTGAAACGTAAACGGTTAGCTTGATGAAAGAAGGCCGATTGGCGTTCGTTTAACTACCGCGGCTCCCTTATGGTGAACGCCGGTCATTTACGGCTGTTGTCCGCAACATCCAATATCCATCCCATGTTATGCGAAATTCGCAAAATGCTACTGCGCTTGCAGAGACATGAATTTCTCTCTCACCTTAGTGGTGCGGACTTATGAAATTCTCGGCAGATGAGTGATTTAGTGCAAGGCTCAGCTGAGAAAAAGCCTAGCCTCTAAAGACACACCAACATGAGACTGTTGCTCTTCGGGCGAGATGACTACAGACAGCCACAACGTGTTTTCAGCGTTCGCTAGCTGTCAGCTAACCGCGCTGAGTGCTGAAGGTCATGGCCAACCGTAGGCGTTGGAGCGATCGATGATTATCAATGTGTGTCTCGCTGGCTACGCAGCAGTCCACCTAAACAAACAAAACTGCCACGTGAATGTGCGCACGTGATGGCAGCTCAGCTGAGGAAGAGATTAGACATTGCAACGCGTGTCAATGTTATTGAATCACAGGTAATAGAGCACGAGCAGAATATGCAGTCGGGATCACATAACGTTCTTGTTACTCAGCGCGCGCTGATTATTCGGCTGTACAGTGAATGCAGTTTAAACTCCGCATCAGCTTCAAGAAAATACAATTCAAAGAACGCAGGAAGGCGTCCCCTCACCGCCCGGTATGTGCTTAAACTAGTGAAGAAGTTCGAGCAAACTGGGAGTGTAACATGAAGAGAACCGGACAGCTTCGCATCACCCCGAACGACTGTTCAGCTTGCGCTGTAGTCAGTGAAGTATCAAAAAGTCCCGATCTCAGCCTCTGTCGGATCGCACAACACTGTGACATGACCCGATGTGCGGCACACCGGATATTACTGGAACGAACATTTCGAAGATTCCGTGCACTTCAAGTGCAGGTTTTGAACCTATGCGATCCGGAGAAGCGGCATGAATTTTGCCGCTGGTTTCTGGATCACGGGGATATATGTTCTGTTATCTTTACAGATGAGGCATTGTTTCATCTGCATGAATCAATGAAACATTACTGTTGGGCTACCAGCAACCCACGAAGATTTGCCGCATCACGTGTGCACCACAGTGTGAAACTGATGGTTTGGGCCGGATTACAAAGCCAGAAAATCTTGGGCCCATATTTCTTTTCCGGGAATGTGACCGGTATGTTGTTCTATTAAAGCACTAAAGACTTATCTTTTCCTAGCATCGCCGTAGTAGGAAATGCTGCAGACATATGCGCTTCCTCAGTTAGAGGCCGAAGGGGCATGCAGTTGTTACGTGTTCAACCAATGATCGCTCACTATAACAGTGAACCTGATTGGCCCTGCACACACACGTAGATAAGCACGCACACACGCATTCAAGGACACACCCTAACATTCCGTGCTCACATGTAAACCGTTAAGTGTTCAGTACACAGTGCGCCAGACTGACGCGTCTTCTTGCTTATTCGCCACGAGTTGAAGTACGTACTTGCGGTTAGAGTCCAATCGTGATATCTGGCGACGGAGGTCAACATGTCCATGACAAATACTCCACCGGGCTTCTGGTCGTGCTCTACCGACAAACCTTCCTTGGACTCGTGGCATAGATGGCGGAAAACCTTTACGGATTACTTGGAATTGCTTCCAATCTTGAATCCAGCAGTATCTCTTACTGAGAAAAACAAAGTGAATCTCTTGAGACAGTTTCTTGGAGATGAGGGTCAAAGGTATTTCGATGCACTTCGTATTGATCAAATCTCTTCTACGATAACCGGCGCTTTGGAAACCTTCAGGGCTCTTTGGGGTGCTCGTCAGAATTTTTTTACGGCTAGATACTACTTCTCGAAACTCTGCCAGAAACCAGAGGAGAGTGTGAACGAGTTCATCGCTCGTGTACTACAAGCAGCACCTGATTGTAAATACAATGAAGTCGATCCAACGAGATTTGAAGAGACCATGTTACTCCAATGTTTTATAGCCGGGATCTCAGACCAGAGCACGCGGGAGAAGCTCCTTTCACAAGATGATTGTTCACTGACCTGGGAGACGGCCTGCTCGATTGCCCGGCAGAGGGAACACTTTACACAACAACTCGCAACATTTACGCTGAAGGAGTCGTCAGATGAGCTGCGATTGATTAACACTACACCAAAACCAAAGCCACCCACTGGCGTCAGTTTGTTTGTGTGCTATCGTTGTGGTGGGCAGCACAGTTGTCCATCCGACTGCCGGCATCAGAAGACAGTATGTCGAAGCTGCGGGAAGGTGGGCCACCTGGCGCGAGTGTGTAGATCGGTCAAGCGACGTTCAGGTGGGGCTTATCGAGGAGCACACCCCATCAAAACTGTGGATGAGTCTGATGGTAGTGACCCTGAATTACATTCCATTTGGCTTAATTCCGTTTCTAGCATGCAGCCGGCGCCATACACGCTAGAGCTTTACATTGAAGGACAAAAGGTACAGTTGGAAATCGATACAAGAGCATCCGTGACGATAATCCGGGAAAACGCTGTAAAAACGCTCCCGAAGTTATCCGCTTGCAATTCTGTTCTTCGTACATACACCGGTGAACCTATACGTGTCCTTGGTAAATGCTTCGTGAAGGCACAGTATGGCGACAAAATACGCACACGTCCTGTATATGTGATCCCCGGGGATCGTCTAAATCTGCTTGGAACAGACTGGATACGTGATTTCCCGGATACAATGAATGTGGTAAAATTAGTCACCGAGATCTCCGGACTTGAAACATAAATTAAACAACATTCAGCTGTTTTTTCCGAGGAGCTTGGGAAGTTGAAATAATTTCAGGCTGCGCTAAAATTAAAGGAAGGCGCTCGACCAAAATTCATTAAGGCGCGCACACTACCATACGCTGTGAGGCCTAAAGTTGAAGATGAACTAAACCGCCTACAGACACAAGGTATTATTACTCCTGTACACTTTTCTGACTGGGGAACTCCAATTGTACCAGTAACCAAACCGGACGGCTCCGTATGGATTTGTGGTGACTACAAGATAACCATAAAGCAAGCATCCATGCTGGTCAGGTACCCCTTGCTACGTATTGATGACTTGTATGCAACACTAGCTGGTGGTGAAAAGTTTACCAAACTCGATCTGAGTCATGTGTACTCGCAGATAGAGCTCGATGAACCTTCGAGGAAACTTACTACAATCACCACGCACATGGGACTATTTCAATATGCACGTTTACCTTTTGGCATTAATTCCGCCCCCGGAATATTTCAGAGAATTATTGACGACCTATTGAAGGACATTCCTTTTGCGTGTGCTTATCTGGATGATATTCTTATCTCTGGACGCTCGGATACAGAGCATCTTCGAACACTGGCGGTCGTGCTCGAGCGTTTGGAGCGAAGTGGATTCAGATTGAAATGGTCTAAATGTGAGTTCCTTTCACCTTCCGTTTGTTACCTTGGATACCGGCTTGATAAACACGGTTTACATGTTTTAAATGACAAGGTTAAACCTATTTTAGAAAGCCCAGAGCCAAAGAGTTGTGATGAACTCCGTTCGTTCTTAGGAATGCTATCTCACTATCGCCGTTTCCTGCCTAATGCATCGACGGTTCTATCGCCATTAAATGAGCTGTTACACAAAAATGCATCGTGGTGTAGGGGGTTCCCGTCAAAAAACGCCTTCAATAAAGCAAAACAAGCTCTTGCTTCGCCACCAACGTTAGTCCATTATGACTCTAACCAGTCACTCATACTTCAGTGCGACGCGTCCCCTTGGGGGGTCGGGGCTGTCCTGTGCCACCGCATGGACGATGGTTCTTTACGTCCCATAGCATATGCATCGCGCACCTTACAGACGGCGGAAAAGAACTACTCACAACTGGACAGGGAAGGGCTAGCCGTTATCTTCGGAGTTAAGAGGTTTCACCAGTATTTCTGGGGAAAGGTTTTCGAGCTTCATACAGACCACAAACCAATGATATCCTTGTTTGGGGAAACCAAAGGTGTACAACAAATGGCATCACCGAGGATGCAAAGATGGGCTGTACCCTTGAGTGCTTACAGTTACAAGATTGTTTATATTACCGGCGTCAGCAACTGCACAGCTGATGCACTCAGCCGTCTGCCGATCACGGGAACTGCACATGAACACGACCCTCCGTTTGAACTGGTTAATCTAATGCAACATCTAGACACAACACCGATACGGAGTTCAACAATCCGTCAATGGACGGATCGAGACCCCGTGCTATCAATGGTGAAACGCGTTTTGAACATGGGTTGGCCTCCTGAAGGGACAGTTGAATTACAACCGTTTATGATTCGGAAGAACGAACCGAGTCTATTCGACGGCTGTGTTTTTTGGGGCTCTCGTCTAGTCCCTCCCACCAAGGCGCGTTCACAGATACTTAAAGAGCTCCATGATGCTCATCCAGGTGTGGCGAGGATGAAGGCACTAGCGAGAGGGTACTGCTGGTGGCCCAACATCGACTCAGACATAGAGAACTTACTGAAGAATTGCGATATTTGTCAGGCGTATCAGCGGAGCAAGGCGCCAGGTCCAATACACCCTTGGCGTTGGCCCGACAAGTCCTGGCAGCGTATCCACGCCGACTACTTCGGCCCGATCGACAGGACCATGTTTCTTCTACTTATTGATGCACATTCTAAGTGGATTGACGTACATCCAGTTACTCAGGCGACAGCCGAATCCACCATCACTAAAATGCGCTCGTCCTACGCTACGTTTGGCATTCCGGAAACCATTTGGACAGACAATGGTTCGCCTTTTACCAGTGCCGAATTTGGTAAATTTGTCGCCAACAACGGAATCCAAAACGTTAAATCAGACCCGTGTCACTCAGCATCAAACGGATTAGCGGAGCTTGCAGTACAAACTGTGAAACAAGGCTTACTAAAGTAGCGAACGGGAACATTGCGAACAAAACTGGATCGGTTCCCATTCTCCTACCGTTCTACACCCACTGAGGCTACCGGGAAATCCCCGGCGGAATTGATGTCCGGCAGAAATCTGAGAACGAGGCTTCATTTGTTGTTCCCGAACCCGCGTGTTGAAGTACAGGAGCGTCAGAAAAAGTTTGTGTCTTCAGAGGAATCAAAGCCGGAAGTTACATTTCAATGCCATCAACCTGTTTACACCAGGTTATCGCATGAACAATGTTGGCAGCCGGCGACTGTGCTCGATTCTTCAGGAAGTCAAAACGATTTGCAGCTTCCGGAAGGCCGGGTTGTTCGGCGGCACTAAGAACATGTACGCCCCAGGAGCACTGACACACCTGCCGAGAGTCAATCACCATCGGAGATCGCAAAGCAAGCTGCAGAGCACGACAAACACAGAACAACAGGGGAAATTCAATTACGTCGATCAACCCAGATTCGCAAAACGATCAAACGTTTTCAGCCATGGCTGTAACGTCAGCAAAAACAGGGAGGACTGTTACGTGTTCAACCAATGATTCATCACGATGAATGTGAACCTGATTGGCCCTACACACACAAGTAGATAAGCACGAACACACGCACTCAAGGACACACCCTAACTTTCCGTACTCAAAACTAAACCGTTAAGTGTTTAGTACACTGCACGCCAGACTGCCGCGTCTTCTTGCTTAATCGCTACGAGTTGAAATACGTATTGCGGTTAGAGTCCAGTCGTGATAGCAGTACCGTTTGGTGGCAGCATAATGGTGTACTTGCACATTCGGCTAAAACGGTGCGTACTTACCTCACCGACAAATTTTGCCACCATTGGATCGGA